>CM041781.1:51678047-52878047 GCA_023374045.1 Limonium bicolor
TTAACCCAAATCGATTCAATAATGGTGGAGTCAGTGCAACGGTTTCATGGCTTTTGGTGTTGGACAACGTCAATGTATAGGTCAGAATCTTGCTATAATGCAAGTTAAATTAGTATTAGCTATGATTCTTCAACGGTTTAGATTTGAGATATCGCCTGATTATAAACATGCACCTACTGTTTTGTTGTAGTGCATCCACAGTATGGTGCACCTGTTATTTTTACTAAGTTGTAATGTAATGTAATTAACAAATCCAGCATGGATGGACGTAATACCCCACCTACTTCAATATTAGGATTACATTTTTTTTTATTATTATTATTCAAATATTGATCTTATCTTAATTTGTAAGCGTATATATTGTCCTCCATTGAAGTTGCGTCCCAACGCTCCATTGAAAACTAGTTTTGATCGATCCTCTTTGAGTGAAGTGAACTATCATTTAAATGAGGCCCTTTCCCATTGGGTTTTGGTTTTGATGAGACCCTTTCACAACCCATCCACCTTTTATATTAATAATATGTTATATGCCCCAATTATAAAAAAAAAATTTAAATCACTAAAGCGCCCTCGCTCAATTTTGATCGGGCTAAATCATGTATTAATTTACACTGAATATAAGAGATGTCGTTTTGATTGTCCCTTCATGCCGCAGCAAGATGGAACAAAACTCCCAAAGAATGTTTCAAATGTGAAAGGATTCTTAGCTTGGGCATCCATGGATGATCTCGAATAGGGTGCAGGATATACATACAGTTTGGAAATCAATACAGCAGCTACCAACAAGCGGCTGGCCTACGAAATGGAGCAAGATCCATCTCAACACATAGTCTAACAGCCCACCTAGTCTGTGAAGACAAATCAGCTGCTCCTAATTTGATTTTTGTCCCTTTCAGTAGCGTTACTACACTATGTACTTTGCTCTATGTATTTTCTCTAAAATGTCTTTAAGCGGGAAAGACATTCATACCTCAGTACTGCTATGTAAGCTGGACAACCAGCCAATTATCAAAAAAAATAATAATAATAAAGAGCTGAGCGTATGATCGCGCGCGCGATATCTTTACTGGTTTCTAACTTGAGTTTCTGACAGGACAACCGATGTGCCTCCATTGTTTCTTACCTTGATTATTTGATGACCAACCGCAAATCACTCATACGTCCATGGTTCTGTTTTGAAATTGGTTCATGAACGGACAGACAACTGTTGTGCATGTACTCTTTTATTCGGTGTTTTTTTTTTTGGTCAATTTTGACAGGAATGGAAAACGAAACTTGTATCTGACGGAAGAAGAAGAAGTCGGGATGATTATTTTTTTTTAATAATATATTGAATGAGTAATAGAGTTTATACAAAAGGAGATATATAGGGGTTCTATATATCAGATACCCAGGGATATGCAATTTAAATGGGGCACATTATCACATGTTTTCAGTCTACCTTTTAGAGTAACCCAAAAAATAAACTTAGCTTTAGGGAGCGCCCAGGTTTTCCAACAAATATTATACCAGGGAAAGTGCCTAGTAGGGGAAGAGACATCCTGGTAAATGGAGTCGACACGGAGACGGAGGGGGTAGGTGAGGAAAAGAGATGTGGCATCCTGAGTAGAGCCGCACTGTTTTATCCACCAATCCCTGGCCCTAAGGACGGACTTCCAGATCCACGGGTCACCTTCGTTAGGAGTGGCGGCCCAGATGTTGGAATTCTGCAGATAAACACTATGGATCCATCGGATCCAAAGTCTCTCTGAGTTATTAATGATGCCAGATATTGTTTTAAGAAGAAAGCACATGTTCCATTTGAACACATCCTTTATGCCAAGACCCCCTTTTCTCTTGTCAAAACAGACAGAGCTCCACGCTACTGGGGGTGGGGTTGCTGGCTGAGTCCCCGGACCAGAGAAAGGAGCGAAGCTTCCTAACTACGCATTGGATAACATTTTTTGGGATAGCAACCGACGAGGCCCAGAAGCCAATGATACCAAACAAGGTACTTTGAATAAGAGTGAGGCGCCCCGCAAACGAAAGGTGCTTGCCACCCCAGGAGGAGATAGCCCTTTGAACATTGTCGATCAGAGGGGCAAAGTCCGAGGATTTGGGCTTCCTGGCTGATAAGTGGGCAATTTATCTATATTTATATGCCTTATTGTTTATCAATTTAAGTTCTAATGTTATATATTCCTCACTTATGTACTAATTTATATTATATGTGAAGAACTCCCTTACTTGTGGTTTTATGCTTAAGCAGGTTAAAAACACTGAAGAAAAGGTCTACAAATGTGTGCCAAGAGCTTAACGATCAAACCGGAACCAAACTGTAACAAAAATGATCATTCAGATGTATTTTCGAACTGGTCCGGACATATATGTGGGTTTGTGTACCGATCTATAAACTCGGACCAGGCTGATTTATTCTAGCGCAGGCTGCATCTACAAAACTGAGGCGCTGACTATTGACATTGGGCTGGAGCACATGATCAACAACATGGACCATGGACAATTGCATACACATCAGCATGGACAGAGCAAGTGCACGACATTAATTATTCATTCCCGTACATAATTCAAGTACGTAGGCAGCAGCCATGCACATATTAAATATTGGGCCGAGACTTTGATTTGTTTTCCGCATGAATGGAAGTCAGCAACGTCATGCACATGGGCTGCTTGCTAAAATCAGATGCACATCATATTTTATTTTTTTTATACATTCACGGGCTGACAAAGGCTGCTACAATGATGATGGGCTGCAATATACACGCAGAAGAGAAGACTGCTGGAACAACTTGGACAGAAGGATTTATGAGAAAGACAAACATATATATTTTGGTAAGTCATAGTCGAGAGGGGGAGACATTACGACATTACGAAACAAAACCCTAGCAGACCTAGCCGCGGCCGTTCTTGGAGTCGCCGAGTTTGAGACAGTAAACAAGTCAGAAGGGAGGAAGACATCAGTCAGTTCTGACAGATCGAAGTAGAAGATAGAGACCAAATTCGTCATCGTTCTCCAATTAGATGACGTTTTTTAATCTCTTAATTATTGTTATTATTTCTTTGTCTTCGATGTCTGAGTAGTTATTAGAATTCTGGTTTTACTATGGACAACTAGTTTATTGTTTTTCTTCCTGAGTTGTCAATTATAAATTCTATACAGATTGTAGTTTTGTTCCTAGTTATTTATTAATATTCTCTTGTGATTAATTATTGCTTGAGTTTATTTGGTATGAATTGCTTACAAGTGAGAATTGCGGCGTTCATTAGACCATAGGAATATTACCAGTGAAACTACAGATGGCAATTCCTGGGGATTAGCTGACTAGATACCAGATGAACCGTAATGCTACTAGTTAATTTGTAAATTCGTAACGAGAGTTAGGATTTGGGAATTGCTAGTAAGAATCTATCTTGCGGGAGACCGGTTTTAGATTAATTTAGATCTGAGGTTGCAATCTAGAATTTAGAAAACATTTAGGAAGGGAATTGATAAACGAGGGAGAAGTAGTAAACCAGGATTCGCCCTTTTAGACTTATTAGAAAATCACTTTAAATTGTTTTTATGTTAGTTAATTATTTAATTTCTGCAATCAAACCCTCATTTATTATTGTTATTTCTCCTCAGTTTATTAGTTAGGTAGATTAAAGACTCAAACTAGACACAACCTCCTTTGGTTCGATAACCTAGGGAATACTACCTAGGAAAACTTGCTACGATAACCAGTACACTTGCTGATATACGTTTTCACTCGTACAAGTTTTTGGCGCCGTTGCCGGGGAGGCACTGTTATTTAGTTTAGTCTTTATTCTATTTTTATTTTTATTTCTTATTTTTTTAGTTTGTTTTTGTTTATTTTATTTTCTATTTTATTTTGTTTAATTATTTTTTATTCAGTTTGATAATTAATTTAGTTTGTTTGATTGTTTTTATTTTTATAGTTATTTTAGTTTCTAGGAGATTTGTTTTATTAGATTAGTTTAGTTATTGTTTCGTCTAATTTTGTTCTTATTAATTTTATTTGTGTTTGTTTTCTTTAGTTCAATTTTATTTTAGTTTAGTTTTTTTTCTTAATGTTTGTTATTATTTTGGATCTGTTTATTTTATTTTTATTGATAGGATTTTGTTAGTTTGATTATATTTTTGTTCTCGTTTAATTTTGTTTTTATTTTTTTAGTTTAATTTTATTTTTTTCTTTTGTCTTTTGCTTTTGTATTTTGTTTATTTATTTTTATGTACATATTTATTTTTATTTTCTTCTTTATGTATATAATTAATTTTTTCTTTTTATTTCGAGGTACTTTGATTTGATGGCTAGATATTACAATCCGCCAGGTGGTTGGCCTGGATATTACAACCAATGGGCTGTATGTGAAAGGTGTGGAGGAGACCACGAGCGTGCTTATTGTCCAGTTGTCTCTTCTGGATTGGAGGATGCTCTAAGAAGTTTTATATCGTCTAGCCCTCATGAAGCATGACCGTCTCCTGAAGACTATTGACAAAACTCATCGCCAAGAAGAAGAATAACATCCTTGATCATCATCGTAAATCTAAATCTAATCACGATGATGAGAAGAAACAATACTCCCGCCGCCGCCAAGAGATTTACTTGATCATTTGATAAGAGAAAATGTTGATACAACAGAGATAATTGAAGAGTGTAAAAGTTTCTTCTTCGCTGGGAAAGAAACTACTTCAAACTTATTAGTTTGGTCAACTATACTCTTAGCTATACATCCACACTGGCAACATCTCGCACGTCAAGAAATTCTCACAATCTGTGGCGGTGTCAATGGCGGTGGCCGCGGTGGCGGTATCTCCCCACCACCACCAACTAAACACCATCTTCCTCATCTCAAAACCCTAACCTTAATAATCTACGAAACACTCCGTCTATACCCACCAGTTGTCGCAATGATACGACGTACAAAAACAAACGTTAATCTCGGTAAAAAATACACTATCCCAACTGGTACTGAACTTCTTCTACCTATAATAGCTTTACATCATGATATAACTCTATGGGGTTCTGATGTACATGAGTTTAACCCAAATCGATTCAATAATGGTGGAGTCAGTGCTAACGGTTTCATGGCTTTTGGTGTTGGACAACGTCAATGTATAGGTCAGAATCTTGCTATAATGCAAGTTAAATTAGTATTAGCTATGATTCTTCAACGGTTTAGATTTGAGATATCGCCTGATTATAAACATGCACCTACTGTTTTGTTGCTAGTGCATCCACAGTATGGTGCACCTGTTATTTTTACTAAGTTGTAATGTAATGTAATTAACAAATCCAGCATGGATGGACGTAATACCCCACCTACTTCAATATTAGGATTACATTTTTTTTATTATTATTATTCAAATATTGATCTTATCTTAATTTGTAAGCGTATATATTGTCCTCCATTGAAGTTGCGTCCCAACGCTCCATTGAAAACTAGTTTTGATCGATCCTCTTTGAGTGAAGTGAACTATCATTTAAATGAGGCCCTTTCCCATTGGGTTTTGGTTTTGATGAGACCCTTTCACAACCCATCCACCTTTTATATTTAATAATATGGTTATATGCCCCAATTATAAAAAAAAAATTTAAATCACTAAAGCGACCCTCGCTCAATTTTGATCGGGCTAAATCATGTATTAATTTACACTGAATATAAAGAGATGTCGTTTTGATTGTCCCTTCATGCCGCAGCAAGATGGAACAAACAACTCCCAAAGAATGTTTCAAATGTGAAAGGATTCTTAGCTTGGGCATCCATGGATGATCTCGAATAGGGTGCAGGATATACATACAGTTTGGAAATCAATACAGCAGCTACCAACAAGCGGCTGGCCTACGAAATGGAGCAAGATCCATCTCAACACATAGTCTAACAGCCCACCTAGTCTGTGAAGACAAATCAGCTGCTCCTACTTTGATTTTTGTCCCTTTCAGTAGCGTTACTACACTATGTACTTTACTCTATGTATTTTCTCTAAAATGTCTTTAAGCGGGAAAGACATTCATACCTCAGTACTGCTATGTAAGCTGGACAACCAGCCAATTATCAAAAAAAATAATAATAAAGAGCTGAGCGTATGATCGCGCGCGCGATATCTTTACTGGTTTCTAACTTGAGTTTCTGACAGGACAACCGATGTGCCTCCATTGTTTCTTACCTTGATTATTTGATGACCAACCGCGAATCACTCATACGTCCATGGTTCTGTTTTGAAATTGGTTCATGAACGGACAGACAACTGTTGTGCATGTACTCTTTTATTCGGTGTTTTTTTTTTGGTCAATTTTGACAGGAATGGAAAACGAAACTTGTATCTGATGGAAGAAGAAGAAGTCGGGATGATTATTTGTTTTTTAATAATATATTGAATGAGTAATAGAGTTTATACAAAAGGAGATATATAGGGGTCCTATATATCAGATACCCAGGGATATGCAATTTAAATGGGGCACATTATCACATGTTTTTAGTCTACCTTTTAGAGTAACCCAAAAAATAAACTTAGCTTTAGGGAGCGCCCAGGTTTTCCAACAAATATTATACCAGGGAAAGTGCCTAGTAGGGGAAGAGACATCCTAGTAAATGGAGTCGACACGGAGACGGAGGGGGTAGGTGAGGAAAAGAGATGTGGCATCCTGAGTAGAGCCGCACTGTTTTATCCACCAATCCCTGGCCCTAAGGATGGACTTCCAGATCCACGGGTCACCTCCGTTAGGAGTGGCGGCCCAGATGTTGGAATCCTGCAGATAAATACTATGGATCCATTGGATCCAAAGTCTCTCTGAGTTATTAATGATCCCGGAGATTGTTTTTAGAAGAAAGCACATGTTCCACTTGAACACGTCCTTTATGCCAAGACCCCCTTTCCTCTTGTCAAAACAGACAGAGCTCCACGCTACTGGGGGTGTGGTTGCTGGCTGAGTCCCCGGACCAGAGAAAGGAGCGAAGCTTCCTAACTACGCATTGGATAACATTTTTTGGGATAGCAACCGACGAGGCCCAGAACCCAATGATACCAAACAGGGTACTTTGAATAAGAGTGAGGCGCCCCGCAAACGAAAGGTGCTTCCCACCCCAGGAGGAGATAGCCCTTTGAACATTGTCGATCAGAGGGGCAAAGTCCGAGGATTTGGGCTTCCTGGCTGATAAGTGGGTAATTTATCTATATTTATATGCCTTATTGTTTATCAATTTAAGTTCTAATGTTATATATTTCCTCACTTATGTACTAATTTATATTATATGTGAAGAACTCCCCTTACTTGTGGTTTTATGCTTAAGCAGGTTAAAAACACTGAAGAAAAGGTCTACAAATGTGTGCCAAGAGCTTAACGATCAAACCGGAACCAAACTGTAACAAAAATGATCATTCAGATGTATTTTCGAACTGGTCCGGACATATATGTGGGTTTGTGTACCGATCTATAAACTCGGACCAGGCTGATTTATTCTAGCGCAGGCTGCATCTACAAAACTGAGGCGCTGACTATTGACATTGGGCTGGAGCACATGATCAACAACATGGACCATGGACAATTGCATACACATCAGCATGGACAGAGCAAGTGCACGACATTAATTATTCATTCCCGTACATAATTCAAGTACGTAGGCAGCAGCCATGCACATATTAAATATTGGGCCGAGACTTTGATTTGTTTTCCGCATGAATGGAAGTCAGCAACGTCATGCACATGGGCTGCTTGCTAAAATCAGATGCACATCATATTTTATTTCTTTTTTATACATTCACGGGCTGACAAAGGCTGCTACAATGATGATGGGCTGCAATATACACGCAGAAGAGAAGACTGCTGGAACAACTTGGACAGAAGGATTTATGAGAAAGACAAACATATATATTTTGGTAAGTCATAGTCGAGAGGGGGAGACATTACGACATTACGAAACAAAACCCTAGCAGACCTAGCCGCGGCCGTTCTTGGAGTCGCCGAGTTTGAGACAGTAAACAAGTCAGAAGGGAGGAAGACATCAGTCAGTTCTGACAGATCGGAGTAGAAGATAGAGACCGAATTCGTCATCGTTCTCCAATTAGATGACGTTTTTTAATCTCTTAATTATTGTTATTATTTCTTTGTCTTCGATGTCTGAGTAGTTATTAGAATTCTAGTTTTACTATGGACAACTAGTTTATTGTTTTTCTTCCTGAGTTGTCGAATATAAATTCTATACATATTGTAGTTTTGTTCCTAGTTATTTATTAATATTCTCTTGTGATTAATTATTGCTTGAGTTTATTTGGTATGAATTGCTTACAAGTGAGAACTGCGGCGTTCATTAGACCATAGGAATATTACCAGTGAAACTACAGATGGCAATTCCTGGGGATTAGCTGACTAGAAACCAGATGAACCGTAATGCTACTAGTTAATTTGTAAATTCGTAACGAGAGTTAGGATTTGGGAATTGCTAGTAAGAATCTATCTTGCGGGAGACCGGTTTTAGATTAATTTAGATCTGAGGTTGCAATCTAGAATTTAGAAAACACTTAGGAAGGGAATTGATAAACGAGGGAGAAGTAGTAAACCAGGATTCGCCCTTTTAGACTTATTAGAAAATCACTTTAAATGTTTTTGTGTTAGTTAATTATTTAATTTCTGCAATCAAACCCTCATTATTATTGTTATTTCTCCTCAGTTTATTAGTTAGGTAGATTAAAGACTCAAACTAGACACAACCTCCTTTGGTTCGATAACCTAGGGAATACCTAGGAAAACTTGCTACGATAACCAGTACACTTGCTGATATACGTTTTCACTCGTACAAGTTTTTGGCGCCGTTGCCGGGGAGGCACTGTTATTTAGTTTAGTCTTTATTCTATTTTTATTTTTATTTTATTTTTATTTTTTTTTTGTTTTTGTTTATTTTATTTTCTATTTTATTTTGTTTAATTATTTTTTATTCAGTTTGATAATTAATTTAGTTTGTTTGATTGTTTTTATTTTTATAGTTATTTTAGTTTCTAGGAGATTTGTTTTATTAGATTAGTTTAGTTATTGTTTTGTCTAATTTTGTTCTTATTAATTTTATTTGTGTTTGTTTTCTTTAGTTCAATTTATTTTAGTTTAGTTTTTTTTCTTTAATGTTTGTTATTATTTTGGATCTGTTTATTTTATTTTTATTGATAGGATTTTGTTAGTTTGATTATATTTTTGTTCTCGTTTAATTTTGTTTTTATTTTTTTAGTTTAATTTTATTTTCTTTTCTTTTGTCTTTTGCTTTTTGTTTATTTTATTTTTATGTACATATTTTTATTTTTATTTTCTTCTTTATGTATATAATTAATTTTTTCTTTTTATTTCGAGGTACTTTGATTTGATGGCTGGATATTACAATCCGCCAGGAGGTTGGCCTAGATATTACAACCAATGGACTGTATGTGAAAGGTGTGGAGGAGACCACGAGCGTGCTTATTGTCTAGTTGTCTCTTCTGGATTGGAGGATGCTCTAAGAAGTTTTATATCGTCTAGCCCTCCTGAAGCACGACCGTCTCCTGAAGACTATTATCCTGCACAGAGTTATAACCGGTGGGTTATATGCCAAACATGTGGAGGGAATCATGAGAGTTCACAATGTCAGGGTAATCTATCTAGTTTGGAAGTTCTTCTTGCAGATTTTAACAAAAAACATGGCGAATCAAACTCCGCTAGGCATGAGGCCTTCATGATGGATATGAAGGAGCTGCAAGAAAGTAATGCGGAAAGTCGTGCAAGAATTCTAGCCCAAGTAGATGAATTAGCACGAAATCTTGGATGTGAACCGATTCATGATATCGAACAACCAACTGCAGAAGCTGAGTGGAATGGTACACAGCTTGATCCAACGATCCCTGAAGTTGCTAACACACCTGAGGTGGAGATCATGAAGAGATCAGAGCTTAAGGTTGAGCAAGTTGATGAATCTACAGAGTTAGAGAATGATTTAATTCATGAAGCTATCCAGTCTATTCCTTCTCCACCTGTACCTGAGCCAGAGAGTCTTCCAGTTGACCTCCTTCTTCCTGCACCTGTTGATGAGCCATCAGATAAGAGTTACCTCATTGACTTCGACGAGCCTTTGGCTCCTGTTGAAGTTGTTTTCCCTGCGAGTTCATCCTTTGAGCTTCCTCCAGACAATAAGGATGTCTATATCCTTGAATTTGAGAAGGAGGACCCCGCAAATATGTGATCTTCACATTAAAGATCACCCACCTCAGCACAACCACCTGATGCATGATCGGTGGAGTCTACACTTTTACATTTGGAGTGTTGAGGTTATTTTTTCATTTGATCGGGGTCGTTTTATGAAGATATATAATACCCACCTCGCCCACCCTTTGAAGCCCACATCAACATTTCATTTTTGATCCTGGTTGACCTTAGGGAGGTATGGTCTAGCCAAAGACATTAAAGAAGGGCAGCTGGCTGGGAGGCAACCCAGTATTATTTTTATTTTGTTAGTTTTTGATTTCACTTTTGACTTTGTTTTGTAGTTATTTTCCTGATTTTGTCGTTTAGTAATGTTTAACTCCGTTTGTAGTTTTTGGTTGCTTTTAGTGTCTTTCTTTCAGATGAATGCTTCATGTGGATGCTGCAACCAGGCTGCAACACTTGAGTAAAACTCAAGTGTGGGGTGGGGTCGTTCTACATACGGAAAAACAACAAAATCTAGGGGAGTCCTAGTTTTAATTTCATTTAATTTTAGTTTATGGTTAAAAACTGCTCTGCTGTGTTTCCTTTGGACATAAATATTTTTATGCGTGCTCAGAGTTTTTCACTTCTTCCTTGTCACACAATGAGGACATTGTTAAATTTTAAGTGTGGGGTAGGGAGTGACCTTTAGTTATCACTTCAGACCACTAGTTTCTGATTGTTTTCAGGTGATAAAGAATATGCTTCTCTAATGCCAATAAATGTTGAATCTTGGGTGCAATATCTGTGAAAGTTTGAAATTGAGCCTGATGACAACCTTAAAAATCTTTCTGCTTAAAAGTTGTCTTTCCGGAATTGTTTTTCTTAAATTTACTCTATTTTCACTGAAATTTGATGGATTGGCTGATTGTGGAGACTAAATGCGTTTAGCTTTGGATCTTGGGAATGATATGAATGTTTGGCATGAAAGGATAAGGCAAGGTACTCCTCTGATCAAAAATTTTCTAAACCGAATCAAGCCTCTTTTATCTGGTTATTAAGTCCTCGGGGTGCTTTATCACCTATCTACCTAAGGTCTTGTGATTTGGGATAGTTGGCCCAAAGTCGTTACAAGGATAAAGAGAAAAGTCTGGGTGACGGAATAACTATGCAATTAATTAAATACATCGTTTGTTTTTGTTTCTTGACGAATAAAAGTTTTTGCATGCGAAATATATGATTGCAGTTTTTTTAGTTTTTGATCATGAGTGCATGGTGTTGAAAGGTATTGCGGAATAAGGCATTACTTCACACCCCTTGTCATCCAAAGGGTAATGGAAAGAAATTGGTGGAAGGTCCTAAGCTAATCTGTGTTTCAGTTTCTGCAATTGAGTTCATTTCATGCTTTTGTTAAAATTATTCTTTATTCACTGTTCGCAAAAACTGATGGCTTAGAGCATATTGAATTTTCTGATTGTCATTTTGCTTGTTTTCCTTCTGCTTATGTTTAATCCTGAGTTTGATGTTTCGGTTTGGAGTAGTTATATTCTTTATTTGCTTGAGAACAAGCAAAAGCTAAGTGTGGGGTAGTTGATAAGTGGGCAATTTATCTATATTTATATGCCTTATTATTTATCAATTTAAGTTCTAATGTTATATATTTCCCCACTTATGTACTAATTTATATTATATGTGAGGAACTCCCCTTACTTGTGGTTTTATGCTTAAGCAGGTTAAAAACACTGAAGAAAAGGTCTACAAATGTATGTCAAGAACTTAACGATCAAACCGGAACCAAACTGGAACAAAAATGATCATTCAGATGTATTTTCGAACTGATCCGGACATATATGTGGGTTTGTGTACCGATCTATAAACCCGGACCAGGCTGATTTATTCTAGCGCAGGCTTCATCTACAAAACTGAGGCGCTGACTATTGACATTGGGCTGGAGCACATGATCAACAACATGGACCATGGACAATTGCATACACATCAGCATGGACAGAGCAAGTGCACGACATTAATTATTCATTCCCGTACATAATTCAAGTACGTAGGCAGCAGCCATGCACATATTAAATATTGGGCCGAGACTTTGATTTGTTTTCCGCATGAATGGAAGTCAGCAACGTCATGCCCATGGGCTGCTTGCTAAAATCAGATGCACATCATATTTTATTTCTTTTTTATACATTCACGGGTTGACAAAGGCTGCTACGACGATGATGGGCTGCAATATACACGCAGAAGAGAAGACTGCTGGAACGACTTGGACAGAAGGATTTATGAGAAAGACAAACATATATATTTTGCTAAGTCATAGTCGAGAGGGGGAGACATTACGACATTACGAAACAAAACCCTAGCAGACCTAGCCACGGCCGTTCTTGGAGTCGCCGAGTTCGAGACAGTAAACAAGTCAGAAGGGAGGAAGACATCAGTCAGTTCTGACAGATCGGAGTAGAAGATAGAGACCGAATTTGTCATCGTTCTCCAATTAGATGACATTTTCTAATCTCTTAATTATTGTTATTATTTCTTTGTCTTCGATGTCTGAGTAGTTATTAGAATTCTAGTTTTACTATGGACAACTAGTTTATTGTTTTTCTTCCTGAGTTGTCGAATATAAATTCTATACAGATTGTAGTTTTGTTCCTAGTTATTTATTAATATTCTCTTGTGATTAATTATTGTTTGAGTTTATTTGGTATGAATTGCTTACAAGTGAGAACTGCGGCGTTCATTAGACCATAGGAATATTACCAGTGAAACTACAGATGGCAATTCCTGGGGATTAGCTGACTAGAAACCAGATGAACCGTAATGCTACTAGTTAATTTGTAAATTCGTAACGAGAGTTAGGATTTGGGAATTGCTAGTAAGAATCTATCTTGCGGGAGACCGGTTTTAGATTAATTTAGATCTGAGGTTGCAATCTAGAATTTAGAAAACACTTAGGAAGGGAATTGATAAACTAGGGAGTAGTAAACCAGGATTCGCCCTTTTAGACTTATTAGAAAATCACTTTAAATTGTTTTTGTGTTAGTTAATTATTTAATTTCTGCAATCAAACCCTCATTTATTATTGTTATTTCTCCTCAGTTTATTAGTTAGGTAGATTAAAGACTCAAACTAGACACAGCCTCCTTTGGTTCGATAACCTAGGGAATACTACCTAGGAAAACTTGCTACGATAACCAGTACACTTGCTGATATACGTTTTCACCCGTACACTGGCCGAAATGGGGATGCCCAAGTAGCGAAATGGGGGGAGATATGGGCTCTTTGGTAGTGTTTCATTAGGCAAGAGCACAGTTGAATATTATCCGAAATGAGACGCCCCTTTATGAAGGCCCCCTGGCTCTCTTTAACAATCTCATGGAGAACCCCTCTTAGCCTCACAGCTAAAATTTTGCTTATGATCTTGTATATGGTATTACAGCAAGAGATGGGCCTATAGTCACTGGGAGTGGAAGCGGAGTCAGTTTTGGGGATTAGGGCGATGAGGGTCGAGTTGATCTCCTTAAGCAAAGAACCGCAGTGGAAAAAACTTTTAATAGCCAGACTGAGGTCTTCACCAATGATGGGCCACACAGCTTTGAAAAAATTTGGAGGAGAATCCATCCGGGATTGGAGCTTTATCGTCCCCGATGGAAAAAAGGGCGGATTTGATCTCAGCATTGTCCACCTCCCTAAGAAGGGGGGCCCAGCAGGAGAGAGCTAGGGTTCTAGAGTTGTCTAGATTGAAGTTAGAGAGGGAGATCGTGGGAGGAGTTCTAGTGCCCATGATGCCTTTGAAGTGGGAAATAAGGAAGTTGGCGATGTCATCAGGGGCAGAAAGCTCCAAACCTAGATCATTGGTAATAGTGGCGATGGAGTTCTTGTTGTGTCTAGCCTTTATGGCTCTATGGAAGAAGGCGGTATTCACGTCAGCCAACTTGAGCCAGCGGATCTTAGAGAGCTGACGGAGGAAGATAAGTTCTTGGTGGTCGCGAACACGGAGAGCATACCACAGGGATTTCTCTTTGGAGATAAGAGTAGAGTTCCAGGGGTCCCTATCAAGCCTCAGCTGGGTGTCACTGAGCTCCACTCTAATAGATTGAGCCTTTAGAAAGAGGGAGCTGAACTCCGTCCTGTGGAGGGCAGAGAGCTTACCTTTGAGAAGGCGAAGCTTCTTGACAAAAGGAAAGAGTCTGCTCCCCTCGATGGGGGCCTTCCAAACATCACTGACAATGGGGAGGAAAGAGGGGTCCTTAGCCCAGAGGTTTAGGAATTTGAAGTACTTTTTTGGGGGGGCGGCGTGGGGGAAGGAGATGATTATAGGGCTATGGTCAGAGATGAGAGGGGGGGGGGGAGAAGGTGCAGTAGCTGGGAGGGAAGGTCGCTACCCAAGCTTCATTCACTAGCGCTCGGTCAATTTTACCAAGCACACGATCACGACCATACTGGTTATTCCACCAGGTGAAGAAGCGCCCGTAAAAGCGGAGGTCATCAAGCTCCGCCCTCGCCACACAGTCCGCAAACTCTTCATAATCCCTTGGAGGCGTGGGACGGCAGCTTTGCCTATCACTGGCAAATAGTATATTATTGAAATCACCTGCCACCATCCATGGCCCAGGGGTGGAATTGCTAAGATGGACAATTTCGGTCCACGGGAGGCATTGGAGAGCAGGGTTGTTATGAGCATAAGCAACGGAGAGGGTGAAGGGGATGCCACCATGGGGCGAGGCTAAACAAGTTAACATTTGGGCTGACGAGAGAATGGGTGAGAGGCTAATACGGGAGGGGTCATAGAGAATCCAAATTCGCCCATTAGGATGGGCAGAGTAGTTATTGAGGACGCTCCAGGAGGGGAAGTGGCGAGAAAAGATGGAAGTAGAGTTAAGGGAGGACACGCTGGTTTCCAAGAGGGCAATGACACAGAGATTCTGGGTCCTAATGAACAGCTTAATCTCTCTAAGTTTTGAGGGGTCATTGCAGCCCCTGATGTTCCAAACGACGATCTTCATAGGGGGTTGGAGGGGGAGGAGGAGGAGACAACTACATCAGGGTCAAGCTCAAAAGCGGTGAAGGAGTTTGCAAGCTGGATGGGGGGTCCTCCACGGAGAGGAGAGAATGCTTGAGCTTGGGAGGGACAAGCTGCCAGGAGTCAGACTGAAAGGGCTCAAGAACGAGTCGAAGCGAGGGTGACATCGGGGAGAGGGAGGGCAAGGATGAAGATCTGTTGATGGAAGGTTTAGCGCCAAGGGGGAGGAAGGGGCTGAAGAGAGGTTCCTAGGGTCAGAGGATTGAGGGCCGGCCTTAACGGGGCGCCAAACCGGAGGAAGGACTGCTGCCGGCGGGACAATAGGAGTGAGGGGGGATGGACAGGGGTAGAGAGCAGAGGCTGGGGGTTGGAGGAAGGAAGGGGGGCTTTCCGCACTTTAGGAGGGCGAGGCAGCTTGGGGGCTGGGGGGCTTGAGAGGAGGGACAACGGTGAGAGGGGTGGCTGATAAGCCGCAGACTTATCATATTTTATGCATTAGATTTAGTATTATATTTATCTAAATAAAGTTATATTTATGTTATTTATGCTTATTGTGTGTTAAAGTATAATATTTGTACAGATTTATGTTTTTATGAGTTTTCTGTGCAAGGAATGATTTTCTAGGCAAAATTTCAGTTGAAGCCGGACTCCATGCCGGGTAGTTTCTGCACGGCATAAGCACAGAACAGAAAAGAGGCCTTGTCGGACCAAATGCCGGGTAGATTCCATCCGGCATAAGTGAAGAGTCGTCACGGTTGACCAAGCGATAGCAGTTATTGACCGTTGGTGAAAAGGATGATGCCGGGTGTGATGTCGGGTATCTTCTATCCGGCATATGCACTGTTTCGCACGGAATTGACGGTTTCGACCGTTAACAGTTGGGCGCATTTATCACGTGTGCCGGCTACTGGTGACCCGGCACGACGCCCGGCAACGACACAATTAATGCCTATAAATAGGCCGAGGAAGGCAACAATTTGACACACTTCAACATACCAAATCCACGCCATTCACACTCTATTTCCGCCACATTCCATCTGTTGGTGTCCAAGGAGCGTTTACAGATCCATCCACGCAAGAGAAGAAGAAGACCTTGTCAGGGTTAAGGCTATTAACATCTCCTTCTCCCCCTTTGTATTCTCTTCTTGTAGTTGTGTGGATGGTGATGCAGAATCCTTGTTAGTTTATTGGTTAGGGATGAATTTCCTTGTAAAACTCTTATGATCATATATGGAATTTACAAGTTTCTTAACGGAGGTTTCTAGTCTTCATGCAAGTTGAATGAGTCAGCCACTTATTCTCTTATTTATAAGTCCTATTTAAGGCTTTCAAAGCAAGAGTAGGATAGATTAGGATCTCGGTAATCTTTAATATTGTTGTTCTGAAAAGTGGATAACAAATGCTAAGGTTTTGGATTAATCTCTAATTTCCCCATTATTCTGGTTGCATTCGCGGCATTGGCTATGCACGATGCAAGTATGGATATTGAGTTCCTTAATGCAGATCTGATTCTGGAAGTGGTATTTACGAAATGAACGATGCCGGATGGAATGCCGGATTGGTTGTGCCCGGCACATTCAAAGAACTTGACCTTGCCGGGTAGAGAAGGTCCGGCATGGCACCCGGCATATTCATTTTGCGAGAAACAAATCCTCTTTGAGACTTGCCACCCTTGATTATTGGTCATACGATGCTTTTACATTGATATCTTCCCAAATCAAAGTTAGTTTATTTAATTAGTCATTTAGTTAGAATCACGTTTACCTTTTCCCCTTTTTATTATAGAATAGGCTTTTGCCCGGATTAGGACTAATTTTCTATAAGTCCCTTGGGTACGATACTCTCGGTCGTAATATATTTACACTATACTCCGACCGGGTATTATTTTGCTACCCGTAGTAGAGTTGTAGGATTAGTTTATTATTTTATTCATTTTGTATATAGTTTTCCCTACAAATTTCTAGTTAGCAGTGGCCAAGAAGCTTGCAGGAAGAGCAAGTTACTAGTTCCCACTCGTAAGCCACAGGCTGGGAGAGGATACCCATGGGAGTACGGATATCCACTTCTCTCACCAACTCTTGATTGAAATCCACCTCCACTAGGACTCTGGCAAAGGAAATGCGGGATTTGTCGGCAGCGGGTGTTGGGCAAAATAGTAGTTAAACTATCTTGCTACTTATGAGCAGTGAACCCAATCATTGTAGTACAACAAGGTCGTATCCACAGAGACTTCGCAACTATCTAATTAATTATTAAGTTAGTAAATGTACAAGAAGATAAATAAAAGTGCATAAAATGTAAATTGGGGGTTTAGCCAGTGGCAATCTTGGTGTTGGGAAAATAAAAATAATTAAAAGCTTAAATAAAACTGTAGTGTATTGAATGGATGAAAAAAGGTATCCTACGATAGCGGGGGAATTGCCTAAATAACTTAAACAAATTTATAACCATGTCTCAATTATTTATTGTCTATTAGAGTTAATAAGTGTCAGTTACGAACTCTTAGTAATAGCCTCAGTATTTTCCTGCTCAATCCGGAGTGTAAATACCAAGGTTTATTCCTTTGTGGTACTTTGACTATCTCAAAATCATATGTTGATAGTTACCATAAAAATGTAGTAGTTTGTCGCGTAAAGCATTTAACAATATTTGTTGAAAGGAATTAAAACAAGTTTAATAAGTGAGATAGGTGATAAATATTGATTTAAGTACAGACATTAATTATAATCCTAATTTGCTCTATTTGTCTGTTTAAGAATTTATCTTGTGACCTTCCTAAATCATAGATAAGGATAATTAATTCAATAGACTTTTTACAATCAGAAAAAGTCTAAAATCATTAATTAGCATTAAACAAGAATTCTTTTAATAACAGCGATGGATTTTAGCTGCTAATCAAGGAGATAATATCTAACGTTTGTCTCTCTTTGTGGTCTATTCTCAGATTTACAAAATCATTGAAATAAGAGAAACCGTAAATGCATAAAAATGATCATTTCTTAAGCATTTAATAATTTAGAGAGACAAAACAAATATTTATAAGCAAACTTGGTATTATAAATAAGTCTGATTATTTGGGGTAAAACCCCATCCTAGGATATGAATAAAATTCACTCAGACATTAACAGAAATAAAAAGAAAGCAGAGATAGCCATTATTTTGGAGACTGCCGGAGGAGACGGGACTGCGACTCGCTTCTGCTCCAGCTCCTTTTCTTCTCTTCTTTTTATACTGGTTCTGCTTCGTGGTGGAATGAAGAATGAAAATAAAATGGAGAAGTGGGGGATAAGAGGATGGAATGGATCGTAGGTGTGGTGGTCGATGGTCGTGGTTTGATGAATGGTGGTGAACTTTGGATTTTGGAAGGGATGATTTATTTGAGCAGAAGGATCGTGGGTTTTATAGAAGAAAGGAGGAGGAAGAAGACAGACTGAAGACAGGCTGGAACACGCGTGAGCAATTTGAGGAGTGCGCCGGCGCCTGATATTGTCGATGGAGTAGATAGATATGTTTGCAGGCGCCACAAGAAAAATGAGGAAGATGGTCGGCGTAGTTGCAGCTCTATTTGTTGTCCGGGCAAATATCCACGGACAACACAGAAACATTTCTTTCTGTCCGCGCAAACATCCACGGACACATTTCTTCCTTGCTTCCCGTCCGTGCTTATTTCCACGGACAACATGTCCTTGTTTAGTTCTTGTCCGCCCTTATTTGCACGGACGTGCCACGGACTTCTTCTCTGTCCGGCCTTTTCTCCTCGGACACACACACGGACACACCCCTTGTCCGGCCTTTCTTCCGCGGACAACACACGGACACACTCCTCTTGTCCGGCCCAATATCACCAGACACAACAGGGACGTGTTGTCCCTTGTCCGCCCTTTGTCCGACCAAACTTCCACGGACATGGTTGTTCCTTGTTACTTAAAATGTTCGTTTCAGCTCCGATTTAAGATCCGTTTGCGCGTATGCGTTTGTCTCTTCGTCTACTTTGCTCCTAGCTTGGTTTTTCACATGTTTTACCAATAAATCTGTAAGATAACCAATAAAACATAAACTAGAGGAAAACTAACCAAAGTAGGGAAATGAGCAAGAAAAGTGCTAATAAAATATATGAAATACACCCATAAAACATGCTCATTTGGACACTTATCACACCCCCACACTTACCTTTTTGCTTGTCCTCAAGCAAAACCATGTACCCAAACAAGTAGGGACTGCTCAATACTAACAAATATTATTATGAAGGGTAGGATAAGGAGGTGAACAGTACATGATCTTAAACTTTTTGAGGAGTGTGATCCATCAACTACTGGTGGCACAGGTGTACTCAGGGTAAAAATAAAAATTTTAGAGTTTCGGGGTATGATCTGGAGTACTTCAATGCTTCTCGGTTAAGGTGACTTTGAGAACTTTTACCATGGCCAACTTCTCTCAAGAATGGGCATTGAGGAGAAAACAAAAGGAAAAATAGATTATACATTTGTTTCACTTTTGCATAAGAGATGAGAAGATAATATTTAGGCAGTAAGCCTTTGTATTTAAGAACACTCAATTCTCTTTGTTGGTTACCAATGGTGTCTCGCAAGTCCCTTGTTTATTTTTATTTATTTATTTTTTGACAGAGAAGCACCCCTTAGCAATCCCTAAGAAAGAAGACAGAAGGAACCCCTGAGCAATAAAAATCCAACCATTGTAGATCATTTGGTCACACCGCATAAAAATGCTCCTCAAAAGTAATTAAATTAAAAATTTTGTACCATTTATCCTACAATTCATAACAGTATTTATTCATAAAGAGAACGAACCCCCCATAAAGGGTCCATGATAATATTTGGACAACACAAGATCAGCAAGAGTTAAGCATTTAATAAGCACAAAATGTCGCCGAAAAGGGCACTCCCCCACACTTAAATTGAACAATGTCCTCATTGGTCACCAGAAAACAAGGAATTCAAAGACCTTTTTCGGTAAGTAGAATAAAAGAGAAACACAAAGGTTACAAATAGGCATTTTAGCACAGAAGCTCTTCATACAGATTTAGCAAAATAAAAGCATAATTAAGAAACTGGTACTTCCCCTGAGATTATTTTTGCTAGTCATTAAGGAGTACCCCCACACTTGAGCTTCAGTCTCAAGTAACGTAGCTTGGTTGCAGTGTAGACATGATTGCACCTGCATAAGACCTAGAAGCAACCATACACAAACGGGTTAAAAGTTAGCAAAACAAAATTTAAAGAGAACTAAAAATTAAAGAGAAATAAAAGCAAATGAAAGAAAAGTTCATCCGGTTGCCTACCGGAAGCTGCCCTCTTTAACTCTTTGGCTAGACATACCACCTTGAAGTCATCCGGGATCGAATATGAACGTGAAGTTGGTTCAACGTGGGTGGGGCGGTCATCATGGATAATTGAAAAACCACCGGAACAAAAAGAATATCCCACACTTAGAATTAGAAGTGCAAGCTCCACTGATCTTTAGTCAGTGGAGTGTGTGAGATTGTTGATCCTTGTGCGAGGATCGAATTTTGTGGAGCCTCATCGTCGAAATTAAGGATGCGACATCCTTATCTTCAATGAGCGGTGTAGGGAGATTTGGGCAGACTTTTTTCTCTTTTCAGTACCCGGGATCAAAAGGAAGTGGTCTCCACCTTAGTGGGTGATATGCTCCACCTACATCATTGTTGCTTAGGTGGGGAAGGCCTTGATCCTCCAGACGAAGATCAAAGTTATATGGCTCCTCCTCCTGAAATTTGAGGGTGTAGATGTCCTCATCTTCTTGGTGGGCTCATTGGACGAGCTTGATGTAAATTAACTTCAGAGGGAAGTGCTCCTTGAAATCGACTGTAGCGCTCTCTTCTGATGGCTCGTAGAGAGGCGACATCTCCTCCTTCTCAAGGTTGAGGATGTATCCACCCTCATCTTCTGGGTAGAGCACGGTGAAGGAGGGAATAGTAGTTGATTCAGAGGGAGGAGACTCCATGAAGTCCAAGGAGAAACTGTCTTCTGAGGAGTTGTCTTCATAATCAAGCTGATGTTTTTTGGTGATGGATTCTCTGACTCGAATAGGGAGGAGGTGGAGAGTAGCTTATGTCCTCAGCAGTTGTTTCCTCGTGAACCACTTCATTCAGTTGTTGAACCGGTTGTTCAAGTGTTCTATCTGATCTAAGCGTTCTTTGCTGGATCTTTCAACTTTGAGGTAAAATTTGCCATCATTTCCCTTAAATTGGCGTTGTCTCTCTCTATTGCATCCATAGGACAATGGGAACTTTCATGGTCTCCTTCACACTCTCGGCACACAAAGATGGGGATAGGCTTGAGAGATGACTTGAAATCCTCCAAGAGAGGATACAGTTTTTGTCGAACAAATGTACATGTATGTAGCTATCTATAGCTACATTAGGATGTAGCCAAAACATATATGTGGATATGTCTAAAAAGAAGTTGTGATGCAACCGTGTCAGTAAATTTTTCATAGTGGAACCGTCACCGCTATATCTTAATTGTTGAAGGAATATTCAACCATAGATCCTGATGAACTAAGAGCATGAACAATGGAGATTCCATTAAGAGTTTTCAACTTCTTCTTTTTTCATTTTTCTCTCTCCCGGCCACATCATCAAGAAACTCTATACATTTATTTATCCACATCAAAGGAACTCATTTATGGTTATTAACTTATACATTTTTAATTGAAGGATGAGAGTTAATGGACCCCACATTTAAGTTCCTTTAAGGATTCCTTGACAAAGGACCCCAACAACGAGTTTATTAACCCTCTCATCTTCATGTCAATATATTTCACATTTTTTTACTTTTTCCTTTGATTCACTTAAGGATCCTTGGGTCCTTTGATATTCATGTGCTAATAGGACACGAACACCCATGGTATAAATAACAGAAATTCACTTAAGGTAACGTTCGGTACGCACCTCTATCCTGCTTTTCCCGGCTTTTCCTCAAAAAACAGTTTTATTTTGTCAAAAAGCAGCAACATAAAGGTTCAATAAATGCTCAAAAATATATTTATGATAAATGTTGGTTTTGCTGCTTTTCGGACATTATGGTGTTTTTAAGATTTTTTGACCCTATTAAAAATACAACTTTACCCTTGGTCATTTTCTACAATTAACACAGATTACCATGACAAGTCAGCAACATGCTCAATTTCCCTCTTCCTTTTCTACCTCCTTCTGCTACTGTATTTCAAGGACCTTCAATGGGATGAGGCACCAGTTCTTCTCCGAAGCAGCGAAATCTGATTTGTCAGTCGCAAAGTTTGTACAAGGACCGCCAATGGGAGGAGGAGGAGGGGTCCACTACATGATTTCAAGATCAAGGAGACTAATCCTACACTTGGAGGATGAAAAGTCGTTGGTGGCAGGGTAATTCGTGGTGGTCAACCAGCCACTACCTACGATCTCGTCGAGAAGATGCAGATTCTCTTCACTCGAGTAGTCAAGGGTCGTGACCTCCCCACCATGGACCGGCTACAGGCATCAGTAATTGAGGTTTATCTCAAAGATAAGGATCTGGTGAAGGATGAGTTTGTTGGACTGATCAGGTTTGATCTACTGGACATTCCCACTCGAGTCCCGCCGGACAGTCCGTTAGCTCCCCAGTGGTACAGACTCGAAGACTTTGGACAGTTGTTGAAAACAAAGTCGGTTCAGGTACGGTCCGGTGGCAAGATCTTATCTTCGACATACTATAGTAGTGATCTGAGACCGACGACGAGACAGCTCTAGAAATCGTCGATTGGGATACTGGAACTAGGGATATACATTATTGCCAGAGAAGGTGTTTTGGGAATAATACCAAATAGAGGGCAGTTTTTACTTTTTACATAAACGTTGAACATAAAGCTAGTTTGTTTTCAAAAAAATAAAGACACTTTTATTACATTAAAAATTTATGTTTTTTTTTTTTGAAAATAAGGACTAGCCTTATATATTATATTAATAACATTACATGCAAGTGGACACATGTACAAGAGATATGTGTAAAGACTAACAAGTGTCCTAAAAGTAGATAACTTGCATGAGAAGCTTCAGCAGCATAGCAACCACCATGGGCAGCGTAGTACCACCACCACCATCATCGCCGTCTTCATCTGCGGCTTTTGATTTGTTGTTGATCCGCATCCTGTTAGCAACAGCAATCGGCTAGGAAAACCGAAAGGGATCCAACGGCTCGACCGAGCTCGGATAAATCTCTGTGGCACATGCATGAACATAATCGGTGGGAAATCCAGAACACAACCCAAACCCAAAACTCACTAGACACAAAAGCACCAAAAAAACAAGCTAGACCAACAAACGAAGAACTTCTTCTGCAAGAGAAGAAACTAAGAACTTTATTGAACAACAAAAGAAAGAACTAAGTAGAACAACAAAGAAAAGATATCTACAAGAGCATAGACCAGGAAGTGCTAACAAAAAAGATAGAGAAAATGGAAGAAAGACACAAAAAAGAAAGAAAAGAGGGAGGAGAGAGGAGAGAGCATTTTCTCTCTCCCCCAAACTGGCGTTACTTATTTGTTGTGAATTATACATTAAAAATTTATGTTGTTACTAAGGCCCCGTTCTCTCATGGCCTTTACAACATTAATCTCACTTTTTTACTTTTTACTTGCCACATGTCAGTTGATTATTTATTAAATTTTAACCCAATGCAGATGTGTCAAGTTACAATAGGTTAACTAGGGGTAGATTAATAAAAAAACTACTCAGAGTAGCTTTTTGGAGTGACGGGCGAACGGCCCCTAAACGGGACCTAAAACTATCATTCTAGTCAAAAAAGGTTCTCGTATTTAGTACATGCGGTGGACTCTAGAACCTTTAGATCATGTATTCGACCTTTTAATTTATACATCCGAATAAACATGAATGACGAATTGTTATCTCTATATACACACTGTTTCGAGCGATGAATTAGGTTATTTGGTTCTGACTTCTTTTTTTTTACTTTTCTGAAAATATGTACTTCCAAATTCAATCGCAACTTGTCTCATAAACGTAGTTTGTGTGTTTAAGATGTAATTTTTACACCCGTATCAAGAGCAGGTAGGGAGACAAGAAACTAATTGTTTTGTCATTCAAGCTCCATTACACCAGGCATTGGCAACTAATCAAGAATAATCACTAAAATATAATTAGGTTGTAAAAATAATGTGGCTGTAGTTTAGTGGTTAGAATTCCACGTTGTGGCCGTGGAGACCTGGGCTCGAATCCCAGCAGCCACAGAATTTTTTTTAGTTTATAAATTTACTTCCATTTCGGTTTCTGTAATTGGTTTCATGACAAAATTGCTTGAACCGTCTCGCACCAGTGTGTTACGAATTTCATTACATAACTTTGAAGCAAGTTTTATAACTTACATAATTTGCTACAAAATATAAAGGGAAAATTATATGTGGTTTCCCTATTTTACATCTAACAACTTTTTTAATTTTTGTTCAATTTAAAAGATACTTAAACGTTATCCGAAATTGATGAAATTTTAAATGGATAACGCTAAAGAGTTATATTTTGATGTTATGTGACCCGTAAGACCCAATGAAAATGTGCTGGAAGTAATTTTTAAAACCTCGTAGGTGGAGTGTGTAATTTTACCAAACGTCATGGGTCGGGCATGTAATTTTCTGTTCCACGACTCTATGATGCTTTATAAACTTCATCAAAATACTTGAAGCAACTTTAATAAAATATCACTAACATTTGTAATTTGTTACAAATATTCTTAGTTTTTTTAATTTCATTACGAAATAATCTATGTTTAAATTCTGACATATTATAATTTTCAAATTTGCATTTTACCTCTGCATCATGTACTCCTTGATAAACTCGGAGAAATGTGGTTAATTTTATTATAAAATGTATAAATTTTGAACAAAATACACAAAAAATAAATAAAAAACATATAAAATATAAAAAATTCTAAAACACCACATAAAATTATATAAAAAAAGCATAGAAAAATAATTAGATGATAAAAGTTTAAAAATTAATGTGAAAAATAACTACATTATATAATTTCAAACTTTTTTTAAACATACACATAATTTAAAAGCAATTATAGCAGGTGCCTTAAAAGCATTATTAAAGATACATTAAAGTTGTCTGATTGTATTGTTTTTTCTAAGCTTTTCGCTGCACTAAAATTTGGTGGAATTAATGATCGTAAAAGCTGAGATGGTTTAGCATATGGTCTTGGGAATGATATTAATGTTTGAAAATAAGGATAAATGCAAGATACTCCTCTGATAAAAAATATTTGAACCAAAACAAGCATCTTTCATCTAGTTATTGAGTTCTTGGGGTGCTTCATCAATCATCACTCATCTACCTAAGAGCTTGAGATCTGGGATAGATGACCCAACACCATTGCGGGAAGAAGAGAAAAAGTTTGGGTGACAAAACAAATGTGCAATAATGAATAAGTCTTCTATTATGAAAGTCTAAAGGAAAAAAAGTTCTTAAATGTGAAATGTTTATTGCAAATATTTTTGTTTTTGATCATAAGAGTGTGGTGTTAAAAGATATCACGGAATGAGGCATTACTTCACACTTATTGTCATTCGAAAAAGTAATGAAATGTAATTTAAGGAAGGCCTCAAGCTAATTTATGTTTAGTTTTTGCAATCTAATTTTTCCATCCTTTTTGGCTAACTAAATTATTTTTCACTGTTTGTGAAAACAAACAACCGATAGAAGATTAATTTTCCTGATTGTCATTATGCTTGATTTCCTTTTGCATTCATTTGACCTCGAAGTTTGACAATACGGTTTTAAGAGATTGCCATGTTTTTTATTTGCTTGAGGATAGTCAAAAGCTAAGTGTGAGGAATTTTAAAAATCTGAACTCTATATAAAAAATAAGAGCCTAATTCATCTTTCATTCATATTAATTTAAGTTAGATTTCTCATGCATTTTTTCCTTTAATTTATGTTTTGATAAGTATTGATGTAATAGTTATTTTAAATGCAAGAAAATCCATATAACAGCATTATACTATCACATGGATCGCTACGAAACATAAAGGGAACAAATCAGAGCTAAACATAGAATTTAGGCCCCGAACAAGTTGATATGGTTAGTGGAAATTACATATAAATGACCCAAAACGATGCACATTTGGGCTAGAATTTCTATAAAAGCCTAGTTAGGGTTACCAATTCATTGTCTTTCAAATACACAACAAATTTGAAGGCCGTTTCACAAGTTAGAGAGAGCAGTTGATGACCAGAAAGCCTGGAGCCGGAGTTGGAATTGGACGACGATGGAGCCACCCCAGAGTCCAGATTCCCTTTCGATATCCTCCAAATTTTCTTGTGCCTTAAATTTTATTAAGGATTAAATTTCTGCTATGTCTGAGTGGATTTTCTTAAGCTTCCCAGGTTAGGAAGAAACTCTTTGACAAATATTCCCATTTTAATTGTATTGTTGAATTCAATTTGGAATAAGTTTAATTCTTTGCTCTTTATAATTCTTGTTTATTGATCACATTCCAGAATTGACAGTGAGTCTCTATCAACAAGCGAGAGCGAGAACTGAGATAGAGATTAAGACTAAGGAGAAGTAAACCGGACAAATTAGACACGAGATTCGTTTATGAGATGTTGCCACAATTTGGGACCCGGGTCTTAATGTTGTCAGTCACTGAATAACTTCAGTGAGAGTTTGAGTATTGTAAAAATGGTAAGGATTCTATGGGCGAGAGATTGAATTAGAATTAAGGGAAATTTCATGAAATGCCACTATATTTTTGGTTAATTTATGAAATATTCCAAAATAATAAGAAAGTCACAAAATGCCACTACATTTTTGTAAAAGTCCATAAAATACCATAATAATCATTAACCAGAAAAAAAATAGAAATACCCCTACTAGTTAACAAAGTACTTTAAAATTTAAAGTTCATAATATGCCCCTCA
Organism: Limonium bicolor; assembly: GCA_023374045.1. Lineage (NCBI taxonomy): Eukaryota > Viridiplantae > Streptophyta > Magnoliopsida > Caryophyllales > Plumbaginaceae > Limonium > Limonium bicolor. Next base: position 51,705,151 of record CM041781.1, read on the forward strand.
GTGTTAAAAAATTCACAAATATTTAAAATACTATACAAATATAAAAAATATATATAAAAATTCAAAAATATTATAAAAAGTGAAAGAAAAAATAAAAATATAAAAAACCATAGAATATTGAAAACAAAGTAAATATTTATTATATTTTTTAAAATTATTCAGTACCATAAAAAATAATATAGAGCTTTATATACATAATTTATACTAATTTTTTTACGAGTTTATACCTATTAAGTACCATAATTTATACCATACATTTTAAAATTATCTTTTTAACCTACCAATGTCAATTATTTATTCAAAATTAAGTATATTTTTTTATATAACTAATATCAGAAAATATTTGAAATTTTATATTTTATTTTGTAGATAATTTTATGACATAATATTTTGTAAATAATAAAAAAAATATTATGTCATAAAGTTATCTACAAGATATAAAATTTTATAAAAAATTATTTCTAAATATTAGTTAAAAATCTATATAATATTTTATTTTAAATAAATAATTTAAATTGGTAGAAGAAAAATAATTTAAAAAATGTATGGTAAACATTAGGTTATCGTACTTGATTGGTATAAATTATGGTACTTAACAGGTATAAATTGGTATAAATTATATAAATTTTGTAACACTTAGGGTCATAAACAAAACATATTATGTCATAAAGTTATCTACAAAACAAAAATATATATTTTTTAAAATATTTTTTTTGAATTTTAGTTAAATATAATATAATTTATTTGAATAAACAATTTGAATTGGTTAAAAAAAATTAAAAAATGTATGGTATAAATTATGGTACTTAATAGGTAAAAATTGGTATAAATTATGTGTTTAAAAAATCTATATTCTTTTTCATGGTACTGAATAATTTTAAAATGATCTAAAAAATATTTACTTTTTTCAATATTTATGATTTTATAATTATTTTTGTCACTTTTATAATATTTAAAATTTCTATATATTTTTATAGTATTTCGATTTTTTGTGAATTTTTGTGATTTTTTTAACACTTAGGGGCATATTGAGAACTTTAAAAGTAGTTTGGTAACTAGTAGGGGTATTTTTGTCTTTTTTTTCTTCTGGTCAATGACTATAGTGACATTTCATGGATTTTTGTAAAAGTGCAGTGACATTTTGTGACTTTCTTTTTGGAGAAATTTAATGAATTAGACAAAAGTATAGTGGCATTTCATGAAATATCCCTAGAATTAATTGACTCCTCGTGGTGAGTAAGGATTGTAGAAGCAATAAAACAGGGAGTTGAGTTAGAGAGCGGATAACTAACCCGGGAGGCGTTTGATCCATATAAATTCACCAACCGCTATATTTCTTATTTTTTAGCATTAGTTTTTTAGTTTTGTGTTAGTAGTTAGTTTTTATTTACCTTATCTTTCTTTTCTTTTTTTGAAAACTATTTACCTTATCTTTCAAAAATTACAATCTACCGTTTTCATATTATTTTGCTTTAGTAATTAAGAAAAAAATCGACTCGTTCCTCCATGCGGTTCGACAACTTTTACTTACTATTAAAACTTGGTACAATTGACTGGTGCACTGCCAAACTATCGTAGGTTTAGGTTAATTATTCTAGATTTACATGTCAACTAGTCACATAACCTTTTCCACCAATTATATATGTAGACTAACAAAATTTTCTTTCTTGGTCACTTATCGTCTGAAGCAGGGGCGGACCTACATGGGATCACGTGACCCCATTAAATTTAGAAAATCCAAAAATTTATATTACAATACCTATTAATATGAACAAATGACCCGATTATACTAAGTGGTTTGATAGTTTACTGGTATAGAGCACTTGAACATCCCGGTTTCAAATCCCTTTCGGTGTAATTTTTTCATTGTTTACTTTCTTCAGAATCTTCTCATGGAAGCTTTTTCCTAAACTACTCTCAGAGCTTACGTGCTCTTCTTCCATCCACTTAATATATTAACAGAAAAAGCACCTTTTTTTCTCTGCACTTTCTCGCCCCCACTTCCCCAATTCCCCCATCTTCTCTGCCCTTTCTTGCCCCCACCCCACTCTGCAACAAAATTTTCCAGAAATTCTCACATCTCCATTTTTACACATGTGAAGAACATTTCACTCAACTTGTATTTATCTTCACCAACTTTCTCCTAGTGGCAAGCAAACAAGGTATAATGTTCAATTTTCTTATATTATTCAATTTATTTTTCTTCAAGATCTAATAGCTATTTTTCCTAGTTTTAAGATTTTAATTTGCTTCCATGAAACTACAAATTAGAAATCTAAATCCATAGTTCTAATTTCTATTAATTTAAAAAACGTTGTTATTATGGCACATATATGTTATATTCATGTTTCTTTAATTATAAGTAATTAAGTAGCATTCCGATTTTTGTTAGTTAACTAATACCGTTTGGAAGTTTGTTAATATAATGTGGAAAAATTGATTTATGTGTTTCTTTATTATTTGTATTGTAGCAACAATAATTTGCATGCTAATTATAATTTTGTTACATTATAGAAATGTATAGATATTTCAAGCCATCAAACTCTAAATCATCAGTATGCATCACTCACGAGAAGGTGGAACATGTTGAAGTCAGGTCCAAAATTCTTGATAAAGACGTTTCAAATCCAGTCAAAACAAATTTAGTAGAAGAAATTGTTGAAGACACTCCTTCGTCCTTAATAAATGAAGTTGATGTTTCTTCCTTGCCAGCTGATCCAGCAGATAGACCATCTATAATGCTTTATCATCCTAATATACGGGGTGAAGTGAGAAAACATTATATTCAAAAAGGTCTGTATCAACCTCGACTTAAGAAGTATCCTCAAACTACCTTCCCTAACAAACAACGTGCATTTGTTCGTTCATGGTTTGATGAATACCATAATTGGATGGAGTATAGTATTAAGTAAGATGTTGTGTTTTGCCTTCCTTGCTACTTGTTCTCTGATGAATTTCCTCATCGTGGAGGAGATAATGATATGTATGTAACTAAAGGTTTCAGTGATTGGAATAAAAAAAGAGAGATTTGGTATACATGTTGGTGAGCCTTTAGTGTTCATAATCAGTGTTCCAGAATGTGCATTGATCTTATGAATGAAAAACAATCCATCCAGATAGCTTTGGTAAAGCAGACAGCACAGATCCAGTATGACTACCGAACTCGCTTAAATGCTTCAATCGATATTGCAAGACTACTTTTGATATCTGGGTTACCTTTTCGAGGTCATGATGAAAGTGAGTCTTCAAACAGAATAGGTAATTTCCTAACTTTCTTGAATTGGTATGCAGAGCGTGTTGAGACTGTGGAAGGTAGAAATTTGATACAAATGCTTCCTCTGATATTATCAAGAGATTTGATAGAAATTTAAGTCCTCCTCGGACTAAATTGATTTTGTGGAAATTCTTGAATGATATAACTCCTTGTCAAAGTAATATTGGAAAAAGAGTTGGAGGTAACTCAAATTGCTTTTTTAATACCCCGGATCTAAAAATGGTGATTAAATTACTCTAATAAAATTATTAAGGGCCTAATGGCGCCTAAAGAGTATTGGTAAAAAGAATAAAACCAAAGGAAAAGAGAAAACGCTTGAAAAGCGAAAAACGCTAAAATGCGCGTTAAATGAGTATAAGAGATATATGATCTCGAGAGGGTCCGAGATGGATTCCTAAGGCTTAGTTAGGCCTAATTAGTACACGGGAATGATTCCCGAAGAAAACGGATCCAAATAATGGATTAAAACGCTAACGGAGTTTTAAAGCACATTTCTCGAGAAAACCCGAAAACGTGACTTTAAGTGGTCAAACGGACCCGTGAAAATTATAGTTGATTAAATAACTATAATTAAGTATTAATGGAAGCTTAATAACCATTAAAAATAAAGAAACGAGAAAAATCCAAAAAACGGACCCGGTAAGTGAATAGTGCCAAACCGGGTAAAATAACGAGCGTTTTCTGTCAGAAACCGAGAAACGCTCCAGCTTAATTAAGTAGTGGGGGCCGATTTTTAATGGTCTCTCACACACTCACACACAAATAAATAAAGAAAGAAAGAAAAGAAAGGTAAAAGCAAAAAGGGAATAGTAAATAAAAACTTTACTTATTTCCTCACCTTTTCTCCTTATTCATTCACGATCCCAGCCCTCTCTGTGAGTTTCTTCTTCTTCCTCTGCCCATCGCCGATTTGAGAAGAAACAAAGCAGCCACCATCTTCTTCCTCCATTATCTCACTCGTTTCTCCACCAAATCACACAAAAACACCACCGTTGAATTCCTCTCGTCAAGGGCTACGTTCTCCACCCTTCGAAAGCTTGGAACCTCCATCTTCACCTCCATGGTAGTTTGGCTTCGTGAAGCTTTAAGGGGTGCGTTGGACTCCCCATCATCACCTTAATGTTTTAAGGTAACAATATAATCAAGAGTTCCATCCTTTCCTAGCTTGTTCTTGCAAAATCAAAAAAAAAAACCCACGTTGGATTTTTCTCCATTTCAGCCGGTTTCTCCATGCCTTTGTGGGGTGTTGGAAATTCCATTATTTGATTGCCAAGCTCTCCTTTTGGACACTCTAAGGTAATGTCAAAGTTAAGCCTTAAAAACTAGCTCTTAAATACTAGTTTTGTAAGGAGGGTTTGGATTAATAAGTTTGACATATGTGTGTGGGGATATGATTGTAGTTGGAAATCTATGCCCCTTTGTTTTGATGTGGAAACATGAAGAGAAAGAGGGAACAAGAGAAAGAGGAAGAAGAGGGAGAAAACCGAAAAGGAGCAAGGTAAGCTTACCTTGAGCTAGTTTTTATGTGACTTGTGAGTTAAATGATAGGTTGAATTAAGGACCTTGAATTGTGGTGGTCATGATACTATAATGTTGTTTGTTGAATGGGAATGTTTCAATGGGTTTAAGTGTGCAAAATGAACCTAGGAAACCAAGCTAGTTTATATGTGAACAAGTGGGAATTTAATGTGATTGTTGATGTCTAAACCAAACAGGTGGGAAGAAGTGCTTGTGAGTTGATTTTAGTGTGGTGAATATGCTTGAGAAGTAGGCAAGGGCTGTCAAAATCTCCTTGGAGATTATGAACTTGGGTGTTCCATTATAAGGAAGAAACTAGTTGGTTTAAGAAGTGTTACGTGAGTGATTAATGGTTTGAAAACCAAACCAAGAAGAAGAGTGTGTTAGCAGTGAGGATAATGTCATTTGGGTGCTGGTAATGGCATTAATGAATGAAGTATTGAATGGTGGGAGGCAACACCAAAATCTGTTACAAGAGTTGAACAAAACAAGGAAACTAGTTTTGATAATGTAAGTGAATTTTAAGTGAATTAACTAGAGTTGGTGAGTGCACTTGGTGCTAAGTTTAAGGTGATTAAGAAAGGTAATTAAGTGCTTAAATATGTGGATTTAAGGTGGGGAAGATTGGTTAATCAAAGGGCTGAGTGAGGACCTGTAACAGAGTTAGAAAATGTCAATTTTGCAAAATCTGTAGCAGGGTCCGGGACTTAGGTCCAGGACCAAGTCCCGGACCACCCCTAAAATTACCCCCGAGAGTGTTCTGCTTGTTTGGTCCGGGACCTAACTCCATGCCCAAGTCCCGGACCACATACGATTTTTAGGCCGAGAGTACAACACCCATATTGGTCCGGGACTTGGCCTAGGTACAAGGTCCCGGACCATGCATTATTTTTGGCCGAGAGATTGTTTTGTGATTGGTCCGGGACTTAGGGTATGGACCAAGTCCCGGACCACCCCCAGAAACCTACAGAGAGTGTTTTAAAGGGTTTAAATGATGGGGGTTTGAATGTTAATGATGTTATAAGATGTTAAGGCCTTGTTTGGTGACATGTAAAGGCCCTAGGAAGTGTGAGAAAGTGTTAGAAGTGATTGAGAAGTGAGAACTCAAATTAAAAAGTAATACCGAGAAAGCGGGATAACGGGGTAACTGCGGGAGTAACATTTTATTATGTTCCGTAGTATGATATTAGTATTAATAATAATGTTGAAACATTATCAGAGAACCGTGCGTGACCCGAGCTTGGTGAGATGACACGGTAAAAGTAAAAACCCCGGTGAAAGGTATGATTTTCTCATGCCCCGTATGCTAACCGAGTTACTCTGATTTGTGTGTTTGCGTGCCGGCTTAATCAAGACTAAAGCATGAAAATAATCCCTTGTTTGATTATGTATGTCTTGTTGTATGTTGAATGAACTAACATACTTGTATGCCGGTGTGGTCTAACATAGTGTAAAGACCGACTCATAGTGAGTAACGTTCGGCTAGAGATCCGTAGAACGGATCGATGCGTATGATAACGAAAGCATGCAAACACACACAAGCTACCGATTAAAGTATAACGATAACGCAAACATATGAACTCCCTAGAACGTGAGGAGAAGTACGGGTTGAGTAAATACCCGATAACGGTTAGTAAACCTTATTGAAACAATCCACGGAATAAACATGAGTGGAGGGATAAACGAACCCCCATCGAGAGGATCGAAGTTAGTCCAATAATGTAAACATATAAGAAAGGTAAAAGAGACCTAAGGGACTATGTGACTCCCTTGAGATACGGTCGACCTCTTATATGAGGAATTTTACCCGGTATAAGAAAATATCTTAATGTATAATCATAAGATTGTGAGGGTAACCCTTAAACCTAAGATTACCCGAATTTAAGTAAAGTTCCCAAAGTCATTAGAAACATCGAGAATGATGCTTCTAGACTAATATACATGATATTATTATAACTCCGAGAGAGGAGTGTACGGGAACGAGAGTAGTCCGAGAGTAGTCGGACCTAAGTAAAAGAGATAGGAACTAAGAGAGAGTTCCGTGAGCTAGTTGAACCTTCCCACCATGCTAGACCCAGAGTAGGGTCGAAACCGGGGAAGTACGACTATGCTAGAGAGCCATGAGTTTTGGCTTGAGTATGTAATAAGAGTAACAAGCGTGACGTAGGAGACCTGTAGTGTCTCGAGAATCTACAAGAGCTTGTGTATGAATAACCCAAGAGTGTGGGTGAGATAATGAGTATAAAAACCCGAGAGAAAGAAGTGAGTTATGTATGAGTAACCCGAGAGAATGGGTAAGTATAAGAATGAGTAGCCAAGAGAATGGGTGTGTATACGAATAAGTAACCCGAGAGAGCGGGTGAGGTATTGAATAAGTAAACAAGGCATAGTGAGGAATAACCCTCAATGCCTAAGAGTAACCAGTTACCACTAACAACATTGTTATGTTAGTTAGGAATCGTGTTCCGTGTTTGGATGTAGATTCCTTGCGTGATGTACATATATAATGTATCGCCATGATGCATGTTGTTTGATTAAAATGAACTCCATGTATATCCGACCCAAAGTAGTCAGCGTACCGCGGTTAGCACGCGGTATATGCGAATTTCATGCGCAGCGTAAGCTGACCCCCTAGGGGAACGTTTTTAGTGTGCAGGTACTTGAAGCTGACCACCGTTCGAGAGAGTAGGACGGGGACTGCAGTGAGCATGGGTAGTTAGATTGTAATTACTTATGCTTTTGAATGAGGTGTAAGTCCGAGTATGTTATCGGCATCCGTATATTGTAGACTCGGTATAGTAGAGAAATGATTTGAGTATTGTATTTGTATTGTGTACTCGGTTGTTCCAGTCCATCAGACCGTTATTGTATGTGAGATAGGCCTGGTTAGCCATATGGGTGGCTAACGGCGTTGTTTCACCCCTCGTTGTAATTAGAGTTCCGCTGCGTGAGTAAGAGTAATTGGTGACAATTTAAGAGGTAATGACGAGCTTAACGGTTGGGGTGTTACAAAAATGGTATCAGAGCGAAGTATCGCTCTGATGACTGGAAATACCGAGCTTAGGAAATACCGAGTTAGGAATTTGAGATTTAGGGCAATGGGTTGAGTGGTAGCGTGAGAGATGCGCTAGTTAGGAACTTCCAGTATGTTCTGGATACCTACAATACCAAACCCGCCCTCCACAACCCCCGTATTAAAAGTTCGGGAAAGAACGCCAGAGAGACGGGGAAACCCGATCTGGCAGTGGTTAAATATCTCATTCTGAACCAGAACCTGTCATGCGGTAGATCCCGAGAACCGGAAATTCCGGAGACGGATCCCGCTGAAATGACAATAACTGCATGCAATGACGGAAGGTCGAGACATCCTAATCCAAGGAGACCAGAATTTGTGGCAGCCTGGGGCGACATGCTTAGCAGTCGCGAGAACCCAGCTGGTCGAGCAGCAGTGAGAAGGATGCACCAATCGTGCGACAAGACGGACTTATGAGAACTAATGAGAACCGGGACACATGTCTACGGACCGCAATAGTTAACTAATACCACCAATGGTATACGTATTGACTAAGAATCTAGTCAAAGGTAGATGCACCCACCCTGCCACACCCAAAGAGGTTGCAATACTTAACTGATACAGCTTAGACAGCTACGAGCATAGCTACGGGATATACCCGAATAGGACTACAGAAGTAGTACCTAAATAAGTTAAACCTCGGTAACCACAGTAAAGACGTGGGAACGAGCAACGAGGTAAAGCATAGAATTAAAGTAATTAAGGAACTCCGAGAGTGGAGGAGCACCTAAATGAATGACAGTCATGTCAAGAGGAATGAGAAGCAGCTCCAAGGAGCAGTTATCCAACTAGGGGATCAAGGAAGAGCCAACGAGGCTACCAAATACAATATGAACAATACCGTGACCGGTATGAGTTAACCCAAAAACCGCCTGTACCGCGCACTTGCCTCGGCAAGTGCAGTAATAACGGGACCGTTAAGAAGAATCTTAACAAGTGACAAGTACTTAGCAAGTACCAAGGTGGCAAGAGAAGCTAATATAGCACCACAAACCCTATGAATTCTGAAACAAAACCTTGAAAAGGCATAACGGCCTGCTCATTATATAAAGAACATACCAGTCAGCGAGAAGCTGGACTCGGTAAGGAACAGCCGGCACAGAAATGCCATGAAGAACTTACTCTTAAAACTTGAACTTCCTTCCAGAACATAAAATTTTCCAAAAACCCCCAAAGTTTTAAAACCAAACCAGTGAACCACGATAAGTTATTATAGGACCATATAAGAGGAGTTGGCAACAGAATACTTCACTTAGGCGTGACCGACACTACAAGTGTACACAAACGAGACATGGAACGACCGCACTCCAAAGGAGCTTGCGGGCCTGACAAACCAGTTATGAGTTAGTCGGGTAAGTGGTAACGTATCAATAAGATACTCCATGTATGTATACTAGTAGAGTACGGAACACGGGAAGTAGCCCACTCCATACTACGGACGAAAGAGCCAATTCAAACCAAGACAGTTGGACACCTCGAATGATCGAAGAACACAAGGAAGCTTACCAAGATAAAGGAGTCTAGGAACCAGTAAGGTGACGGACCTAAGGATATAGCGTTAATAAGCGCGAGAAGCACAGAGTATTAAGTACAGACATTGGATATGTCTCAGGAAATACCTAATAACTAGAATGGATACCAGTGTAAGCAATAAGATGAATGCCTTAATTGATCATATCAATGTTTGATAAACGGGATAGAATTCCCACAGTATATCTCACTAAGAGAATAACGACCTAATTAAGTAGGTAAAGGAAAAGTACTAATACCCTACCCAATAATGGGAGACATTACAACCCTAAACGGGATAGTCAAGGACATAGCCGCAAGGCGAAGTCACAACTGAACATAACCATGAGTACAAGCCAGATGTAATGGCGTTACTCAGTAACACCCAGGAGCAATCCGAGAAGGGTGCCGGAGTCAACAGTAGTTGAACGAGACATCGTGTTGAGAACACAAGTGTTTAAGCAAACACTCGGGTAGAACCCGAAGGGATCCCTTGTAACACGGGATACCCTAAAATGCTAGAGGGCATGAATTAGTATCAAAATACTTTAAGGGTCTTCCATGTTTGGAAGCGTGATGAAACTACCATATCAAACCCAGTAATACCTCCAAACCATTTAATGGTATACGGGGAAGATGAAACCTGAATAAACAGCCCGCATGGAGCATGGCGAGGCAATGTGGCTTATAGCCGGTAAACTAACTACAACTTGTAGATCCAAACGTAGTAAAACATATGCATAAAGGCATAAGAGTTATTGTGGAGCGTGAACCACCACCTTAGAGTGGGGACACCACTTATTATTGTGGAGCCTATGGAGCGGCAATTGCGTGAATCCTCCAGAGAAAGGCTACCATCTAAGTATGTAATGTGAAACCGCTAGAGCGGTGTAGTAAAACTTGAGCATGTGTATATTGCCAAGGAGCATATGAACTATAGTAGTGTGTAAAGAGGAACCTTGATGGCAGTACAAAGGAAACCGATAGAGTAATCGGATGAGTAGTGAACACTGCATGTGTACAGTATGAACTGCAGAGTAAGCAGTGCGCAAGCGCGCAGAGAGATTTAAGGATTAACGTATTTCATTGAGCCAAGTGAATGGCAAGCCATAGTATAAATGGCGGGAGTACATGAGCAGAAGCTAAAGTAGTAGCGGATGCCATGTAAACAAATGTTGTAACGAGTAGAACAAGGTACGCAGTAAGCGACCATTGTAAGAGTATATTCGGATAATGATACGGAGTTGATGAGAAAATGTGGTAAGGGGACATAATCATTCCTATCCCATGAGAGATTTACTGTCAAGGGTTTACGCTTCTGCACTCTGTATGACTGAGTGTTTTGGTATTGCACTTGTACGGTAATGATCAAGTGGGAGAGCCAGGAATTGAGAAATGTCAACGAAGCCTGTTGAGTGAGAATCTAGAGAGATAACCGTGCGGCCATTGGCCAAAGATGCACAAAGAACGTGGGCCATAACCCACAGGGCCCAGGATCGATATGTGGAAAATGCAGAGTAGTATGAATGAAGAACTCTGGTACAGAACCAAGAAACAAACATAATCCATGAGCCACTATTAAACGAGGAAGCACTACATGCTAAGTAGTAGCTTGACCTCAACCGACAACAAGCCGGGAAAAATAAGTGAATAATCACAAAGGTATACAGTGTTATACGAAAGTAGATTCCCAGAGAACTGGAGAGACAATCTAAAATTCATCGAATTCGCATACGGTAAGAGATACCAAGCGACGATTGAAATACATTGAGAATACCAAAGAGCGAATTAAGCTCTAGTTATCAGGTCACGCAGCAGAAGCTTGTGGACCGTGATTCAGGGTTAAGTATACCTATATCATAAACCCCTTGAAGCCTTAGAGGCTAGAACCGAACCCGGTTATGAGTTAATTAACCGTACTGAAGTTAAAACACTTCATAATACTCGAATTAATGAACCAATGTTCAGTGATAACATATGGTTGGTTACGCGGGCGTAACCCCTTTTAAGGGGGGTAGGGCGAGAAACCGCTTAGAGTATGTTTTACGTATTGGTGCGTAAACTACTATGTGCATAGCACAAAAAGAAATTGTTTTGATGTTTGGACCTCATGTTACATAAACATGTGTACCCATTCATTGTGTAAGTATAAGTATTGTGCATGAGAGATGCAAGTAATGAGTATGTAATATTTATGAAAAGAGGAGTAGAGAGACTCCTGGGGAATGAGAATCCCTATAGTATATGTCTAGTGAGATTAGACATGAGTTATGATGAGTATGAATCGGCATGAAACCGATGCGTAACTTAAGAGGGAGTGAGTTCCCTAGGTGATTTTATTTGAGAATGATAGATGGAGTGAGTTCCATCCTTTGGAGTTGTGTGTTATGTGTTTTAAATTGAGCAACAATTTGAGTAAATGAAGCCATAAGTATGGAATACCTAGGTAAAGTAGTGGAACAATGAGAATGACAAATGACCTAAGTACTAGGAACTAGAGATTAATTGAAACGAATTGCTTCGTGAATATGACTAGGAAGAGTAAAAGATAGAAAACAAAAATGTTTGTCTACCTGATTGTTTGAAACTGACGTGGGAGGTGGAACTTGATCTGCTAGCGATCAAGGGAAACCGAACACAAATTGGGGTGGAAGGATAATTCAACACTGATGCTGATCACATCAGGGTTAGATGATTCTTGAAGCTCCCTATAGTGGTCACAAGTAATCACGCTAAGAAAAGATACAGCTACCATAAATTTGATTTGGAGTTGTGTGATGTTTTAAAAAGAATTTTCAAACAGATTTTGAAAAAGAATTTTCTTCAAGTATGAAGATGGAAATGAAAACTGGTTTTGAAACCGCTACCACCCACCGATGGCTGTGGCCTTAAGTCTTGGTGACCGGTAGAACGGTGGGCGTGTACAGGTTTTGAAACCATTGCACCGTACGTGCGGCGGTCCTAAGTGACCGGTTGGGGCGGTGTCAGTGTGTGATTTTTCCAAAGGCAGCGGGACGGGGAGAGTACCCTGAGATGTTCCTGTGTTGAGTGAGTCAACCAGAGTGCCTGAGGATATGGATATGTGTAATGTTTTGATCAGAACCGAAGGGACCGTGGGCCAGAGAGAGTAAGTGCCCATTTGTCATGAAACGGCCGTGAACCAGAAAGAGTAAGTGTTCAACGTGACCGGTACCTGAGGGATCAGTAGTATAATACTCAACATGGATTCGAGGACTGTAGTGCCTTCTTGTCTTCGGACCGATTCCATGGAGAGAGAACAAAAAGTATTTTGATTGCTATACATGCTGTGATATGTGTGTGGTATGTGTAGTATGAAATGAAACATACTTGTGGAGTCTGTAAGGTTATACATGTATTATGACCTTGGCATAGTACGCCATGAGAGTAACCATCTAGATTCACCAACTTTGAGGACAAAGTTCCTAAGGGGGGTAGATTTTAATACCCCGGATCTAAAATGGTGATTAAATTACTCTAATAAAATTATTAAGGGCCTAATGGCGCCTAAAGAGTATTGGTAAAAAGAATAAAACCAAAAGAAAAGAGAAAACGCTTGAAAAGCGAAAAACGCTAAAATGCGCGTTAAATGAGTATAAGAGATATATGATCTCGAGAGGGTCCGAGATGGATTCCTAAGGCTTATTTAGGCCTAATTAGTACACGGGAATGATTCCCGAAGAAAACGGATCCAAATAATGGATTAAAACGCTAACGGAGTTTTAAAGCACATTTCTCGAGAAAACCCGAAAACGTGACTTTAAGTGGTCAAACGGACCCGTGAAAATTATAGTTGATTAAATAACTATAATTAAGTATTAATGGAAGCTTAATAACCATTAAAAATAAAGAAACGAGAAAAATCCGAAAAACGGGCCCGGTAAGTGAATAGTGCCAAACCGGTAAATAACGAGCGTTTTCTGTCAGAAACCGAGAAACGCTCCAGCTTAATTAAGTAGTGGGGGCCGATTTTTAATGGTCTCTCACACACTCACACACAAATAAATAAAGAAAGAAAGAAAATAAAGGTAAAAGCAAAAAGGGAATAGTAAATAAAAACTTTACTTATTTCCTCACCTTTCTCCTTATTCATTCACGATCCCAGCCCTCTCTGTGAGTTTCTTCTTCTTCCTCTGCCCATCGCCGATTGAGAAGAAACAAAGCAGCCACCATCTTCTTCCTCCATATCTCACTCGTTTCTCCACCAAATCACAAAAACACCACCGTTGAATTCCTCTCGTCAAGGGCTACGTTCTCCACCCTTCGAAAGCTTGGAACCTCCATCTTCACCTCCATGGTAGTTTGGCTTCGTGAAGCTTTAAGGGGTGCGTTGGATCCCCATCATCACCTTAATGTTTAAGGTAACAATATAATCAAGAGTTCCATTTCCTAGCTTGTTCTTGCAAAATAAAAAAAAAACCCACGTTGGATTTTTCTCCATTTCAGCCGGTTTCTCCATGCCTTTGTGGAGTGTTGGAAATTCCATTATTTGATTGCCAAGCTCTCCTTTTGGACACTCTAAGGTAATGTCAAAGTTAAGCCTTAAAAACTAGCTCTTAAATACTAGTTTTGTAAGGAGGGTTTGGATTAATAAGTTTGACATATATGTGTGGGGATATGATTGTAGTTGGCAATCTATGCCCCTTTGTTTTGATGTGGAAACATGAAGAGAAAGAGGGAACAATAGAAAGAGGAAGGAAGAGGGAGAAAACCGAAAGGAGCAAGGTAAGAAGCTTACCTTGAGCTAGTTTTTATGTGACTTGTGAGTTAAATGATAGGTTGAATTAAGGACCTTGAATTGTGGTGGTCATGATACTATAATGTTGTGTTGAATGGGAATGTTTCAATGGGGTTTAAGTGTGCAAAATGAACCTAGGAAACCAAGCTAGTTTATATGTGAACAAGTGGGAATTTAATGTGATTGTTGATGTCTAAACCAAACAGGTGGGAAGAAGTGCTTGTGAGTTGATTTTAGTGTGGTGAATATGCTTGAGAAGTAGGCAAGGGCTGTCAAAATCTCCTTGGAGATTATGAACTTGGGTGTTCCATTATAAGGAAGAAACTAGTTGGTTTAAGAAGTGTTACGTGAGTGATTAATGGTTTGAAAACCAAACCAAGAAGAAGAGTGTGTTAGCAGTGAGGATAATGTCATTTGGGTGCTGGTAATGGCATTAATGAATGAAGTATTGAATGGTGGGAGGCAACACCAAAATCTGTTACAAGAGTTGAACAAAACAAGGAAACTAGTTTTGATAATGTAAGTGAATTTTAAGTGAATTAACTAGAGTTGGTGAGTGCACTTGGTGCTAAGTTTAAGGTGATTAAGAAAGGTAATTAAGTGCTTAAACATGTGGATTTAAGGTGGGGAAGATTGGTTAATCAAAGGGCTGAGTGAGGACCTGTAACAGAGTTAGAAAATGTCAATTTTGCAAAATCTGTAGCAGGGTCCGGGACTTAGGTCCAGGACCAAGTCCCGGACCACCCCTAAAATTACCCCCGAAAGTGTTCTGCTTGTTTGGTCCGGGACCTAACTCCATGCCCAAGTCCCGAACCACATACGATTTTTAGGCCGAGAGTACAACACCCATATTGGTCCGGGACTTGGCCTAGGTACAAGGTCCCGGACCATGCATTATTTTGGCCGAGAGATTGTTTTGTGATTGGTCCGGGACTTAGGGTATGGACCAAGTCCCGGACCACCCCCAGAAACCACAGAGAGTGTTTTAAAGGGTTTAAATGATGGGGGTTTGAATGTTAATGATGTTATAAGATGTTAAGGCCTTGTTTGGTGACATGTAAAGGCCCTAGGAAGTGTGAGAAAGTGTTAGAAGTGATTGAGAAGTGAGAACTCAAATTAATAAAAGTAATACCGAGAAAGCGGGATAACGGGGTAACTGCGGGAGTAACATTTTATTATGTTCCGTATGATATTAGTATTAATAATAATGTTGAAACATTATCAGAGAACCGTGCGTGACCCGAGCTTGGTGAGATGACACGGTAAAAGAAAACCCCGGTGAAAGGTATGATTTTCTCATGCCCCGTATGCTAACCGAGTTACTCTGATTTGTGTGTTTGCGTGCCGGCTTAATCAAGACTAAAGCATGAAAATAATCCCTTGTTTGATTATGTATGTCTTGTTGTATGTTGAATGAACTAACATACTTGTATGCCGGTGTGGTCTAACATAGTGTAAAGACCGACTCATAGTGAGTAACGTTCGGCTAGAGATCCGTAGAACGGATCGATGCGTATGATAACGAAAGCATGCAAACACACACAAGCTATCGATTAAAGTATAACGATAACGCAAACATATGAACTCCCTAGAACGTGAGGAGAAGTATGGGTTGAGTAAATACCCGATAACGGTTAGTAAACCTTATTGAAACAATCCATGGAATAAACATGAGTGGAGGGATAAACGAACCCCCATCGAGAGGATCGAAGTTAGTCCAATAATGTAAACATATAAGAAAGGTAAAAGAGACCTAAGGGACTATGTGACTCCCTTGAGATACGGTCGACCTCTTATATGAGGAATTTTACCCGGTATAAGAAAATATCTTAATGTATAATCATAAGATTGTGAGGGTAACCCTTAAACCTAAGATTACCCGAATTTAAGTAAAGTTCCCAAAGTCATTAGAAACATCGAGAATGATGCTTCTAGACTAATATACATGATATTATTATAACTCCGAGAGAGGAGTGTACGGGAACGAGAGTAGTCCGAGAGTAGTCGGACCTAAGTAAAAGAGATAGGAACTAAGAGAGAGTTCCGTGAGCTAGTTGAACCTTCCCACCATGCTAGACCCAGAGTAGGGTCGAAACCGGGGAAGTACGACTATGCTAGAGAGCCATGAGTTTTGGCTTGAGTATGTAATAAGAGTAACAAGCGTGACGTAGGAGACCTGTAGTGTCTCGAGAATCTACAAGAGCTTGTGTATGAATAACCCAAGAGTGTGGGTGAGATAATGAGTATAAATAACCCGAGAGAAAGAGGTGAGTATATGTATGAGTAACCCGAGAGAATGGGTAAGTATAAGAATGAGTAGCCCAAGAGAATGGGTGTGTATACGAATAAGTAACCCGAGAGAGCGGGTGAGGTATTGAATAAGTAAACAAGGCATAGTGAGGAATAACCCTCAATGCCTAAGAGTAACCAGTTACCACTAACAACATTGTTATGTTAGTTAGGAATCGTGTTCCGTGTTTGGATGTAGATTCCTTGCGTGATGTACATATATAATGTATCGCCATGATGCATGTTGTTTGATTAAAATGAACTCCATGTATATCCGACCCAAAGTAGTCGGCGTACCGCGGTTAGCACGCGGTATATGCGAATTTCATGCGCAGCGTAAGCTGACCCCCTAGGGGGAACGTTTTAGTGTGCAGGTACTTGAAGCTGACCACCGTTCGAGAGAGTAGGACGGGGACTGCAGTGAGCATGGGTAGTTAGATTGTAATTACTTATGCGTTTGAATGAGGTGTAAGTCCGAGTATGTTATCGGCATCCGTATATTGTAGACTCGGTATAGTAGAGAAATCATTTGAGTATTGTATTTGTATTGTGTACTCGGTTGTTCCAGTCCATCAGACCGTTACTGTATGTGAGATAGGCCTGGTTAGCCATATGGGTGGCTAACGGCGTTGTTTCACCCCTCGTTGTAATTAGAGTTCCGCTGCGTGAGTAAGAGTAATTGGTGACAATTTAAGAGGTAATGACGAGCTTAACGGTTGGGGTGTTACAGCTTTCTTTGTGGTGATAAAGATACTTCAATCCATTGTTTTTTCAAATGCTGCTTTGTATCTGAAATTTGGGGTGATATGTGGAAGAGGTGTGATAGTCCTAATGTTGAAGGAGTTGCAGGATTGGATTGGTTCATAGACCATGTTAAAAGATGGGACATAAAAAAGCTATCTTTGATTATCAATACGATGTGGATCATTTATGATGCTAGGAACAAATGTAAACACGATGATAGGCTTGCTTGGTGGAATGTAGTTGAAAAAATTTGTGCTTACATAGAAGCTCACAAAAACTATATCACTGATTACTCTCAGGAGAAGGTGGAGGAGGGGGAGTGGATGGCTCCTCCTTATGGTTTTGTCTCAGTCTCGATGGAGGTATTCTCAAAGAAGTACCAGCCTTTTCAAGTTGGAGGCATTATTAGAAACTATGAAGGTATTCCTATTCTTAGTACAACAAAAGAATGTTAAGCACTTGTAAGGTGAAGTTAGCTATTATCAAAGCGGCTCAACTTGCGGTAGAATTGCTAAACAGAGGGGTAACTACCGCAGTTGCTTTAATAATATGAAGGAAGGTCATTGACAAATTCTGTTTGGTGCAGTTCATGTTTCAGAGGTGGACATCAGAGAAGCAAAACCAAGATTGATGGAGCTCAATTCGTTAGACAACTTTTGTTGTAATAGCACTAGAACCATTTAAAGCTTTCCTAGTATGTTAGTAGTTAGATCTTTTAATGAATCTAAGACAAAACTTAAAGTATGGGAAGGAAGTTCTATCCCCTTTCGTGTTGTAACAGCATGTCATTTAGACATGAGACAGTCTGTGTAATATTTTGTTGTTTCAGCTAATAGAAGTGCACCAATGGCAGCCAGACATGCAGGGGCGAAGACAATGGGGTTGGTGGGTGTGCGGCCCCCCAACTCCCTCGGGTACATACTTAAATTAGTTATAGCTTTATTGTTATATAGTTATTTATGTTAATAGATATTTGCTCGCCCCCATAATATTTTGTAAAATATCACATGATATCACTAAGTTTTATTCATTATCAATTTAATTTCTATTCTTATGTAATATTTTAATTAGAACTATATTGTAAAAATCATTTTTAGTCTATATAGATAAGAAAACTCGTAATATTCTTATTTTAGCAATATAGTCTAAACTAAAACGGATTATAATGTTAGTCTTTGTAATCATGTACCCTCTTATATCCATAATACAAGTGTTTTTAGTTTTTTATTACAAATTTAGTAAATTAAATAATATTAGAATTACTCAAAATAATTTTAAAAGAAATTTTTAGAAAAAAACTACTAATTTAAAACTATTGTTTTATATTAATTGCATTAACATATAATTTAGTACACCAATTTTAAAAAATTTGAAATAAAACAGATAAAACAAACTTATTTATATGTTAATCTGTATATTTCAATTTTATTTTAATTTTATGTCAAATTTAATATCTAATATCAATGCTCTGCAAACATGACTTCATTCTCAACCAAACAACGTCAATCAGTCCACCGTTCATTCACCTAGTCCAAAAATCTTTGGATACAGAACAGGCAAAATATTCGAACCTGGCGCTTAGTCGCCAGGTTGTAATATGGAGTTAGGTCTTTTTGGTCTTTTGTTACTTATTTTGTCCTTTTATATTTTATACTTTTATAAAACTTTAAAATATTGTAGTTTATTAAAATAAGTCTAAATAACATAAATTTTATACCATTGTTCATCATAATTCGAGCTCTTCAAAATAAGACCAAACATGAATATGTTTTGATAAATTTTTTTATTTTTTATTTTTTGTATGTACATATTTTTAAAAATTCATTGTGAATCTTAAGTTTACGAAAAGTGAATCAAAGGTTGTTAAAAAGTGAATTGAAGGTTGTTAAAAAGTGAATCAGAGAGTTACGTAAAAGTGAATAAGAGATTTAAAAAAAGTGAATGTCATAAACAGAGATTGTTTAACTAAAGTGATTCTGATTGTTTGACTAGTGTCAATAAGAGATTTTAGAAAAATGAATCAAAGGTTGTTAAAAAGTGAATCACAAGTTTTTTACAAAGTGAATCAGAGTAATAAGAAAAATGAATCTTGTAAGCATAGATTGTTTAACTAAAGTGATTAAGAGGTTTAAGAAATGTGAATTAGAGGTTTTTATAAAGTGAATCATGTGTTTAAGAAAAGTGAATCAGAGGTTTAAGAAAAGTGATTCTCGTAAATAGAGATTGTTAGCTAACGTGAATAAGAGGTTTAAGAAAAGTGAATCAAAGGTTTTTTTAAAGGTGAATCAAAGGTTTAAGAAAAGTGAATATTTTATTCAATACTAGTAAAAGTTAATCCTACCACAAACTTATGCAAGTGCGAATTTTAAGGTGTTTGAGGGTAGGTAATCTTTTTGGTATTAGTCCACACTTTATATTGTCATTACTGGCTTGACAGGTTTTTAGGGGTTGTGGTTAAGGGTTAGACCCTAAACCCTGCACTACAAACCATAAAAATGTCTTTGACGTTTTTAACTTTCATAAGGTGGTTTTTAGAGTGTTTAGGGTTATGATTCATTTTGTTAATGAATAAGGTTCATTTTATTATTAAAGAAGATTCATTTTGCTAATGAATAAGATTCACTTTAAAAATTCCTAATATATACTCATTCAAAAAATATAAAATTTTAAGTTTATCGAAACATATTCACGATGCATCTTGTTTTGAAGAGCACGAAAAACGATGAACAGTTGTATAATTTTTTTTATTTTTACACTTTTATTTGATAAGTTATAACATTTTTTAAAAAAAGTTTCTCTCCTACTAATAAAACTACACTCAAATCTCCAACAAACTCCTGTGTATACGCACGCTCTACTACTGTTCATTTCTTTCATTTATTTTTTTATTTATTTCCCTTTCTTCACATAATTTTTTTCCTCCAATCTCTTATTGACACATATCACTCTCTCTATATTCTAACATGGCTTCAGCTCCAGGTTCTCGGTTCCGAAAATGAAAAGCAATGTTGAGAATATATACCCGTTTACTTTATGTAACGGCTAGTTAGTATTAGTATTAGTATAAATGCATATCCTTCTGATATGAGATGTAAGTAATTGTACTCTCGGTAAAACCTTGTATACAATATACTCTATTCTGTATCATGTATTACTGAAAGTAAGTAATAGAGAATATTATCTTTCGTTATGGTATCAAGAGCCTAGTTTATTTTTCCTTCCAAGATTGAGCGAGAAATCAAGATCTAATTTCGACCAACTCGCTACACCGGTGGAGAAATGACGAGCGAAGGCGAAAAACACAACGAAAACAATGAACCACTCACAGGAATTCTGGAAGAGAGTTCGAAATCGAAATCAACCCTAGATCCCCAAGATCCTCTATACCTCCATCCGAATGACAACCCAGGAATGAAGATCGCTCACATTTTCTCTGGGCAAGGATTCGCAGGGTGGAAAAGGGCAGTGACGGTGGCTCTCAAGGCGAAGAGCAAGTTTGGCGTCCTCGACGGCTCTTTGACGGCGCCAGAACCAGGAGATTCCAAGTATAGCCACTGGGAGAAATGTAACCATATGGTTATATCCTGGCTCGCACAATCAGTGTCGCCGGAAATCGCCGACGCGATTCTCTACTTCTCTGAAGCCGCCGACGCTTGGAACATGTTATGCGGCCGCTACGAACAGGCGAACCCTACACAAATATACGCCTTGAAGAAGGAATTGGGGAAATTAGAACAAGATGAAGATTCCGTCCAAGCCTATTATACGAAAATGAGGAAAATTTGGGATGAGCTAGAGGTTCTTGACAAGAGACCTACCTGTTCGTGCAGTGCCAGAAAGGGCTACGTTGACCGACAACAACGAGAGAAAACCATGCAATTCCTCCTGGCACTCAACGAAAGTTATTCGAATGTTGTAAGTAACATTCTGCTAAAAGACCCTCTCCCGTCCCTCGATCAAGCTTACTCTCTGATAGTTCAAGAAGAACGAAGGAGACAAATTCCAGTTCGCAACGCTACTGCGCCTCAAGAAACCCTAGCTTTGTCTGCAGAAAGGAAGAAGCCGGAACAATTCCAAGTGCAGAAAAGAATTTCGAAACCTCTTAACAAGCAAAATCTATACTGCACAAAATGTCAAAAGAAAGGCCATGCTAAAGAGGGTTGCTTCGAAGTCATTGGGTATCCAGAATGGTGGAAAAAGAAACCCACTACTATTGCGGGAGTTGTCACCAGCGCAGAAAATTCCATTACGCAGTCAGTGCAAGAAGCTTCACCAATTTCTGGCTTGAACCCTCAACAGTACAACAAGTTGATGAATCTTCTCCAAGATACTCACTCGATAGAGTGCAGTTTTTCAGGTAAGTCAAACCTTGACCCTTTCTTAAGTTACAGCTTAAACAATCAAACTTTCTGTTCTGCAATGGATTCATGGATTGTCGATACAGGAGCTTCTGAGAACATGTGCTGGAATAGAAAGTTATTTATTACTATGCATGATTTGCCTGAAGAACGTGTAATTAGTATGCCAGATGGTCATGTGCAATCTGTCAACAAGTTTGGTAGTGTTAGAATAGGAAATAAGTTTGTTTTACATGATGTCTTGCTGGTAGAAGTTTTTAAATTCAACCTTATGTCTGTCCGAAAGTTAGCAAAGCAAATTAATCATAGCATATACTTCAATGAACATAATTGTTATGTGCAGGACCATAACTCGAATGAACAATTGGTGATTGGCAAAAGCTTAAATGGTCTATATGTTCTTGTTGATGCTGCTATGGATAGATTGGTTAATGACAGGGATGAAACAAGCATTAGGTTAGTCTGTTCAAATTCTATGAAAAGCCAACAAATGGCATGGATGTGGCACACTAGATTAGGTCATGTCCCATTTCACAAATTGCAAACTTTAGAGTTGATAACAAAGCATGATATCCCAGAATGTACTGCTTGCGAGACATGTTGTAAAGCTAGATCTATTAGACAAAGTTTTCCTGATTCTACCATAAAGAGTAAAGCTTGTTTTGACTT
This sequence comes from Limonium bicolor, assembly GCA_023374045.1. Classification (NCBI taxonomy): domain Eukaryota; kingdom Viridiplantae; phylum Streptophyta; class Magnoliopsida; order Caryophyllales; family Plumbaginaceae; genus Limonium; species Limonium bicolor. Next base: position 51,727,341 of record CM041781.1, read on the forward strand.
GATACATGTTGACGTATGGGGCCCTTTCAAAGTTCCAACATACGATGGCTATAATTACTTCTTGACTATAGTAGATGATTTTTCCAGGAGCACCTGGACACATTTACTTAGGAGGAAATCTGAAGCTTTTTCTGTTTTGATATGTTTCATCAAACTTGTTGAAAGGCAGTTTGATAGGAGAGTTAAGATGGTTAGAAGTGATAATGCCCTTGAATTAGGTTCTAGCAATGAAGGAATAAAATTTTTTCGGGACAATGGGATAATCCACCAAACTAGTTGCAGTCATACGCCACAACAAAATGGGGTCGTCGAACGGAAACATAAATATCTTCTAGAAACTGCAAGGGCACTATACTTCCAGGCCAATTTGACTCTTATGTTTTGGGGGGAGTGTATTCGTTATGCAACCTATATAATCAATAGATTACCTTCTAGGGCTATTGACGGTATCACCCCTTATGAAAAACTATACAGTAGAAAACCAGAATACAAATCTTTAAAAGCTTTTGGTTGCCTCTGTTACAAAACCACTGTCAAAAGCCACATGACCAAATTTGAAGCTCGAGGAACAGCTTGTGTCTATATAGGCCTTGCAGAAAATAAAAAAGGTTTTAAAGTTTTAGACCCAAAGACACAAGATGTGAGTATCAGCAGAGATCTTATCTTTCATGAAAATAATTTTCCTCTCCATGAACCCTCCAACAAAACAGATAAACACCAGTATGAACAAGATACTACTGAAGAATTATCTAGTTTTGTTGATGATGAAACTCTTCCCACTACCACATCTCCACCTGTCTCTAACCCTGCTGATATAGAAAATCCTCCCTTGTCTGCACCACCTGCCCCTGACCAAACCACATCAGAACTTCATGCAGATGACACTAGACCCAGCCCACCTACATCCCAATCTAGTACACCTGCAGACTCTGATCAAACTAATGCCATCAGACGGTCCACTAGAGAAAGGAATATTCCAACCTATCTCAATGACTACTTCCTAGGAGAAGCCCATATACCACAAGAAGATGTGTTCAGCAGTATATTATGTGAGAGGATACAGAACAACAACACATCAACCAGAAACTGTCTATCCGAATCTGTTGTTGATATTTCTGCTAATACTGTTTTTGATATCACCTCCCTATCTGCTACCTCACATTCTTTCTTGACACAAACACATGCCCTGAAGGAACCAAAGTCCTACAGAATCGCCTCTAGGAACCCTCATTGGGTTGAGGCTATGAAACAAGAATTCCAAGCTTTAAAGAATAACCAAACTTGGACTATTGTTGACCAGCCCCCAAACAAAAGAATAATAGGATGCAAATGGGTCTTTAAAACAAAACTAAAATCTGATGGTACCTTAGAAAGACATAAGGCTCGGTTAGTTGCAAAGGGGTATACTCAAAAATATGGTGAAGATTATTGGGAAACCTTTTCACCCGTAGTAAAAATTACTACAATCCGCACCCTAGTTGCTGTTGCTGTCAAGAAACATTGGGAATTAAGCCAACTTGACATCAACAACGCATTCTTACATGGTGACCTCGAAGAAGAGGTCTACATGGAAATACCCGAAGGGATGAAAGAAATATACAAAGGAAAAGTGTGTAAACTGCACAAATCATTATATGGTCTCAAACAATCTTCAAGGCAATGGTATGAAAAGCTCTCTGTTTTTCTCAAGTTACAAGGGTATGTTCGATCTGAAAATGATTATTCCCTATTTGTTAAATATGATGGCAGTTTTCGTACCTTTCTTGGGATATATGTTGATGATATAATAATGACTGGAAATAATCTTGATGAAATAACCAACCTCAAACAGAAACTGGATCACCAATTCAAAATCAAAGACCTTGGTAAGTTGAGCTATTTCTTGGGCATGGAGTTTCTTTATGTTGCAGGTGGCATTCTTCTCACACAAAGTAAGTATGCAACAGACTTAATAGAGGAATACCTCCCTACAGATTCTGGTATAACTTCTGTTCCTTTACCTACTGGAATTAAGCTTGACAGATTACAAGGAAATAAGTTGGCTGATCCAAGTTACTATCGCAGATTAATAGGTAAGGTTAATTTTCTCACTAATACACGGCCTGACTTAGCTTTTCCTGTGCAGCATTTAAGCCAGTTCATGCAGCACCCACAAGAAGCCCATCTTACAGCAGCATTACACCTACTGAAGTATATAAAGGGCACAGCAACACAAGGAATCTTCTACAACAACAAACCCAACTTGGACCTAATGGCGTACTGTGACGCAGATTGGGCGAGCTGTTCGATAACAAGGAAGTCTGTCAGTGGATACATCATCCTCCTTGGAGGGACTGCAGTAAGCTGGAAATCAAAGAAGCAGGAAACAGTTGCTCTTTCCACAGCAGAATCCGAATACCGTTCACTTCGAAGGGTAACCACTGAACTGACATGGTTAACCAGATTGTTGCACGAGTTAGGAGTGACCGACGTTGAACCCATAAAGGTCCACTGCGACAACAAGGCAGCTATCTTTATAGCCCGCAACCCGGTCTTCCATGAGAGGACCAAGCATATTGAAGTAGATTGCCACCTTGTTCGAGAGAAGCTTCAGAGTGGTCTCATCACATTAAGTTACATTCCTGGCCAGCAACAGCTAGCTGACATCCTAACTAAACAACTTCCAGCCCAAGACTATACCCGATTTCTGCAACACACAGGCCATCATACACACTACAACACTTTCACCAGACAGAGGGAGCAGGGGGAGTGACCCACTACATTGTTCACGATTTTACTTCATCTGTGTTCCTCTTGGATTATCAGATACACACTCAGCAAGAATTGGTTGTTACCCACCTTCTTCTTGAGGGGGAGTGTTGAGAATATATACCCGTTTACTTTATGTAACGGCTAGTTAGTATTAGTATTAGTATAAATGCATATCCTTCTGATATGAGATGTAAGTAATTGTACTCTCGGTAAAACCTTGTATACAATATACTCTATTCTGTATCATGTATTACTGAAAGTAAGTAATAGAGAATATTATCTTTCGTTAAGCAAAGCAAAGATTATCAAAAAGTGAACGGTTCAAGCATCAAATGTCCAAAAAAAATGAAGTAATCAATTAGTTTAGTTTCTCGTCTATAATTAACCACAACTAGCCGAGATCATTACTGACGACAGGGTGAACTTTGCCTTCGAACTTGGATTTCACCAAGAAAGACAAGTGTTTTGAGGTTCTAAATCGCGTGAGAAAAATACCGAGTTTAGGATAAAGAGGAGAACAATTACAATTATGCCCACAACCTTATTAGAGTTTAGGTTCTAAATCACGATTTCGAGTTGGGATTTCAAATTTGGTCAAAGTTATCACTCCAAGCGGTTAAGACGAAGCCAACGTCTTCCACGTAACGAGACCAACGTGGCCGTTTTCCAACCGCCACTTCCTTCCTTTCCATGGCTCAACCGCGACGCGCACAATAGTCAATAGATGGTCCAAACCTCAATTTCCTTTCATGGCGGGAAGCAAAACCCTCTTCTGTCTAGGCATCCCTTCGGACCCATTTATCCCTCCCTCTCATCCTGAAGTTATTGAACAGTGGAATGCGCCTCTACCTCCCTGTCTGTCGCGCCATTCCTCTTGCCTCCTCGAACCTCAGAATGGATTGCCCGACAGGGTCGTGCTCTCTCGTTTGGTTCCGCAAGGGCCTCCGGATCCACGACAACCCGGCTCTAGAATATTCGGCAAACAACTCTCAGTTCGTGTACCCCGTCTTCGTGATCGACCCGCATTACATGAAACCGGACCTGAATGCGCCTTCACCCGGGTCTTCCCGAGCCGGGCTGAACCGCATACAGTTCTTGCTTGAAAGCCTCCAGGACTTAGACGCCAGTTTAAGGAGGCTTGGCTCCCGGTTGCTCGTTTTGCACGGTGAGCCAGGACAGGTCTTGATTCGATGCCTTCAAGAGGTAACTGAAATGACCAGCCTCTGTCTTTGCCTATCCTTTTCGCTGGTTTTTTAATTGCTTGGTTTCATGCTACATTTCGTTAGCTATACTGTCGCCAGACTGATTTAATTAGGTATACGCCTTACTTTCGTCGTTGCTCTACATAAGAAGCAAACTAGAGTATATTCACTGTCCTTCGGGCCGTCAGTAGTTTGCTCAGCAATATTATGGATCTTATGGTTCTTTCTTTTTCAATTCTTATACATTGTATAAGAAATGAATCAGGCTTATGCCATTTGAGTCTTGTGCTGACCAGGTTTTGATTTGTCAATAGTTCTGCGAGATTCTGATGTGTTTGATGGTGATGAGTTCCCAGTTTTTATGATTGTAGAGTTCCCGATTTCTGATATTTGCTTGAATAGAGAAGCATATATACTTAATGTACGTTTTACTAAAATTATGAATGTTTATGCAAATTACGATCTTGATATTTGACATACTTTCTCACTGAATGTTACTTAAGTATCAGCCCCGTTCATCATTGCAGTGGAATGTCAAAACGCTTTGCTTTGAGTACGATACTGATCCGTATTATCGTGCTTTGGATGCAAGGATCAAGGTATGTTATATCTGTATTTTTTCAACTCATTTCTAAGAAATTGTACATCACGCTCACTGTTATTCCGGTGGGATAGTTTACTTAATGCTGATATATATATGTTCGGTTTCCCTGGAGACATTCTTTTGATGTAACCATATTTTCATATCTGGTCATAGAATTATACCACTAAAGCTGGGATTGACGTCATTTGCCCGGTTAGCCATACTCTTTTCGACCCCGAGTATATTATCCAAAAGGTACTATTGACACTCAAGATATCATACCTGCAGTACTTTTTCAAGCAATTTTGTGGGGATTATGTTGAACGATGAGGCAGGATGAATGATCTTGATTTTTCAAATACTTTCGATGCATTTAAACACAGTGCTTAAGATGTTGAAGAAATCTGGCTAATTTATATGATGCATGATTTAATTACAGAACGGTGGCAAACCGCCCTTAACTTACCAGTCGTTTCTGAAGATTGCGGGCCAACCTTCATGGGCTTCAACCTCTGCTTCTGCTGGAATCTCTCAACTCCCAGCTGTGGGTATTCTTGGAAATGTAGAGATCTCAAATGTCCCAACTCTGGAAGAACTAGGATATGAGAATCATGGACAGGTGCCAAGCTAGATCCATTGTTTGAAATTTTATCTCCTTTTGTGACTCATTTTAGAGTACCATGGCAGGAAGAATTTTCCCCCTTCAAAGGTGGCGAATCTGAAGCACTTAGGAGGTTGAAGCAGTCACTTGATGACAAGGTGGGACACTCTTATATGCATCTACAAGTAATTGTGTTTTCCTACTTCTGGGCATTATTATTTATCTCCCAGTTGCTTCTATGATGTTTAAGACTACACCAAGTGGATAACTTTCGTCTATAATGAAAGCTTGCCATCCATCTTGTTGAATATGGTTATAGAAGGATTAGACTTCAGGAAAATAATAAGGAAACATTTAGATAAGTTAACTGAAGCTGGCTGAGGAAAAGGATTAGGATACTTTAGCACATACAAGCATGTTATCCATGATTGTGTACTTGAGTTGCTTATGATTGACGACAGAGAAAGATAAGAAGGGTTTTGCTTACATGTGTTTTATCAACCGACAACCATTAACCTTGCCAAATGCCATCCTTCTGTCTTCATGACGCAAGTCACCATGCCCCAGTGACTTAGTTGGGAGTGGAGGTCACTTGTGATCTGAAGGTGACAGGTTTGAGCGTCCCACTCCTTGAAACTTTCCTAAAAAATGTCATGACACAAGTCTGGCTGTCATAATACCCCATCTATACAAGATGGTGATGAAATCATGTGGAAAAGAAGATAGAAACTATCTCAAAGCTCTTCTGATGGTTTTATCTTTGACTCATCTTTCTGGTACAGCAATGGGTTGCCAATTTTGAGAAGCCTAAAACTGACCCATCCGCCTTTATAAAGCCTGCCACAACAGTTCTATCACCGTATCTGAAGGTAAGTCACCACTAACGAGCAAGATTTCCACTGTTCATACGCAGTTTACTTGTGTTTGATTACGATGTGTTGCAGGTTTTGTTTAAGCTACTGATTGAATCAAGTATTCCGTACTACGTATTTGGACATTGTAATATTTTGACCTTTTTCTTTGCTGGTAGCTAGTTTGGATGTCTGTCATCTAGATACTTCTACCAGTGTATCCAAGAAGCTTATAGGAATGTGAAAAATCACACATCTCCGCCAGTGTCACTTCTTGGGCAGGTTTCGCTTCCCCACTATTTTTTAGAAAAATGAAAAGAAAGTTTTATTTTCCCTGTTTGTCTATATCTGAGGATTATGTAATGTCCATGTGCAGCTGCTCTGGAGAGACTTCTTCTACACTGTGGCTTTTGGAACTTCTAATTTTGATAAAATGAGGGGTAATAAAATATGCAAGCAGGTGAATGTACTACTCATTTCTTGCTTGGCCATTTGTGCACTGTGAGAAACATTGCTAGCACTTGTAGAAATAATATCCTATTCAAGGCTGCAAATATATGTGAGTGTTTAGAGTTTCATGCATTAAACATATCATATTCACCAAGACTTGAAACTGAATGATATAGATCCCTTGGAAAGATGATGACCGAATTTTGGCTGCGTGGAGAGATGGTAGAACTGGATATCCTTGGATTGATGCCATAATGATCCAGGCAAGGCTCGATGAACTTATTATTTTTCTTTTTGCAATTGTTATTCATCATTGTCTGCATTAATTAGTCAATTTTGATGATTTACCTTTCGCTAGATCTTGAAATCCTTTAGTCTTCCCTCTATATCCCCTTGCAGCTTAGAAAGTGGGGTTGGATACACCATCTTGCCCGGCATTGTGTTGCTTGTTTCCTTACTAGAGGTGATCTGGTAGGGCTGCTAAACCTAAATTATCATCGATGTCGTTGTACTATTTGTGGTTTATTGTTTACTCCATGTTATTTTTTAAATTCCCAATTTCTTCTGAAAAATAGTTTCTTCATTGGGAAAAAGGCCGAGATGTGTTCGAGAGGCTTCTGATTGATTCAGATTGGGCAATAAACAACGCAAATTGGCTTTGGCTCTCATGCTCATCGTTCTTCTATGAGGTAGAGATGATAGGAAGATTTAGGAGAAGACTGCAGGCATTACATTCTTCTATCAACAATGATCCTTTACAATCTTTGAGAGCATTTATTGTTTTTTTATGTGTGTTGTCAGTACCATCGAATCTACTCACCTGTCTCATTTGGGAAGAAATATGATCCGAGTGGCAAATTCATAAGACATTTTCTTCCCGTGCTTAAAGGTCCGATGCATTTCTCGTTCCGTAAATGTGACTGCTAGCATAATTCGCTTGATATCTGACTTTGTGAAATTTTGTGTTTTCTTTCATGATTAGATATGCCAAGGGAGTATATATATGAGCCTTGGACTGCCCCGATGAGTATCCAAGTTAAAGCAAAATGCGTAATTGGAAAAGATTATCCACTCAGAGGTAAATAAAATGATTACTATGCTCTTGGTTTAATCGAAGTCTTACGTTTTTTTCCATTATCAAGTGCTGTATCCTTTTTACTCTAAATTGGTTAGTTGAACTGAATTGTTAGATTTTCAGTAAAGTAATTGCTGGAATCGGTCCCAACCTTACTAGAAAATCATAACCAGTGTAGATACACTTGATTTATTGTTGTTTGCAGTTGTATGGCACGAAATTGCAAGCAAACAATGCAAGAGAAAGTTGGGGGAAGCATATCTGTTGAACAAGAGGTTAAATGGAGATGTTCAAGAAGAGGATCTTATAAACCTGAGACAGAAACTTGAAGAAGAAGATGAAGATCAAAACCTACATCAAGAGCCGAAAATGAAGAAGCTTAAGCAGAAGCTTATCAAGTGACGTGAAAGAAGACCGAGATTATTATGAATGTGTTAGGACACTAGGTGAATAATAAAAGTGTTTTTATTTTGTTTAATATGGTAAATTAGTCTTTTTTCTGTGTTAGAAGTTATCCCACTTAAAGAGATGGGGAGATACGTGATAGGGTTATCGATATGAATGAGAGTACTCTTGGTCTCTTTGAGAGGAAATTGTCCATTTTGATGGGGTTGTTTAGCAAGATTGGGTTTGCCTCTGTCAGTTGTTATCAGATTTTTTTTATAGGTTTAGTGTTATTTGAAGGGCAGAATTTGAAAATCAAATAAAGATGTAAGATGAAGTATCTCATCGATGTTCTTAAACCTTCAATTTTGTATGTTGAGCCGTAAGGATGGTTCAACAACGTCATTGAAAATGACGATCAATTCATGGCTGCTGGATATTGCATGGAAGGGTTGACGTTTTAGTGGTTCCAACTTCCAATGGCTCTGGTCCGTATTTGAGGTAATTTCTTGGAATGAGTTTTAGAATTTTTTAGTTGAAAGATTTAAGCTTTTCCTTGTGAAAGACAACTTTTGTCCAAAATTGGAGTTTGGTCTTCTGATTCCACCAGCAACGGAAACCGATTAAAATGGAGAGTTGCAGATTAAAAACTGGGTAAATAATAACCAAAGAAGAAGTTTTACTTTCAAGATTGAAAGAATTTAGAAGTAGCAACAGTGAGTGCAACGAGCTGAAACCCTAGGGGATATATTGGAGCTAGAGGTACTGAAATCTAGCAATTCAGCGACTTCAATTGCCAAAGAAGGTTCATCTCAAGATTTGAAGGTAGGGAGAAGGAGGGAGAGTTGGAAACTAAAGTCTGGTAAGGGGGAGGAAATCAAGGGGAAGTGGTGGTTCATTGGCGTAGCTATAGGAGGATTGGAGAAACAGAAAAAGAGAGGAGGTGGAGGAAAATGAATCACAAGAAAAAAGTGAAGAGAAAATGAATGAAGAAGAAAATGAGAGAAAAGAAGAATGGGCTAACCAGATGTAGATATACTACAGATAAACGTCCACTGAAGATGTAGTTCAACAATTCATTACCACACTGCAGGATTTATCCCAAAGTAAATTCATGACCATTGTATCAACGATAAAGAGGAATCGGAGGAGAAGGGTTGGGAATAGGAAGTATGTTTCTTTGATGAAGGACAACATGCATTATGGGCGGAGCAAGAACATGAGGAGCTTTGACAATCTCATCGCCATAGCTGGGTTTTCTGGATTCGACAGGACTGGTTTTTAAAGACAGGGTTATATGCAGCTATATAGATAATCAAACTCTTGTCGACAGAAAAAAGAAAAAGACCAGTCACATGATACTAGGGGGTTAGTAGGGTTTCTGTCAGTTTCTATTATCATAGTAAGAGGATTGGCCATGCCATATATCTTGGGCCGAGGTAGAAAGTGATTTTATTATATTTTGGGTCGGGTCATATGTCTTCAGTTTGGGCCAATTTAGACAGATCAATGCATAACTCCTATAGGGATGTGGCTCTTTTTGGTGGAAATTGGCTGACTAGCTTGTTGGGCCTTTCAATGAGCTGAATATTAATGAGTTGTGATTGTCGCATTGTAGTTGTTACTTGGATTTCCCTTTTCAATTTTTCTATTTCCAACCTTGAAGACAAGGTTGTTTTAGGGCGGGTGGGGGGGGGGGGGGGGGGGGGTAAATGTTAGGCCACTAGGTGAATAATAACAATACCATTATTTTGTTTAGTATGAGCCATATTAGTCTTTCTTATGTTAGGAGTTAGCCTACTTAAGGAGATTGGGAGATACGTGATAGAGGTTATTGGTATGAATGAGAATAGTATTGGGTCTCTTTGAGAAGAAATTGGCCACTTCGGTGGAGTTTTTTAGCAAGATAGGATTTGACTCTATCAGAATGTCAACTACCATTGCATGAAAGTAACTTCTTAGCTAGAACCTAATATAGCTACATACATGTACTGTTGGCCTATCAAAACTGTACATTTGGTATATGAAAACTGTACTAATGTATATATAGCTGAAATTGTACTAGATATACATACTGATTTTTTAAACTGGACATTAAGCTTATAAAACATGTACTGCTAGTCTATACAAAATGTACCATCATAATTTTAGTCAAAGATAGCTACATATGGTTGTAGCTAAGAGTGATTATTGCATGAATTTACACAGTTTGATTAACCAACTATAAGTAAAGTGATGGATACCAATTCAAGACCGAACAAACCTTTGCAAGCATGTCAATTGAATTTCCTAAGCCATACAACATTGCGAAGTGCTCAGGTCAAGTAGATGTTTGATTAATTCTTTGTACAAAGGGTAAGGTACTGAAGAGATTGGAAAACCTATGAGGTATCTAATTTAAAGATAACAACATTTATCATGTAATATCCATCTTCATCCGTTGGTAGGAGAGGTGTGTCGGGTGGTTCATAAGAGGGGATGTGATTAGCGCTCTTAACAATATGGTTAAGGTATGACTAATTATACCGTATCAACATCTACTTTATATAATATTTTGATTTTTTTAAAAAAGTTAAAACTAGTGACATATTGTGAACTTTCAAGGTAGTGTTAACTAGTAGGGGTATTTCTGTCTTTTTTCCTACTGGTCAATGAATAAAGTAGCATTTCATGAATTTCAGGGAAAACCTAATGCATTTTGTAACACCCCAACTGCTAATCACGCCATTACCTCTTAAACTGTCACAGTTACCAATAAACTCGCAGCGGAACTCTAAATACAACAGAGGGTGATACAACGCCGTTAGCCACCCATATGGCTAACCAGGCTTATTTCCACATACAGTAACGGTCTGATGAAACGGAACAACCGAATACACCATACAAATACACTACTCAACTCACTTCTTTACTATACCGAGTCTACAATATATGGATGCCGACAACATATTCGGTCTTACACCTTTTTCAACACATAAGTAATTAAATCTAACTACCCATGCAATCCACCGACCCCGTCCTACTCTCGAACGGTAACATCATCGGTGTACCTGTAAAATAAAAACGTTGCCCCTAGGGGCTCAGCTTAACGCTGCATATGAAATTCGCATACCCCGAGCGCTAACCGGGGTACGCCGACTACTTTTGTCGGATATACATGGTGTTCACTTAGTCAAACAACATGCATCATAGCAATACAATATATATGCGTATTACTCAAAGAATCTACATCCAATCACGGAACACAATTCCTAACTAACATAACAAGGTTGTTAGTTGTATCTGTTTACTCTTAGGCCTTGAGGGTTATACCTCACTATGCCTTGTTTACTTATTCAATATCTCACCCGCTCTCTCGGGTTACTTATTCATATACACACCCATTCTCTTGGGCTACTCGTACTATACTCACCCATTCTCTCGGGTTACTTATACTCGTTATCTCACCCACACTCTTGAGTTATTTATACTCAAGCTCTTGTAGATTCTCGAGACACTACAGGTCTCCTACGTCACGCTTGTTACTCTTAGTACATACTTAGGCCAAAACTCATGGCTCTCAAGCATAGTCTTACTTCCCCGGTTTCGACCCTACTCTGGTCTAGCATGGTGGGAAATTCTACTAGGTCACGGAACTCTCTCTTAGTTCCTAACTCTTTTACATAGGTCTGACTACTCTCGGACTGCTTACATTCCCATACACTCCTCTCTCAGAGTTATAATAATATTATGAATATTAGTCTAGAAGCATCACTCTCGATGTTACTAATGACTTTGGGAACAATACACCAGTTCGGTTACTCTTAGGTTTTAAGAGTTACCCATACATATCACTTACTCATACTTTCAGTTATTTTCTTAAATTGGTAAAATCCTCATATAGGAGGTCGACCATGTCTCAAGGGGGCTACTGATCCCTTAGGTCTCTTTACCTTCTTTACTAGTTCACATCTTCGAACTATCTTTAATCCTCTTGAAGGAGGTTCACTTATCTTTCCACTCTCATTTGTTTCGTGGATTGTTTCAAAATGGTTTTCTAACCGTTATCGGGTATTTACTCAACCCGTACTTGTCCTCACATTCTAGGGAGTTCATATGTTTGCGTTATCGCTATACTTTAACGAATAGTTTGTGTGTTCGCACGTTTTCGTTATCATAAGCATTGACCCGATCTATGGGTCTCTAGCCAAACGTTACTCACTATGAGTCGGTCTTTACTCTATGTTAGACCACACCGGCATACAAGTATGTTAGCTCATTCAACATACAACAAGACATACATAATCAAACAAGGGATTATTTTCATGCTTTAGTCTTGATTAAGCCGGCACACAAACACACAAATCAATGTAACTCGGTTAGCACGCGGAGTATGAGAAAATCATACCTTTCACCGGGGTTTTTACTTTACCGTGTCATCTCACCATGCTCGGGTCACACACGATTCTCTGGTAATGTTTCAAACATTATTATTAATACTAGGCTCATACGGTACATAATAAAATGCTACTCCCGTACTTCCCCGTTATCCCGTTATCTCGGTTTACTCTTGTTAATTTGAGTTCTCACTTCTCAATCACTTCTAACACTTTCTTACACTTCCTATGGCCTTTACATGTCACCAAACAAGGCCTTAACATCTTATAACATCATTAACATTCAAACCCCCATCATTAGAAACCTTTAAAACACTTTCTGTAGGATTCTGGGGGTGGTCCGGGACTTGGTCCCTACCCTAAGTCCCGGACCAATGCTGGTCCTAACTCTCGGCCTTATTTTTGAAGTGGTCCGGGACCTTATACATCTCTTAAGTCCCGGACCAAACCTGCACTCGAACTCTCGGCATGAATTTCAATATGGTCCGGGACCTTGTCCATATCTCTAGTCCCGGACCAGGTGCAGACTTCTATCCTCGGCTATTAATTAAGGGGTGGTCCGGGACATGGGCAGGGACTTAAGTCCCGGACCTATCAAACTGGAAAACTCTCGGGGGTATTTTAGGGGGTGGTCCGGAACATGGTCCTAGACCTAGTCCCGGACCCTGCTACAGTTTTGACAGATTTGGCATTTTCCAAATCTGTTACAACCTCATTCTTTCACCATTGATTCTCCAATCTTTCCCACTTATAATCTACATGTTTTAGCACTTACTTACCCTTCTAAAATACCTTAATCCAACCACCAAGTCCTCTCACTAACTCTTGGTTATTTCACTCAAATTCACTTATATTTTCATAACTAGTTTCCTAGTTCTTGTTACCTCTTGTAACAGATTTTGGTATTGTCTCTTACCATTCAATACTCCACACAATGATGCCATTCCTAGCACTCCAATGACATTATTCCCATTACTAACACACTCTTCTTCTTAGTTTGGTTTTCAAACCATTAACCAACCACTTAAATCCCTTAGATTTCTACACAAATTTTGCCATAACTTGGCTACTTCTCTACATGCCCAAAAACTCTTTTCTCATTTAATTCATCCTAAAACTAGCCAAACCACAAGGGTTCTATCAGCACACATAAAAAAAACACAAACTCATCCATTCTCCAAATGCCAACATAATGCATAATCCATAAAGTGCATAGCTCATAAATCAAACACTTTATTTCACAATGTTTCTTCACTTGCACTTCTTCTATACAAGTACATTATTATCACAACTCTCCTCATCTCAACAAATCACATTCAAATACATATTTGGGTTCGTTCATTTTAATTAACCCTTCCCAAATCCTAACACATATAGATTATACATTAGAGTTGGTTTCTTACCTTAAATTCTCTTAAGTTTCCTTTTGAATGTTCTTCTCCTCTTCTCCTTTTCTCTTCACCCAAAATCGGTCAAGGCAATCTCTTACCCCAATTCTCTAGACCAATGTATCAATGGGTGTAAGGGTACCAATTAGTTCTCCTAGTTGTAAAAATCATTCATGAACTTAAAAGAAGGCTTAAAGCATAAAATGGGCATTACCTTTGGAAACCCTAGAATTGGTTTTGCCAAGAATCAAAGGAGGAGCTCCAACCCACTATTAGAGACTTGGAGAATAGCTCAAAACAAGGAGAAGCAAGGTATCAAAACATGCCAAAATCGGCCAACCAAGGAAGGTGAATGAAATGTAATTTTCTTTGGATATCTTTACCTTGGATGAAAGAGGAAGCTTCAAGCTACCATATGGTGTGTTTTTCTCTTCAAATGGCCAACACCCATCAAAATGAAACTCATCCTTTTCAAATTTTGAAAAGAGGAAGTGTGGAGATTGATGAGAGGATCACAAATATGTACTTATTTTTGAATTTGGAGCAAGGATGAAGTTTGGGCATGGAGGAGAAGGTGGAGGAGCCATGTTATTTTACCCGGTTTTTTCTTTCTTCATTTGTGTGTGAGTGTGTGTGAGAGGCTATTAAAAACCGGCCCCCACTACATTGTTAAACTGGAGCGTTTTTTGGTTTCTGACAGAAAACGCTCGTTATTTTACCCGGTTTGGCACTATTCACTAACCGGGCCCATTTTTCAGATTTTTCTCGTTTCTTTATTTTTAATGGTTATTAAGCTCCAATTAATACTTAATTATAGTTATATAATCAACCATAATTTTTACGGGTCTGTTTGACCACTTAAAGTCACGTTTTCGGGTTTTCTCGAAAAACATGCTTTAAAACTCCGTTAACGTTTTAATCCAATATTTGGATCCGTTTTCTTCGGGAATCATTCCCGTATACTAATTAGGCCTAACTAAGCCTTAGAAATCCATCTCGGACCCTAACGAGATCATATATCTCTTACACTCGTTTAATGCGCGTTTTAGCGTTTTTCGCTTTTCAAGCGTTTCCTCTTTTCTTTTGGTTTTATTTCCCTTACCAATACTCTTTAGGCACCATTAGGACTTTAATAATCATATTATAGTAATTTAATCACGATTTCTAGATCCGGGGTATTAAACATTTCATTAACTTTCAAGATACGACGTTCAGCTTCCAAATCTGTGCTCCTGCTCTTCCTGTCTAAGATCTATCCTCATCAGAGACACCGATTTGAAGGCTTTGGAGTTGTAGCATGTTGGTTTTGGGCTTCCAAATCTGTCCTCCAGCTCTTCCCATTCGAGTTCTTTCATTCACAGCGATACCGAGTTCGAGCTTTTGAAACTTTTACATGTTGACCTTGTCTTATGTTCTTATGTTGCTTTCGATTCTAGCAATAAATTTAGGAATGTTGTTTCCGGATCTAGCTATAGATCTAGGAATGTTTCCGGATCTAGCAATAGATCTAGGAATGTTGTGGGTTTATGGAATCTACCCTGCCTTATATTGGTTTTAGGAGGTGATTGCCTTGAAGAGCATGAAAAGCTCATAGCTTCTCTAGTCTGTTTGAACTACATCATTAGAATTAGATGTTGTCCAAGCAAGGGCTACTGGGTTCATCAATATCGTCCTTGTACATGAATATGTTTTGGGATGCTTTAGGCTCATCGTTGTACCATCCGTTTTATTTATAGAAAGTAGGCTGATCTTTTTAAAAAACTAAAAATAAATACAAATATTGTTGTTGTTGTCTTATAAAGAAAAACAACAAAAAATGGTATTCGTCAAATATACAACCTCTCATCAAGATACTACATAATATATACTACTAAAATGTAGACAAATGGTTGTTGAGTGAAACCTAGAATACCCGAAAGCATTGTATCATAACATATACTTCTACTTTCTACAAAACTACAAGAAACCCACACTAAACCTGTTATGATGCAGAATATTAAGAACTCTTGCTCATATACTTCTTTGTATATTCATCATGTACCTAGATAAGTGATAGTATTTTTGATTATTAGAATACTAATAGTTATAGAATCGATACATACCCAAGTAATATATTTACATACTGACATATTTATCTATTATTTACTTTTTATAAAATAAAAAACAAGTTAGGTTGAATTCGTTTAGGACTTTTAACTTATACTCAAAACCCAAAAATTTAATAGGTAACCTAAACTGGACCCAAAAATTAAATGCGTCAATAATCTTATCCAACCCTGTTATTTACGAGTTAGGTTTGGGTTGAATTTTCGGATTGGATAAAAGTTGTCACCCCTAATAGAGTGATTTTTTTCCACCGTAGAACTTGTCAACATGAACTTAACGTGAGGAACGATGGAGTTGAAGTTTCAGGGATCATATTAAAGGACCATATACTTTGAGTGGGTCATAATATATATTGATAACAAATAAAGGGGTGGATGTGTTATTGCCGAAGTTTAATAGGGTTTACAGTAATCTCTCTTTTTCAAAGCTATGCCATCGCAACCATGTCAACTCCTCCTCCAGCCAGAGCTCGCTATCGTGGAACAACTCTGTAGTGCCAGACTGTCTCCTCTGCAGCCCTTCATCGTCCGTTTCCTCCTCTGGTAGTACTGGACTTGATTTCGTTCGCAGTTGTTCTGTTGACGTTTCTACTGATAGGACTAGGGTTACAAAATTGCCGTCAAAGCGTGACCGCGTGAGTTTAGAAAAGAAGTAGATTTTTGCTTGGGTATTGGCTTGTTTTGTCTTGGTCGGCTACTTAGGGTTCTTCCCCCCAATTCGATCCCGATTTCTTTGGTTGCCAGCAAGTTCAGTTTGGTCTGTTTTCTTCAGTGTGATTTGCATCAGTTTGGATGCTTGTGGGCACTTTCTCGCCGATTTGGTTTCTAGGGCTGAGTCTTTTCCCGTTTCGGATTCAATATCAGTGCTTTTGTCTCTGTGGTTCAGATCCCTAGTTTTTATTTCCGATTCAGAGTAGTGGAGGTGGATTTCTCCCAAGTCTCGTTAGTTTAGTTCTTGGCCAGGTTGGTGGCGGACGAGGAGGTTGCTAAGAAAAGAAAAGGGATTGCACCTGTGGATGAAGTATAGGCGACTCCGGGGGATGCCCAGGGTCGCCCAGAATAATGTCTTTTCTTGTTGCGAATTGTCGTGGGCTTGGCTCAGCCACTGCAGTTCACTGGGATAGGGAGGTGATTAGGACTGAGGCGCCTCGTTTTGTTTTTTTTGTATGGACACCAGATTGTCTTCTTTTAGGATGTCGTGTTGCAACTAAGATCAAAGGGTATAATTGGGTAGTAGGTGATAGTGTTGGTAGGAGTGTGGGGGTAGGTTTTTGTGGGATGATAATTTGGATGTTCAGTTACTTAGTTTTTCTTCAAGGCATGTCGACTGTATAGTCAAGAATGTTGGGGGTAGGCACTGGCGTATAACATGATTGTATGGCTGGTCTTTTGCGACTGATAAATGGAAAACCTATGATCTTTTGTGCTACCTTAGTCATCAATGGACAGGACCTTGGCTAATTGGAGGGGATTTTAATGAAATCCTTTATCCCTCTGAACATTTGAGGAGAGGTCGACATCCTCAGAGTGCAATGTCTGCTTTTCATGAATGTCTTAAAACTTGCCAGTTGTAGGACTTGGGTTACCGTGGTTCAAAATTCACCTTCACCAACAAAGCACGCTTTCAAGTAAATGTTAAGTGCCGTCTCGACCGTTTCCTGTGTAATGATCACTGGCTCACCTTGTTCCCTGATGCTTAAAATTATCATTTGCAATGGGGGCACTCTGATCACAAACCCATCAAATTGCTCTTTCATCCTTCCACTCGACGGGGCCCTAAACCCTTTAGCTTTGAAAATTGTGGGCTCATCATCCAGACTGCAAGCGAATTGTTCATTCAGTTTGGCAACAATCTCAGGTGACTGGCTTTCTACCAAAGGCCCACGTTTGTGGAAAATTTTTACAGCGATGGGGATGTAAGCAATACTGGAAAGAAAAACAAACTCTTGATCAGATTAAGCAGGAGCTTGACTCAATTGCTACAAAAGCCCAATCTCCTACTGAGTTAACTCGTTGGAATGAACTAAATCGCACTATGGACTCTCTTCTACAGAAAGAAGAAATTCATTTGCATCAGAGAGAAATGAAACAATGGCTTTCTGTTGGTGATCGAAACTCTAGTTTCTTTCTTGCAAGACATCAAATGCGCAGCAGAAGGAATGCTATCCACCAGTTATCTTTGGGTTCCCAACCTCCTCAAACTACTTGGTTTGGCATTGAGCAGGTAACACGTCGATTATTTCAGGATTTGTTTACCTCTACCAGCCCTCCATCAGACCCTCATCTTCTGGCTTGTGTGGAGAATCGTGTTCCACATCATCTCTATGATGACATGGCCCAACCTTATGCACCACAAGAAGTACTAGCCGCTTACAAACAATTACACCCATCAAAAGCACCTGGTCCTGATGGGATTAATGGAACCTTTCTGCACACTTTTTGGCCAGAAGTTAGTGATTGACAGTTGTTTGCAGTTCCTCAACAACTCCATTCTACCACCAGGAATGAACCACACAGAGATTGTGCTTATTCCAAAGAAGAAAGGAGCTACTTCAATTACTGATTTTCGACCCATATCTCTTTGTAATGTCATTTACAGGGTTGTTTCCAAAGTTTTAGTCAACAAAATAACTGATATTCTTCCCCATGTCATTTCCACTTCCTAGGCAGCGTTTGTCAAGCAACGCCTTATCACAGATCAAATTCTCATCTCCCATGAGATCTTGCACCAAATGCGTCATTCCAAAGCCAAAACAAGAGGTCTCTTTGCATATAAGGTGGATATGTTCAAAGCTTTCAACCGACTGGAATGGAATTTTATCCTTGATGTCCTTCGCAGTATGGGCTTTCATCCAGCTTGGACAGCTTTGATACAAAAATGCATTACTACTGTCACAACTTCAATCTTGATCAACGGTCATCCTGGACAAACTTTCACTCCTCAGCGAGGACTTAGACAGGGGGATCCATTGTCACCTTTCCTGTTTATTTGTTGCATGGAAGTTCTAACTTCTTCGTTAAACTTAGCATCAGATGTTGGTCATTACTCAGGTTACACTCATCCTCGTCTGGCCTCTCCCATTACTCATTTATTGTTTGCGGATGATTGTGTTATTTTTGGCAAAACTACTGTCAACAATGTGCACTCTTTGTCAAATATCTTGGATGATTTTAAGCAGGCTTCCGGTCAGTCTATCAACCATGACTAACCAGCCCTCATGTTCTCTGCTGCTCTCCATCCCTCACTATGTACACATATTGCAGAGCATCTTAATGCTCGTCCAGTAACTGATTTGGGACACTATCTTGGCTTTCCAAGTAATGTGAGCAGGAACAGAAACTCAGTATTTGGATATATCCGTGAACGGATTACTTCTCGTATACATTCTTGGAATCACAGAGTTTCTCAAGCTGGTCGGGCTGTCCTTATCAAAACCGTCCTCCAAGCCATCCCCACTTATGTCATGTCTGTTGTCCTGCTCCCCAAAACTATGCTTAAACAGATCCAGAGTCAACTTGCACGATTTTGATGGACTGGCTCTTTACACGTGGACTTCATTGGCTCAAGTGGTCCTCACTTTGCAAAGGTATGAATTATGTAGGCCTGGGCTTTAGGGACCTATTGCGTTTCAATAGAGCATTGCTAGCAAAGCAGTTAAGGCGCATCATGACTGAACCATAATCGCTTCTGTCTCAGTTGTTTCATGTCAAGTATCTCTCTACTTCTTCTTGTTTCCATGCTACTGTGAAGCCCACTGATAGCCCTCTCTGGAAGGCATTAATGAGTGTTAGGGATCTCATTGACTTAGGAGCTAGACGTCACATTTATAATGGATAAACCACCATACTTTGTGATCATTGGATTAAAGACAAGCAAGGCGGTAAGCCTTTTCTCTGACAATTACCAACTTCTATAACACCAACATCCCCGGTTAGCCTTTTCATCACTCCATCGGGATCATGGAATACTTCACAGCTCCAACGTTGTTTTCCACCTTCAGATGTCCACCTCATTCTTCAAATGCTTATTCACACTGCAGCCTCTACCACACCTACTCTACCATCCCAGCCATCCGACTCTTGGTTTTGGGCCTTCTCTTCTAATGGAGCGTTTCAGGTTAAGACCGCATACCACGCAAATTATCAGCATCGCTGCAGTTCTTCCAATGACAATCCATCTTCTTCAACTAACCCAGCTGGCCGTGCTTTTAAACGAGTAAGAAAACTCCAGCTTCCACCTCGGGTACAACTTTTTGCTTGGAAACTTTTACATAATATTGTGCCATCTAAGCTGGTACTTGTTAAACGTCTACATTCGGAGATAGACATGATTAATTATGTTACTTGTGGTCAGCCTGAATCTTTGGTACACAATCTGTAACACCCCTACTAAACATTTAACCATAACTGAAATCGCAGCGGAAAAACAACTAAACAATAACTAAACGATTCGGTGCTACAACGCCGTCAACCACCCACGTGGTTGACAAGGCAGAATAAATACAAGTGTACCGGTCTATGATCAGACTCCCGAGCATTAGGTAACAACATCCATATACATAACCAACATACCGAGTATTTAATACAAACCGTCACTGAAAACTGTACATATGATCTCCACTGTCAACTGTAACACGAACAGTACAAAAATAACGCCACGGGAGCACAGGCGCATCCCGGGCCCAACATCCAAAGTAATCAAAAGTAATTCTGCAGCCTAGAATCTACAGCCATACCGCTTCCTCGATCCTCATCCTGCAGTAAAAATATGGAGCCCCCGAGGGGGTCAGCAACCCATGGCTGGTATGGTTAACGCGCAGCCCATCGGCTACCGGGATACGCAACTAATTGTCATGATGACATGGTATTCATTTTAACACATAACATATACATATGGCATAGCAACAATATTGCATAGCACAACATCACATACAAAGTGGGTACACTTCCCACAACAACAAACCAAAAGGTTAAACAACATAAGAAGCCTAGAGAATGGTTCACTCTCATGTTAAGCTCGTTACACACACTCTTTACCGTTCTGTTATTCGAACGAGTAACTTAAGTCACAGATGGTTCGGATATAGTGACCCGAACACACCACACAAACACATGTTCCCACTAAACCGATCATAAGTCAGAATAGGTAAGCTTTGGAGGAAGCTAGCGGGTGATCGAACGCCAAATAAAGGAGAACAATCTTAACAACATAAGAGTCGAATCTGATACAGATATCTACTCTTAAACTTACATGCATGACCAGACAGCCGGATTCCTCACTTCCCAGTTAGCACTTGTTAGAAGTTCAACAGTGGAACTTAACAAACAATTCACAACAAGTGGTAAGTCATGTTAGACGCACACAAGGGAAATGAGTCACATCATAACATCACAATAATATGAACAACTGTAAACTCATTACATGATTAAGTCTTATAACGTCATAAACACACGAAAAACAAACAACACACAAGCCGGTGTAAACCGGTAGGCAACAGACTGCAAGAAAACCATACCTTGGTCCTTGCTTCGATTGATTTCCACCGTAGGTCACTCCTATACATGTTTAAGAATGTCGGTTAATTAACTCACTTAATTTCAAATTTACTAAGTGTTTAACATGGTTATGTGACATGTTTTAATGTCTAAACTTATACTTGATTACCTACATTATACCCCCTAGGGTTAACTACTTAAGCCACACTTTGTTTGTTTTTTTTACAAGTTTTGGTCCGACCGAACTTACCGACCAACCTTACACAAGGTCGGTCCATTCCAGAGCACACCTTACCGTGAGAAATTCTACTCCGACCGACCTTGCATGTTCGGTCACAAGTTCGGTCTATTCCCGAGAGTTTCTTTCCTTTGAAAATTCAGGCCCGACCGATCTTGGCAAGTCCGGTCGCAAGATCGGTCGATTCCCAGAGCTACTTGCGTACAAAAATTTAGGCATGACCGGACTTGTAAGTCCGGTCCCAAGGTCGGTCTATTCCAGAGACTAAATCCGTACTAAAAATCCATGTCCGACCGACCTTGCAAGTCCGGTCCCCAAGGTCGGTCCATTCCAGAAACCATTTCTCGCAGGGTAAACTGGGCTCGACCGATCTTGTCAAGTCCGGTCGCAAGATCGGTCTGCTCCAGACCCTTGTTTCCTCATTGTCCATTTAACTCCAAACTTCACCTCATATATCCTAGTATGTTCTAACCTTATTTGGGCACTTCAAACACACCTTAAGACCTCCATAAAACTCCTTAAATCATTCACTAAAATCCTCCTCAAGCATTACACAAATTCTTATAAAAAGGATTACACTTGTAATGTTTTTCACTAAGTTTCTATGTGGTGTTTCATACCTATAACTTCCACTACTTCCAAATGTTTTCTCACCACTACAACATCATCTCCCAAGCATCTTTTCTTCCTAACCAACTCCTTGAATATCTCTACAAGCTTATAGCTCCTTCTTACAACAAATCACTTCTACCTTATTTACCAACATTGCACAAGTCCTAAACACAATCTCACCATGATCTTGAAGTATCCCAAAACATTCATTTGCACTCTAAATCCTCTAAATAATGCTTAAGTCCCTTTTACACCTTAAAATACCTTAATGCATGTTTCTTTCACTAGTAGAACACTTAACCATTCTAAACACTTCCTTACTTACCAAAACTCATTTTAAACACCTAAAGCTTCTTATACATTATCTAAATTTTGACATAGGTTCTCCTAGAACATTACTAAACCAAAACACATTGTTTTCACCATTAAACAATCAAGAACACTAAAACCCATCAAGCACATTCTTATACACAAAACTTCACTCATTTAGCACTACATCACAATATAGTGCATAATTTAAATTGCATGGCACTTAGGCCCTTAAATAGCATGGCTCTTAGGCCCTTAAGATGCATAAATCATAAACACTGAATTTCCCACATTATATTTGCCTTTGACCTGCAAATACACTCAACACATATGCCCTTTACTAGTATCCTTGAGAACATTTTATAAGTCATTCACCATTGGCTCCTTAGATCATTTTAATAAGCAACATAAGCTCATTTCTCCTAAGACTTTAAACCACATTAGGTTAGCACATTTACCTCTTTTCCTCACAACTTCTTTCTTGTTTCCTTGACTAAATCGGCAAGGCTTTTAGTTGCTTGTCAACTTTAACATTACACAAATGATAAAATGAGTATACAAGCTTTAGTTTCATCTCATTGTAAACCCTAGGTTATACATTGCTTTAAAACATTAAGATAGTTGTTCACCTTGGATATGAAAGAGAGTTGAATATAGCAAGAGAGGACTCCCCTAGTCCATGAAAGGTTGAAATGAAGCTAGAACAAAGCAAGGTAAGGGCACCATTAGTGGTGATTTTCGGACAACAAAAAACATGAAGAAAGTGGAGTTTTCTTTGAGTTTCCTTACCTAGAAGCAAAGGAAACAATAATATGTGAAAAGGTGAGCTCAAGCTCCTCCCATGGAGATTCCTCTTGGCACCGAAATGGAGCCTTGGAATTTTTGAGAAGATAGGAATGAAGAGCTTGATGAGAGGAAGAGAATGGTGGTCTTAGTTTTTTATTTGGCAAAGTGAGCTAGGAGATTTAAGAGGTCAAAGATGATATTGTGGTGGTACTATTGCAAACCGTGAATGGAGAGCAAGGAGAAGATAGAAGAGAGGTTGAAGACGTGGAAATGAGAGAATGAAGATAAGTTTACTTTTAAGAGATATTTATATGTTAAAGCAAATAGTAACTTAAGTAGTCATCTTTTATTTGTTTAACAAAATAACAAGAGTGGTGACTCACCACTAAGAAAACCGGCCCCCTTAATGTACTTAGGGGTATTTAGTCCTTGTTGATCAATTAAATTGCTTTATATTGACATATGTTATAAACTAGCTTATTTTAGTTACTATTCACTAAAACAAGGCACATAGTTGTGAAATTTTTGATTTCCCCTTGATATAGACTTCCAAATGTGATACTAAGTAGTACACATATTAATTAAAGAGTAATGATGGACATTTAGCCATCAAAACTCATTTACAAGACAATTTTTCAAAAATGTGCTTTAAGACTCCTTAAAGCACATTTTGTGTTTTAACTTGTTTTCAAGCTTGGTTTTCTTTGGTACTTGGTTTAATATGTTCATTAATATATAAATAAGGTCTTGGTAAGCTCATTAGGTCTTAACCAAGCTTATCCCAAGCTTAGAGCACATTTTAGCCCTAATTGATTTAAGGCATTTATTTGTGTTTCTATGGTTTAAATTGTTTACTAATGTTTCTAAGACTCTTTTTAGTCTTAATATACCATATTTTAATGTTTAAACCAACATACTAAGGTTTGGGGTATTTCAATCTACCCCCCTTAAAAGAACTTTGTCCTCAAAGTTCATACTTCCACATATCCTAAATATTAGAACACGGGAATACATATAAATAATACTTCCATAACAACATTGACAACATACTTACATAACATCGGACACAAGGTCCATACAACAACATCATTCAGACACAACGGTCTGTAACATAACAACATACATAGACGATGTATTTAAATACACGTCGTACACACATACACCGAAACGGCTCTACCCCCCTTAAAATAGGGGTACGCGCCCCGTACCCTATACATACAATACTAAGAAGTAAACAATGACGGGTACTTCGCCTTCATCTTATCTTCCAGCTCCCAAGTGGCCTCCTCGACGTCCTGGTTCGACCAGAGAACCTTCACCAGTCTCACTGACTTATGGCGAGTGTCTCGAGTCTTAGTATCCAGAATCCGTACCGGAGTCTCCACTGATCGCATGGTCGGCTCTAAGGTTAGCCTTTCAGGCTGAAGCACATGAGACGGATGAGACATATATTTCTTCAACTGGGACACATGAAATACATCATGTACCTTGCCCAGCTCGGCGGGTAAATCAAGTCTGTAAGCTACCGGGCCGATCCGCTCCGTCACAACATAAGGCCCCATATATTTTGGTTCAACTTGCCTTTCTGGCCAAAACGAAATACTCCCTTCATGGGGGATACTCTAAGAAACCTGATCGCCCACGGCGAACTCCAGGTCACGTCTGCGCACATCGGCGTATGATTTCTGCCTATCCTGAGCTGCCTTCATGTTAGCCCGGATTTGCGTACTTCTGCTTGAACTTGTTCCAGATACTCTGGTCCTATAATGACCGTCTCACTCGACTCATCCCAGCATAAGGCGTGCGGCATGGTCTACCGTACAAAGCCTGGAAGGGAGACATCTTGATCGAAGCATGGTAACTGTTGTTGTAACTAAACTCGATCAGATGTAACTTATCAATCCAGCTGGTCTGAAAGTCAAGTGCACATGCACGTAACATATCCTCAAGTGTCTGGATGGTGCGCTCACTCTGACCATCTGTCTGTGGGTGGAACGTTGTACTTAGCTTCAGCTCGGTACCAAGCGCTTCCCGTGTGGATTTCCAATACCTAGAGAGGAATCTGGTATCCCTGTCAACACAATTGTTTTCGGTACCCCATGATGTCTTACAATCTCTCTGTCGAAGAGCTCTGCTAGTTTTGCCACTTTCCAGGTGTCCTTCATCGGTATGAATCGAGCCACCTTGGTCAGTCGGTCAACAACAACCCAAATCATATTCAGACCTCCCCTTGTAGGCGGAAGCCCTACTACGAAGTCCAGAAATGTCATGGAACTTCCACTCAGGCACTGGCATTGGCTGTACCATACCACCAGGCCGTCGGTGCTCAAACTTGACCTTCTGGCAAGTGAGACACCTCAATACATAATCATTTACATCCTTTTTCATTCCAGTCCACCAAAATAACGTTTCATACCCTTGTACATCTTTGAAGCTCCGGGGTGAATCGAAGTCGTAGAACAGTGTGATTCACTCAGTATGTGCTCCTTCAGCTCAGCGCTACTCCTCGGAATACACAGTCGGCCATTAAGCCTAATCAGGTCATCATCGTGGAGTCGGAAGTCGTACTTCTGACCCTCGAATGTGCCATCAATAAGCTTCTGCCTGATCTCCAACATATACTGATCCGTCATCTGAGCACTCCACACCTCTTCAACCAAGCCAGTATGAGAGACTAGCGAATGGAGAGAGTGTGCTCGGCGACTCAATGCGTCAGCTACCACATTTGCCTTACCCTCTTTATACTATTGATTATGTCATAGTCGTTTAGAAACTCAACCCCTTCTTTGTCTCATGTTCAACTCCTTCTGAGTGAACAAGTATTTTAAACTTTTGTGGTCAGAATAAATTGTCACACTTACCCCATACAAATAATGTCGCCATATCTTCAATGCAAAGACAATGGCCCCCAGTTCTAAATCATGGGTAGGGTAGTTCTCTTCATGCTTCTTCAGCTGTCAGGAGGCGTAAGCTACGACCTTCCCGTGTTGCATCAACACACAACCCATACCTCTGCCTGATGCGTCGCAATAGACCTCAAAACCATCTGGACCGTCTGGTATAGTCAAGACTGGTGCAGATGTCAGAGCATCCTTGAGACCCTGGAAAGAACTCTCACAGTCGACTGTCCACTCGAATGGTGCATCCTTCTTCATCAAGGAAGTCATCGGTAACTGTCTTCCTTCGGCCTAGGCCAGGTGCTCACAACATCAATCTTTGCCGGATCAACAATCAATCAACAGCGATCCCGGCCTCTGAAATCACATGACCAAGAAAGGATACTTGGTTCAACCAAATTCACACTTTGAAAATTTAGCATACAACTGATTCTTTCTCAACGTTTGTAACACTTTCTTAGGTGGCTTTCATGCTCACCTCTCGATTTCGAGTACACAAGAATATCGTCGATGAAGACTACCACTGACTTGTCCAACTGATCTTGGAACAAGCGGTTCATTAAATCCATGAACTTAGCTGGTGCATTGGATAAACCAAACGGCATAACCGTAAACTCATAATGTCCATATCTTGTTCTGAATGCGGTCTTCTCAATGTCACTGTCACGGATGGCAATCTGATGGTATCCAGATCGTAAATCTATCTTGGAGAACACTGATGCTCCTCTCAACTGGTCAAATAAATCGTCGATGCGTGGTAAAGGGTAACGGTTCTTCACCGTAACTGCATTCAGCTCACGATAGTCAATACACAGGCGGAGACTACCGTCCTTCTTCTTCACGAAGAGGACCGGCGCTCCCCATGGTGAAACGCTAGGGCGGATAAATCCCATGTCGAGTAGGTCTCTCAGCTGCTCCTTGAGCTCTGTCATCTCTGCTGAAGCCATACGGTAGGGCGCCTTCGCGATTGGTCCGGTGCCCGGAACCAAATCAATTTCAAACTCAACTTCCCGTGCTGGCGGCATGCCCGGCAGTTCCTTAGGAAATACATCAGGAAAATCCGACACTACCGTCATATCAGGACTAAACTCTGGGTCTCTCTCTATGTCCTGGACATAGCAGAGGTATACATCATTCCCTCGTCGTAGTTCACGATACATAGCCATGGCGATGATGATCTGAGTCGAAGGCTCCCTGGGCCTCTGGCGGTAAGATATAGTAACCCCAGACGGACTCCGAAGAAGCAGATGATGCTCGGCACACAGGATCCTGCCCTTGTACCGCTCCAACCAGTTCATCCCGACAATCACATCAAAACCAAGTCCGTCGAACTCTATCAAGTCGATCGGAAACTCTTCACCTCTGATTCGTACAACAACATCTCGGTGGTAGCGGGTACACCTGATCCGCTCTTTCGACGGGAGAGTGACTAGGAAGTCTGGCATCTCATCACCGTCTAACCCCAGCCTCTTCGCAAAAGATAGCGATATAAATGTATGAGAGGCTCCGGAGTCGAACAAGATCGAAGCGTCCACGCCATTGACTGGAAAGGTACCGGTGAGGATTGTGCCGCTCTTGCCGGCTTCTGCCTCATTGCAGACACTCAGTATACCTCCCGTTCCGAGTGCACAGCCTAATTCATTGGCAAACTAATAAGTATTTGATACAACACGGTTGATATACTTCGAACAACTCCACTTTATTGATTAACACACTCTTCTTACATCATACGTTGGTTTACACTGTTGACATAACTAACACATATATAACATCCTTAACATACACTGGCTTAACACATTACATAATTATACAAGGCTTTAAAACTGTCTGAAGGTCAAATTCAAACGTCCGGGTTTTATGTGTGTGGCATTGATCACTGCCGATGGTGCGGTATTCAGTTTGATCTTCCTGATGCCATGATATAGCATCCTTGACTGCCCACCCATGATTAGTACATCTCCTGATTTCAACACTAACTTCTTTGCGAGATCAGCACGCTTCTGCTCGCCATATATAAACACTGCGGTATCACCAATGGACCAAGACACCACGGGTACTCCCTTGCTTAGAGACTCGGGTGACTCGTCCTTATCTTGGTGTAAACCCAACCGTCCACCTTTCTGGTAGAAGTTCACAATACACAAATCCGCTTTAACACTTGGAATTGAATCCGTTTCAACTTGCTGAGCAATTCCCACGGCGTGGTTAACGACCGCAAGGAACTCCTCAGGTATCATCGGTACCGTTGCTCCATCTTCAGCTCGCACTTCCTGATATGTCTTGGTGTAAGGATTCCAGTCCTTACCCATGCACATCATCTTCAATTTCATCTCTCGACCCACTCGGGTATTCGGGTGTGTAGAAACCTCCGGTGTTGTGTCTCCCAGTTCATTGCATCGTCTGATGATATGGATTTGTGCTTCCGGTGTCAGGTATCCATTTAAGAGTATCATACCTGGCTGGATGACCTGACATTGCTCCATTGGAAAGTCGGTGATGTTGATGGTGGTTTCTTCAGGGTTTGGTGTGGGTGGGATTGGATAACAAATATTGAAGGTTCCTAAATTTCCAGTTACCTATTTAGGTGACTTCCACATTATACTTTAATTCTTTACTCACATGGTAGTACACTTGGACTCACTAACACACATGCATGAAATGCGGTATGCAATCACTTATTTCACTCAACAGTTTAGGCGGTACCTGGTCTAGTAGAGGGTCCTGGCGCCTCAGACCGGTCCACCACATGCAGGGCGGCCTTGCTAGGTCCCGACCCCTTCCCCTTCTGGGAATCAGTGCTCCTCTGATCTGTGGGTGGCTGGTTAGCCGTCTTCGGGCCATCGATGGTCGCTGTGGCCTTACCCTTCCATTGCCCCTTGGGCTTGTTGACTCTGCTGTTGGGGTTCCGGTAACACTCATAGTCACGGTGACCCCACTTCTCGCAGTAGCGACACTGCACGTCATTTCCTTTGCAGTCTTTGCGGGGTGGTCTCCGTTACACCACTTACAGTAGTAGTGGCGCTCCGGTCCAGAACCCGTGCTAGCTGCTATCACAGTACACAATCAATACCTACTTCATAACTTAACAACATACACTTCAACTTGACACACATGGTTAAATAATTACCCTTAGGCGGGTAAGAGCGTAGGGGTTTCGCCGCGTATGCATATGTGAGCTTCAGTGGCTCCTCAGCTGTGGTGGTTTGGGCTTGGCCCTTGTCACCCTGGTGCTGACTCTTCTGGGGCTGGGGATAAGGCTTCTTCTTCTTCTTCTTCCTCCCCCGTACCCCTGCGGACTCTGGCCCTCGCTCGTGGCCTTGCGCTTGTGCGCGTTCTCCTCGTCCCTCAGACGGACGGTAATCTCAACCTTAGCAGCAGCATGATAGCACTCCTGGATTTAGGATGTCAGTCATGCCCCGCAAAACATACTCACAAACTCACATTAATACTCACTTATGGATTACACTTATTCACATCACACTATATTCTAATTACCTGCAAGGTAGTATACTCAGCTGGCCCCATCCCGTAGCGAAGACGGTGGCTGAGACCGTTGTAGAAACGGTTCACCAGCACCCGGTTCGAGTATCCCAGGTCCGGTAACAGGTGGATAAGACCGGTGAATGCAGTGTAGTACTCATCGACCGACATCTTATCCCCCTGCCTCAGACTATCCAGCTCTAGGCGCTTAGCCTCTTGCACATGCACAGGATAGTATTTGGCTCGCAGCAGAGCCGTATACTCTCTCCAACCAAACTGAGGATCCGCCATCCGGTCCTCTCTCACAAGCTTCCACCAACTTTGTGCCGAACCCTTCAGGTAGTAAGCGGCAAGACGGACCTTGGCTCCCGCAGGCACATCCAAGGTCTCGTAGGCGGTCTCCAACTCGGAGATATACGTCTCCAGCTTACGTGGGTCGGTCTCCCCATGAAACGACGGGGGTCTAAATCTGCCAATGCCTTGACCCAGTTGGTCTCTCTTGGCGGTGGCGGTGGTGGTTGAACTTCGGGCTGTTGCCCCTGCTGAATTGTAGCTACAAGTTGTGGGACCATCTGGGCTACGGCGGCCGCTCACAGCATCGCCATGACTTGTGCCGTAGGGTTCTCCCCCTGGTTCCCAGTGTCACCAATGCCGCGCCCGCGGCCTCGACCTCGTGGTCTACCTGACATCTGAATCACACGAACATTATTAGCATTGTGCTTGCACACTTATCGGTTCTAACGGTTGTAACGTTTCCCGACAACAAGGTATCTCCACACTTAGTTAGTGGTTAACCTTTCCATATCTGCTCACTTAGGTAACTGTGGTTAGGTTTCCTAACTCGGTATATTCCTAAGCTCGGTATTCTAGTCATCAGAGCGATACTTCGCTCTGATACCACTTTTTGTAACACCCCTACTAAACATTTAACCATAACTGAAATCGCGCAGCGGAAAAACAACTAAACAATAACTAAATGATTCGGTGCTACAACGCCGTCAACCACCCACGTGGTTGACAAGGCAGAATAAATACAAGTGTACCGGTCTGATGATCAGACTCCCGAGCATTAGGTAACAACATCCATATATACATAACCAACATACCGAGTATTTAATACAAACTCACTGAAAACTGTACACATATCTCCACTGTCAACTGTAACACGAACATACCAAATATAACGCCACGGGAGCACAGGCGCATCCCGGGCCCAACATCCAAAGTAATCAAAAGTAATTCTGCAGCCTAGATCTACAGCCATACCGCTTCCTCGATCCTCATCCTGCAGTAAAAATATGGAGCCCCCGAGGGGTCAGCAACCCTTGGCTGGTATGGTTAACGCGCAGCCCATCGGCTACCGGGATACGCGCAACTAATTGTCATGATGACATGGTATTCATTTTAACACATAACATATACATATGGCATAGCACCAATATTGCATAGCACAACATCACATACAAAGTGGGCACACTTCCCACAACAACAAACCAAAAGGTTAAACAACATAAGAAGCCTAGAGAATGGTTCACTCTCATGTTAAGCTCGTTACACACACTCTTACCGTTCTGTTATTCGAACGAGTAACTTAAGTCACAGATGGTTCGGATATAGTGACCCGAACACACACACACAAACACATGTTCCCACTAAACCGATCATAAGTCAGAATAGGTAAGCTTTGGAGGAAGCTAGCGGTGATCGAACGCCAAATAAAGGAGAACAATCTTAACAACATAAGAGTCGAATCTGATACAGATATCTACTCTTAAACTTACATGCATGACCGGACAACCGGATTCCTCACTTCCCAGTTAGCACTTGTTAGAAGTTCAACAGTGGAACTTAACAAACAATTCACACAAGTGGTAAGTCATGTTAGACACACAAGGAAATGAGTCACATCATAACATCACAATAATATGAACAACTGTAAACTCATTACATGATTAAGTCTTATAACGTCATAAACACACAGAAAACAAACAAACACAAGCCGGTGTAAACCGGTAGGCAACAGACTGCAAGAAAACCATACCTTGGTCCTTGCTTCGATTGATTTCCACCGTAGGTCACTCCTATACATGTTAAGAATGTCGGTTAATTAACTCACTTAACTTCAAATTTACCAAGTGTTTAACATGGTTATATGACATGTTTTAATGTTCCAACTTATACTTGATTACCTACATTATACCCCCTAGGGTTAACTACTTAAGCCACACTTTGTTTGTTTTTTTTTACAAGTTTGGTCCGACCGAACTTACCGACCGACCTTACACAAGGTCGGTCCATTCCAGACACACCTTACCGTGAGAAATTCTACTCCGACCGACCTTGCATGTTCGGTCACAAGTTCGGTCTATTCCCGAGAGTTTCTTTCCTTTGAAAATTCAGGCCCGACCGATCTTGGCAAGTCCGGTCGCAAGATCGGTCGATTCCCGAGAGCTACTTGCATACAAAATTTAGGCATGACCGACTTGTAAGTCCGGTCCCAAGGTCGGTCTATTCCAGAGACTCAATCCGTACTAAAATCCATGTTCGACCGACCTTGCAAGTCCGGTCCCCAAGGTCGGTCCATTCCAGAAACCATTTCTCGCAGGGTAAACTGGGCTCGACCGATCTTGTCAAGTCCGGTCGCAAGATCGGTCTGCTCCAGACCCTTGTTTCCTAATTGTCCATTTAACTCCAAACTTCACCTCATATATCCTAGTATGTTCTAACCTTATTTGGGCACTTCAACACACCTTAAGACCTCCATAAAACTCCTTAAATCATTCACTAAAATCCTCCTCAAGCATTACACAAATTCTTATAAAAGGATTACACTTGTAATGTTTTTCACTAAGTTTCTATGTGGTGTTTCATACCTATAACTTCCACTACTTCCAAATGTTTTCTCACCACTACAACATCATCTCCCAAGCATCTTTTCTTCCTAACCAACTCCTTGAATATCTCTACAAGCTTATAGCTCCTTCTTACACAACAAACACTCACTTCTCCTTATTCACCAACATTGCACAAGTCCTAAACACAATCTCACCATGATCTTGAAGTATCCCAAACATTCATTTGCACTCTAAATCCTCTAAATAATTCTTAAGTCCCTTTACACCTTAAAATACCTTAATGCATGTTTCTTTTTCTACTAGAACACTTAACCATTCTAAACACTTCCTTACTTACCAAAACTCATTTTAAACACTTAAAGCTTCTTATACATTATCTAAATTTTGACATAGGTTCTCCTAGAACATTACTAAACCAAAACACATTGTTTTCACCATTAAACAATCAAGAACACTAAAACCCATCAAGCACATTCTTATACACAAAACTTCACTCATTTAGCACTACATCACAATATAGTGCATAATTTAAATTGCATGGCACTTAGGCCCTTAAATAGCATGGCTCTTAGGCCCTTAAGATGCATAAATCATAAACACTGAATTTCCCACATTATATTTGCCTTTGACCTGCAAATACACTCAACAACACATATGCCCTTTTACTAGTCTCCTTGAGAAAATTTTACTAAGTCATTCACCATTGGCTCCTTAGATCATTTTAATAAGCAACATAAGCTCATTTCTCCTAAGACTTTAAACCACATTAGGTTAGCACATTTACCTCTTTTCCCTCACAACTTCTTTCTTGTTTCCTTGACTAAATCGGCAAGGCTTTTAGTTGCTTGTCAACTTCTAAACATTATACACAATGATTAAATGAGTATACAAGCTTTATTTTCATCTCATTGTAAACCCTAGGTTATACATTGCTTTAAAACATTAAGATAGTTGTTTTACCTTGGATATGAAAGAGAGTTTGAATATGTAGCAAGAGAGGACTCCACCTAGTCCATGAAAGGTTGAAATGAAGCTAGAACAAAGCAAGGTAAGGGCACCATTAGTGGTGATTTTCGGACAACATAAAAACATGAAGGAAGTGGAGTATTTTCTTTGAGTTTCCTTACCTAGAAGCAAAGGAGAACAATAATATGTGAAAAGGTGAGCTCAAGCTCCTCCCATGGAGATTCCCCTTGGCACCGAAATGGAGCTCTTGAATTTTGAGAAATAGAATGAAGAGCTTGATGAGAGGAAGAGAATGGTGTTCTTAGTTTTTGATTTGGCAAAGTGAGCTAGGAGATTTAAGAGGTCAAGATGATATGTTGTGGTACTATTGCAAACCGTGAATGGAGAGCAAGAGAAGATAGAAGAGAGGTTGAAGATGTGGGAAATGAAAGGGAAATGAGAGAATGAAGATAATTTACTTTTAAGAGATATTTATATGTTTAAGCAAATAGTAACTTAAGTAGTCAACTTTTATTTGTTTAACAAAATAACAAAGTGGTGACTCACCACTAAGAAAACCGCCCCCTTAATGTACTTAGGGGTATTTTAGTCCTTGTTGATCAATTAAATTACTTATATTGACATATGTTATAAACTAGCTTATTTTAGTTACTATTCACTAAAACAAGGCACATAGTTGTGAAATTTTTGATTTCCCCTTGATATAGACTTCCAAATGTGATACTAAGTAGTACACATATAATTAAAGAGTAATGATGGACATTTAGCCATTCAAAACTCATTTACAAGACAATTTTTCAAAAATGTGCTTTAAGACTCCTTAAAGCACATTTTGTGTTTTAACTTGTTTTCAGCTTGGTTTTCTTTGGTACTTGGTTTAATATGTTCATTGTATATAAATAAGGTCTTGGTAAGCTCATTAGGTCTTAACCAAGCTTATCCCAAGCTTAGAGCACATTTTTGCCCTAATTGACTTTAAGGCATTTATTTGTGTTTTTCCTACGGTTTAAATTGTTTACTAATGTTTCTAAGACTCTTTTTAGTCTTAATATACCATATTTTAATGTTTAAACAACATACTAAGGTTTGGGGTATTTCAATCTACCCCCCTTAAAAGAACTTTGTCCTCAAAGTTCATACTTCCACATATCCTAAATATTAGAACACGGGAATACATATAATAATACTTCCATAACAACATTGACAACATACTTACATAACATCGGACACAAAGTCCATACAACAACATCATTCAGACACAATGGTCTGTAACATAACAACATAACATAAACGATGTATTTAAATACACGTCGTACACACATAACCGAAACGGCTCTACCCCCCTTAAAATAGGGGTACGCCCCGTACCCTATACATACAAATACTAAGAAGTAAACAATGACGGGTACTTCGCCTTCATCTTATCTTTCAGCTCCCAAGTGGCCTCCTCACGTCCTGGTTCGACCAGAGAACCGTTCACCAGTCTCACTGACTTATGGCGAGTGTCTCGAGTCTTAGTATCCAGAATCCGTACCGGAGTCTCCACTGATCGCATGGTCGGCTCTAAGGTTAGTCTTTCAGGCTGAAGCACATGAGACAGATGAGACATATATTTCTTCAACTGGGACACATGAAATACATCATGTACCTTGCCCAGCTCGGCGGGTAAATCAAGTTTGTAAGCTACCGGGCCGATCCGCTCCGTCACAACATAAGACCCCACATATTTTGGGCTCAACTTGCCTTTCTGGCCAAAACAAAATACTCCCTTCATGGGGGATACTCTAAGAAATACCTGATCGCCCACGGCGAACTCCAGGTCACGTATGCGCACATCGGCGTATGATTTCTGCCTATCCTGAGCTGCCTTCATGTTAGCCCGGATTTGGCGTACTTCTGCTTGAACTTGTTCCAGATACTCTGGTCCTATAATGACCGTCTCACTCGACTCATCCCAGCATAAGGCGTGCGGCATGGTCTACCGTACAAAGCCTGGAAGGGAGACATCTTGATCGAAGCATGGTAACTGTTGTTGTAACTAAACTCGATCAGATGTAACTTATCAATCCAGCTGGTCTGAAAGTCAAGTGCACATGCACGTAACATATCCTCAAGTGTCTGGATGGTGCACTCACTCTGACCATCTGTCTGTGGGTGGAACGTTGTACTTAGCTTCAGCTCGGTACCAAGCGCTTCCCGTGTGGATTTCCAATACCTAGAGAGGAATCTGGTATCCCTGTCAAACACAATTGTTTTGGTACCCCATGATGTCTTACAATCTCTCTGTCGAAGAGCTCTGCTAGTTTTGCACATTCCAGGTGTCCTTCATCGGTATGAATCGAGCCACCTTGGTCAGTCGGTCAACAACAACCCAAATCATATTCAGACCTCCCCTTGTAGGCGGAAGCCCTACTACGAAGTCCATAGAAATGTCATGGAACTTCCACTCAGCACTGGCATTGGCTGTACCATACCACCAGGCCGGCGGTGCTCAAACTTGACCTTCTGGCAAGTGAGACACCTCATACATAATCATTTACATTCCTTTTTCATTCCAGTCCACCAGAAATAAGCGTTTCATACCCTTGTACATCTTTGAAGCTCCGGGGTGAATCGAAGTTGTAGAACAGTGGGATTCACTCAGTATGTGCTCCTTCAGCTCAGCGCTACTCCTCGAATACACAGTCGGCCATTAAGCCTAATCAGGTCATCATCGTGGAGTCGGAAGTCGTACTTCTGACCCTCGAATGTTCCATCAATAAGCTTCTGCCTGATCTCCAACATATACTGATCCGTCATCTGAGCACTCCGCACCTCTTCAACCAAGCCAGTATGGGAGACTAGCGAATGGAGAGAGTGTGCTCGGCGACTCAATGCGTCAGCTACCACATTTGCCTTACCCTCTTTATACTATAGAATTAATGTCGTAGTCGTTTAGAAACTCAACCCACCTTCTTTGTCTCATGTTCAACTCCTTCTGAGTGAACAAGTATTTTAAACTTTTGTGGTCAGAAAAAATTGTCACACTTACCCCATACAAATAATGTCGCCATATCTTCAATGCGAAGACAATGGCCCCCAGTTCTAAATCGTGGGTAGGGTAGTTCTCTTCATGCTTCTTCAGTTGTCGGGAGGCGTAAGCTACGACCTTCCCGTGTTGCATCAACACACAACCCATACCTCTGCCTGATGCGTTGCAATAGACCTCAAAACCATCTGGACCGTCTGGTATAGTCAAGACTGTTGTAGACGTCAGAGCATCCTTGAGACTCTGGAAAGAACTCTCACAGTCGACTGTCCACTCGAATGGTGCATCCTTCTTCATCAAGGAAGTCATCGGCTTCGAGACACTGGAGAAGTCCTTCACAAACCTCCTATAATAACCTGCCAGACCGAGGAAGCTCCTAATGTCGGTAACTGTCTTCGGCCTAGGCCAGGTGCGCACAACATCAATCTTTGCCGAATCAACAGCGATCCCGGCCTCTGAAATCACATGACCAAGAAGGATACTTGGTTCAACCAAAATTCACACTTTGAAAATTTAGCATACAACTGATTCTTTCTCAACGTTTGTAACACATTTCTTAGGTGGCTTTCATGCTCACCTCTCGATTTCGAGTACACAAGAATATCGTCGATGAAGACTACCACTGACTTGTCCAACTGATCTTGGAACAAGCGGTTCATTAAATCCATGAACTTAGCTGGTGCATTGGATAAACCAAACGGCATAACCGTAAACTCATAATGTCCATATCTGTTCTGAATGTGGTCTTCTCAATGTCACTGTCACGGATGGCAATCTGATGGTATCCGATCGTAATCTATCTTGGAGAACACTGATGCTCCTCTCAACTGGTCAAATAAATCGTCGATGCATGGTAAAGGGTAACGGTTCTTCACCGTAACTGCATTCAGCTCTCTGATAGTCAATACACAGGCGGAGACTACCGTCCTTCTTCTTCACGAAGAGGACGGCGCACCCCATGGTGAAACGCTAGGGCGGATAAATCCCTTGTCGAGTAGGTCTCTCAGCTGCTCCTTGAGCTCTGTCATCTCTGTTGGAGCCATACGGTAGGGCGCCTTCGCGATTGGTCCGGTGCCCGGAACCAAATCAATTTCAAACTCAACTTCCCGTGCTGGCGGCATGCCGGCAGTTCCTTAGGAAATACATCAGGAAACTCCGACACTACCGTCACATCAGGACTAAATTCTGGGTCTCTCTCTATGTCCTGGACATAGCAGAGGTATACATCATCATCCCTCGTCGTAGTTCACGATACATAGCCATGGCGGTGATGATCTGAGTCGAAGGCTCCCTTGGCCTCTGGCGGTAAGATATAGTAACCCCAGACGGACTCCGAAGAAGCAGACGATGCTCGGCACACAAGATCCCCTTGTACCGCTCCAACCAGTTCATCCCGACAATCACATCAAAACCAAGTCCGTCGAACTCTATCAAGTCGATCGGAAACTCTTCACCTCTGATTCGTACAACAACATCTCGGTGGTAGCGGGTACACCTAATCCGCTCTTTCGACGGGAGAGTGACTAGGAAGTCTGGCATCTCATCACCGTCTAACCCCAGCCTCTTCGCAAAAGATAGCGATATAAATGTATGAGAGGCTCCGGAGTCGAACAAGATCGAAGCGTCCACGCCATTGACTGGAAAGGTACCGGTGAGGATTGTGCCGCTCTTGCCGGCTTCTGCCTCATTGCAAACACTCAGTATACCTCCCGTTCCGAGTGCACAGCCTAATTCATTGGCAACAATAAGTATTTGATAACAACACGGTTGATATACTTCGAACAACTCCACTTTATTGATTAACACACTCTTCTTACATCATACGTTGGTTTACACTGTGGACATAACTAACACATATATAACATCCTTAACATACACTGGCTTAACACATTACATAATTATATAAGGCTTAAAACTGTCTGAAGGTCAAATTCAAACGTCCGGGTTTCATGTGTGTGGCATTGATCACTGTCGACGGTGCGGTATTCAGTTTGATCTTCCTGATGCCATGATATAGCATCCTTGACTGCTCACCCATGATTAGTACATCTTCTGATTTCAACACTAACTTCTTTGCGAGATCAACACGCTTCTGCTCGCCATATATAAACACTGCGGTATCACCAATGGACCAAGACACCACGGGTACTCCCTTGCTTAGAGACTCGGGTGACTCGTCCTTATCTTGGTGTAAACCCAACCGTCCACCTTTCTGGTAGAAGTTCACAATACACAATCCGCTTTAACACTTGGAATTGAATCCGTTTCAACTTGCTGAGCAATTCCCACGGCGTGGTTAACGACCGCAAGGAACTCCTCAGGTATCATCGGTACCGTTGCTCCATCTTCAGCTCGCACTTCCTGATATGTCTTGGTGTAAGGATTCCAGTCCTTACCCATGCACATCATCTTCAATTTCATCCTCGACCCACTCGGGTATTCGGGTGTGTAGAAACCTCCGGGTGTTGCTCCCAGTTCATTGCATCGTCTGATGATGTGGATTTGTGCTTCCGGTGTCAGGTATCCATTTAGAGTATCATACCTGGCTGGATGACCTGACATTGCTCCATTGGAAAGTCGGTGATGTTGATGGTGGTTTCTTCAGGGTTTGGTGTGGTGGGATTGGATAACAAATATTGAAGGTTCCTAAATTCCAAGTTACCTATTTAGGTGACTTCCACATTATACTTTAATTCTTTACTCACATGGTAGTACACTTGGACTCACTAACACACATGCATGAAATGCGGTATACAATCACTATTTTCACTCAACAGTTTAGGGCGGTACCTGGTCTAGTAGAGGGTCCTGGCGCCTCAGACCGGTCCACCACATGCAGGGCGGCCTTGCTAGGTCCCGACCCCTTCCCCTTCTGGGAATCAGTGCTCCTCTGATTTGTGGGTGGCTGGTTAGTCGTCTTCGGGCCATCGATGGTCGCTGTGGCTTTACCCTTCCATTGCCCCTTGGGCTTGTTGACTCTGCTGTTGGGGTTCCGGTAACACTCATAGTCACGGTGACCCCACTTCTCGCAGTAGCGACACTGCACATCATTTCCTTTGCAGTCTTTGCCGGGGTGGTCTCCGTTACACCACTTACAGTAGTAGTGGCGCTCCGGTCCAGAACCCGTGCTAGCTGCTATCACAGTACACAATCAATACCTACTTCATAACTTAACAACATACACTTCAACTTGACACACATGGTTAAATAATTACCCTTAGGCGGGTAGAGCGTAGGGTTTCCCGCGTATGCATATGTATCAGCTATGTGGTCAGTCCTCAGCGTGAGTCTGTGGTCTCGGTGTTGGTTTGGGCTTGGCCCTTGTCACCCTGGTGCTGACTCTTCTGGGGCTGGGGATAAGGCTTCTTCTTCTTTCCTCCCCCCGTACCCCTGCGGACTCTGCCCTCGCTTGTGGCCTTGCGCTTGTGCGCGTTCTCCTCGTCTCTCAGACGGACGGTAATCTCAACCTTAGCAGCAACATGATAGCACTCCTGGATTTAGGATGTCAGTCATGCCCCGCAAAACATACTCACATTAATACTCACTTATGGATTACTCTTATTCACATCACACTATATTCTAATACCTGCAAGGTAGTATACTCAGCTGGCCCCATCCCGTAGCGAAGACGGTGGCTGAGACCGTTGTAGAAACGATTTACCAGCACCCGGTTCGAGTATCCCAGGTCCGGTAACAGGTGGATAAGACCGGTGAATGCAGTGTAGTACTCATCGACCGACATCTTATCCCCCTGCCTCAGTACTATCCAGCTCTAGGCGCTTAGCCTCTTGTACATGCACAGAATAGTATTTGGCTCGCAGCAGAGCCGTATACTCTCTCCAACCAAACTGAGGATCCGCCATCCGGTCCTCTCTCACAAGCTTCCACCAACTTTGTGCCGAACCCTTCAGGTAGTAAGCGGCAAGACGGGCCTTGGCTCCCGCAGGCACATCCAAGGTCCCGTAGGCGGTCTCCAACTCGGAGATATACGCCTCCAGCTTACGTGGGTCGGGCTCCCGCAGGCACATCCAGGTCTCGTATGTGACATGTTTTAATGTCTAAACTTATACTTGATTACCTACATTATACCCCCTAGGGTTAACTACTTAAGCCACACTTTGTTTGTTTTTTTTTTACAAGTTTTGGTCCGACCGAACTTACCGACGACCTTACCTACACAAGGTCGGTCCATTCCAGAGCACACCTTACCGTGAGAAATTCTACTCTACTCGACCGACCTTGCATGTTCGGTCACAAGTTCGGTCTATTCCCGAGAGTTTCTTTTTCCTTTGAAAATTCAGGCCCGACCGATCTTGGCAAGTCCGGTCGCAAGATCGGTCGATTCCCGAGAGCTACTTGCATACAAAAATTTAGGCATGACCGGACTTGTAAGTCCGGTCCCAAGGTCGGTCTATTCCAGAGACTCAATCCGTACTAAAATCCATGTTCAAACCGACCTTGCAAGTCCGGTCCCCAAGGTCGTCCATTCCAGAAACCATTTCTCGTAGGGTAAACTGGGCTCGACAGATCTTGTCAAGTCCGGTCGCAAGATCGGTCTGCTCCAGACCCTTGTTTCCTAATTGTCCATTTAACTCCCAAACTTCACCTCATATATCCTAGTATGTTCTAACCTTATTTGGGCACTTCAAAAACACACCTTAAGACCTCCATAAAACTCCTTAATTCATTCACTAAAATCCTCCTCAAGCATTACACAAATTCTTATAAAAAGGATTACACTTGTAATGTTTTTCACTAAGATTCTATGTGGTGTTTCATACTTGTAACTTCCACTACTTCCAAATGTTTTCTCACCACTACAACATCATCTCCTATGCATCTTTTCTTCCTAACCAACTCCTTGAATCTCTACAAGCTTATAGCTCCTTCTTACAACAAATCACTTCTACCTTATTTACCAACATTGCACAATTCCTAAACACAATCTCACCCATGATCTTGAAGTATCCCAAAACATTCATTTGCACTCTAAATCCTCTAAATAATGCTTAAGTCCCTTTTACACCTTAAAATACCTTAATGCATGTTTCTTTCACTAGTAGAACACACTTAACCATTCTAAACACTTCCTTACTTACCAAAACTCATTTTAAACACCTAAAGCTTCTTATACATTATCTAAATTTTGACATAGGTTCTCCTAGAACATTACTAAACCAAAACACATTGTTTTCACCATTAAACAATCAAGAACACTAAAACCCATCAAGCACATTCTTATACACAAAACTTCACTCATTTAGCACTACATCACAATATAGTGCATAATTTAAATTGCATGGCACTTAGGCCCTTAAATAGCATGGCTCTTAGGCCCTTAAGATGCATAAATCATAAACACTGAATTTCCCACATTATATTTGCCATTGACCTGCAAATACACTCAACAACACATATGCCCTTTTACTAGTCTCCTTGAGAACATTTTACTAAGTCATTCACCATTGGCTCCTTAGATCATTTTAATAAGCAACATAAGCTCATTTCTCCTAAGACTTTAAACCACATTAGGTTAGCACATTTACCTCTTTTCCTCACAACTTCTTTCTTGTTTCCTTGACTAAATCGGCAAGGCTTTTAGTTGCTTGTCAACTTCTAAACATTACATAAATGATAAAATAAGTATACAAGCTTTATGTTTCATCTCATTGTAAACCCTAGGTTATACATTGCTTTAAAACATTAAGATAGTTGTTTTACCTTGATATGAAAGAGAGTTTGAATATGTAGCAAGAGAGGACTCCACCTAGTCCATGAAAGGTTGAAATGAAGCTAGAACAAAGCAAGGTAAGGGCACCATTAGTGGTGATTTTCGGACAACATAAAAACATGAAGGAAGTGGAGTTTTTCTTTGAGTTTCCTTACCTAGAAGCAAAGGAGAACAATAATATGTGAAAAGGTGAGCTCAAGCTCCTCCCATGGAGATTCCTCTTGGCACAGAAATGGAGCTCTTGGAATTTTGAGAAGATAGGAATGAAGAGCTTGATGAGAGGAAGAGAATGGTGGTCTTATTTTTTGATTTGGCAAAGTGAGCTAGGAGATTTAAGAGGTCAAAGATGATATTGTGTGTGGTACTATTGCAAACCGTGAATGGAGAGCAAGGAGAAGATAGAAGAGAGGTTGAGACGTGGGAAATGAAGAGGGAAATGAGAGAATGAAGATAAGTTTACTTTTAAGAGATATTTATATGTTAAAGCAAATAGTAACTTAAGTAGTCATCTTTTATTTGTTTAACAAAATAACAAGAGTGGTGACTCCCCACTAAGAAAACCGGCCCCCTTAATGTACTTAGGGGTATTTTAGTCCTTGTTGATCAATTAAATTACTTATATTGACATATGTTATAAACTAGTCTTTTTTAGTTACTATTCACTAAAACAAGGCACATAGTTGTGAAATTTTTGATTTCCCCTTGATATAGACTTCCAAATGTGATACTAAGTAGTACACATATTAATTAAAGAGTAATGATGGACATTTAGCCATTCAAAACTCATTTACAGGACAATTTTTCAAAATGTGCTTTAAAGACTCCTTAAAGCACATTTTGTGTTTTAACTTGTTTTCAAGCTTGGTTTTCTTTGGTACTTGGTTTAATATGTTCATTAATATATAAATAAGGTCTTGGTAAGCTCATTAGGTCTTAACCAAGCTTATCCCAAGCTTAGAGCACATTTTAGCCCCTATTGACTTTAAGGCATTTATTTGTGTTTCCTACGGTTTAAATTGTTTACTAATGTTTCTAAGACTCTTTTTAGTCTTAATATACCATTTAATGTTTAAACAACATACTAAGTTTTGGGGTATTTCACAATCTTTTGCTCTGTCCTGTCTTGCACTCATATTGGGATTTGGCAGGTTTGCCCATTAAACCACCAATGCTACACTCCGACGATTCTTTCCTGGATTGGTTTTCATATCAGTGCCTCCACTCACCTTCACCAGTGCTAACCAAACTCATTCAACTTTTATGGAGTTTATGGTTTGCCAATTGCCAAGTGACTCATTCCAATGTACCATATTTTGCTCATGGCTGGTGTCAAGCTGATAACTTCATAAATGCTGTTCTTCATGCTCCTACATCATTAATCACTCACCGCACCACATTTCCTCAATGTCTAAGAGGTTTTCCTTGATGCAAGCATAAATATACATCATCATCTTGGTA
Organism: Limonium bicolor; assembly: GCA_023374045.1. NCBI lineage: Eukaryota > Viridiplantae > Streptophyta > Magnoliopsida > Caryophyllales > Plumbaginaceae > Limonium > Limonium bicolor. The sequence goes on from CM041781.1 coordinate 51,770,963, forward strand.
TTGCTTTTATTGGTCTCAAGGACAACAAACCACAGCTGGCAGTTACAAAGGGTTTTCAGGTCAATGCACCCCACTAGAAGCTGAAGCAATGACCTTTGAGCTGGCTGTCCAAGGAGCACTTCAGTCCGGGAATCACTCTATCCGTTTCTTACTGACTGCAAACAGCTTGTGGACTATCTTAAGTTAGGGACTGCCGTACCAACCAATGTACTACTTATCCTAAATCGAGTTTATCTTCTGTAGGTTCTTTTCAATCTGTAACTTGGTTTTACATACCAAGATCTGACAATGTGTCAGCTCATTGTTTAGCCAATATTACCCGTACTTCGTAACTGGCTACTCAATAGTTTCTGGGTTCTATTCCGGAATATGGTCGTAGTTTGGGAATTCTTTTCTTAATATAATTCCACTCTTATGTTTTTTTTTTAAAAGTAATCTCTCTTTTTCAAATACAAGACAGCTCTATGTATCGAGCCAGCTCTATATATAGCTTCCCAAACAAATTATCGAGCCAGTAGAAGTTGGACTAAAATAGAATTGGATCCAGGGAAGGGATACAAGACATTTTCCAAGGGATCAAGCTTATCCGGCCCACTAATTGTCATTATCAAAGCCCAGCTCGTCTGAAACCCTATATCTAGCGCATCCTACCCCTTTCATGTTAATTTCGTCCCTTGCAGAAAGATTCTCAAATCATCTCTTTCTCGTTCCTTCCGTGACGTCGCTCCCCGGAGCTATAGATCTCTGACCACAGAACCACGGCCATTATTAGACACTCAGGCCGCCATTCCGCCGCCGATTCACTCATCTGCTGCTGTTCTCATCTCTTCCCCTGGCGTAACTCCAATTGCAAAAGCAAACCCTAAAATAAGATCTTGCCCTCCATTCTCGATCAGCCTGCTGGAAATCTTTAGCCTATTCGTGACCAGGGCACGTTCTGTCGTGATCGCTGCCACCGGCTTGATCTCAGCTCTGCCCACGAAAGTTGAGGTCAGAATCATCCACAAGTTTTCCTCATTGTGCATAAACTCGTTCTTGTGCATCGCATCGTGCCTTCAGACGTAGCTAGCGTGACCGTAAACCTTATAATTCCTAAGGAAATGTGATTAGCTTGCTCCAGGAATTGTTCTTCTTACCTGTAGAATGTTTGAGGATTATTAGGGGACTGGAGTCTATACTCTACGATAGTCCTGTCCCGCATTGCAACTTTTTTGTATCCATCATGTATACCAACCCTACACGTGATCCTTTCAATCAACACAACAGTTGCTCGGCTATACGCAATGTGCTTGTGTGTAAAGCCTTGGATTATCTACGATAATCCTGTTTTCCCTTCTACTGCACCTCATGTTATCCTTTATTGATGAGTCCTTGTACGCTTCCTGGTATGAGGGGATCAATCAGGTGCCGCTAGACAATTTGTAAATGTGCACCATCTTTTTTTGGTGGCTGGAGATGAGTAACGTTACTACTACAGCACAAATTTTGCACTTCTACTGCTTTCACTTTCACCCCCCACGCACCCTCTATGTGTAACGTGGCTGCTGAAGATATATGTCGTATTGGAATTATGTCATTTCTGATCTTTTTTGTTTTCTTATTATGTCGTCTTACTTATTACTCCCTACATGTCTTCTTTTATTCGCTTATCAAGATAATAGAGATTTTACTACTCATATAGTCAGCTAAGGCTGTGCTAATCCTTAGTGCTCTAATTCCACGAAATACATATGTGTTGAAGATCAATTCTTGCAATGATCGACTTTTCTCATGGAAGTTGCTTTTCGTTCCTTTCAGATAGCTAATGGCAGGTGCGACATTGGAAGGAAGCCAGCCAATAGACCCTAATATTCATCCATCGGGGATTGTCCCTACACTTCAGTAATTACTTTTTCTTATCTGATTGGGCATTATTTGTCTCATGGTCGTGGCTCCTTGGCTATATTCTGGCCGTATATACATTTATATGAGTGTTGAAGATTCAAATATATGGGTTTTCATATTATGTTAAGGATTCTTAAATATTCAGAGCTCTCAAGTCTTCTAGCGGCAACCTTCGATTGTTTTAAAAGTTGGTTGGGAGTCGACACTGTATTATTTTAAAAGGAAGATTGTATTCTGTGTGTATATACGGACACCCAATAAGCCACTTTTGTTTCTATTGTTACTCTATTTCATCCTTGTTATTCATAATAGGAACATTGTATCTACTGTCAACTTGGACTGCAAATTAGACCTTAAAGCTATTGCATACAAGCTCGTAATGCTGAATACAATCCCAAGGTATGTTGGAATGTTGCTCAAGTATCTTTTATTTTTTCTTATATGGTTTTATTCTGTATGTTGCTATACAGGATGTTTTCACCTTTCCTATTGATATAAGATTACTTACTTATACTGGTCTTTCTCTCATGATTTGTGGCAGCGTTTTGCTGCTGTTATTATGAGAGTAAGGGAACCAAAGACTACAGCATTGATATTTGCTTCTGGTAAAATGGTGAGTTTTTTGAGGATGATTATATCCCTCCGCTTGTTAAAGGTGCTCAATTTGAAAATTTGATCACTGTTTCGGGATAGCTTAACTTTTATACTGCGGGATCTATATCTACTGGAACCATCAGTTTAAAGTTTCTGCCAGTTTCTAGTGAACCTTTGCTCTCATATTTTTAGAACAGTTTATTATCTGATGGACGGGTTAGCAGGTTATTGGAAGCATGATGTTTGAGAGTTTATATAGATTTGCTGGGTGTCTGGGTTCATATGATTACATGCTGGTAGGATGTCAAAACAATATTGTTGTGCAGAGTAAAGACAAGTCAGTTCTTTCAAATTCTGGGAAAAGGATTTTTGCTTTGTGATATAGCTTCAAATTTATTGGTGTTTTACTTTGTTCATCAGGATCTTACCATTTGACCCTTTTGATGATGGAATCTTGGTCATTATCATTGATGAATCTTACCACTTTTATGTTTTTGCTTTGGCTGGCAGTTTTTTAATTTTTCAATGGCTGCATAAACTCTCTACGGTGATTCTTAGTTCCTTCCTTTGCATTGGAAATTTATGTGCTTCATACACCAAAGTTTTGCATGCTTGTCTGTAGATACATTTCACTCTATATTTCTGGGATTTAAAGTTGATTTCTTATGATGCCTGGTGAATTTAGGTGTACCGGGGCTAAGAGCGAAGATCAGTCTAAACTAGCCGCACGCAAGGTATTTAAAGTAACTGACATAGTTTGTGTTGATGAAAAAATGTGCTATCCTCCTGGCTTAATGAGATATATATGGTCTTTTTTGTGATTATAAGTTTTCTTACCTGCACTAATTGTGCTTTTGTCAATTTCAGTATGCTCGAATTGTACAGAAGCTTGGATTCCCTGCAAAGTTCAAGGTTCCTATACATGAACTTGATCTATCTATGCATAATCATCGTTTTTCACATTTTCATATTGATCACTTTTTCATAGTGATCACTTTTTCTACTTTTTTTTTTTTTTTTTTACAGGACTTCAAATTCAGAACATAGTTTGTTTCTTGTGATGTCAAATTTCCTATTAGACTGGAAGGCCTTGCGTTCCACCATGGCGCCTTTGTAGTGTAAGTAACGAAACTTTGATTTTTACCAAAGGCTTGTGGGCCAACAACCATTGCAAAAGATAAGAGTGTATATCCTTTAACATTCTTTCCATTTTGAAAGAATAAATTATATTTGATCAGGCTGCTTACCAAGTACATAACTTGCCATTTGGTTTTAAATTCTAGTTGACTTGTTACTTGTTGATGGTCTTGTGACATCAAGGATTATTTTAATATATCTCTTACCTCTTTACACATACACATATTTTTATTAGTTACTCATGCATTTAGAGTTAGGTAGGCCACTTTCTAAATGTTAGGGAGTTTGCTTATTTTCTAGCAAGCAAAAATCTGTTGTTAACAAGTACTCAATATTATTGGGTTTCTGTCACAGTTAAGCTAGGTGTTATTTTAAAATTTTCATCCTGATTCTTCTATGGGCTTCTGTCAGCGGATGTTATTGAGTATTATGTTCATACCTGTGCAATTTTATTTGATCCAAGCAATTCTGTCACAGTTCACTCTTGGTTGTCGTTCTGACTCTCAAAACTTTGGCCTCATCATCTTTTTCCATTCCTTACAGTATGAGCCTGAGCTATTCCCTGGGCTTATTTACCGGATGAAGCAACCGAAAATAGTGCTCCTTATATTTGTTTCAGGAAAGATTGTACTCACAGGAGCTAAGGTGATCTGCACTAAATATTTTGTAATTTTACGCTTTTGGAATATAAAGCTGGTACCGATTTCTCCGTAGTTCCCCTTGCAAACGGCTTTGTTGCATCTTTCTGCTATGAACAATTCATGTTAACTGGTTGTCATTCTTTTGGGGGTTTTACTGGTGTGCGCTTGGTCTCAGGATCGAAAAGATACATACAGGGCGTTCGAAAATATATATCCAGTCCTTACCCAGTACAGAAAGAACGCCCAAGGTTGATATTTGCGTAGTCCTGTTGGCTGGCTATTCAGACTTTATTTACTCTCCTCCGCTTGTATGATGTTTTGATGGGTGTAATTGTTTTTATGTGGTGCAGTTGAGAGTTAAATGCCTAAAGCGGTCTATCTAGTTCTTGTGGCATCCTGAATATCAGCAACTATTTTTGACAGTTCATCCTGTGCGGGTAGACGTTTTATCCAAGGTAACAGTGTCCTGAGCACGTGAAGTTGTCCATGGTGAATATTCAAGATGTGGTTTGATTTATTGGCGGTGATGGTGGGTTCTTGACTAGAAGCCATTCATTCTCAGCTTTTCTTGCAGCAATACGCTGTATACACACCATTGTCTTGAACTGAACAGGAAATATGCTGACCTTAACATCAATGGAAGTTGCGCCACTGGTTTTTTTTTTCTTTTGTTCTTTCAGGGACGTTGTCCTTCCTTCCTAGTTTTAATTTTATTTCTAAAATTATCAGTCAGTCAGTCTCCAGCCAGAATGCAAATATGAAGTTGGTTTCTCATCCATGTTCCAAAGGACGAGATTTACAGCGGCAGCAAGTTTCCAACTTTTTGTTCGGGTTTTCTGTCGCAGCTATAAAAATTATCTTATGAATGAACTTATAAAACGAGATCTAAATTTTGAGATATTCTCGTTTAAGTTGTATGACTATGGATGGTAGGCATAATACAGATGTACAGGCAAATGTCGGCGAAATTTAACCTGACCTGAAAACGTGCCGTCTGAAATGATCTCGAAGCTTATTTAAAATAATAAATTATGTTACACCAAAACTTGATTTTTTCAATTATGAAATTAAAAATTCGTATTTGATCTAGTGATATAAAGTCAATCTAACATAAATCAAACTGTACTATGATAGTACTTTCATTAAAGCTGAACGTGACCCATAGATTTGGCCATCATCAAGAATCTGGTAATGTAAGTAATTGGATTTTCGTTAGCCATCCCATTGTACTGGGTGTTGGAGTAATAAAGTTACGAAGTGTGATTTTTGAACAGTAGTGCCACATGTTCTTGTAGTAAATTTTAAAATATTGTTTTCTTTTAATACATAAGTCTAGAAAGAAAAAAAATTAAATCTAATTCGTGTTTTTAGAATGTGTATATATTATATATTTAAAAGTGATTGTTATTTATTTATAAATGAATTTTTTTAATAATAAGCTTTTAATTCATTTAAAATAAAATTTATTATTAAGAACAAAGTATTCACATAGTTTAATGCGAAAGATTTTCTTTTTGCATAAATATAATTCACTTTTCTTGAATATAACACACTTTTTTCTTAAATGAAATATTCATTAATAAATGAAAGATTCATATTGTTCTCGTATATAGTTCACTTTTTTTAAACTAAGAGCATCCACAACGATGTGGATTCCACTCTTATGTGTAAGTAAGAAAACTAAAAAGATACCGCAGTGGTGTAGAATCCCTTTTATTTATCTCTCATCCTTTCTTAAATAAGGAACGCTCTACAAATCAATATGATTGACTACAATAAAAAAAAATAAAAAGTTCTAATAGAAAGCTAAAATAAAAATAGTTGGTGAGGGGAAAGAGGATGCTAATGAACTCCACTATTGTAGAGATGAGTTTCTTAGTTTAAAATAATATATTTTGTTGACATGAAACCTAGAATTGTGGTAAGAACCTCACCACCATTGTGGATGCCCTAAAGAAGATTCACATTGTTTAATGTGAAATGTTCACTTTTATTAAACATAAGATTGAATTTCCTTAAACATAACATTCACTTTTTTTAAGAAAGATTCACTTATCAGTAAATGAAAGGTTTATATTAATTTCGCATAAGATTCATTTTTTTAAACTAAAAAATCACTTTTAAAAACACAAAGGATTCACATGATTGATGTGAAGATTCACTTTTCTTAAACTAAGACACACTTTTCAAAAAGAGTGGTTCACATTGTTCTGGCCTAAATTTATGATAAGATTCACTTTTCTTAATCATAAAATTCACTTTTTTAAACATAAGATTCACTATTCTTAAACGAATGATTCACCTTTAAGTAAATGAAACACAGTAATTATCTACTGCTATAAAAATTGTTAGATAGCTCATATAATAAATTATCTATTGTGAAACTATTGTGCTGTAACATTGAATCAAATTCTGCTATAATAATGCATGATAGTTCTAACAATTAGTTGAATCAAAGTGAATAATTATAATAACGGTTATGATCATCGGAGAAAGCTCATTGCCTAGTATTCACCTTCGACAACGAACTATTGTTCTTCTTCCTCTTGAGAGTGGCATCTACCAACGACTGGAGAAAGCGATCTGTCGTGCAACTCTGTTGAGCACTACTGGCCTTCTCGCCGACACCGCCAATCCATGAAAGATCTAGCGCTCATTGTAAATCCATCATCATCAGCTAACGAGAGAGCTTTTCGATCATCAGTCTCTACTCTGAGACGAGTTAATTTTCAGGCGATCTACTTTTGCAGTTTAGTCTTTTTGAACAAAAATATTGTGTTAATTGGTAATTCACAACTCAGAAATCCAAACATCCCATTTAAATTACTGAATTCGGAAAATATATAACGCGAAACAAGACTATTTCTCTTCCTTTCCTCTAGTTGTACTCGTGGACTCTGTAGTACTTCTGCAATTGCTCTTAAATCCTTAGCAATTATTTTGTTCAAAGCCCGCTCAGACTTTCAATCTACATCGTCATTTAGCCTGCTGAGCAAATCGTGGAACTTCTCGAGCTTTCACATTAACGATTTTATCTTAATTGAATCTTCTGGTAGGTCAGAATTTGAAGTTCAGAAGTAACCTACTGTTTTTTCTCCACAATGCTTGTCTTTGATAGGAGTTATGTCAAACACAAGGGAGGAGGAGAGGAACAAAAAGATCATTAGCGGCCGTATGAAGTTGCGACCGAATCGTCATTGTGTTTATCATTCAAGGTACGTTCATAAGCTAATTTATCAGCGGCGATTTCACAAACCTTAGTATCAAAAGGCAATATTTCCTCTTCTCAATATTAGTACCTGGCACCAAAGGTTCTAAATCGCCTTTTTAAACCCTACCTTATATTCGCATTATACTAAACTGAGATACATAAGTATATAATTGAGAGAATAAGTACATAGTCACGATTTCTAGAAATCTCATATGAGGTCAGACGCCGTTTGATGTAGCAGTAGAACCGACTTTTCATGTCTGAAGAGCACCTACTAACGGATGGGTGATTCAAAATGACCCAATAAAGCAGCAATCATGGCTTCTGGTGACATTATCTTTCTAAACTAATTACAGTTCTACACAGCCTTACTAGATGGGCTAAGTGCATAAGAGAATAGTAGCTAGACAATTACATACTATACCGACTAAACCAGTGGCCCCAAAACCCTTATGCTCGCCAACTCAACTTTCTTTCTTCTGGTTTCTTCAACTGCTTTACTCCAAGGATAAAAATGCCTCTATAGCATTCTTCGTGTAGCATCTCATAGTGGAGCGTTCATCCGACATAGCATGCATGTCATGATTACCCATTGGAAAATTTGCATACAAAGTTGCATGTCAGTGTCGATTTCTATACAACCTCTACCAATCCACACATGCAGGCATCCTTTAGCTTCAAAACCACCATGGAGTCCTACAGCCAAGAGACAGTCAACATGCATGCATGCATGCATGCAAATGATCAAAGCCATACCTAATCGAGCAATAGTTGTAATTTGGAGAAACAAAAAGGTAATCTGCTTGTGATGTGTTGAGTATTGGCGGCAAATGTTTACTTGGTTCACCTTACAGCGGTGAAGTGGTCTAGGAAGATTCGTCTAAAGTTGTGGATGGATTTGTGTTGACCGACGTGTGAACCACGTGAACGGCCGTCCAACCAAAGATGACAGAAAGAGGCGGAAGCGGGCGTGGTCGTCGATGTATGCCACAGTCATGCACTACAAGAAAAACAGGATTTAGCGTCCGACACTTTCGGACGTAAACATCAAAAATCGGACGCTAAATGTGTTTAGCGTCTGATTTTTGATGTTTAGCTGGACGCTAAATTTTTTTTTCGTCCGCGGACACTAATTTGCGTCCACTTGGCGTCCATTTTTGTTTCGGACGCTATTTAGCGTCCAAAATCGGACGCTAAATAGCGTCTGCTAAATGGTCGCAAACTACTTAATCGGACGCTAACTAATTGGAGACAAATTGATTACAACTTTGCGTCCAATTTTTTTCGGACGCTAAATTGTGTCTACATATCGGACACTAATTCAAATCTTCGGACGCTAAATTGCTTCTATTATTCGGACAATAATTTATGCATTTGGACACCAAATTAAATATTTTTTTCATTAATATTTATCATCTATTAGTTTATATATTTTAACATAAAATTATATAATTATCATATGTTATTCGGGTATTAAATTGTATGCATCATGTTAAATAAAAATGGCACAACAAATTTCATATCTAAAAAGCCAAAAGGCTTCGTTTTTTCATTTCACATAAAACCGTTCTCACCCCACTTTTGTTGCCTTTCTAAAGGACTTAGTTAGAGCGTTTTACATGTTTGAAACCAAAAAGGAGCACATCTAACACATCCATACAAAAGAACTAAATGTAGTAAGTTTGTGTTGGAGCATTCTACATGAAAATAACAAAAAAAAAAAGAGCACATCTAACAAATTGAATCTTCAAAGGAAGACATCAAATAGATCTTAGATTTCATCATCTCTGAGATTGAGGCAGCCTGAGGATGAATGCAAAATCCAATGCAACGGATGACAACGGAAGAGATTGAGATCGGGTGTAAATATAATCCTGCCACACAAACAAATCAATCAATTGGAAGGTAGTCAAGTCGTGTCACTAATTAAGCTAGAAAATGAAGCAACAACATCCTTGCATTTGAGCAATGGGACTATCATCAAAGCTGAGATACAAAATTCCAGGTACCATATATATATAAACTGATACATATATACAAAATCCAAGCTCTGTCAAAGTAACATTTAGTCGAGCAGCATGTCAAAATCAAGCAAAATAGAAGAGTCGATCAGAAATGGAGAGCTCATGCCAACAAGGGAAGAAAATGTACCTGAAATACTTTCCTCAATCTTTCATCAAGAAGAGATTTTTAAAGAGAAGCTATCAGTTGCAACAATTTGAAGCTCTAGCTGTAAAAAAAAAATACAATGTCACAAGTGAAACGTAAACTAAATGCATCAGATTCACCAGTGATTGTCATCAGATGTTCTTAGAATGCGGAGAGTTGTGAACCTGGCAATCACAACAGTGAACATATGCAGTGCAAACAGACAGATATCTCATGGCCAAAATCAATGGATCGTTTTGAGGTAGTGAACCAAGACCACAGATTGAGCAAGGCCCACGAATTCACATTGACTTCTATCTCAATCTATTCAGGAAGAGATTAAAATTCAATCAAGTAGAAAATGAGGCCCTACCTCTTCATCCATCCTCTTCCAGATCTTAGACATGTCCGCCACTGACTAGGAGCATATAGGGCAACAACATCTGCAAGTTGCAATAGCATATACCAAACACAATCCCATTAATTCACAAAAGTAAACAACACAGCAGAGCAAAAAGTCGTTCATAGGCATCAGGAATGTTGTGTGCTCACTTGTCACGCTTATGCATCTCGTGGTAGCATTCTAGATGCATCGTGTGGCCACATTTCATGACACTAGTGTCTTTAAAAGAGTCAAATAGAGACTACAAGGATGCAGGGTATTCAGTTAGCAAAACAACAAGAAGCATAGACAGACATAGACGGATGATATCAAAGAATGTAGCATAAGGAATAGGAAAGGAACCTCATAGCATATGGGGCAGTGATGATGCATGGCATTCTCCACGCATGAATGGTTATCCGGTAGAGTTACCGAGTAACACGATCCTGCGTACATTAACAGAAGGTATTGCACAGACAGGAACTAGAACATGGGAAACAAAAGAATCGTCAACATTGTAGAAAACAGATGAAATAATGAAGTATAGAGTTGAGAAGATTACGGCTATGAAGCCGAAAGCTACAAAGCATGAAATCTTACATTATTGGCTCAACTTTACAAATCAAGAGAGTATAGAACAGTGAGTGTCCCTCCTCTTTTGAAGAGGCTTCCTTTATTCTGTTTTATTTGGCTATTGCCTGTTGGTTCTTCTAGTTAAGAATGTAAATCCCGTTTAATGATAGTTCCATTTAATAACGTCAATGTGAAAGCCAAACACAAATCATTAGTTTACATTATTGGCTAAAATTCACAAATCGATGGCAGCAGAACTTTCTGACATTACTGGCTCATTCCTTTCTATGATCCATCTACCAGAAGAAAGGTAAGTAATCAATTACTCTGTCAAGCCTATTCATTAAGCCAACATGACAACTACCAAATATCGCACTCAGTAATCAGAGTAGAATCACAAAAGAAATGTTTTACCATCAAATTGCTAGCTTTCCAGAAAGAAGAAGTTTTGATATGACATACCACATTTGTCGTAGTGGAAGAAGTTTTCACGGCCGCCAACCCTGAATGGATTTACAATACTCATGTAATTAGGGCATGTACCATTATCACTTTCTCAAAGAGCAAGATAATTAAACCTTTTAACTAACCTACAAATGCCACACTCATCACAGTGAAACTGCTGCTTACCAATCTGCACATTCAAAAAAAAAATTCACAGTTAACTTCCAATGAAAACAACACCATACAAGCATCTTATATCATCCAAACAAATATCATCTTGTCAGTATAAGACTAGATAATCAAGATTAAACAGCGCAGTTCATTAGACATATCCTTTGATGTTTTCTGGTGAATATAATAATGTAATATGATGATCAATTGGCTGCGGTTTGATAGAGTCATTCGCACACCGAGAGGTGAATGAAAGGCAAGATTATAGTTATAATTATTGCACCATATATATTATATTCAGATTTATGGAGATATGTATCCACTAGGTAGGTGCAAGTTGCTTTTGCATGGATAATAATATATCAAGCTGCACCAGACTCATAAATTAGTAGAGGAGATATATTATATAGTAGTAATTCTTCAATTGATAGTAATAGTCATTTTTTACTGATGAAAGGTATAATGATGGGTGTTTCTAGAAGCTTAATTAGTATGATGTTAATTAATAAATCACTACTACAGTCCCATTGCTGTTAGGACTCATCACCTATTCCAAACAGGAATGGAAATCTGCTCAGCAGTAGTAATAAATTAGGAGAAGAAGAAGAGCAAGAAGTCAGATGTAAAGATGCAATGCCATGAAGACTCAACAAGCTGTCTAGAGTGTCACAGACAATATAATCTGCTAAAAGATGCTTTAGTCAGGGTACATAGAAGAGAAAATGTTTTAGCATCAAACCTTCATTTTCTTCAGCAAAGATAGAGCTTCTTCTTGAGTAGAATCCACAAAAGCAGAAATGAGACGAGGGTGGGGTCTCTCGGTGATAGCAGTTCATATTAGAAAGAATCCACAAATTTAAATCTAACGATGTAATGTAGTACCCAAAGTAATACAACAGAAAAATGAAGATCAACATGAGCAGAAGCTAAACAATAGAAGATGTTTAAGCTAGCACAATCTAAGAAAAGTACGATGCATAATCAACCAATATAATTTAGAAGAAGTAGAAATGACTCGATGCGAGAAGAAACACTTTGGGCTAAAGACCTTAATATTTCACAAATAGCATATATAGAAGGCCCTAAATCAGTACATATCAGTGAGATAGTAATAATATATATTCAATAGGCGTTCACCAAATAAATACTATTCTATAAACGCATACCCTTCACGATTGGAGCTTCACTAACAGGAGCTGGCGAAGCAGCCTCCTGGTCCTTAGCCTTAGAGGGATGAGCGTCCTCTGCAGATGCATCCAATCCACCCTCTGTACTCTCCTCAATTTCTGCAGCGGATAGGATGCTCACATCGTGCAAATAATGTGAGGGGTTTTTGTATGGTGACTTGAATCCTTTAAAAACCAAAAGAAACAGCAACGAACTCTGCAATATAAGGGCGACGACAAATAAACATCAAAATTAACTTCAGAGTTCAATCTGAAACGGTAAGCAACATCAATCCAATAGCACCCACTCTGTATTTACAAATGAGAAAGCATGGCAACGAACTCTGGCGACGACAAAAATTTTGTAACCAGCAGAAGATATTGAAAGCAAAATGCAGAATCTAACCTCTCCTGGTCAATGAACTGTAAGCTAAAACAGCAAGGATGAAGACAATAGAAGTCCCGACACTGACTTCCAGAACATTTTGAAACCCTAGTTTGGGGAAGGAGTAATCAGCCGTACAATTTTTTAATTTTTTTTAGAACAACTTTAGGAGATGGGAGGCAGAGGAGAGCGATCGGAAACGGGAGTTCTTGCTGGCGGCCGGTGACTCATGGTTACGCGTAGGAAGATAGAGCAGAGATGAGAGGGAGAGCACCGAAACTAAGCTCAATATTGCGGACGCGGACGAATCGAGTTTTGGGAGATGTTTTGTTTGTAAACAAAAACGAGGAATCCGTGCACTTTTTAAATCGGACAACACTAGTAGATAAGTGATGGAAATATTTTAAGTGGTACTGACTGATTTCATCTTAACAAAAATGTTAATATGTAAATGTGTTGTCATTGAAAGGTTGGTATAGACCATATTTTTAGTAGTGAAATTAGCGTCCGAAAATTTTTGGACGCTAAATTCGGACGCTAATTTGCGTCTGCAACAGTGTCCAGTGCTAATTTAGACACAATATAGCGTCCACCAAGTAATCGGACGCTAAATTCGGACACTAATTACTGTTTTTCTTGTAGTGATGGTGTATTTTAAACGTGAAAGATGTTCAATAGGATCTTCCCAGCCGTTGTACATAGAGATGTTCCTTGCGGAGTTAGTAGGGATGGCGGCTAGGTTTATTTCGTTGAAGAATGGGTCATGGTCTTCCACCCAGTGGCGGAGCCACCTTAGTTGTTAGGGGGGCCCGGCCCCCCAATTGTCCCGATGACATCACTTTTTTTATTACTAGTTTTATATAATATAGTTTATTTTGTTTTAAATTAACTTTAATTTATTAAAATTGTCTAAAAATTTTAATTATAGTTATTATTTTTAATTAACATGAGTCCATTTTAATTTGTTTAGTGTTATAAATAGAAATAATAAACTACACTTAAAACATTAATTGATGTTATTAAGTGTCTTAACTTTTAGACATTATTATTTTTATAACCATAATTTGAACAGAAACTTGTTTCTAAAATATTAATTGTATTTTTTAAATATTAGTTTAAAGTTAAGTTAATAAGTTCTTGTAATTGTCACCATGTACTACCTTCTATTCTTGATAAATGATGTTTTGGGAGTTGCCATTTTTTTTCAAAATATAACATGTTTTGGAACTTTTAACCACTCAATTTTCATATTTATCCCTTACTTTTATTTCCCCCCACAACTTTCCTATTCCTTATAAAAAGTAAGGATAAAGTAGTCTAAAAATTGTCTCCTTAATTGTCGTGTTTTGTGTTCTAGAAATCATCTATGAAAAATAGGATAGCGTATATTTTAGTGAGTTATATCTATATTTAAAATATAAACCTTTAAACTATATTATAAGTATTTTTATTTTAAACTTTTATTATTTATTTTTTAAAATATATTTAACATTGATATTAAATATATAAAGTTAAAAAAAATTTAGCCCCCCTAAGTTCAAAATCCTGGCTCCGCCCCTGCTTCCACCCTCTATTTTCTGTGGTCATCTGTCGTTTGTTGTTGCGTGAAGCGTTGGGCTAGGTCGATCAACTGCTGTTGTATAGCGAGCCACAGTCATGGTGTATTTGAAATGTGAAAGATGTTCGATAGGGTCTTCCAAGTCGTTGTACATAGAGATGATCCTTGCGTAGTGTAACACCCCAACTGTAAACTTATCAATAAACGGTAACTGCGCGGAAATTTATAACTTAAACAGTAACTAAAACGAGTCGGTGTTACACGCCGTTAGCCACCCACGTGGCTAACAAGGCTGAATACGTACATATGTATCGGTCTGATGGACGCAGACTCCCGAGCATTAGTTTCTAACATCTACATACTGTAGACACCAAAAATTCTCACCCCATAAAGCAAATTCCGAAATAATAAGAGGGGTCGTCGCCTTTCTTTTTTTTTCAAAACATATTAACGTGCGTGCTAAGACGAAACCATCATTTTATAATCTTTTTCAAAGCATTTCAGAAAAAAAAAACACAATTCTTCGAAAATGGATTTCCATCGACAGTCTAGTTTCAAGGTCGTCCCCTTTTGTTCATTCACTTATTTTACTATCTTATTTTGTTTTGTTTATATCCTATTTATTTTATTTTATTTTTTATTCGTCCACCCACTTTTTCTTATATTTTATTTTATACTGCCATTAACATTAGTGATTTTATTATCATTTCAATTCACTTTAGTTTATACACTTTTATTTTCAGCTCACAAGCACAATCCACACTTGATTGAAGTCTGGCCTAGCCCAATCCCATTACCCATTCCAGCTCCAAGCATTGGACCTACAGGCCCAAACAATAACTCAAGCCCACTCAAAAACCCTAAACCCCACCCTCTCATTATAAGACAACTTCAAACCCTACAGTAAAAGGGGCTGATTCTCTTCGTGGTGACTGGAGCCGACACATTATTGATCGAGTTTTTTCTCTTCAGCTCTTCTCTGTTCAATCGAAACCGGTCGTCTCCTTCTCCTATCTTCATCTCTCGCTCGACCATCCGTTTTTCTTCCTCGATCGTTTCCGCCTACTACACCCGCCGTCCCCTTCTCCTCTTGAGGGCTCGGTCAATTTTTGTTTCCATCTCCAAAAACAGAGAACAGAATTGCGCCCTCACTTCTCTTTCTCACAAGTGTGCTCGTTTACCCACTGCCCCGTACTGAAGCCCGATCCGATGCTTCTTCTACCTCTGAATTTGATGTTTCCTCCTCCACCTCCCTTTTCGATCTTCCTCGCTGGAGTCGGTTTCGCTCAAGGCGCCTTATAAAACTCCTCACCCGTTTGCTGCCAGCGTCCGTGGCCAGTAGTTTCATCGAGCTCGCGCTTTTAAGTCCTTTTCCGGCCTTATGGACTTGGAACCGCCATCGTTGTCTCTGTCACTTCCAATGGAGTTCCGACGCTCACTGCTATATCATCACCGGTTTCATGCTTCTTTTCACATCAGTATACTGGTATCTTGTTTTATTAGTCGATGTTTGTCTGGAATTTGTGTTGTATGGCTCGAATCTGGACACCGCCATCTCTGTCTGATTCGATTTCACCAGTATATGTTTTGTGCCTCTGTTGAGAGATGAGGTTTGAAATCATCTATTCGTGTTTGGTTCGCTTTGGTTCCATGCCTCCGTTGATCTTTTTAGGATGATGATGGTGTGTGTAATTTGTTACCAATCCAGTTTTGCGGTGTTCCCTAGTCTCTGGAGGTTTGGCTTAGAACCAAGACGGGCTCAACCTGGTTTAAATTAACGATGCAAAATCTGTTCAAATGCGTTGGTTAATTATTTGAACCTGGAAACTATTCGGACCGATTTCCTGTGTTGATTTGCTAGTACCATTTTGCGTAATTGTTCTATGTCGGATGTGGCTATACTGTCAGTTGTACGTTAGTTGTTGCACTCCCTGCTAACTTGATTCGCTTCGGTCTACTGAGGTGTTTTGAGACTGGAGCTAAGTTTAGAGAGCTTTATCGATGTTGTGGATTATTCAGGGCTTACTGGTTAAAACCTCTCGGTTTGGCTTGTGGTTATTTTACAGATCTGATTACATCTGAAGCGTTTGATGTGGGTTGACCAGTGTCTTTATCTCATTATGCTATAACTCCTATTCTACCCTTTTGCCTGGAAAATCAGATCTGGTTGGTACCTTTTATTTGGTATCCTGTGGTTGGAACTTACAATCAGTTGACCCTATCACGTTCGTGTTTCTTAAGCAGTTCATAAATATTTTGGCTGACATTACTCCTGCGCTGTTGGTTTAATTGGATTCGTAATTTGTTCCCTGGTTCTGTATTTTGACCGAGGTACATATCTACTGTCTGGGGTTGGATTTAAGCTTGCACATGCAGACTGTTTGTGGTTGATCTTGGACCGTCCATGTCAAACTTGCAGGACTTCTACGTGTCACGATTGCCTATGTGTTTGGGAAATCCTAGCGGTATCACTTTCTTTTGTGCCTTGAAAATTTGAGTTTGGAATAACATTGCCCCGATGGCATCCTGTTGCCTCTTTGCGCTCTGATATCTGCTCGGAAATAATGTCATTTAGTACCATTTGCCCCTTTTGTTATTTATTTAACTTAGACCCACTCATCATCCTTTGGTTCACATTTGACCGAGGTACACATGTTTGATTAAGAATGAGCTGTGCTTGGCTGATGGGTGCGCTTGACTTGGAGTTTGTCCTTCGACTATGTTGATGCGGTTGGGCTTGATACTTTTCTCACAGGGTTTGGGAATTCTATTCTTCTCACCTTTACTATGATTCAATGGCACTTGATATTTAATCGCTCCTCGCGCATTGATATTGGTTTGGAAACTAAGTGTTGAAACTAGCATTACTTGACCCTCGTGCTTAGATAAGAACATGAATTGAGTGATAGTTGCCCTATGCTATAATTGCATAGATAAATCATTCATTGGCTGGATGGTCTTTATTAACTCTTCATCTTAGAGGGAAATGATGTAAACCCCTTTCTAGGTATGATCCCACATGACTCACAACCCCTATCGTTGATACTACACTTCGGTTTGAGTCATAATCTAAGACGACGAATTAATTTGAGTAGCAACCCCAATGCATGATTT
This sequence comes from Limonium bicolor, assembly GCA_023374045.1. Classification (NCBI taxonomy): domain Eukaryota; kingdom Viridiplantae; phylum Streptophyta; class Magnoliopsida; order Caryophyllales; family Plumbaginaceae; genus Limonium; species Limonium bicolor. The sequence continues at coordinate 51,788,371 of CM041781.1, forward strand.
ATTTTACAATTCATAGCATTTGTTGGCAGTTTGAAACTCGTTTCTATGTTCTCGGTTGGGGTGTGGGAGATGATTAGATTGCCCCCTTTCCTCCCATTGAGAGGGGTCGTATGATCCCATTGCACACATCCCAACCTCCCTCCGTTCTCTTGACTGATGTATTGTGCCTCTCTTGGTTGTGTTTCTTTGACATGTACCTAATGCTCGTGGAACGGGAAACTACTCTAAGACTAAGCAACGGGATCGTGGCTTGCACTACCGGGGTCTCCGCTTTAAACACATGTAACGGTTGGTGCACTTCTTGCTGATCCTATCAGCTCAAGTGAGGCGGCGTCGATGCGACCCCCCATAGCAGCTCCCTATTTAAGATTTTTATCTACGTTTTGTATTAATCTGTAATTTGTTTATTGTTCTTATTTTCGGTTGTAGACTTAGGACTTATTCATTAATTTAATTCATTCTCTGCATGTGAACAATCTTAGAATGTTATCTCTAACTGGTTTTGGTTATATTGTCCTGGCGATTATCGTGCCCCTTCCTACATATTGATTAGAGCTTGGAAATTAATTTGAAATCTTGTAGGATTTTCGCTAGTGTTTAATCACCAAATTTTTGTACATAATGTTTACACTTCATTTTTTTCTCCAATGTTTGTACGCTATGTGAGATATTTGCTTTGTTATTTTGTGATTTATGCCCCTCGCTTATTGTTTTAATGTCTTAAGCCTTAGTTATTGTCCTTAGGTCCGAGCCTTAGGATAGAGGGTGAACCCTAAGATTTAGGTGAGCCATGGTCCCACCTAATAAACTGGGTAATCCCTAGACCCAAACCACATCTTATTATAATAACATGTATTAATAAAAACACTTCCTCAAAATTCATCTCAATTTGATTTATCATTTTCTTCCCAAATTTTCCAAAGCCCATCAAAGTTCAAAACAACTCAAACAAGGCCTAAAACCAAATCAAGCCGAAAAATCAAATAGCCTCATCTTTGGCCCATTTCTCAAAAATCCAAATTGCTTCAAATAAAAAGTCCAAGGCTTAGATCAAGCCCAAAATCAAAAGCCCAACCCAGGCCCAAGTGGGGCACCAAAGTCCAAATCAAACCCGAGGCTCATTTCAGCCCAGAAACATTTCTTAGCCCATCCAAATAAAAAAGCCTAGCAATCAAATGCCAAAATCAGGCAAACCCAAAACCACTTCAGCCTAAATCGAAAAGCTCACTTCAGCCCGAAAACAATAAGGCCCATTTTAACCCACCCTCAAACCAGATCCCTAGTCAAGTCCAATCAATCCAAATCGCCTGAAATTCAACTCGGCCCATTAAATCCCAATTGGTCCAAAAGGTCAACTCGGCCCAAAACCTAATTCATAGCCCAGATCAAGCCAAGGCCCAAAGCAGGCCCAAAAGTCCAAATCCAATTCGGCCCATTGAGCCCAGACCAGCCCAAGCCCATAAAAGTCAAACCGATTTGACCTTGACCCGAACCTTTGACCAAACTCGAGTTGACCAAACCTTTGACTTTGACCAAAGTCCACAAAACCAAGCAAGTCCATAAGAATCAAACCTTGACCCGAATGTCAAACTTTGACCAAACCTTGACCCGAATGTTGACCTTTGACCAAACCTTGACCCGAATGTTCACCTTTGACCAAACCTTGACCCAACTGTGACTCAATCCCATTTTGACTTGGTCTAACTTTGACCCGCATTGTTTTCCAACCCCAACCAAATTCGACTCAAACCAAATTCAATTCCAAACCCGATTCATTTCAGTTCAAGCCCAATTCAAAATCAATTCAATTCTTAATTCAATTGGATTCAATCTCGATTTCAATCCAATTCAATTCAAAATTCTTTTCATTCCCAATTCAATTCAATTTCATTTCAATCCCAAATAATTCCAAACATCATAAATCTCAAACTCCTTGAAACTCCAAACTCCTTAGAACTCAAGCATCTCGATTCTCTAAACGTCTCAAACAGCTTAATAGACTCGATCGTCCCAGCAGCTCAACAGACTCAACCGTCTCAGCAGCTCAACAGACTCGAACGTCTCAACAGCTCAGTAGACTCGAACGTCTCAAACAGCTTAATAGACTCGACCGTCTCAGCAGCTCAACAGACTCAACCGTCTCAGCAGCTCAACCTATTCGACTGTCTCAACAGCTCAACGAATTCGAATATCTCCTTAGACTCAGCAAACTCAAAACCTCAAGAACCCTCAGCTTTTCACACCCGAACACCTTCAAAACTCGTAACCCCTTTCAAGCCTTGATCATCCTACAGACCCGAGCGTCTCACAGACTCCGTCATCTCAAGATTTTAAATGTCTCACAGACCCGAGTGTCTCACAGACTTTTTGCACCTCAAACTTCAAAATGAACCCGACAATTTGTCAAACCTCACAAAACGACCACAAAACCTCTTTGACCCCTCAAAGACCCAAAAGGTCAAAACCTCAATTCCTTCAAAACCACAAAACTCCCAAACCTCCAAAATAGTGAACTACGTAAGGTCTGATCTCAACAGGGAGTTGAGTACGTAGGCAGCCCATCTAGGGTGCGACCCCATTCCAAACAAAACACCCTTTTCCCCCTTCTAAGGTGTTTCTCATACCTCTCTAACCACTCAAACCTTCTTCGGCTCCCACAAACTTCAAACCATCAGACTCCAAGTCTTGTCTATTCACTCAACCTCAGACTTTCCCAAATCTTCATTCTATACTCATCCGAATTCCTCAATTCCCTCTTCTAGGCGCTGGCTTGGCAGAAAAGCTCGCCTCATCCACTCTTCCTCTCTTCTCATCCTAATCCTATCCTTGGCTTTTGAATGAATCTCTCTAAAAAGGTTTTGAAAGAAGGTAATCCTGACAATTGGAGACCGAGGTTTCCTCGGGCACCAATCCGAAGTCGTGGTCGTTGCCACTTCCAAGGGGTGTAACCCAGTGCGAACCCACCATAGAATCTCTAGTATGATCAGATGAGTCCTATCCATAGGCAACAAATCATCAGAGTCAATTAATGGTTCTTAGAACCCGATCTTCCTTCCTAGTTATCATAGGTCAAACTAGGTGGCGACTCTAGTCAATTCCGCCTTATAGAGGCATAAGTCCGCGTGGGGCCCATTGAGAGCGGGTGTAGTGCTCACTAGCATTCCCCTTATGCTTTCTGGGAAAGACGGACGATGTAGTAGGTATTTGAGGGATGCTAGAATAACGGGTTTTCACCCTCCACAGAATGGCAGATTCTAGGATCTCGGCTTTTCAGTCAGACCATATTTAGATAGACCCCCCTCATACCGAAAAATCACCCTCCACAGAATGGCGACTCTGCTGGGGAAAACTTGAGTAAGTTTTTCTCAAACTCAAGGAAGACTGAACTCCATTCAAATTGTCAGGATTTCCCCACTTCTTTCAAAACCTTCATGAGATTCATTTCAAAACCTCTAGGATTACTCTACTCCACACTTAGAGTGTGTACCTGATGAGGACAGTTAGGACTTGATAGATCCTCAACAAGCATTACAACAATTGGGTTAATGATTAGCTCACGATTAGAAAGAGACACTTAGTATTGAATGAAGCTAACTTCCCTCTAGGTTAATAAGCAACCATTTTGGAATTACTTTCAAGAAAAAATTCTTAGCAAACAGGTTGGTACTGACTTCATCACTTTTATATTTATGTTATGATTGTGGGGTGCATTGGGAGGGTAGCTTAGGACATGCATTCCTCTGTGTCACCTGATTTATCCACGAGTCACGGAATCCCGACCGGTCCACGGTTGATTTCCCATGAGCTGGGTCATTTATATAAATGGCTAAACCCACGGGGCAAGATGGTCATCGACCTACGCCCTGCGGGCTCATGATCCAAAAATACCCTTCGTTACCCGAGTCGAAGCCAACATATAGTGAACCATGAGCCTTCAGTGTCCAGCTGCCTGGTCCGGTGTCTAAGACGGGTTTTATGGGTAGTCACCCCCTTGTATGCCGTCTGTCTGACCACCCTTTTGTCTTACCCTGAAGATTGCATGGGCTCAGTTCTCCAAGTGTCCTCTGCACCACGGGTGTCTCTAAAGCCCAATGTCACGCTACACGTCCATAGAGGATCCCGTATTTACCGGATACCCATACATGGCACAACGTAGTCAGTGAATAATTTGGACTTTAGACACACCTGACCGTGCAGACGAGGGGAGAACCGTTCCCATGCAATACTTCCCCAAGTTTCCCGAAAAGTGAGTATGTTGTGATAATCCCCGGCCGTGGCTCGTGTGACTGTATCACTTCGGGTATCCTGACCTTTCGAACTTAAGCACTCCGGACTTTCTTGATGACGTGCCCCACATGGCATAACAGAGATAAATCTCGAGAGATGAACAGTGAAGGGATGACGGTTCCCCCGGTGGTATGGAAGCATTGATTGACCTGAAAGGTGATTATCCCAATCATTCACACTCAGCTCCACATAAAATCAGCCACGATTTTTATTTTGCGCTTACATCTGTGTGATCACGTTTCAAATATGAGCAAAAATTTGAAAATGAATCAGTTTGAACACTCTAATGAAATCTCTTCAATATCGTTCATCTCGAATGATTTCCAAAAAAAATAATAATAATAATGATTTTCAAAATTGTTATATCCAAAACAGTTTTCAAAATCGATTTCAATCAAAGTCTTCCAGAAAATAAACTTTGTCAAATAGTTTCCAAAGACCAGATTTCAAAAATCTACTGTTTACAAATGATTTTTAAATACTACTTCTCACAAATGTTATTTCAAAAAACTATTTTCAAAAACAGATTTCAAAAGCCTACTTTCTACAAACGAATTTCAAACAACATTTTTCACCAACATTGCTTCAAAATAGTTTTTGAAAACAGTTTTCAAAGTTTATTTTCACAAACGTATTTCAAAATAAATGATTTAGTCCCCATGTTGCGACCCGCTATTTTTGAAGTTCAACCCACCTTCAGGAGCAGTGGTCATTACTGTGGAGCGTACTAGTCATTTTGTGTTTTCACAAAAGTGGTGATTTTCACATAAGATTTTGTGCTCGATCATTCATCTTTCCTTCCTCAAAAATATCCCTCATTCCCCTCATCGGAGCAAGTGGAGCAGCATGAAGATCGACTACACAGTTCGAGCCGGAAGTCAGAAGCGCACCAACCCGTGTCGCTAGCCGAGCAAGCGACATGAAGACCCACGCCAACCGTTCAAATACAAAATCAAAGATGTATCAGCCCGAGTCAAGTGACATGAAGATTAACAACACCTGTTCGAGTTCAAACTGTTGAAAATCAGAGGAACACCGGACCCGTTTTGGTTGATCACAGTACTGCTTCGTTGCAGGAGCCTTAAAACGAGCGAGTAGCCGGTCGAGCGCCCGAAGATGAGCGAGTAGCCAGTCAAACGCCCGAAGATGAGCGAGTAGCTGGTCAACAACCCGAAGACGAGCAAGCAGCCAACCAAGAGCCCGAAGACGAGCGAGCAATCAACCAGAAGCATGAGGATGGACCAGAAGAGTTCAGAAGAAGTTTAGCTCAAATTCCCCCATTTAATGACTTTTAGAATTGATGTATAGGTTTTCCCCTAGCATTCTTTTCTCTCTTGTCAATTTCTGAATAGACTTTGTGTATAGGTTGTACATTCCCTTTGAATTTATTTAGGTCAATGTGTATAGGGTTCCCCACTCCCTATTTTATTTGTGAATAACCGAGTGTCAAAATTCATATTGAGGAAATCCACCACTTTGAAAACACGCGTTTTCAAAATTGTTTTTCTAAAACTTGGTTTCTTTTGGCATGCACGAATAAAGAGAAGAATGAACAACACCAACAAGTGCAACCGAGCACAAAGCAAAACACATGCATCGCATTCCACACAAAAAAGAAAGAGTCACTTGCACTTCCAGCCATTTCAATTCCATCAATCATTCACGAGTCATGTCCATCTCAAAAATTGCATAACCATGTGTTTCATTGTCACCACACCACACACACTTTCATCCCAATATCTCGACCGCCAGAGCCCGATCTCAGAGGGATAGAAAAGAAAACCGAGTTCAAACCTCTCCCACTCAGAATCACCATGCGCGCCAGTGACTAAAAGGGAAAGAGCGTGTCATACCGTGGGACCACCATGCGGGAGTTATCACTCCCTAAAAATCCAAATTCCAAAAACCAATCACCAACCCGGCCTCACTTGAGAGTCTCTACCCTGACAGTGACCCCAACAGCTAGACCAGCTTCAGAGTTTATAATGGAGGGATGAGCTACATAGGCCATAAACTGGAACCGACTCAAGCGAGACTAGGTGTAGCCTTACCACGCATGCATTGCATCCAAAAGGAAAAAATACACAAAAAAAAAACATTCAGTCAAAATCCAAAGTCAACCATTTTCATTCATCACTTTCAGCATTTCACGCATCTTATACGTAGTAATTCCATATTACCACAATAGATTGCATTGTAGATAGTCGTGTTTGCATACTCTCGTATCGAAACGACATCTTTGGGAAAAATCTTGAGAGAATGATTGAACGGAGTGCGTGAACCACTAATCTCTCGACCCATCAATGAACACTAGGGTCCAATCGAAATCAGCACCACAACCCAAGTGAGTAGTCTGCAAAGAGCGGTATTTTCTCTTGAATTTCGATTGAGTGTTTTGGACAATCCACTGAGCGACGAGGAAAGGTAGAGAGATCCAACGGAGGTAAAACCACGAGCGTCTTGTGCTTTCCTATAGCACATGGAGAGGCATAAATCCGAGTGAGATCAATGTCGATAGCAAGTCACGAAACTGTGATTCATGCAAAGATCCGAGAATAGTAAGAAAACAATCATTGACTAATGAGGATGACGAGACACTTAGGATCAAAAATCTCCACAAAACCAAAGAGCTTCAACTGCCCTCAACATAATCCCTTAGTGAGCCCCGCTGAGCTTTTCATGAAAAACCTTTTTCTGTGAACTCCACAACATGCCACCTGACATATACATACTTACCTTTGCAATAGAGGAGCTCGAAGGAGCCGGAGCCATGGCCCCTCCCCGCCATCTTTCATAAACACAATAAATGAAATGTTTGAAGAAATCAGTGAGTCAATGCAACTCCAAAGCCAAACGCCAAAAAAGAGCACCAAAAATGTTCAAGAAGATCGATGAGTCAATGCAACTCCAAAGCTGAGAGCCAGAATACGAAGTATAGAATGCTTGAGAAAGTCGATGAGCCAAATACAATTTCCAAAACACCCAAATGAGAAGAAAGTTCAAATCGTACGCCAAAAGAGGCAAGAAGGAGAAATCCAAACCAAAAGGACCAATGATGTCCTAAAAAACCGATAAGGGGATATCAAAACCCGTCTAATCGTTCCACCCACGGCAAAGGCGAAACATACCCTCTATTGCCCAAAAGCTCCACAACTCCCCAAACAAATCCTCCGGTCCCATGTGACATACATCGCACCCCTCAGCCCCGTTATAACCCAATAAAAGACCTCTGACTCGTTAGTTGATGAGCGTTAACTGAAAGTACCAGATCTGAAACATGAATCATAAGCTTCGTACTTGTTATCAACATGTCCCATCATCCCAAAGGGACCATGAGCGGAAGAGTGTGACCTTACCCCACAAGGTCTTTAGAGCGCGAGTGACTCTTTGATTAAACCGCCAAAATATGAATAACCTATCCCATTGCAAGTAAGGAATTTGTGAGGATCGGAAAGTCCCGGACCTCGAAAGGAAATTCTCAGGAAAATACTGCTCTAAGCATCGAGAGTATCATCACACCGCTTTGCACACACAGCCAAACTCACGAGAGATTGACCCGTATCCCTCCATGAGAGGAAATGATTCATGCCTTCCATTTCAACAATCATTCAAGATCGAATCGAAGATGTCTTATATTCGTAAACCTCATATTAATAGAGATAGGGCCATACCTTCTACAAAAACTGCATATGCATTTTGCATTGTATCTAGCATTTAATATTTGCATGCATCATAAGCACTCCATCATCACATCTGATTGGTAAACTCTGCCTAGTCTCACTGAGAGTCGACTTCAGTTGCTACAGTTGAAGTAAAAGCTTCCTATCAAAGGAGATCAAGCTGAAGCCATTCCAGGCTATCTTTGAGCTACGTCGAATCATTATGAAGCCATCCGGGGCCATCCTCGAACTACATCGAAGCATTCAGAGCCATCCTAGGATACCTTTGAGCTACATCGAACCAAAATAAGGCCATCCTAAGCCGAACAAAGACAATCTCGGAGCCATCCACTGTCATACTTGAGTCTCATCGACACCCCCCTCCAAAGCCAATTGGAGCCATACGGGAGCCGTCCTCAGACATTGTGACCATATTTAGAGCTACACAGGAGCCATCTCAACAGTTCAAGAAATATAGGAGCCACCTAACATCCCTGTTAGAGCCATTTCATCACCAGGGTCTTGCTTACATAGTTTCGAACTACGTCAGGTCTGATCTCAATACGAAATTGAGTACGTAGGCAGCCCGCCCAGGGTGCGACCACCTCAAAAGAAGATTCCCCTTTTGTTCACCACTATCATCAAATGGAGCAATCTCGTAGCCTCCCCGAAGCCATCTCGAACTATCCCGGAGCCCTCTCGAGGATACTGAAGCTGAAACCGACCGTATTAAAGCCATTCATCCACACAAAAAAAAACTGTCAGCCACAGTAAATCACATCGACCCACCATTCGATTCAAAATCCATACCAAAACCATTCATCCACAACAAAAAATTGTCAACCACATCAAAGGACACAAATCACATCGACCCACCATTCGAATCAAAATCCAAAACAAATTGAAACCCACCAACCATCCCGAAAATCTCAATCCGAATCAAAACCCACCAACCATCCCGAAAATCTCTATCTGAATCAAAACCCACCAACCATCCCAGAGCCGTCGCTCACAAGGGAATCACAAATCAAACCGGAGCCATCTCAGAGCCATTCCGGAGCCACCCGACCACAATGGAGCCATCCGGTCATACCGGAGCCTGCATATCATATCAAAGCCAAACCCATCAATCATCCCAGAGTCGTTGCTCACAAGGGAGTTGCGTATCAAACCAGAGCCATCTCGAACTCTGGAGCCAAAAGTCATACCAAATCCCGAAACCATAGTGCACATCGGGCGAGACTGTCAAAACAAAACCGAAACACAAGTCCCACACTGACAAAGTCAAGGGCCACATCAACAAAAAACACTCGACTATCACATCCCTCATGAAAACAACCAAAAAGCATCCAATCCTGGATCAATCCGCAATCAAAGCCATCCTCAAATCAACCACTCAAAGCAGCGGGTTTCGTACAACCCCACAAAGTATCATAGGCTCGTCATAAGTCCTATGACTAGATGTCAAGAGGTCTAGTTGAGGCTCGTCATAAGTCCTCGTACTTTCAATTGCATTATAGGCTCGTCATAAGTCCTATAGCTAGATGTCAAGAGGTCTAGTTGAGGCTCGTCATAAGTCCTCGTGCACCCAATCAACCTAATTGTTAGTATCATAGGCTCGTCATAAGTCCTATGACTAGATGTCAAGAGGTCTAGTTGAGGCTCGTCATAAGTCCTCGTACTTTCAATTGCATTATAGGCTCGTCATAAGTCCTATAGCTAGATGTCAAGAGGTCTAGTTGAGGCTCGTCATAAGTCCTCGTGCACCCAATCAACCTAATTGTTAGTATCATAGGCTCGTCATAAGTCCTATGACTAGATGTCAAGAGGTCTAGTTGAGGCTCGTCATAAGTCCTCGTACTTTCAATTGCATTATAGGCTCGTCATAAGTCCTATAGCTAGATGTCAAGAGGTCTAGTTGAGGCTCGTCATAAGTCCTCGTGCACCCAATCAACCTAATTGTTAGTATCATAGGCTCGTCATAAGTCCTATGACTAGATGTCAAGAGGTCTAGTTGAGGCTCGTCATAAGTCCTCGTACTTTCAATTGCATTATAGGCTCGTCATAAGTCATATAGCTAGATGTCAAGAGGTCTAGTTGAGGCTCGTCATAAGTCCTCGTGCACCCAATCAACCTAATTGTTAGTATCATAGGCTCGTCATAAGTCCTATGACTAGATGTCAAGAGGTCTAGTTGAGGCTCGTCATAAGTCCTCGTACTTTCAATTGCATTATAGGCTCGTCATAAGTCTTATAGCTAGATGTCAAGAGGTCTAGTTGAGGCTCGTCATAAGTCCTCGTGCACCCAATCAACCTAATTGTTAGTACCCTAGGCTCGTCATAAGTCCTAGGGTTAGATGTCAAGAGGTCTAACTGAGGCTCGTCATAAGTCCTCGTACTTTCAATCGTCTTCATACACTCATGGCCGCCTTCCAATGCACCATTAACCGTTGTGAGAATTTTTGGCGCCCCGTCAACCTTGATCCAATTATGCAAGGGCTTGCAGAATTGAATCAAGGGGAGCCATCTGTAGACACCAAAAATTCTCACCCCATAAAGCAAATTCCGAAATAATAAGAGGGGTCGTCGCCTTTCTTTTTTTTCAAAACATATTAACGTGCGTGCTAAGACGAAACCATCATTTTATAATCTTTTTCAAAGCATTTCAGAAAAAAAAACACAATTCTTCGAAAATGAATTTCCATCGACAGTCTAGTTTCAAGGTCGTCCCCTTTTGTTCATTCACTTATTTTACTATCTTATTTTGTTTTGTTTATATCCTATTTATTTTATTTTATTTTTTATTCGTCCACCCACTTTTTCTTATATTTTATTTTATACTGCCATTAACATTAGTGGTTTTATTATCATTTCAATTCACTTTAGTTTATACACTTTTATTTTCAGCTCACAAGCACAATCCACACTTGATTGAAGTCTGGCCTAGCCCAATCCCATTACCCATTCCAGCTCCAAGCATTGGACCTACAGGCCCAAACAATAACTCAAGCCCACTCAAAAACCCTAAACCCCACCCTCTCATTATAAGACAACTTCAAACCCTACAGTAAAAGGGGCTGATTCTCTTCGTGGTGACTGGAGCCGACACATTATTGATCGAGTTTTTTCTCTTCAGCTCTTCTCTGTTCAATCGAAACCGGTCGTCTCCTTCTCCTATCTTCATCTCTCGCTCGACCATCCGTTTTTCTTCCTCGATCGTTTCCGCCTACTACACCCCCGTCCCCTTCTCCTCTTGAGGGCTCGGTCAATTTTTGTTTCCATCTCCAAAAACAGAGAACAGAATTGCGCCCTCACTTCTCTTTCTCACAAGTGTGCTCGTTTACCCACTGCCCCGTACTGAAGCCCGATCCGATGCTTCTTCTACTCTGAATTTGATGTTTCCTCCTCCACCTCCCTTTTCGATCTTCCTCGCTGGAGTCGGTTTCGCTCAAGGCGCCTTATAAAACTCCTCACCCGTTTGCTGCCAGCGTCCGTGGCCAGTAGTTTCATCGAGCTCGCGCTTTTAAGTCCTTTTCCGGCCTTATGGACTTGGAACCGCCATCGTTGTCTCTGTCACTTCCAATGGAGTTCCGACGCTCACTGCTATATCATCACCGGTTTCATGCTTCTTTTCACATCAGTATACTGGTATCTTGTTTTATTAGTCGATGTTTGTCTGGAATTTGTGTTGTATGGCTCGAATCTGGACACCGCCATCTCTGTCTGATTCGATTTCACCAGTATATGTTTTGTGCCTCTGTTGAGAGATGAGGTTTGAAATCATCTATTCGTGTTTGGTTCGCTTTGGTTCCATGCCTCCGTTGATCTTTTTAGGATGATGATGGTGTGTGTAATTTGTTACCAATCCAGTTTTGCGGTGTTCCCTAGTCTCTGGAGGTTTGGCTTAGAACCAAGACGGGCTCAACCTGGTTTAAATTAACGATGCAAAATCTGTTCAAATGCGTTGGTTAATTATTTGAACCTGGAAACTATTCGGACCGATTTCCTGTGTTGATTTGCTAGTACCATTTTGCGTAATTGTTCTATGTCGGATGTGGCTATACTGTCAGTTGTACGTTAGTTGTTGCACTCCCTGCTAACTTGATTCGCTTCGGTCTACTGAGGTGTTTTGAGACTGGAGCTAAGTTTAGAGAGCTTTATCGATGTTGTGGATTATTCAGGGCTTACTGGTTAAAACCTCTCGGTTTGGCTTGTGGTTATTTTACAGATCTGATTACATCTGAAGCGTTTGATGTGGGTTGACCAGTGTCTTTATCTCATTATGCTATAACTCCTATTCTACCCTTTTGCCTGGAAAATCAGATCTGGTTGGTACCTTTTATTTGGTATCCTGTGGTTGGAACTTACAATCAGTTGACCCTATCACGTTCGTGTTTCTTAAGCAGTTCATAAATATTTTGGCTGACATTACTCCTGCGCTGTTGGTTTAATTGGATTCGTAATTTGTTCCCTGGTTCTGTATTTTGACCGAGGTACATATCTACTGTCTGGGGTTGGATTTAAGCTTGCACATGCAGACTGTTTGTGGTTGATCTTGGACCGTCCATGTCAAACTTGCAGGACTTCTACGTGTCACGATTGCCTATGTGTTTGGGAAATCCTAGCGGTATCACTTTCTCTTTGTGCCTTGAAAATTTGAGTTTGGAATAACATTGCCCCGATGGCATCCTGTTGCCTCTTTGCGCTCTGATATCTGCTCGGAAATAATGTCATTTAGTACCATTTGCCCCTTTTGTTATTTATTTAACTTAGACCCACTCATCATCCTTTGGTTTCACATTTGACCGAGGTACACATGTTTGATTAAGAATGAGCTGTGCTTGGCTGATGGGTGCGCTTGACTTGGAGTTTGTCCTTCGACTATGTTGATGCGGTTGGGCTTGATACTTTTCTCACAGGGTTTGGGAATTCTATTCTTCTCACCTTTACTATGATTCAATGGCACTTGATATTTAATCGCTCCTCGCGCATTGATATTGGTTTGGAAACTAAGTGTTGAAACTAGCATTACTTGACCCTCGTGCTTAGATAAGAACATGAATTGAGTGATAGTTGCCCTATGCTATAATTGCATAGATAAATCATTCATTGGCTGGATGGTCTTTATTAACTCTTCATCTTAGAGGGAAATGATGTAAACCCCTTTCTAGGTATGATCCCACATGACTCACAACCCCTATCGTTGATACTACACTTCGGTTTGAGTCATAATCTAAGACGACGAATTAATTTGAGTAGCAACCCCAATGCATGATTTATTTTACAATTCATAGCATTTGTTGGCAGTTTGAAACTCGTTTCTATGTTCTCGGTTGGGGTGTGGGAGATGATTAGATTGCCCCCTTTCCTCCCATTGAGAGGGGCGTATGATCCCATTGCACACATCCCAACCTCCCTCCGTTCTCTTGACTGATGTATTGTGCCTCTCTTGGTTGTGTTTCTTTGACATGTACCTAATGCTCGTGGAACGGGAAACTACTCTAAGACTAAGCAACGGGATCGTGGCTTGCACTACCGGGGTCTCCGCTTTAAACACATGTAACGGTTGGTGCACTTCTTGCTGATCCTATCAGCTCAAGTGAGGCGGCGTCGATGCGACCCCCCATAGCAGCTCCCTATTTAAGATTTTTATCTACGTTTTGTATTAATCTGTAATTTGTTTATTGTTCTTATTTTCGGTTGTAGTCTTAGGACTTATTCATTAATTTAATTCATTCTCTGCATGTGAACAATCTTAGAATGTTATCTCTAACTGGTTTTGGGTTATATTGTCCTGGCGATTATCGTGCCCCTTCCTACATATTGATTAGAGCTTGGAAATTAATTTGAAATCTTGTAGGATTTTCGCTAGTGTTTAATCACCAAATTTTTGTACATAATGTTTACACTTCATTTTTTCTCCAATGTTTGTACGCTATGTGAGATATTTGCTTTGTTATTTTGTGATTTATGCCCCTTGCTTATTGTTTATCATGTCTTAAGCCTTAGTATTGTCTTAGGTCCGAGCCTTAGGATAGAGGGTGAACCCTAAGATTTAGGTGAGCCATGATCCCACCTAATAAACTGGGTAATCCCTAGACCCAAACCACTCTTATTATATAATAACATGTATAATAAAAACACTTCCTCAAAATTCATCTCAATTTGATTTATCATTTTCTTCCCAAATTTTCCAAAGCCCATCAAAGTTCAAAACAACTCAAACAAGGCCTAAAACCAAATCAAGCCGAAAAATCAAATAGCCTCATCTTTGGCCCATTTCTCAAAAATCCAAATTGCTTCAAATAAAAAGTCCAAGGCTTAGATCAAGCCAAAATCAAAAGCCCAACCCAGGCCCAAGTGGGGCACCAAAGTCCAAATCAAACCCGAGGCTCATTTCAGCCCAGAAACATTTCTTCGCCATCCAAATAAAAAAGCCTAGCAATCAAATGCCAAAATCAGGCAAACCCAAAACCACTTCAGCCTAAATCGAAAAGCTCACTTCAGCCCGAAAACAATAAGACCCATTTTAACCCACCCTCAAACCAGATCCCTAGTCAAGTCCAATCAATCCAAATCGCCCTGAAATCACTCGGCCCATTAAATCCCAATTGGTCCAAAAGGTGAACTCGGCCCAAAACCTAATTCATAGCCCAGATCAAGCCAAGGCCCAAAGCAGGCCCAAAAGTCCAAATCCAATTCGGCCCATTGAGCCCAGACCAGCCCAAGCCCATAAAAGTCAAACCGATTTGACCTTGACCCGAACCTTTGACCAAACTCGAGTTGACCAAACCTTGACTTTGACCAAAGTCCACAAAAACCAAGCAAGTCCATAAGAATCAAACCTGATCCCGAATGTCAAACTTTGACCAAACCTTGACCCGAATGTTGACCTTTGACCAAACCTTGACCCGAATGTTCACCTTTGACCAAACCTTGCCCAACTGTGACTCAATCCCATTTTGACTTGGTCTAACTTTGACCGCATTGTTTTTCCAACCCCAAACCAAATTCGACTCAAACCAATTCAATTCCAAACCCGATTCTTTCAGTTCAAGCCCAATTCAAAATCAATTCAATTCTTAATTCAATTGGATTCAATCTCGATTTCAATCCAATTCAATTCAAAATTCTTTTCATTCCCAATTCAATTCAATTTCATTTCAATCCCAAATAATTCCAAACATCATAAATCTCAAACTCCTTGAAACTCCAAACTCCTTAGAATCAAGCATCTCGATTCTCTAAACGTCTCAAACAGCTTAATAGACTCGATCGTCCCCAGCAGCTCAACAGACTCAACCGTCTCAGCAGCTCAACAGACTCGAACGTCTCAACAGCTCAGTAGACTCGAACGTCTCAAACAGCTTAATAGACTCGACCGTCTCAGCAGCTCAACAGACTCGACCGTCTCAACAGCTCAACCTATTCGACTGTCTCAACAGCTCAACGAACTCGAATATCTCCTTAGACTCAGCAAACTCAAAACCTCAAGAACCCTCAGCTTTTCAACCCGAACACCTTCAAAACTCGTAACCCTTTCAAGCCTTGATCATCCTACAGACCCGAGCGTCTCACAGACTCCGTCATCTCAAGATTTTAAATGTCTCACAGACCCGAGTGTCTCACAGACTTTTTGCACCTCAAACTTCAAAATGAACCCGACAATTTGTCAAACCTCACAACGACACAAAACCTCTTTGACCCCTCAAAGACCAAAGGTCAAAACCTCAATTCCTTCAAAACCACAAAACTCCCAAACCTCCAAAATAGTGAACTACGTAAGGTCTGATCTCAACAGGGAGTTGAGTACGTAGGCAGCCCATCTAGGGTGCGACCCCATTCCAAAAAAACACCCTTTTCCCCCTTCTAAGGTGTTTCTCATACCTCTCTAACCACTCAAACCTTCGGCTCCCACAAACTTCAAACCATCAGACTCCAAGTCTTGTCTATTCACTCACCTCAGACTTTCCCAAATCTTCATTCTATACTCATCCGAATTCCTCAATTCCCTCTTCTAGGCGCTGGCTTGGCAGAAAAGCTCGCCTCATCCACTTCCTCTCTTCTCATCCTAATCCTATCCTTGGCTTTTGAATGAATCTCTCTAAAAAGGTTTTGAAAGAAGGTAATCCTGACAATTGGAGACCGAGGTTTCCTCGGGCACCAATCCGAAGTCGTGGTCGTTGCCACTTCCAAGGGGTGTAACCCAGTGCGAACCCACCATAGAATCTCTAGTATGATCAGATGAGTCCTATCCATAGGCAACAAATCATCAGAGTCAATTAATGGTTCTTAGAACCCGATCTTCCTTCCTAGTTATCATAGGTCAAACTAGGTGGCGACTCTAGTCAATTCCGCCTTATAGAGGCATAAGTCCGCGTGGGGCCCATTGAGAGCGGGTGTAGTGCTCACTAGCATTCCCCTTATGCTTTCTGGGAAAGACGGACGATGTAGTAGGTATTTGAGGGATGCTAGAATAACGGGTTTTCACCCTCCACAGAATGGCAGATTCTAGGATCTCGGCTTTTCAGCCAGACCATATTTAGATAGACCCCCCTCATACCGAAAAATCACCCTCCACACATACATATAAACCAACTATACTGAGTGTATATATACAAACCATCACTGTAATCCGATACTAACAAAATGTACCACCACGGGAGCACAGGCGCATCCCGGGTCCAACATCCAAAAAAAACTAACAAAAGTATTTCATTACACCTAGGATCTAAAGCCACTCCGCTTCCTCGATCCACATCCAGTAAAATGAAATATGGTGCCCCAAAGGGGCCCAGCAACCCTTGGCTGGTATGATTAACGTGCAGCCCGTCGGCTACCGGGATACACGCAACTAATTGTCATGATAACATGACATTAATTTAACATACAACATACATAGGCATAGCAACGAATATTGCATAGCAATAACAACACACAACATACCAGAACATTTCACTTTAGGAAACGAACCAAACATTAGTTAGTCAACTTGGTAAGCCTAGAGAATGATTTCAATCTCATGTTAAGCTTGTTACATAACTCGTTACCGTTCTGTTTGTCGAACGAATAACTTGACCCAAAGATGTGTTAGATATAGTGATCCAAGCACACCATACATATAATCCCCCTAGTCCGATCAAAAGTCAGATAGGTAAGCCTTGGTTAAGCTTGTGGGTGATTGTAATCCAAGAAGGAGAACAACCATAACATAAAGAGGGTCGAATCTGATTCAGATATCGACTCCCGTACATACACGCGTGACCGGAACGACCGGATTCCTCACCCCCCGGTTATTCTCTTGTTAGCAGTTCCTTGGTGGAACTTAACACATCGATTCACACCATAGGTGTTTAAGTCCAGTTAGGCACACAAGGGAGATGGGATACACTTCAAACAACACATACCACAACTAGCTCATACATAGCCGTAGTTAGAACGTTCCTCAAGTCGAAACGTTAAAATCGGGTACCGCTCTCTACGTATCCTAGTTTGGTTAACTAAAGGGATAGCACGTATTCGAGGTTAACGGTACCGGTACACACACGCCACAATAATAACAATGACTGTAAACTCATTACATGAATTAAGTCTTACAAAGTCATAAACATTCAGAAAACAAACAACACACAAGCCGGTGTAAACCGGTAGCAAACAGACTGCAAGAAAACCATACCTTGGTCCTTGTTGTGTTCGAGTTCCACTGAAGGTAGTTCCTATACATAATTAATAACGTTGGTTAATTACCTTATTAACTCCCGGTTTACTAAGTGTTTTACATGATTACATAACATATTTTTACACTTGATTATCCTCATTATACTCACTAGGGTTTACTATATAATCCACATTGTCTCTTCTGTTTTTTTAATAAGTATGGGCCGACGACCCACCGACCGACCCACGACCAACCCAAGGCCCTCTGGGTCGGTCCATTCCAGAAACATTTTGGTTCAGTGTTTTTAGCCTGACCGACCCAAACTCACTCCGACCGACCCAAAGCCCTCTGGGTCGGTCTGTTCCAAAAACATTTCCGCCCAGTTATTACAGTCCGACCGACCCAGCCAGGGTCAGTCGACTGCAGAACTCTCCCAAAATTTGTCTAACTTTCTCCAAACTTCTCCTTATGTTTCATAATAGGTTCTAACATCATTGGGCACCCTAAAACCTTCATAAATCATCCAACAAACTCATTTTCTAACTCACTTCAAAACTCCTCAACACTTACTCAAATTCCTACAAAACTACTAACACTTATAACATTCTTTTCCTTAGGTTTCTAAGTGGTAGTTTATGCCTACAATATCAACTAACCAAAGTGTTCTTCCACAATCATTTTAACCACTCTCAAACACCATTTGCATCTCACGCATCCCCTTTACACATACTCCTCAAGTCTTTCCCACTAGTTCATAGTTTAACCTTCACAAGGCATTACACTTCCATTGTTCACCAAACTTTGCACAAGACTAAACCACACTCCTACATTTACTTTGGTATACCATAAATCACTCCTTTGAACTCTAAACTTCCATGAATAATGCCTAAGTCATTCTAAACACCCAAGGACACCTTAAGTCATTTTCTCCATCATTTAACACCCAACAATTTCTAGTACAACCTAGGTCACCAAACTTCATTTAAACACCTAGAACTTCTTGTTTACTAACCAAATTTTGACATAGCTTCACTAGCACTTTCTTACACCAAAACACATAGTTTTTCACCTTTAAACAATCAAAGACATTCATCCACACAAGGAATGTTCTTTACACACAACTACACCTTAAACTACACTACATCACAATATAGTGCATAAACTTAAATTGCTTGGCACTTAGGCCCTTAAATAACATGGCTCTTAGGCCCTTAAATTGCATTAATCTTAAACACTGAATTTCCAACATAATAATTGCCTTTAACCTGCAAATACACACAACATCACATATGCCCTTAATAACCTCCTTGTGGGCATTTTACTAACTCATTTCCCATTGGCTCTTTAGGTTGTTTATTAAGCATTTTAAAGCTCAATTTCCTAAGGCACAAAAACTACATTAGGGTAGGTTGTTTACCTTTTTCTCTTCAAGACTTTCTTTCTTGTTTTTCCTTGTTCTTTCTTGATTGAAAATCGGCAAAGAACTTAATCACTTGTCAATCTTCTAACCAACACACATATAAGGGTAATGAGCATTAAGCTTGACACTTAAACTCATGAATTAACCCTAGATTAACATAAGTGTTTTAAACACTAAAATGAATGTTTACCTTGGATTTGAAAGAGAACTTGATTAAGTAGCAAGAGAGGACTCCTCCTAGTCCTTTGAAGTTTGAAATGAAGCTAAGAAAAGAGCAAGAGATGACACCATAAGAGGTGATTCTCGGCCATATACAAAAATGAAGGGAAACATGGATTTTCTTTGATTTTCCTTACCTTGAAGCAAAAGAGAATAACAAGGTATAAAAAGATGAGTTCTTGCTCCTTCAATAGTGATTCTCCATGGCACCGAAATGGAGTTTTTAGAGATTTGAAAAGACAAGATTGTAGAGCTTGTCTAACTAGAAGAATGATAGTCTTGAAATTGATTTTGGAGCATGGAGCTAGGAGTTACAAGGATTTAGAGATGAAGAATGGTGCTATTTCTGTAGCAAAATCGGTGGAGAAGGGAGGATGAAGGTTGGAGACGGTGGGAAACAAGAAGGAAAGAAGAGAATGAGGTGAGAGGTTTACTTTTGAAAGATATTTAAGTTAAAAGCAAATAGTCTTTTACTTATTTCCTTCTTCTTCTTTCTTATTGGTTAACAAGTGGGATGACTCCCCACCTTAAAAACCGGCCCCCTTCATCAAATGGGATATTTATGGTCTTTGTTGACCATTTAATTAGCTTATGTTGACTTATGTCTTAAACTATCAATATTTGAGCACTATTCACTAACTAATGCACATAATTGTGAAAATTTTGATTTCCCATTGATTTAGACTTCCTAATGTGATACTAAGTAGTACACATATTGATTAAAGAGTAATGATGGGAATTTAGCCACTCAAAACTCATTTCTAAGACAATGTTTCCAAAAATGTGCTTTAAGACTCCTTAAAGCACATTTTATGTTTTAACTTGTTTTCAAGCTTGATTTTCTTTTTAATTGGTTTAACATGTTAATTATCATGTTAATGAAGTATTGGTAAGCTCTTTGAGTCTTAACCAAGGTTATCCCAAGCTTAGAGCATATTTTTGCTCAAATTGTCTTTATGATAGTTAATTGTGTTTTCTATGGTTTAAATTGTTCACTAATGTTTCTAAGGCACTTTTTAGCCTTAATATACCATAGTTTAATATTTAAACAACATACAATGTTTGGGGTATTTCACGTAGTTAGTAGGGATGGGGGCTAGGTTTATTTCGTCGAAGAATGGGTCATGGTCTTCCACCCTCTCCCTTCCGTGGTCATATGTCACTTGTTGTTGCAAGAAAAGTTGGGCTAGGTCGGTCAACTTCTGCTGTATAGTGAGAAACCTGTCTATGGAGATAGTTTTGGAAGTTGAATTACGGTTTCCATCAGACGTTCTCTCATCCAAAGGAGGGGAATTCGATAGAGTGTTGTTTCTTTTGGTTTTCCAACCATGTGGTGGTGCCATCAAAGCTGTTTTGGGTAAGGTTTTGATGGATGAGGCTTTGAAGTGACGGTGAGAATGTTCCCACAGACGACGCCAAATGTTAGAGATGGTAGTCTACATGCTAGAGTGTAACATGCAAACTTAAGGTAGGGATTACTTGCTTATGAGGTAGAGATTATAACGGAGTGTCGAGAGCAGAGGCACATAAGGAAAATGATAATAAGATTTATGTGGTTCGGTCATGAATGACCTAGTCCACGAGTGGTATGACAGAGGTTCTTAGTAAGAATCAAGGAGCGGCAATAGTACAAGGAGTATTTACGAGTACTAGGTATGTTTCCCGCCGTTGTGATGTGTAATAAATTTACATTGATTGCTATTTATAAGGAAGGGAAGAGGGGGTTTGGTACGTCTTCCAGTGTAACACCCCAACTCATAATACGTGGTTAACGGTAATTAACATCGCCAACTTAAATGAAATTACCGTAGAAAATTAAACCTCCCGGTGTTACCACCATTAGTCACCCACGTGACTAACTAGACCTTTCCAAATCCGCTGTAACGGTCTGACAAACTGGAAACTTAAGCCAATTAAAAACTACAACAGAATACATATCGAGTTCTACTAAACCGAATCCAACATACAAGTTCATTTCCTTCTTAACTAACATGTACATCAAGTATAATTTTCAAACCAAGTTGTAAACAAAATCTAAAGTACACCCGGTCTAAAGTCTACCCCACCTACTCTCGGTCGGGTCTTGTCTCCATCATGTACCTGAAAAATGGTAGGCCCAAACGGCTCAGCACAAACTGCTGGTATGATAATGTGCAGCCCGCAAGCTACCGGGCTACACACAACTACTTGATCATTAACATGCGGCTGATTTATTAAAATAATATGTATAAATGCTGTAAACTCCCAACATGCAACATATGTCACAAATATCCAATCAACAATTCGATCCAACCATCGAACAAGGGCGCGACATCAAAATAAATGAGTCAGTTCCCTATTCAACCTAGGTCTCGAGATTACATTTGGAATCTCGAATATGACCTCAATCAATCATCCTTGTACAATCCGAACGATGGGATTGTCACCTTTCAAGTCCAAGTCAATATATTCGGGTGTTTATGAACCCTGATAGGCGAGTATCAAACTCTCAAATTGCATGACGTCAGTGTAACACGTGACTAGTCGGGTATTATTTGAACCCTATCAAATGAGTATTAAACTACCAAGTTGCATGATCGTTAGTGTGACGTATGACTAACCGGGTATCAATTGAACCCTAAATAATGAGTGTTAATGTTATAACCTAAAGTTTCGTTGCAGAATTTTATTTCGTTATGTGGTGACTTAAGTTGGTGTTATTTGGATTTAGGACACGGAAGTCCAATATAATAAAGAGAAGGGCGAGTTGGTCTTTTTCCCTTCTCCTTCTAATTACTGGTAAGTGACTTAAATCAGTAATTTATTCCCCACTTTCAATTCACGATCAGTCATTCCTCAACCGTCATTTTCGTCGGAGCGCTCTCTCTTTTCTCTTGTGTTCTTCAGAACATTCTTCTCTTCCTCAATTTTATGAGCCTTGTTGATTGCTGGAGTCTTCCAATTGTTTGTTTACGCTGTGGATTCTTCTTCGCTGCGTCTCCTTCGTCATAGTCAGGTTTGAGTTGTGGAATTCGTCATTCCCAGTTTCTGATTTTTGAGGGTTTCTGTAACACCCCTACCGTTAATCCCATGCTTACCGTCCAGTCATCCCTTAATTCTATCAGTTCGGAGCGGAAGACTACTACTTACTACGGCGGGTGGTACAACGCCGCTAACCGCCCATACGGCTAGCTAGGCTTACCTTACTTACAGTCACGGTCTGATGGTCATAGTATACCGAGTTACTACGTTACTTACCAAATACCAAATACCGAATACTTACATTAGTGGATTACCGAGTGTCAAAGTATGTTCAATTACATCATTTCCCAGTTACCAAAAGAATGAGTTTTCTACCATCTACTCATCTATACCCAATTCCAATACTTTCATTATCCAAAAAGGTGTACCCCATGGTACACCGGCTAATCAAAAGCTACAGCCGTGTACTACTTAGTACACCATTCAATTCGTTAATTACAGACAAAAAGAAGACGAACTAATCTTCATCATCTTCACCCTTCTCGTGCACCTGCATTCATATTAAAAACGGTGCCCCAAGGGGCTCAGCATAAAGCTGCATATGAACTCCGCATATACCGAGTGCTAACAGGGCACGCCGACTATTTGACGTCCACTAAACATGTGATTCATTAATTTCATACATACATGCTTTGCATACAACATACATACATGTACAATACATTATACAATCCAAGAAACATTACAATGACAAACACGTTACTTACCCTCGCAAGGTTAGCCAAATTACGCATCCGGGTTAATCGGAATGCTTATTACTCTTTTACTCATTACACGTTACTTACTCTTACTTTACTTACTTACTTTCATTTACTTACTTACTCATTCTTACTTACTTACTCATACTCATGTTAAGTCGGTATGACCTCCGGCCCGGGGACTACACCGTCCCACCACCGGGATTTACTTGACTCACCAATCCAGGATGCTACCCATTTAAGGGGTTTGGGCCGCGGACCAGTTTAGAGTCAGGAATCGGATCCAACCTCTTGTGTCTCCTCATCCTCACGCGTGGCCGAAGCTATATCGGACTTCTACTCATTCCAATTTAATTACCAATTTAAGTTAGATTGGTTAGCTTGTTAGGAATCAGTTAGAAGTCGAATCACAAACATATTCGGTCACAATACAATACATCATACATGCACACACTCATATTCATCCATACATTTCATGAATTATACAAACTATGATTTAAAAAGAATATTCACAACATACAACACTACATATTCACAAGTAAGAATAATAACTCCGATTCGTGCATTTATCTTATTTGGTGATCAATTAGCACATAACACACAAATCAGAGTAACCAAGGTAGCATACGGGGCATGAGGAATTCATACCGTTCACCGTTGTACTTGTATCCCAACGTTCCTCCGGTGTTCACAATTCAAATCCTATGATATACATACAGTGAATGATTAATCTAACTATCATTAACTTAACTCGATTACTCTTACGTTTACTAATTCATACTTACTAAGTCTTTAGAGTTCTTATACTTACACTTGGTTTACTTTCTTTAAGTTTGTTTCCTTACTTAACATTGGTATACTTACATATATGTACATATGTATATGTGGGTATACATATATATATATATATATAATTATTATTTAATTCAATTTACATTTTTTTTGTATGACTCGACCGACCTTACCCAGGGTCGGACCCAAGGTCGGTCAAAGTCAGTAGGGTACTACGTTGAAAATTACAGGGCCGACCGACCTTGCCAAGTCCGGTCCCAAGGTCAGTCCATTCTAGTGAGTTTTGGTTTCGAAATTCTGGAGTCGACCGACCTTGCATGTCCGGTCCCAAGGTCGGTCCATTCCAGTAAGTTACATTACAGGTGAATTTAGGCCGACCGACCTTGCAAGTCCGGTCCCCAAGGTCGGTCCATTCCAGAAGGTTTTAAGACGGAAATTTTCTGGCCGACCAACCTTGCAAGTCCGGTCCCCAAGGTCGGTCCATTCCAGAAGCTTTTCGTCCTTTGTAAATCTGGGCTCGACCGACCTTGCAAGTCCGGTCCCAAGTCGGTCCGGCCCAGTGATTGTGTTTTCATTTCTGTTTTCAGTCCTCTCTTTTACCCACTACTTCCCCATTGATCCTACACTTATTCCACATGTTTTAACACTTATTAAACCTCTTAATACACCTTAGTTCATTCATTAACTCTTTACACCTTTCTATACTAATTTACACACATAATTTTCCAAGTTTCATTTCAGCACTTACACTAGTCTTTCCCTAGTTGTGTTTTGCTACAGATTTTTGTTCCAACTCTCTCCAACTATAACTCCCTCTCCTAATGTCATTTCTAACACTCCTAATGCATTACAATACATTAACTACCTCTCTCAATCTACCCACCAATTAACTCCATCCAAAATCTGTTACAACTCATGTTCTTCACCTAGTTTCTAGTTCATTAAGTGTTCTAATCCTAGGTAAATTTTGCCATAGTCCCCCTATATTTTTACACTCTCACCACATTGTTTCCTCACACATTAACATCATCTCACCTGTTTTCAACAATCATATAAAATATACAAGGCTCCCATACATATACACCAACACTAAACACTCTTAAAAATTCCTGCACATTACATTCAATTACCATTTAGGTTTCAACAAGTTTACATGTCTTTTAAAGGTTCAAAACCTTTGTTATCTCCTACACATTACACTACCATTACACTACCATCTTACAATACATATTTTCATTACTAAAAATCTGTTACATAAGCATTTACAAAGCTACACAAAGATGAGTATAATTACCTTGTTCTCCCTTCTAGTTTTCTTTTTCTCCTTCCTCCTTCCTTCTCTCTCTTTCCACCGGTTTAGGAACCCAAATCCTCTAACACTACAACCCATATATTCACCTTTTCAATACACCAAACTAACTTAACCATTCTTTAAGCTTAATGCACATTTTAGGGTTTAGGAATTTCATTACCTTGCAAGGGTATAGGTAATGCTTGGAATAGCTCAAGAACAATATTTCTCACCCTCCAAGAGTGCCAAAATGGCTAGAGTACAAAGGAGCAAACAAGAGTTTACCTTTAAATTTCGTTTTGCCTATAAGGCTAGAAAAACAATGAGGTTTCAAGAAGATTTTTACCTCAAAATAACAAGGAGAAGAAGGTGGTTCTAGTGGTAGCTTGAAGCTCCAAATGCTCCATACCCATGGAGATGAAAGTTGTCCTTTTCGGATTTTGAAAAGATAGAAGTGTTCCTCTTGATGAGAGGAAGACAATGGTGTAGTTTTTATAATTTTTGGAGGAGGTTTAAGGGAGTAACAAGAGGAGAGAAGTAGAGTTTTTTGTGGGTTCTCTCAATTCACCATGGATGTCACATGGGGAATAAGAAGAAAGAAAAGAGAGTGAGGGAGGAGGTGAGTACGTGAGTGAGGGAGTTGTGAGGGTAGGAGAGAGAGTGAAGTGAGAGTGGGGGTTTACTTTATTATTTTGTTGTTTTGTAAATAAGAAGGAGTGAGTGTGTGAGAGAGGGAGATGGGATCGGCTGGCACCAGCTCACACACACACCGACTTTGCTTTTTATTTTAAAGTGGACACATAAGTTTTGGTTATTTATGTTTCTACCCCACAACTTCCCGTTTTTGACAGTTTTTTACTATTTCCTCGTTTTATTGATTTTATTGGTTCTAAAGCTTCACTAATATTTATTAATGATTATTTAGTTGACCAAAATTGTTACGAGTCTATTTGACCCGCTTAAAGTCACGTTTTCCCGGTTACCTCAAAAAACGCGCTTTAAGGTTCGTTAGCGTTTTTAATCCATTTTAAGGATCCGTTTTCTTCGGGATTTGTTCCCTAATATTTATTTAGACTTAATTGAGCTTCTAAAATATTTATTAGCCTAATTAATCACTGTTTCTAATTACGGGGTATTTCAGTTTCTGTATTTCTAATTTGGGTTCCCCCTCTCTGCAATCTTCTGTCAGAATCAGTAATCTTCTACGCTGCTGTGGTCGGATTCCCCTATGTGGTATCTTCATTGTCAAATTCAGCTTTGGATTAGTGGTTTATGTCATCTGCAGTTTCTGATTTGGGTTTTGGTTCCTTTCTGATTTTGGGAATTCTCTACGTTATTGGTATATTCAGTGTTGTCTGCTTCTGCGTGTGGTCTGCATTTCGGTGGCTGATTCTTCTCGGATTTGGAACTTCTCTACAATTAATCGAGTAGGTGGCTGATGGATTCGATAAGTATGTTCGGTTGTGGGGAGTTTCAATCATCTATTTACTTGAATTGAGTTACGGTTGTGAATGATTCTGCTTCTATTTTTGCGTTGTTTGAATTGGTGGTGTTTTGGTGCATCTTTCGTATGTTTTGCTGTTCTGAATTTCTCTGATTTTGCCTTGTCCGAATATTGATGTTCGGACATACCCTATTCTGCCCTCTGTTTTTGAGTTTTAACTGGTGTCTAAACTTCCATCCGAACTTCATGTTCGGATGGGGTGCGAGGATGAGTCTGGCTCACAAGTCTCAGCATGTGTCCAACTTGTATGTCCGGACATAAGTTCAGACATCTCTTCTGTGTTCTTCTGATATCAGTTTGACATGTGTCCGAACATTGATGTTCGGACACATGTTCGGACACATGTTTGGACACTATCTCTTCTACATTCTTCTGATTTATGTTCGACTTGTGTTTGAACATTGATGTTTGGACACATGTTTAGATGCCACCACATATATTTTTATCGGAACTTGTCCGAACTTCAACGTCCGGACACATGTCCGAACTTCAATGTCCGGACACATGTCCGGACATCTTTGGTTTTGACTCTCAGCATGAGTCCGAACATTGATGTTTGGACACATGTTTGGAAATTTGGAACTTATGCTCTTTTAAGTCTCGATTTGTGTCCGAACATTGATGTTCAGACATGCTTCTGGGTTTTGCCTAAACATGCTCGTTTGAGCTCGTTTTGACTTCCGTTTGCAGGGTTATGTTCCCCTAATGTTAATTAAACTATTTAACCTTTGTGTGGTGCGTTCTAGCACATTACGCTCAACATTTATTAAGCTCATGTTTTGGGACCTAGTATTCTCTGTGTCTGAGCCGTGGATGGCTGGGTCTAGCTATCCCGTAGCGCGCTGCGTAGGACGTCCTTCTATTATTTACCACGGGTGTCTCCCCCGTTCTGTTCACGAGTGATGTTTCCTCGTTCTGTTCACGGATTCGCTCCGTTCTGTTTGTATGCATTGAGCACTAGGGTCCCGCTCTGTTTTGTGATTCTGTTTGCTCTGAACTCTGTTTTAGTCCTGATAAGTTGGACTTCTGCTGCTGATATTTTGCTACGGAAAGTACTTCTCCTTCTTTTTGACTTATGGATTCATAGACATATCTTTAAATGTTTTGAGCATGCTTGTTGATGAAGCTAGTCATCTACTGAGCGTGTTGTTTGCTCACTCCCCTACATTCACTAACATTGCAGATTGATCGGCGAGGGTCTCTCTTCGATTTCTGGAGCTTAGCTAGTTTATCTCATTTATGTACTTGGCACTTGATACATTTATTACTCTGTAGTCTTCGGGCCTTTTGACAATACTCTTCTAATACGCTTTTGATTTATGACTTGTGTTTGGGATATTATGTTACTATTTTGGAGTACACTTCGACACTCCTTCTATTATATATATTTATTTAAGCTTTCTTTGTCCGATTGTTAGTTGTTAGTTTGAGCCTTCCGTATCATAGGTAATAAGGGCACGGCGTGTAACGACCTTAGAACTAGGCCGTGTTTGAGGTCGTTACAGGTAAACTACCAAATTACATGACCGTTAGTGTGACGCATGACTAACTAAATTCCCCGTCAGTGAGTAGAAGTCAAAGATGTTGAGCCAACCTCTGGGCTCCGGGATAATAAATTTGTGGATTCCAGATCTGATACAGATACTGTCCTCCAGCCAACACATTACGCGTAGCCGGTACATCCGGATTTCCTCTCAACCCCCAATAACCAAATTTGTGTCAAATGTTAGTTCGAGTCATCACAATGTCGGGTGTCAAATAGGTATTCAAAGGAGGTTAGTGGAAAATTCCCGAATCCATTGTCATTAAGTATAACCTTTTCCTTAATCCTCTAGGTATCTTTCAACAGTTTCGAATATTCCTCGTGTGTGTTTACTTCTACTCTAAGGTATAGTTAGTAGTACAACACAGAAGTATACAAGCCAAACAAATAACCAAACACAGAACAACATAGTAGTTCATTTCCATGCATTTATATTAGGTCATTTCAAACAACAATTAGCACTCAAGCCAATGTAACTCGGTAGCAAACAAGCTGCAAGAAACCATACATACACCAGAGAAGAAGCTCGTCTAACGTTCGGTTGTCATCTCGATTATCGTCATCCTATAATTGGATTTACAGTGTGTGTTATTTCCTTAGCGTTTTTGCTTATAACATATTCTCTTTGATGAATTAAAATTTCATTGTACTTAATTACCGAGTATCTAACTAATGCCTTTACAACTCCCAATGTTATGTATATATACATATTAATTATCTTTGTTTATTTATCTTATATATGTATGTTCCCTTGCATATGTTATCAAGCTTATATATATTATATATATGTATATATGCACATGTTCCTATCAATTTAATTACAACTATATAATATATATATATATATATATATATATATATATATATATATATATATATATCCTTTTATCCAAATGACCAATTATATGTATATATATATACCTCCTTTAGTTCTAATGCTTATCAAGCTTATAATTCTCCTCCTTGATGATACCGTAAAACCACAATTGCACGTGAATTTATCCAGGATTCGTACATAGTTTTCGCAAGGGATTTGTGCTACAATGGCGCGAATTCGAAATTCAAAGGAGAAAAAAGGGTAATTTCCATCCTAAAACTATCTCGAATCTAACCACAAAATTGAAATGAAACTAAATAAAACGGGATTGGTACCTCCCCAACGTTTTAGCAGGTCTCGGTTGTCTCTCGGTCCCGTCTATGCCCTGTCCTTCCTCGGTTCCGCCGCTTCTTGTCGCCGTGTCTTCTCTAGCAGGGATGCGAATTACCATGAGAAGGAGAAGGGAGGGCGGAATGAAGAGAGGTGAAATTTGCCAGTTAGGGTTCTAAAATCACCGTGAGTTAGGAGTGGTAGAGAGAAGGGGGCTGGAGTTAGGTTTCCAAATACCGTGGTCGAGAGAATGAAGAGAGGCCCGAGCTGTCTGTTCCTTGTTAGGTTAGGGTTTGCATATTACTGTAAGTGAAAAGAATGGATAATGGGCTGGGTCTTTTTTTGTTGTTGTTGTTGGGGCTGGACTATTACCGTGAGTGTAGAGAATTGACTGGGCTCAGTCATGTTGGGCAGGTCGGCCCACATACTATTTTTTTTGTTTTTAAAACGTTACACTGACAATGTCATTTTTAGCTCATTTCTTGCCCATTTTTTGTGTCGTTCGTGACACGTTGTCCCATTCAACTAGACGGACCTTTTTGAGACTCCAAATTTATACTATCAAATAATTATTATATTGTCATTTGTAAATTCTATTAATTAAAAATTTAGTTTTAATTTCTACTGGTCTTGTTTCTACTTACTCTGCTTCTAAAATTAATAATTTAAATCTATCAATTTCACTTCTAAAATATTTTTGACACGTTTTTCAATGTAAAACGATTAATTATAAAAGTGATTAATTTCAATTTCATTTATATTTCTTTTCTAAAACCTCCTCAAGGTCGTTTAGGGTTTGTTAATGTTTCCTAACGACTTCTTAGGGTTTATTTACATATTATATTATTCCTCTTTGCTTATTTAAGGATATTTCCTTAACCTCTCATTAATTACTTTTATTTAGTTAATTGATTATTAATTAAATTAATTAGTATTTAAGATTTTTCACCCGGCTTCCTCGCTCGCTTGCTAGCCAGAAGCTGGGTGTGTTTGGAGGTGAGGCTGACGCTACAAAAAAATGCCATATAGCAATGGGCATCCTCTACTAACGAATAAGTAAAGTGTTAGAATACACTAACATAGGACCATGGAATATCCATTATTGTTTGATCTTTTATATATATTTTTTTACAAAAATAAGAAAAGAAGGCGCGTTATATCCCCCAAGAGAAACCATGAGCGCGAGAATAAAAATTTCGAGTGCCCTAAGTATCTAGACTTCCTGCTTGCTCATTCCTAAATCACCCACTGTGAGCGAATCAGCCAAACACCCTCTTCTCTTCCACCTAAGGAAGACGACCTTGGTGCCCTCTTTTGCGGTCTGAAGATGACGACCTAGGTGCTCTGTTCTGCCACATATATCACCACTTGCAATTGATAACCCTACAATTCCATCTCTACTGGTGTTGCATTACAAATTTTGCTGAAGAAGCTGCACCGCTGTCCGCAGCTTCATCGCAACCGGTCTTGTATTGCAGTTTAAGTGGACGAAGTCATAACGGATAATGAGAGAAGAAGTTTATGGGAGGAAGAAGAACGGTGAGTAGTTTAGGTGTGCGAAAGCGCTTTTGGTATTAATCAAACATAATTACAAACCTAAGCTAATGACTACTTTATACAGCTTGGAGATAAAAGTAAATCACGTGAAATCAGTAGAATAGCTAACTAGAATATCTAACTGCTCTATCAATTACATATGTATACAGACTGTAACAAATGGGCTGCCTGGAAATATTAAATGGGCTGCTAATCTTGTTGTCAAGGCTTGTCGCTCTGTGCATCACGAATCCCTAACTGGGGTAGTTGAGTGTGATATTGTGTGCCTGGAAGTACCTTGGTCATCATATCGGCAAGCTGACTGCTAGTAGGAGTATAGACAACATCGACCTAACCTTGTTGTATCTTATCACGTACGAAATGACAATCAATTTCAATGTGCTTCGTGCGTTCGTGAAAGACCGGATTTCGTGCAATATGGATGGCTGACTGGTTGCCACACTTGACTGGTATAGGAGTAATGTAAGTAACTCCTAATTCATGCAAAAGGCGTGTAAGTCACGTAAGTTCAGCGGTCACACGTCGTAAAGAATGATATTCATCTCAGCACTGGAAAAGAGACAGAACCTGCTTCTTAGTCTTACAAGAAATAGGACTGTTCCCCAGGAATATATAGTACCCTGACACAGACTTCCTTGTGTTTGAGCAAGCAGCGCAGTCGGAATCACAATACGCAATCAAATCAAGTCGCAACTTGTCTGGAGCAAGGACAATGCCGTAGTTGAGGGTACCCGTGATATAATGTTGGGGTAAAACCTAACGGTAAATTGTGCTGGGGGTTTAACCTAACGGCAAGTGTACGGTCGATTATAGCAAGTTTAAATCTCAGAGTATTCCCTGAGTATCGAATCCAAGGAGGCAGCAGCTAGTTTAATTTCTACTTTCACACAAAACAAGGAAAACTATAAATAACAGGAAATTGGGGGTTTTTGTTTGTGATGGTGAATGTTTGTAAAAGAGTTCACTAAACAATAAATAACAGGTAAACAATTTGTTTTTGTTTTGTTTGATAAAGGAAATTCCGGTTTACTACTTCTCTCTAGATTGCAATTTCTTCCCCTAAGTGATTTCTGCAATATTCTGAATAAAACCCTAGAATAAGGAT
The DNA here is from genome assembly GCA_023374045.1 of Limonium bicolor. Lineage (NCBI taxonomy): Eukaryota > Viridiplantae > Streptophyta > Magnoliopsida > Caryophyllales > Plumbaginaceae > Limonium > Limonium bicolor. The sequence continues at coordinate 51,820,271 of CM041781.1, forward strand.
AACTCGTATTCGGTCTCCCGCTCCACGAATTCTAATTAGCAAAGACCGAATCCTAACTCTCGTTATGAATCCACTGTTTACTAATCACTTTAAGCATAGTCTAGATCAATGGTCAGCTAGTGTTTTTAGAGGAATTACCATCTCTATACTAACTGGTTCTTTCCCTGTAGTCAATTGATAGCCGCAGTTCTCACTTATAAGCTAACAAACTGATAGACTCAATTAATTGATCAGATTAACAAGTCTAAGAATTCATAAGGGTAAAGAACTTTATTGTACTGCAGAAAATCACAAAGGTTCAGAAATAATTATTCTAGAGATACATAGTAAACCGAAATTAAAAGCGACTACTCAGCCATAGACAAAATAACAATGCTCAGTATAAACAGCATAAGGATAGAGGGATTTAGCAGAAAAACTGGTTTTAGAAGCCGTCGAGACGATTCTGCAAATTCCACTCTTGTCCGGCTGTCTTGGGTCGGACGCAATCCGGACACGTTCTGTCCGGATCCGGACGTGGGTCGGACAAGGGTAAATGAAGCACAGTGAGCAGGGTTCTGTCTGTGAGTGAGGGTGAATGTTTACGGAGAAAGATTTGTGAATGGAGATGGATGGTTTTATCGTGGAAGAGAGGGTGGTATGTAGAGAGGATGAAGAGAGGATTAGACTCTGAGAGTCTGGGACGATTTCAAATGAAGGCTCAAGGACTCTTTAAATAGGCTGAGGAAATAGACAGACGTTGGTGGAAGTTTGGTGTCCACTGCATTAATTGAGTATGGCTTCTGCTTAATATAAGCTGAGGTATGATAATTGCGCCGCCCGTCTGATAATTGCGCCGAAAGCCCAATTATCAGTACGAGTGCGTTTTTATTTTTCATCGCTGTGTGACGTCCGGATTGTGTCCGGGTTGTGTCCTGGTCCGGACGTGACACAGAACCTCTAGATCTGAAACTCGAAACATGTCCGGATCGTGTCCGGATCCGGACGTGAGACAGCGGTTTTGGATCTGAATCTCGGAATATGTCCGGATCGCTGTCCGGATCCGGACAGGGCACATAATTCTCGTTTGGGTCACGTCCGGCTGAGTTGACCCGGACACAGATCCGGACGTGAGACGTCCGGTTCTGCGTCCGGCCAGGTTGACCCGGACACGACCAATTTTTGTGTCTCTTTCCCTGATTTGTTCCCCGTTTGTTGCGTTGTAATCCTTATGATGTAAAATCTTCATTTCCCTGGGTTTTTCCTATATTTAACATATAAAGTGCATCAGTTCATATCAAAACATCAATCTTAGGAAAAACACAGAATAAGTGGGAAACATTGCTTAAATTATAGCAGATTATAAGGTAATTAAACCTTTAAAAGCCTATATGTTTCACACTTATCAACTTCCTCACACTTAAGCTTTTGCTTGTCCTCAAGCAATTAAAGAATAAGAATGTCTCTAAAACCGTCACATAATCTCAAGATTAAACAGGTGCAGAGGGAAATCAAGCAAAGTGACAAATGAAAGAATAATCTTGCTCTTTAGAGGTAGGTTTTCACAAACAGTGAAAGAAGAACAATTTTGTAAAAGCATAGAGAAACTAGATTGTAGAAAACAAGTTAACTTAGCTTGGGACTTTCCACCATTTTCATTCCTCTAACCTTTGGATGACAAGGGGTGTGAAGTAATGCCTTATTCCGCAATACCTTTCAACACCACGCACTCATGATCAAAAAATTTTAACTGCAATTATCTTCTTTGTAAGCGAAAGCATTTATCTTCAAGAGTTATGTATAAAACAAACTAATATTTGAGATCTTGCAGAGTTATTCCGTAACCCAGACTTTTCTCTCTATCCTTGAGATGGTGTTGGGCCAACTATCCCAGATCCCGAGACCTTAGGTAGATAGGTGTTAAGGCACCCTTAAGACTTAATAACCGGATAGACGAGGCCTGCTATTGTTAGGAAACAAAATTTTGATCAGTGGAGTACCTTGCCTTATCCTTTTCATTCCAAACATTCACTTCATTTCCAAAACCCCAGCTAAAATAATCTGGTTTCCACAACTAGCTAATCCACCTGGTTTCAGTGAAAATAGAGTATTTTGAAATAAAATTATTTATCAAACCTCATCAAGCAAAACGATTCTTACGGTTGTCACTTGGTTTAATTTCAAATGCTCCTGTAATTATTTTATTGGTGTGCACAGTCATTAGAGCAGCAAAAAGCAGGTGTGGCATTAAAGAACAACTAGCATGTTTTCAGGGAAAGGTCTTTCCTTCCTCACACTTAAGAGGAGCAATGTCCTCATTGTTCATAGAAAAAAACAGTGAAAAAGAGCTTTCAAAACATGCTATAATCATAATAGACGCATATGCAATAATAACCTTCAACGCAAGAAAGGTGGAACATCAATAAGTAAAATTAGGAACTGAGACTCCCCTGGTGTTATAGATTGAGGAAGATGTTCTTCCTCACACTTGAAGTTTTTCAGGGGTCGAGATATTCCTCATGAGTCACAGACAGTATGCGTGTCGTCCAGAGAAAAAGTTGCGAGTTTCTAAACGATAAACAAATGCAGTGAGAAACCTAAACAGCAAGAAAAAGAAGCAAATAATGCACCAATACCCGAAACCGATCGAGCAGCATGTTCTATTTGAACATATTCTGGCACATAGTTGTTCTATGAGAACCAAGGCATTAAAACATCCAAACATGGCAAATAATAACAATAAACAGTAGAACATTAACCTAGAAAACAATTGCAGAATTTTTTTTTTTTTTTTGTGTCCGGATCAACTTGGCCGGACGCAGAACCGGACGTCTCATGTCGGGTTTGCGTCCGGCTGGGTTTAGCCGGACACGTTGAAAACGTTTTTTTTTGTCTCATGTCCGGATTTGTGTCCGGCTAGTTTAGCTGGACACGTTGATAACGTTTTTTTTATTATTTTTTTTTTACATGTCCGGATCGACTTGGCCGGACGCAGAACCGGACGTCTCATGTCCGGATTTGCGTCCGGCTGGGTGTAGCCGGACACGTTGAAAACTTTTTTTATATAAATATAAATTAAATTAAAACCATTAATCTAAAACACCATTTTAAAAATAAAAACATTGCCAAAAATAATTTAAAAAAATAAAACAACACAAGAAATGCAGAAATTAAATAGCAAGAGTGTTAAGGACTCCCTGATCCGTGATGAATATTGCCTGGATTTCCTCACACTTGAGTTCAGTTATCATTAGGATGAAGTACCTGAAAGATTAATCTGCAAAACCAGAAGAACTCAAGTGGAGACAGGCAGAGTTATTAATTGAAATCGGGGAGTCTGGGCTCATGCTAAAAATTATAAAAACTCTCAATAGATTAAAAGTACAGTATATCAGGTAAAAAGGAAAGTGTAAAAAGAAAGTAGAGAGAAGTTTTATACTGGTGGGCTGCCTCCCACCAAGCTGCCCGTCTTTTCGGTCTTTGGCTAGACCTTGGTGCATCAGTTTGAATAGTCAGGATCCCGGAGCCAAAGTGTTGAATGAACCATATCAACATCGCTCCCTTGGTACAACTTAAGCTGTGATCCATTAACCTTGAATGCTTCCCTTTCTCGTTGACCACACCAATGACTCCATAAGGGGAAACATCTGTAACTGTGAATGGACCGGACCAGCGAGATTTTAGCTTTCCGGAAATAATTTCAGTCTTGAATTGAACATTAGCACTCGGTCACCAATTTGAAACTCTCGTTTCACAAGCAATTTATCATGCCATCTCTTAGTCCGTTCCTTGTAAATCTTGGCATTTTCATAGGCCTCTTCTCTGAATTCATCCAGTTCACACAACTGTAGTTTCCTTTCCTCACCGGCCTTCTGAAGATCACAATTCAGAACTTTAAGTGCCCAAAAAGATTTATGTTCCAGTTCCACCGGAAGATGACATGCTTTTCCAAATACCAACTTGTAAGGAGACATTCCCAAAGGTGTCTTATAAGCTGTCCGGTAGGCCCACAAGGCATCATCCAATTTCATAGACCAATCCTTACGGGATGAACTAACAGATTTCTGTAGAATCCACTTAATCTCCCTGTTAGTTACCTCAGCTTGCCCATTGGTCTGTGGATGATAGGGTAAGGATACCTTATGTCTCACTCCATACTTTTGCAGCAAGGCTTCAAACTGCTTGTTACAAAAGTGCGATCCTCCATCACTTATGATTGCCCGTGGTACCCAAACCTAGTGAAAATGTTTTTCTTCAAAACTTCAGCACAACCTTTGCATCATTAGTCGGTGCAGCCACTGCTTCAGCCCATTTGGTAACGTAATCTACAGCTACCAAAATATAGAGGTTCGAATGTGAAGAAGGAAATGGCCCCATGAAGTCAATCCCCCATAAATCAAATGGCTCAACCTCCAAGATGTAATTCAAGGGCATCTCAAGCTTACGTGAAAGGTTACCTTGGCGCTGGACAGCTATCACATGTGGATACAAATGTATGGCAGTCTTTATGAAGCGTCTTCCAAAAGAAACCTGCCTCCAATACCTTAGCTGCTGTCTTGGCTGGCCCGAAGTGCCCTCCAGCTTCTCTTGAATGACAGTGGATAAGGATGTCACGAATCTCAGTCTCTGGGACACACCGACGAATAATTCCATCACCACAAACTTTGAATAAGAATGGGTCATCCCACCGGTATTGCTTAACAGTTTCTTTTTTCGCTGCTGATACGACATTTCTTGTGGCAAAATCTGCTTAGCAAGGTAATTTGCAATATCGGCATACCAAGGGTCCTCCTTAAAACCAATTGCATATACTAGTTCATGAGGAAAATATTCATTAATTGGTATACCGTTATCAGGAACTTGCATCCGTGATAAATGATCAGCAACTCCGTTCTGTACTCCGGGCTTGTCTCTCACCTCAATGTCGAACTCCTGTAAGAGTAGGATCCATCTGATCAACCGGGGCTTAGCATCAGCTTTCTCGAACAAATACCTCAAAGCAGAATGATCAGTATGTATGATGACTTTGCTCCCGATGATATATGGTCTGAACTTGTCACAAGCAAAGACAATGGCCAACAACTCCTTTTCTGTGGTGGCATAGTTTTTCTGAGCGTCATTGAGTGTTTTGCTGGCATAATAAACAACTCGCAGTACCTTCTCGTGCCTTTGACCGAGGACCGCTCCCACAGCAAAGTCGCTCGCATCACACATGATCTCGAAGGGTAAGGACCAATCAGGAGCAATAACTACAGGGGTCACCAACTTTTCCTTTATTGTGTTGAATGCGTCAAGACAGACCTGCGTAAACTCAAACTTTGCATCTTTCATTAGTAAATCACACAGAGGTTTTGAGATTTTCGAAAAGTCCTTTATGAATCTTCTATAGAACCCTGCATGACCTAGGAAGCTTCTGACATCCTTTACTGAGGCTGGTGGTGGTAACTTCTCAATGACCTCAATTTTGGCTTTATCTACCTCAATACCTTTGCTTGATATTTGTGACCCAACACAATGCCCTCTTGCACCATGAAGTGGCACTTCTCCCAGTTCAGTACTAGATGAGTCTCTCTGCACCTGGCTAGAATTTGATCTAAATTTTCAAACATGAATCAAACGTTAGTCCAAACACAGAGAAATCATCCATAAATACCTCGATACATTTCTCAAGATAATCAGAGAATATGGCAGTCATGCATCGCTGGAAGGTAGCTGGCGCATTGCACAATCCAAAAGGCATGCGTCGGTAGGCATATGTTCCATAGGGGCATGTGAACGTGGTCTTCTCCTGGTCCTCTATGGCAATAGGAATTTGAAAATAACCAGAATAACCATCCAAGAAACAATAATACTTATGCCCTGAAAGCCTTTCCAACATTTGGTCAATGAAAGGAAGAGGAAAGTGGTCTTTCCTAGTTGCAGCATTAATTTCCTGTAATCAATACATACCCTATGCCCTGTAATAGTCCTTTGAGGGACTAGTTCACCTTTTTCATTGGGGATGACAGTAAATCCCCCTTTCTTTGGTACAACCTGTGTAGGACTCACCCATTCACTATCTGAAATAGCATAGATGATACCTGCATCCAAAAGTTTGATTACCTCGTTCTTCACCACTTCTTTCATGTTAGGATTCAAACGTCGTTGAGGTTGAACCATTGGCTTGCAGTTTTCCTCCAAGTGAATGCGGTGGGTACAGAAATTTCCTGATATCCCCTTGATATCAGCAACAGACCATCCAATTGCTTCCTTATTCTTCCTGAGTACCTGCAAAAGTTGCTCCTCCTGCGAATGTGTTAGATCTGCAGAGATAATAACAGGTAAACCAGAGGGCTCAACTAAAAAGACATATTTAAATGACTAGGAAGAGGTTTCAGCTCTAAGGTGGGTGGTGCTTTGATGGAAGGAATCAACTCCTTAGGTTCTCGCTCTAATCTCTCCTTCTCCATATGAACACCCCTGCGAAACGGCCTACCAGCTGATAGATGGAATGCAACCTCAGCAATCTCTGGATCCTCATGAGCTCCATCAAAAGAATTAATTAAACACTTTTCTAACTCATCTAATTCAGCTGCACCAAAATATATTCCTGCATCAAAGAATCAATAGCATCTAGACTAAAACAGGCATGTACGTCAGAAGGATGTTTAGTAACTTTGGACATGTCAAAAACTAGCTGCTCATCATGCATTCTCAAAATAATCTTACCACCCTCAACATCAATGAGGGTCCTAGCTGTTCGCATGAAAGGGCGTCCAAGAATTAAGGGTACTTCCTTGTCTTCCTCCATATCTAGAATCACAAAATCAGCGGGAAAAACAAAAGTACCAACAGAAACAACCAAATCTCTAACCACACCCTTTGGAAAGATAATGGATCTATCTGCTAATTGTAAAGTAATGCGAGTAGGATTACACTCTCCTAATCCAAGCTTAAGATACATGGATAAAGGCATCAAATTAATGCTAGCTCCCAAATCACAGAGACCCTTACCACAATCGACATTACCTATTGAGCATGGAATGATTGGTAAGCCAGGATCGTCGAGCTTCGGTGGAAGGTTCTTGCTAAGCACTGCAGAAACTTTTTCTGTCAATTGCACCGTCTCCTTCTCAACTAATGACCTTCTATTTGAAAGAATGTCCTTCAAGAACTTCGCATAGATGGGCATCTGCGTCAAAGCATCTGAAAAGGGAATATTAATTGTTAGTTTCTTAAAAATGCTAAGGAACTTACCAAACTGCTCGTCGAGGTCTCTCTTTTTCAATCGATTTGGGAATGGCACTGGGAGCTCAGGGACCGCCCGTCGTGAAGATCTAGAAGACTGGACGGCTTCACCGGTCAGCTCACTATTTTTGTGCACTGTTATCAACTGGAGTATTTTCTGACACTGGTCCTTCAATTATCTCTACCTCTTGACTAGCAACTTTGTCTTTTTCAGCTGGAGTGTTCTCAGCTTCAGGGTCGAAGGTCAAGCTGCTTGCCACTCCTCAAAGTCACTGCTTTAGCATATTCGCGAGGGTTCTTCTCTGGCTGGCTAGGTAGAGCCCCTGCAGGTCTATCAGAAAATTTTTCATTGAGTTGGGCAATCTGAGTCTCAAGATGCTTGTTGAAGGCTTTCTGCTCCAAGATGAATGTCTTGTTCTCATGGTGTGTTCTTGCTGTTCGAGTTTCCTATTGGTCGACAGATAAACTCTCGCATCATATCCTCCAAGCTTGAACTCACACAGCTGGCTGTTTCTGTGCCTGCTGGTTCTGTATTTGCTGATTTTGATGAGGTCTCTGAAAATGCTGAGTGTTCTGCTGTGGAGGCCTCTGACTGTAGTTATTTCCCTGGAACCTCTGCTGCTGATATCCTTGTTATTTTGATTGTTGTAGAAGTTCCCTTGCCTATTTCCTAGATAGTTTACCTCTTCGTTTTGCTGAGAAGTACACTGACACATGTTGGAACTTCTACCACAATACTCACACTGTGGGAAAGAATCGGTAACAACAGCTGCACTTGACTGAGGATTCATCATTGCACACATCTTCTCAAATTGCTTAGACATGCTGTCCATCCTAGCAGCTAAAAGAGTGTTCGAATCTACCTCATAGATTCCAGCGGTCTTCCTTGGGGGAACCTCAGTAGATGCCCTAGTACCTCCCCACTGATTAGCCGAGTTGGAAAGAGTTTCCAACAGCTCCTTATCCTAGTGATTGGAAGCTCCATGAGACTTCCTCCTGCACAAGTATCCACCAAAAGACGGCTCTGGGGATCAAGATCTTTGTAGAAGGATTGTAGCACGACTTCCTCTCCCAGACCGTGGTGCGGTACTCTTCGAACAATTCCCTTGAATCTCTCCCAAGCCTCTGAAAGAGTCTCCCCACTGTATTGCTTGAAGTTGGTGATCTCACCTCTCATGGTCAGCATGCGAGATGGTGGGAAGTATTTTGCCAGGAATGTGTTTGCTAGCTCGGTCCAGGAGGTGATACTATTTGGAGATAGGGAGTTCAACCACTCTGCAGCCCTGTCCCTGAGTGAAAAAGGAAATAAAGTTAGTCTGGCTACCTCTTGAGAAGCTGGTGTTGAACATGCTCCAACCAATCGCAGGAAGGAGGTGAGGTGAACATTTGGATCTTCAGTGACTGTTCCACTGAACTGCGGCGCATTTAGGACCATTGTGACATAATGGGTCTTGAATTGCCATTCTACCCCTTCCGGCAGTGCAGGGATTACTATTGGTGATGTGAGTCCCTCCACATTCGACGAGTGTAGTCGTTCATCCTTCTCTCTCTGCTGATACCGTCCATAAGATTTTCTTCTTCGGAATCAAAGGTATCCCCTGGTGAGTCCTTGAGAAACACCTCTGGTTCAATTGCAGGCTCCAGTACTAGTCCCTGGCGACTTCTTCTCGCAAGTCGTTCTATCTCGGGTTCCAGATCAAATTCAGGAGTTCCTTCAGAACGAGTTTTAACCATAAACCAAAATCAGATAACTGACAGTAAAGTAGTTGTAAAAGTGAACTCAATCGGGTCAAATCAAAAATAATACTTAGAACCAAAAATAAGAAATAAATTGCACAAAGCTAAGAAATAAACAAGGGAAAATAAAATAAAACAAAACAAAACAAAATTAAATGAGACAATACCAAAATAAAAATTAAACTAAGCAACCGTGCCTCCCCGGCAACGGCGCCATAAACTTGTTGGGGTAAAACCTAACGGTAAATTGTGCTGGGGGTTTAACCTAACGGCAAGTGTACCGGTCGATTATAGCAAGTTTAAATCTCGGAGTATTCCCTGAGTATCGAATCCAAGGAGGCAGCAGCTAGTTTAATTTCTACTTTCACACAAAACAAGGAAAACTATAAATAACAGGAAATTGGGGGTTTTTGTTTGTGATGGTGAATGTTTGTAAAAGAGTTCACTAAACAATAAATAACAGGTAAACAATTGTTTTTGGTTTTGTTTGATAAAGGAAATTCCGGTTTACTACTTCTCTCTAGATTGCAATTTCTTCCCCTAAGTGATTTCTGCAATATTCTGAATAAAACCCTAGAATAAGGATAACTCGTATTCGGTCTCCCGCTCCACGAATTCTAATTAGCAAAGACCGAATCCTAACTCTCGTTATGAATCCACTGTTTACTAATCGCTTTAAGCATAGTCTAGATCAATGGTCAGCTAGTGTTTTTAGAGGAATTACCATCTCTATACTAACCGGTTCTTTCCCTGTAGTCAATTGATAGCCGCAGTTCTCACTTATAAGCTAACAAACTGATAGACTCAATTAATTGATCAGATTAACAAGTCTAAGAATTCATAAGGGTAAAGAACTTTATTGTACTGCAGAAAATCACAAAGGTTCAGAAATAATTATTCTAGAGATACATAGTAAACCGAAATTAAAAGCGACTACTCAGCCATAGACAAAATAACAATGCTCAGTATAAACAGCATAAGGATAGAGGGATTTAGCAGAAAAACTGGTTTTAGAAGCCGTCGAGACGATTCTGCAAATTCCACTCTTGTCCGGCTGTCTTGGGTCGGACGCAATCCGGACACGTTCTGTCCGGATCCGGACGTGGGTCGGACAAGGGTAAATGAAGCACAGTGAGCAGGGTTCTGTCTGTGAGTGAGGGTGAATGTTTACGGAGAAAGATTTGTGAATGGAGATGGATGGTTTTATCGTGGAAGAGAGGGTGGTATGTAGAGAGGATGAAGAGAGGATTAGACTCTGAGAGTCTGGGACGATTTCAAATGAAGGCTCAAGGACTCTTTAAATAGGCTGAGGAAATAGACAGACGTTGGTGGAAGTTTGGTGTCCACTGCATTAATTGAGTATGGCTTCTGCTTAATATAAGCTGAGGTATGATAATTGCGCCGCCCGTCTGATAATTGCGCCGAAAGCCCAATTATCAGTACGAGTGCGTTTTATTTTTCATCGCTGTGTGACGTCCGGATGTCCGGGTGTGTCCTGGTCCGGACGTGACACAGAACCTCTAGATCTGAAACTCGAAACATGTCCGGATCGTGTCCGGATCCGGACGTGAGACAGCGGTTTTGGATCTGAATCTCGGAATATGTCCGGATCGCTGTCCGGATCCGGACAGGGCACATAATTCTCGTTTGGGTCACGTCCGGCTGAGTTGACCCGGACACAGATCCGGACGTGAGACGTCCGGTTCTGCGTCCGGCCAGGTTGACCCGGACACGACCAATTTTTGTGTCTCTTTCCCTGATTTGTTCCCCGTTTGTTGCGTTGTAATCCTTATGATGTAAAATCTTCATTTCCCTGGGTTTTTCCTATATTTAACATATAAAGTGCATCAGTTCATATCAAAACATCAATCTTAGGAAAAACACAGAATAAGTGGGAAACATTGCTTAAATTATAGCAGATTATAAGGTAATTAAACCTTTAAAAGCCTATATGTTCACACTTATCATATAACAAAGAGTATGGAGGGTGCTGCATATGATCATCGCGCGGGCTCTGCATGAACTGACTCAAAACTTGCGCTGCGAAACTGATGTCAGGACGAGTGTTAGACAAGTAGTTGAGTTTCCCACCAAACGTCGATAAACAGTGGGGTCTTCTAAAAGTGTGCCATCAGTGTGTAAAAAGCGATTTTACCCACTACCATTGGCCCCGCAGTTGCCTTCTTGGTGTCACAATCAATTCCTTGAGGAGATCAATACAGAACTGTGTTGCGAAAGAACAAAACCTTGTGAGGTAGGCACAAACTCTATGCCCAAGAAATAATGCAACGTACCAAGATCTTGATTTTGAAGTTTATCTAGAGCATGTTTGAGGCGGTCAATATCCTTCTGATTATTACCAATTACAAGCATATCGTCCACATATATAGCCACAAACAAATATTCACCCTTGCAATTCTTGTAAAATAAGGAGTAGTCATTCTTTGATTGGGAAAAACCAAGAGTGTGGATGAAAAAGACTAACTTGGAAAACCACTACCGAGATGCCTGTTTTAGACCATACAAGGATTTTTTAAAAGGAGGCTTTCTTGGTTCTGGAAACCTTAAGACCCGGTGGTATTTTCATGTATACTTCTTCATCAAGATCGCCATGCAAAAAGGCATTATTAACATCAAGCTGATTGATTATCCAACCGTGATGTAAGTCAACAGTAATGAGTGCACGTATGGTTGTCATCTTGACCACCAGTGAAAAAGTTTCATGGTAGTTAAGACCGTGGCGCTGTGTAAAACCCTTAGCCACTAAACGTCCTTATATATTTCAAGCGTGCCATCAGACTTTAGCTTAATCCGGTAAACCCATTTGCAACCCACAAGCCTTTTACCCTTAGGAAGGGTAACAATACTCCACGTGTTATTCTCTTCCAATGCTCGTATTTCCTTTTGCATTGCTTCATTCCAATGCATATGAAGAGTGACCTCCTTGTAACTAGTAGGTTCACCTTCTGGCACGCCGTGGACAACAAAGCTAGCAGAAAGAAAAGATTTGGATGGGCGTGGTCGAGCATTAGTCAGGCTATCATATTCTGAAAGAAGATTAACATTTGTCGTACGACGATAGACTCTATCGTCGAGAATATCCTGAAACGCAGTATTACAAATATAATCCGCCAAATAGGTGGGTTTGTGAGTGTCTCTGCTGGACCGGCGTAAGCCTACGACACAACTATTAGAGGGAGCTGTTCTTCTGTATGGGGATGCGTCACTCAAATGGGCCGGTATAGCGATTGGAATGTCGGTCTGTGAACTGAAGGAAACCAACGGGGCAGATACATTGGACTGGGCTGGTACATTGGAACAAGGCTTGTCTGTGTGGAGATGGTCTGACGGACTGGTGTGTATTGAGCCATCATCGTACCAAGTCATCATTGGGCTTGTAACATGCGTATCTGTAATGTTTTCATGCACCATAGAATATTGCCTCGACCTGGACCGGAATGGAAATTCCCGAGAATGAAATTTTACATCCCTACAAACTTCAACTTTGTTACTATCCAGGCACAAAATTTTATGTCCCTTTTTCCTTGGATCATTCCCAAATATATACAAGCTTGTGCCCTGGGACTAAACTTTCCTGTTTTAACTCCAACAATAGTCTTGTAACAAAGGCACCCAAACGTTTTGATGACATCATAATTAGGCTTTGTTTTGTACAACACTCAAACGGTGTTTGTCCCTTTAAGGCCTTGGTAGGAAGCTGATTGATCAAATACGTCGCATAGAGAATGCATTCTCCCCAATAATCAAGCGGTACTTCGGACTGGAAAAACATTGCCCTAGCAGTTTCAAGCAAGTATTTGTGTTTTATTTCGACCACCACATTTTGTTGCGGTGTATAAACACATGTGGTTTGATGTATTATTCCCTCTTGAGTGAAAAACGTTTTACCTTCATTGGAACTTCCCAATTATTTGGCATTATCAGACCGTACAACCTTGACTGTGGCTTCAAATTGTCATGCAACCATTTTAATAAAGGTGACTATAGCTGGCCAAGCATCCCCTTTTTGTTTTAACAGATGAACCCAAGTAGTTCTAGTATAGTCGTCAACGAAACACACAAAGTATTAATAGCCGTTATAAGTTGACACCTTAAACGGACCCCATACGTCGACGTGTAGCATTTCAAACACACGTTTGGTTTTAATTTCAGAGTTTGTGAACGGAAGACGCTGTGCTCTAGCCTTATAACAAATATCACATGCATAGTCTGAAGAAAAATCTCTGTTTTAATGAGGTCCATTTGTACAAGTTTATGATATGGCACATAGCCCAGCCGTACATGTAACTCTTCTGCTTGTGAATCAATTACAGAAACAAGCCCTAAACCACTACGTTTACTCGACGAGCTTGGCCCAAAACAGACTGCCGCGCTCCTTGTATCCAGCAGACAAAGACCACCACGGCCCAAACTGATTCTCTCAATTGTCCCCGGTAAATGACCCTGGGCAAAACAATGATCAGCAATAAATGTCAAACTACAACCAAACTGCTCTGTGAACGTCTGAACTGAGGCTAAATTGAACATAAAATCAGGGATATACAGAACTTCTCTCAGCCAAACATCACAAGCAATTCGAATGTCAACAGTCATATTCACAATTCGTGGTCTACCATTAGGAAGAATCACAGTCCGTTTGTATCCCAAAATTTTCCAATTTTCAAACAAAGCATGGGCTCCAGACATGTGGTCCGTAGCCCCTGAATCCAAAATCCACTTGCCAGCATAACTATATATCCGCAGTTTGTTTACTCAGAAAACAGAGATTAAAGACGCAAGGTTGATGAACGGTACCTGAAAATTGCATAACTTGCGTCTTCTGATTTTACAGCTTGACTGTTGCTGGCTTTGATTAAATCGGAGATCTGTTGTAGTTGGCGTTGAGTAAAGCCATCTTTGGAATAGTTTTGTCTTCAACAGATTGTTCGCAGCCCTGCTAAATTGGCGTAGCTCTTTTTCTTCTTGGCAAAGACTTGTCCCTACCGTGCAGAAGAAAACATTCAGAAACAATATGTCCACTTCGCTTGCAGTGTGTATATTTTTGCTTCTGATAACGTTCCTCTACACTGTGACCCAGTTTCTTGCAGTAACAACAGGAAATTTTCCTTCTTTCAGACCCTTCTCCTTTTCTGAAAGTAGGGTTCCTTGAATTTGCCCCTTCATTCATACCGACACTTGAAACTTCAGAATAGAAACTCATACCTTCGTCTCTCCGATTACGACCTGCTCGTGGCTTTTCATCGTGCATAACCAGAGAGAAGGCTTGCTCAAGATCTGACGTCGGTTGCATCGCAAGAATTTGGCCTCTAAAGAGAACAAATTCTGAATTTAAACCCATCAAGAATTGAATGAGTTTTCTGCTGCTTCGTCATTTCTTTTACATCGCAGGTACACTCGCCACATACACAAGTTGGTTGAGGTCGTGCAAGTTCCAATTTGCCCCATATCTACTTGAGTTTGGTGAAGTAATCGATCACCGTGTTCGCCTCCTTGCCTCAATTCGTGCAGGTCTTGGTGAAGCCCGTTGATAGACGCAAGATTTTCTTGCTCAAAACACTTGCACAAGGTATCCCATACCTCTTTCGGATTCCGGAATACATCAAACTCTGCGCTAATTTTGGGTCAATCAAATTAGTCAGCCAAGATACAACTAGTGAATTCGAGTGTTCCCAAGCCAAAAGTCGTATGGGATTTGACTCGCTAGGTTTCTTGATGCTCCACTGATAAACTCATGCTTGTTCTTGGCTTTGAGAGCCATTAACATTCCCCATTTCCATCCTTGGAAACTAGTGCCGCTAAACCTTGGAACCAAGCTCACCCCTGGTTGCTCAGACGCGTGTACGTACAGAGGGTCATTTGGATCTATGCTGGTGATGCTGGAGGAACCAGTCTTCTCTGGTTCAACTTTCTTTCCAGCTTCATCGTCTGCCATCTCTATCGCAAAGGTGGAACGAAAAAAACGCTAATTGCTCACCTGGAGCTCTGATACCATAACGGAATTGAGAGAAGAAGTTTACGGAAGGAAGAAGAACGGTGAATAGTTTAGGTGTGCGAAAGCGCTTTTGGTATTAATCACACATAATTACAAACCTAAGGCTAATGACTACTTTATACAGCTTGGAGATAAAAGTAAATCACGTGAAATCAGTAGAATATCTAACTATAATATCTAACTGCTCTATCAATTTCATATGTATATAGACTGTAACAAATGGGCTGCCAGGAAATATTAAATGGGCTGCTAATAAAACAAACTATCCAGCCCAATAAGTCACACCTTTGCCTAACATCTCTCGTATGATCTGTTACACTTCAGCACCATCCGGCAGGTCTGACCACACCTTAATATCCCTAGAATCTGTCAAAATTTGATCCCACCTAGGTAAGGGTTCCCCCGATCGTTTGATAGGTTGGTTATTGGTTGTGTTTCTACTTCTATCTATTGTAATGAAATAATTAATTGTTGTGTTTATTTCTCTTGAAAGATGAGTATTTAAATACATACAATGCTAACGTTCTAGTCAAATATAGATCATATATCTAAGGAGAAGTGGAGAAATTAGTACGTTAGTGGAGAGGTAAATATGGTGATGGTTAAGATAGTGGAGAGATAATAGGAATTAAAATGGAATATTAATTACTTAAAATATGTAAACTATTTTCCTCAATATGCCCCCGCAAGCCGAACGGTCGGTGTTTGAGTTCGAGCTTGGAGATATTTCGGTCAAACTGCATTCTCAGAAGTGCTTTGGTAAGGACGTTCGCAAGTTGGTCATTCGTTGGAATGTGTTCTATGCGAAAGATGCCTGCCTGCACTTTCTAACGAACAAAGTGATATGCGATTGCCACGTGTTTCATCCGGGAGTGAAATACTGGGTTGGATGAGAGGAATGTGGCACCCATATTGTCGTAGTGAATTATAGGTGGAGCCACTGTGTGGTTTAATTCCTGCAAGAGTGAGAGTAGCCACAAAACTTCAGATGCGGTGTCGGTAAGGGCTTTGTATTCCGCTTCCGTTGATGAGCGGGCTACTGCCTTTTGTTTCTGGAGCTCCAAGAAATTGGTGTGGTGCCGAGGTATATAAGATATCCTGTCGTTGAGACGTAATCATCATGATCACCAGCCCAGTCAGCATCAGAGTAGGCGTTGATTGTGGTGGACTTATGGGGCCTGATGTGGATGCCGTGAGTTACTATGCCGGCTAGGTAGCAAAGCAGGCGTTTCAACGCTGTCCAATGTTGATGTGTGGGTGTACGTGAACTGAGAGAGCCGGTTGACAGTGAAGGCGATATCCAGAAGAGTAAGTCCTAGGTACTGAAGGCTTCCCCCTAATTGGTGATAAATTGTGGGGTTTTCAAGATGGTCGGTGTTACTGCGAATGAGGGGTGTGGTGGATGAGATTGGTGTGAGGGAAGGCTTGCATTCATCCATACCAGCTTTGGTTAAGATGTCTTGAATGTATTTTCTCTGTGATAGGAACAAACCATGAGCGGTATGGATGACTTCCACTCCTAGAAACCAGGATAGTGGACCAAGGTCTTTTAGGGAGAAACGGTTAGATAGGGTGGTGATGAGGTGTTGGACGGCGGTAGTGGTGTTGCCTGTGATAATTATATCATCGACATAGACAAGGAGAAGTAGGGTGGTTTGAGTTTGATTATATATGAAGAGGGAGGTGTCAGATTCGGAGGGGTGGAAGCCCTGAGTGAGGAGGATGGTCTTGAGTTCGGTGTACCAGACACGCGGTGCTTGGCGAAGCCCATATAAGGCTTTGTTGAGGCGGCAAACATGATGGGGCCGATCCGGATCGATGAACCCCGGTGGTTGGGACACAAAAACTTCTTCATGGAGAGATCCTTGGAGAAAGGCATTGTTGATGTCCAGTTGGAGAAGGGGCCAATTGTTGGAGACGGCGAGGGTGAGGATGATGCGCACTGTTATGGGTTGACCACTGGACTATATGTCTCGTTGTAGTCCCAGCGGGTCTTTGTGTGAAGCCCTTGGCCACAAGCGAGCCTTTAGATGGTCAACAGTGCTGTTGGGATTATAATTTTGTGACGATAGAACCACGTGGTGCTGACGATGTTGTGTGTGGGTCTGAGAGGAAACAAGAGTCCAAGTGTTATTGCGGATGAGGGTGTCATACTCTTGTTGCATTGTCGTTCTCTAGGAGGGGTACGTGTTTCAAGGCTTGAGTCATTGTACGAGGCTCAGGAGGGGAGGAGGTGGTGGCAGTGAGATTGAGTTTGTGAATTGGCTTTGTGATTCCATGTTGGGATCGGGTAATTATGGAGCGTTCGGGCATGAGTTGCAATGGAGGTGGTGTGGTGGGATGATGTGGGGGCTGGTGGGTGGATGGGTGCGGAAGCGTGGAAGTGTCGGTGGGAATGGGAGAGTTGAGGTTGTTGGTAGTTACGTAGGGCTGGGTTTGGGCTGGCGAATGAGGGTGCGCGACGGACAGAGAGGGAGTGGGTTGTGGGAAATGTTGGGCTGGGGTAGTAGAGTGGGCGTCGTTGGTGGGAATGGGAGAGGCGGGGTAGTTGGTAGTTACGTGGGGCTGGGTCGTGGGCGTGAGGGGCTGGGAAGATATTTGAGCTGGCGAATGAGGGTGGGTGATGGACAGAGAGGGAGTGGGCAGTGAGAAATGTTGGGCTGGGGTAGTAGAGTGGGTGTTGGGTCATGGGGAGGAGAGCGTGGGTAGAGTTGGTGGGCTGTTGTCGGTTGGGTGTGGTGTGTGTTGGGTGTGGGAGTGGGTTGGTTGGGGCGTGGTAGTGATGGGTACGGAAAGGGTGGTCCAGGTGGCGGGGTCGATGTCCGGCGCTGATGTGGCATGGGCCGGTTGATGTGTCATGGTTTTGTATGGAAATACATCTTCAGTAAACTTCACAAGCCGGGAAACATACACGCGATTTGTTTGTGGATCCAAACAATAATATGCGTGTTGAGTGGTGGAATATCCTGCAAATACACAAGCAACAGACTTTGGGTCCAATTTATTAGTTGTGTATGGTTTTAACCACGGATGACATAGACAACCGAAACTTTTCAATTTATCGTATTCCACAAATTTATTTAATAAACGATAATAAGGTGTGTGTAATTGAAGGGTAGGGGTGGGCAATCGATTGATGAGATACACCGCGGTTAGCATGGCATGAGGCTAGAATTTGGTAGGAAGACTAGATTAACTCAATAGGGAGAGACCAGTTTCAACCACGTGTCGGTTTTTACGTTCTGAAATCCCATTATGTTCAGGGGTGTGGGGTGGTGTTGTGAAATGGCTGATGTCGTTATTTTTTAGATAACTAGTTAGACCGGTATATTCACCTCCGTTGTCGGTGTATAATATTTTGATTTGTTTGTTGAAGTATTTTTCCACTAGTTTGTGAAACTAAGGAAAAATAATTGAAACGTCGCTTTTGCGTGTGAGCGGATATTGCCAAGTATAGTGTGTAAAGTGGTCAACAAATAAAACATAATATTTGAACCCGTTGTAGGAGGGAGTGGGAGAGGTCCAAACATCGCTAAAAATAATTTCAAGTTTATCCGAGGAGTGTAAACTAGACTGAGCAAATGGGAGTTTGTGACTTTTATTCAACTGGCATGCAGTACAATCTTTTTGAGAGAAATTGGAATTGCAAAATTGAAAATGTTTTTGTTGAAATTGAAAGGTAGATGTTGATGGATGGCCTAGACGGTGATGCCAGGTGCCGCTTGAGGAGGTACTTATGTGGTAGGCGGATGGGGGGGGGTAGTGTGCCACGTGTATACTCCATTTGCGCAGTGCCCGGTTGCCAGGATGACCTGTTATGAGATGCTTCGCCGCTCCCCGTGTATAATTCATCGGGGCCATTGTAAGGATAGGCTGTTGTGAGGTGATTGGGGTCATTGACGACGTGGTGAGAGGCACCACTGTCGAGGAGATAGCCGGACGGAGGGGAGGTGGCGGTGATGGTGTTCGCCTGGGGTTGTCTGGGCGGCGATGGTGGTGGTTGGGCATTGGGGAATTGACGTTTGAAGTCCTCACATATTGTAATCCAGTGGCCTACTACTTTGCACCACTGACATTTTCCGACAAATGGACGAGGGGTGTTGGAGGCGCCGCGGGGCTAGTGGCTGTGTCGGGTGGAGGCGCCGGGAGTGGTGGACCCGGTAGTGCTGGAGTTGCCGCCGGTGTACGGTGGTTGCTGGCTGCGGTTCTTGGAGGAGGTGGGGCGGGACTTGGAGGTGGCAACGAGAGCAGTGGCGGAGGTGAGGCCGGCAGCGGTGGCGGATGTGAGCTCCAATTCACGAACAAGCAATTTGTCGTGTAATTCGGCGAGGTCAATAGTTGAATCCTTGGCTTTGATGGCATCAACAATGGCGTTCTAGGGTTCATCCAGGCCATGGAGGATGTGGGAAACGACATCATCTGCATCCACAGGTTTGCTGAGTTCTGCAAAGAGGTCGGCAGTGGCGGTGATGGTTTGGACATAATCCGAGATTGTTTGATTGCCTTTGACTGTGGTGCGTAGTTTATGTTTTAGTTGGCTGATTCTACCTTTGGATGGATTGGCGTAGGTAGAATTGAGTGTGTCCACGCATCCTTCGTGGTCTTGGGGCGGGTGATGAGCGGGGCAACGGTTGGAGTCAGGGTGCCGATGAGGGCACCAAAGAGCAGGCGGTCTTGCCGGTGCCAGGCTGTGTATTCGGGGTTGGGTGTGGATGAACCGGCGGTGGTGGTGGTCTTCGCCGGCGGAGGGGAAGAGCCATCAATGAATTTTAAGAGATCATAGCCTTGAAGGATTGCTTGCATTTGGACCTTCCAGGTTATAAAATTTTGAAGGGTCAATTTAATGACATTGGATAGATTGACAACAATGAATGACATCGTTAAGTGTTGTGGAGATATTGGCCATTGTAGATCGGTTTTGTGCGCAAAAGCGAAAAAGATAGGATGGGTAGATCGACTTTAGGTTGATACCATGTAATGAAATAATTAATTGTTGTGTTTATTTCTCTTGAAAGATTAGTATTTAAATACATACAATGCTAACGTTCTAGTCAAATGTAGATCCTATATCTATGGAGAAGTGGAGAAATTAGTACGTTAGTGGAATATGGTGATGGTTAAGATAGTGGAGAGATAATGGGAATTAAAATGGAATATTAATTCCTTAAATTATGTAAACTATTTTCCTCAATATCTATAACTACCTTGCTTGTTTTTGAATTTTGAATAATTACACGAACTGTAGAATTTGTTTGCATAAGTGTAGTGACGTAGTTTGTTGGTTGGGCATATGAATATCATCGTCACAGTAGTAACATTTAGCGTGTTTGAGTTAAGTTTCCGTCACCACATATCAAGTTGTTCTCTATCAATTTTGTCTATTATAGAAGTTATTTCTTTTTCTTTATGATCTGGAGTCCAGTAATAGTTTGATCAATTCATTTTGCTTAGGTATGAGGTTTGATTTCATCTATGAAAATATGAGGATCATTTTTCTCAAGTTGGTTTTGGTTAAAGTGATCCTTGGTTGGATATATGATTGGATACATTCTAGCCTTCTCAAACCATGTTGTTGTGCACCAGAGTATATTGGTATCTTTCGTTGCAGTCTTCAAGTATCTAATATAAATTATCATATTATTTATGCAGTCTAGTTAATGTATATCTAGCGGTATAAAAAATATATATGTGAAGCAGGCATTAAGAATTGTCAATTATGATAAAGCTTCTTCAATCAAGATTACAGGTAAAACGTATCTTTTTATGTGTATAGTTGCATGTAACTTGATCAGTCTTATATTGATTTGTTTTCTACAACTACTATTTTACAAAGTGCTCTTGCGTGTTGTTCGAATTATAGGAAAATCAAGCTTCTTGAATGCAGAGTGTAGTAGGTATTATGAGTTTTACCTTCATCATAGAACTGGTCGATGAGAGTTGCATATTTGGTTAGTTTTAATTTGTCCAGATTGAGATTTTTGTTCATCGGATTCAAAGTTCTGTGTAGATTTCATGTTTTTCATTTATGTCAATAAGCATTAGTAGTGTTCATGTACGTTTTGTGGATGATGTTCTCATTTTTTTTCGGGGTTACCTACCATGGAAATCATTCTGATTGCAAAGGTTGTAGCAAACAAGGTTATTTAGGTAAGTACGACTTTATGTCTGCTCTTATTTGATCATATGTATGAGTTCAATGCCGCTATCTCTTTCATAAATTGTAATTCTTTGTGTTTTTTCATCAAGTGTATTTGATACTGCCCATTCTGCTGCTAGCTAGGCAATATACATTTGCTTTATAATTGTGAAATATATAGTAGTAGCATCCAATTTTTTTTTAAAAAAAAAACATCGTGACCTTATAATATACAACAATAGAAGCATGGGGAAAAAACCCTCATGGTCATGCTAGTTCCACATCAGCTTACAAGCCAAACTAATTAGGGGGAAATTCTCCCCCAACCACACCGATTAGTCTAAAAGAGAGGGTTCCCCAAATACAAGATAATCTTAGTCAGGTATATCATACAAGAGAGCTTCACTACTAATAATACTAGCGAAATTTGCTAGTATCCTCTCACCCTCAAGATATCATCCAACTGGCATTGGGTCTTCTGATATTCTCTCAAATTGATGATGCCCTCGAAATAAATATCAACTGATCAATGCAAATGATACGGCGCTACACACGAGATAGCAAACTCCATAGCAATTTTGCTTTGATATCAGCTTACTGCACATTATTGGGTGCTGGAAATTCTTCGATTGAAACTACAATAGGCCGACCACGATCATCTGGATGATGAGACCAGCAATGATCCGGTCTCCAAAAACAACTAGCATGCATGCCGTACAAAGACTATGATAGCCGACGGAGGAGGAAGCCAACTCCTAGGAGAATAGAGATGAGAGGAGGCCTCTCACTGAAAGATAAGCTTCAGTAAAGGAATTGTACCTAAACTTCTTTCCACCAGGAAAGTTGGGTTATGCTTGACTTTATTCCTCGAAGCATATATGACCCAAAAGCTTGTTGGCTATTAGAGATAACTTCTCACACTCCACACTCAGACATCCGAAAAAACCAATCCACACGCGATCCACATTATTAGGAATTTCATTCACCCACAAACCTCCATATATCTCACGGCAACAAAGAAGAAACAATGAGCCAAGTGTCCTTAGCCCACAAAAGAAACACTTGGAATCACCTCCAATCCGTCTAGCCAAATTATCCTGACAGAGGGATAATATTTCTAAGAACTTCCAGAGATTGAGTTTAACTCTAGGGCAGCAAATGGAGCTGGTAAGCTTCTTCCCAATCCTACCGATGGAGAGGGGGGAGAGGAGGAGCTTCCCCCTCCTTTTTCTTTTACCAGAGCAATATAAGATGACTTAACCGAGAACTTGTTGTCTTTGGAGAAGACCCAGGACCACTGATTAGAGCTATCCACAACATGTGGAGTAGGAGACCGAGACTCATCACCCACAGGAGGAAGAGACCGAGCTCCTTCTCTGAGCAAACCCACTACCGAAGAGATGGACTTCCAGATGGGGCTACCTTTGTTCGAAGGGGGGCACTCACTAATATTAATGTCAGGGTAGTAGAGCTGCTTCATAACTTGAGCTACTAGAGACCCCGGACATGAGAGTAATCTCCAAAGTTGTTTAACCAAAAGAGCCTTATTGAACTTTTCCACCTCTCTGAAACCAAGGCCTCCTTGGTCCGTCGTTTCACAAACTTTAGACCATTTAGTCCAGTGGAGAGCTCTCTTATCAGCTTTCCCACTCCACCAGAAGGAATAGAAGGCTGAATTGAGTTTTGCAATAATACCCTTGGGAAGAGCAAATAGGGACATGGTGTAATTTGGAATAGACTGGAGAACACTGGCCACCATGACAGATCTAGCTGCTTGAGCCATAGGTTTAGTCCAACTGGAAACCCTTTTGTGAACTGAATCGATAAGATAGGTAAAGAGATCATGTTTTCTCCTACCTATCTTGAGGGGAAGCCCTAGGTATTTTGAGAAGCAAGGAACCTCTTGGACATTCAGAAGACTGGAGAGATTGTCTTTAAAGGGGGGAGATAGTCTTTTGCTAAACACCAATTCAGATTTGAGATGGTTGATTTTGTGACCGGTGGCTTGAAGGAATTTTGTGAGGATATGGTTCATGAAATACCCCAAATTAATAAAGCATGGATTAAATATTTAATCACATTAATTAAGGCCTAAACATGCCTCAAAAGTCAACTGAGAACAACAGTGGTCAACACAAATCAAGATGTTGCACCCTTTGACTGTTAAGGGTAAACAAATACCCAAATGAACTACTTAGGACCTAAAAATTTGTCCTAAGCATATTAACACATTACTAAACATATTAAAGTCGTTGGACAACACTCCAACACAAAGAACAAGCACTTTCATGCTACAGGGTCAAATAGAGCAAAAAGGTGCTCTAAGAAACCTTAAAGGCCTAATGACCTTTAAATGATATAAAATTGAGTTACATGATCAAATATCATGTAAGGTACACAACAAGACCGTTGTCAAAGAAAACCAAGCTCAGAAACACCAGGCAACACAAAATGTGCGCTAAAACTCCTTAAAGCACGTTTTTGTGAAATTGTCTTTTAAATTGGTTTTAAATGAGCTAAAAGGTTATAAATACCTTTAAATATAAAAAATATCATATTATATGATATTAGGAATTTAATTCCAGAAATTTACGAATTTTTACAAAATTAATATTAAAATATTAATAAAACCCTAATGTGGGGCCCGTTTGGGTCAACATTGACTAAGTTGGTCAATGTTGACCATTGACCACGAAATGGACTACATAAAATCAGATAAATAAGTCTCTTAACAGACCAAGAGACAAGTACCATGTGACAATTAAATATAGTCCTTTACTTTAGCATAAAATAACAAAAAAAAGACATACTTTACCTTATAAAACAAAAAAGGTGGGCTCCACTTACCTTTCCCATGTGAGCCAGCTGATTTGGAGCCTCCAATTACTCCTCATTTCCCTTGCATTTCGTGGCTCCATGTAGGAACAAGACAAGGAGAGTGACTCACCTTACATTAAATGAATTAAAGTAACATTTACTCCATTTTCAATCAAAATTTGAATCAATCAAGCCCTACCTTTCTCTTATCTTCAACGGCTGCCCCCTCCTCTTGTCTCCACTGATTTAGCTTCAATTATCCAACTCCAATCAGCATTGATGAGTCATCAAACCAATAATGACCTAAAATATTCAAAAAAGTGCTTTAAGGCAATAATAGGTCTTTCCCCTTCATTCCTTCCTCTTCAGCCGAGATGGCTCACCCCTTGAGCTCTCTTTGGCTCCCCTCCACCGTAGGTAAGGTTCCCAAGCATCATTGATGAGATCTCAAGCTCTAGGTAAGCTCTTAAGGCATAAAAATGCCCATTTTCTTCATCTTTCTTTCCTTTTTCGATTGATCTACACTCCAACCTTTTCTATACATCTATGTAGAGTGTTTTGGAGGTTAAAGGAAGGTTCAATCTCGTTCATAACCAGATCTAAGGAGGAAAGTTCAAGTCTTGACCATTTAAGGTAAAAATGTGCTTTAAGCTCATAACTTTTGATTCCCTTCAAGTTCGGCTGTGAAACTTTGGTCATAGCCTCATCTTCTTCTCCTTTTCATGTAGAATCTGTTGGTTAGCCATTTGGAGCAACGTGTGGCCGAGATCCAAAGGAAATACCCTCTTTTAAGGCATTTTTCCAAGGTAAAACCTAATAACAAGGTAGCTTGTTGAGATCTAGCTATTTCCTATGTCAATATGGTGGATCTAACACCTTGTGGTGTGTTTGATTCAGGTCGAAACCATCTTGAACTCTCCTTGCACTCTTAAGGTAATTTTTGCCTTAAATCTTACATTAAATTACTTCTTATGGTTAGATCTTGCTTGGAGACTAACTAGGCCTTGTTTTCTGTTTGAAAACATGTAAAACAAGCTGTGGAGAATTTCTACTTAAGGTGGCCGAACCAAACAAGGATTACCTAAGCTAAATCAAGGTATAAATCACTTAAACATTAACTTTGCTAAGTTAATGTGTTCTTAAACTACTCCTAATTAAATTGCCGTGAGTGAAGGGTAAAATAAGGTCTTGATTGACCTTAAAATGTTTAAGGAATGGTTTAATAAATTTTATAACTAATTAAACAAGCATAATTGTCAAATTTAAGACATTATGTGGAAGTTTGGTAATTAAATGGAAAGTGTGTGGTGAGGCCGAGAATTAAGGGTATATTTTGGGACATTTATGTGTAATTTATTTTGTGAGCAAATGTTTGTAATAAGGCCATGTATTTTAGGCCATTTTATCTATGCATTTACAAGCTTTTATTTAAGTTTAAGTAGTATAAATGCATTACCGAATTGAAAAGGGGTTTTAGGTGTAATTAAAGTAAATTTGGGGGCTATATAATAATTAAGCCGGAAATTAGAGGTTAAAAGGAGTTAAAATAAAGTTTATAAGATTTTATAAAGTTTTGGGGTTAAATGGTGAATTTTAGAAAGTTTGGGTACTAAACCGTAATTATAAGGAATTGGTGGTCAAGGAAATATTAAGGTGGTCAACCTTGACCATATGCTAGGTTTTGACCAAACTAGATAAGTTAAATAACTTAAGGTTTTATAATAAGATAAGTATTTTATGGTAATATTTTTATAACATATGTGGTAAATATGTTATTACCAAAAATAAAGGGTGTACAATGGTATTTTAAACACCAATGGGCTATTAGGAATTTTTAGGAATTTATTGAGTTGTTTTTGGAATTAAAATAAACTATATATGTATAATATATAGTTATTATGTCATTATGACACTTTGGAAAAAATAGATGGTGGAATGGTAAATACCAAGAGTATATGGGTTAATAAGGATATTTATAACCCTTTGGTAAAATTTGGAGATTTTTAGAATTGTATAAGAGTATTTAATAAGATATGTGTATAATATATGGTTTAAGGATATTATAAAACTATATGTTATAAATAGGGCCAAATGGCAATTATAAAACAGCACAAGGGCTGTTCGGAATTTACAAAAATAACCATAGGTTATGCTCTTTTATAAGTTAGAAATGTTATATTAAATGGAATATATAACATGTTATGATTTAAGGGGTGATTTTGTAAATTAAGGAAACTATGGTTTATGGAAAAGAATAAGATTTTCTTATGGTGCCTAAGAGGCAATAATAAATAGTTTTGTATAAAAACTATAGGTTATGAGTTAAAGGAAATAAAAATATCATATCAAATGATATTAGCATTTTTGTATAACATTACATAATGTCATGTGGTCAAAAAGGGAATTTAAATAAATTCAGGGGCTATACGAATTAATAAGAGTTGGGAAATGAATTTTAGACTATGGTCTACAATGTCATAAATGTTATGACAATTATATGGTATTAAGGTGGTTTAATGGAATTAGTGTAAGGAAGGGTACTCACATAAAATAATGTGACAAACTATAAATAAATGGGATTTATAAGCTAAGGTGTTTATGGAATAAACCTTAGGAGTTGTATTTATACAACATAAAATGTTACATGTTAGGATAATAATCTTAATATAAGTTGTATAATGTAATACAACTAATGGGAATAATCATCTAATAAAAGATGATAAAATGTAACATAAAATATAAGAGTTTATGAAACTCATGAGAATTACCTACGTGGTAAAAATATATACATACACAAGAATAATGTATATAAGGTGGATAAATATATTTTGGTTGAAAACCATATGATTTAATGGTGGTGGTTATTTAAAAAAAAATATAGTTACGAACTATAAGTTATGAATTTTAGAATGCAATTTAATACAAGAATGCATGCATACATGCAACTATAGGTTACGTACCTAAACTAGATGTGGATTAGATTAAAAGAAATATAAGGAATTAAACTTAACAGTTGAAATAGTTTTGACGTACGCGTTTTAAGTAACGAAGCCGACTGTTTTAGAGAAACCCGTAACAAACGACTGTAGAAAACAGGGGTGAACTGTCGGGGTTACTTATAATTCGGAAATACCGGATGTAGTTAGTCATGGAGACTGACTTATAGTTTTATTACCGTTTAGATTATACTGCTGACAAGGACGCTTGACGAGCTAACGGACTACACGGAGCGTAGGATCTTGCTGATTCATACTCCACCGTAATACAGTCAGGGTGAACGTTATGTAAAGGGGTTTGATCCGAGTTGTCCTAAGGTTGCTCCTTGGGCTCGGATTTGGTTGATATAACTTGTATGTTGTTACATGTCTCGGATTGTCTCTGAGGGCTTCCTCAGTTCAGACTTCTGTGTGATCTGTGATAAGATTTTTTTTGTCTGAACGTGATAATTAATATGCATGAATTGTATTTATAGCTGCTTATTATTTACTGTTGTTGAGTTAACAGTATTGGTTCGTATATATGAACCTATATATAAAACGAACTAGCGGCTATGGTGCTATCTTATATGAAACATAAGGAACGTCAGAAAAACGTTGTAGCACTAAGATAATAAGATATACATATTATCTGAGACTTTTATACGGAGCATTGGCCTTTCTATACGCCGCTCTTGTATCTAGCACTGGATCCCGAGTTTACAGACTCCGGATTGGACTAATGACCTTAGTCTGCTGTGTTAGAAAATTTGGTAATGCGATGCGATGGTATAATTAATTAATTAATGGAATGGAAGTAAAGCCAAGAGGATGTGGCTCTTGGTGCGCGCTGTGATCACAAAAACGATACCAGGATGTCCGCGTACGGGTCCGTAAGTATCAAGAAAATTTCCCGTGAGCTAGAATGGCTCGTTGGTCGGAGACTCTACCGTTGGAGTGGCTACTGCCGTGGGTGACCCGCCATAATATATGGGTAACTAGAGACATGTCGTTTTAACGAGACATTGTCACTAGGTATAACTGAACAACTAAAACAATTGAGACTTATACAGTGGCGAACAATACTATGGACGAGACTTGATACTTGTTTATTAATCTCGTTATTTCGCTTTGTTGTTCATTGGTTATACTTGTGGTTATTTTATTGTGTGTTGATGGTTGGATGGAGCCTACCAGGCTAAGGTGAATTAAATAAGAAAACTGTACGCTACGGCGAATGTACATTGTACATTACATTGTTATTACTCGATACGTTCGATATATAAATGTTGTATGGAATATTAAATGAATGTTTGGATATTTGGACGGATGGTTGAATGTTTATGGATATTTGGATGGATGGTTGGATTTATTATGCATGTTTATTACAGTATTGAATATATCTGTAAAATGGTAAAGCATGTAACCAATCTAATAACAAGATGGTTAAAATGACAAGTGACCATTAGGGTCCAGGCCCGGCATACTCAGCGTCTATCGCTGATACTACACTCATGCAGGTTGTTGATCATTGTCGGAGCTGAAGAGCAGGAACAGGGTAATTGGAGATGTGGTATTGTAATGAAGATGGTGTATGGTCTTATGGTAAGGTTAAGTATTTTTCAGGATTGGGTAGACGCTCACTTGTCGATGTTTATGGTTGATGGACTTAGTGTGATGTATAGGAGTTTCTCGTTATCACTGCGGTTAGCAGTTTATTTGTATTGGAAGTTGGATGTAGTTTGGCTGCGTTGCTCGCATGGGCGAGTAACGGCCGGTGACACCCGAGTGAGTTTTGTAATGGTTATTTGTTTTTCCGCTGCGAGACGTTTTATTTATTGCTACGTGAGAGATTATATCGTGATTATGGAGAGGGGTGTTACAAAAGTGGTATCAGAGCGGAGTACCGCTCTGATGACGAGAAAGTAGGTTAAGACAGTGAGCTTAGGACTTGGGAAACATTGGGAAACATTTGGGAGATACGAGACGATTCGTCTTAGGAAGATATTGTGTCTAGAACGCAAATTGCGTGACAGGTTAGCCTTTAAGGCAACTTAATATCTATTGGTTGTGTACGGTAATTTTACCGAGTAATTATGTGACATACTGTACTACAGATGTCTAGTGGAACTAGAGGGCGTGGTACTGGAAGAGGTGGAGGCGGTGACCCCGGCATTCCAGGAGTTGCTGAGACGGTTGCAGCCGTTCTTGCACAGCTGGGTACTCAGATAGGAGGAGCACCAGCCCACCCGCCACAGCCCAGGGAAACGAACTGGCTGAAGTCAGTTACAGAGACCCGACCCCGTGGCTTTGGAGCGTTACATTGAACATGAGAAAGCGTATGAAGCTTTACAGGTACCAGACGACAAGAAGATCGCCATTGCTGCTTTCCATCTGAGGGATGCAGCCAGCACTTGGTGGAGGTTGGTCAAGGACCACCACCTGGCTACGCCCGACTTTTCGTGGGCTGCCTTTGTCGAGTTGCTGAGAGGGAAGTACTACCCAGCACATCTCAAACAGAAGAAGCGTCAGGAGTCCGAGACACTGACCCAAGGAGGTCTGACCGTGGATGAGTATTACGCTCGATTCATTGGTCAGCTGGACTTCATTCCCGGTGTGGATTACTCAGAGACCGTGAAGGTCGAGAAGTTCCGGGGAGGACTATTATTTCGCATTCAGATGGCGATGGGTGCTACCCTCTACACTACCATCCAGATACTAACATGAAAGCCATAAAATTCTTCACTTACTACATTACCAATTAACCTTGTGAGAACTTACCAAGGAGATTCCAGGAGTGTTATGAGGCTGCCTCGAGGACCGAGCTAATGCTCCAGACTCGGGAAGAGACTCTAGGGGCAAAGAAAAGGAAGAACCCTGAAGGAGAGTCTGAGGGTGGAGGAACATCTCCAGGAGGAGGCCAGAAAAAGGGAAAGTAAGGACTTATCCCACTCTAGATCGTTTACCATGCTAAATATCTTATAAATACTGACCCGAAACATTTAAACAGGAAGTTTTTCCAAAAGAAAGGGCAACAGGGTCACAAGGGAAAGAAAGGGAAAGAGCCCGTCCTTCAGTTGACCGGCCCAGCTATTGATGCTAAGCCTCTGAGATCTGCACCTCCTAAGGGTGAGAACACCTACCTCTTAAATACAAATATAATCTTAACCTATATACCACCAGATTTTAACTTAAACTTCAATACAATCATCAGGCACCGGACAGCCCCAGCGCCATTTTTACTGTAAGCGTTGTGGAAAGGACCATCCAGGGGTCGACTGCGAAGGCGGCAAAGTCGAGTGTCGGTGCTGCCACAAAGAGGGCCACAGGGAATTCGAATGCTGGATGAACCCAGAGAGCCGTAATTACAGGCCACCAAAGAATACTCAGAAGACCTCAGCTGGAGGGTCTGGAGTACCACGAGGCGGTCAGGATGGCCAGACATCTACTGATGCTGGAGCCCAGAAGGGCAAGGGAGTAGATAGGGCATGAGTACCCTAACTCCATGAGACCGCTGGTGGAAGACTTTTACTTACTATGTTGTGTACTTACTTTGAATGTTAGAAGGAGCTATGTTATAAGTATGTGGGAGTGTGTCATTGACCACTCGCCTTTTGTGTTAGACTTTGGGATTAATTGTGTGTACTCAGTACCAATAAGCTTTGAACCTTGAAGGATAATATATATGAACAGAATGTTAAGGCTTACATTATCATGTAGCCCATACTCGACGACACAGAGTCAATGAGACCGGAAATTACTGAACCAGAATTTCCACCTGCATGGCGCACTTGCTATTGCAAGCGCTACGACAAGAAAACCACTGAAATTTCCATCTGCCTTGCGCACTTGCTACAGCAAGTGCAGCGACAGCAACAGCAACAGTAACAACTACTGCAAATGCAACTGCAACAACTACTACTTTTAACCTGTTATATAAAAAAAACATACAAACCTTGAGATTAGAAACCTATGCAACCTTTTGGAAGGACCGTTAGTCCGACCACTGCAACTGGACACATTATACAGCCACTATGACTGTAAAAAAAAAACACACACAGTTTAAACGTTCGAGGAAGTTTCAGACAGGGCTATTAGCCAAATACCATCAAAGTATACTTGCATTTAATGCTAATCACTACTAGTGATACATGTTTAGTCCTTATGGACAAGCATACCCTTTGTAGATGCACCACCGTCAGTGAGGATGGTTGGGAAGTGAAGAGCCAAGTTGCTCAAACTATTATGCAATCTGCAAAACATCCAAATACACGGATGTGGGAACGAATATGAACTATGGATGAGAAATGATCAGAAGAAAAAAAAAAAAAAAATGTGTTGTACTCACTGAGATAAAAAAAAGGGAGAAACAAGTTTGCTAATATAGCACGGATTTTACTTACACCGAGTTGAATAATACCGGTCTATGATACAAGTTACCACGGTTGCCACAAAGGCAATAGCACTTATTACAAGATAACTGATAACAGGAATTATTACACAAAAAAAACAAGCAAAAAAAAAGAAGAAGAAGAAGAAGAAGAAGAAAAAAAAGGGGATATCCATCAAAGGGAGATTGACAACAGAATACTTCACAACATCCGTGTGACAGACATTACCAGTTTACTAAACGAGACATGGGATAACCACACTCCGTTAGGAGAATGTGGGCCTGACATACTTATTTATGAGTTAGTCAGGTAAGTAGTAATGTATCAGTACGGTACCCCATGCAAGTAGACAAGTAGTGTTAGGAACACGAGAAGTAGTCAACTCCATACTACGGACAGTAAGACGGATTACCTCGAAGATGGACGAGAAGAGCCACAGTTAAAGCAACGGGCTAAGGAAATCAAGAACTTCCACCACAGAGAGCAGTAGACAGTATAGAGAAGACGAAGAAAACTTTCAGGGACTGAACACTAAAAAAGAAAAAAGAAACAGGAAAACCCATAATGGACGAATAATATGTAGAAGCCTCATAAGGATCAAGCAAATGCTTGCAATCCAGAGGAAATCTACCAGATGATATGGATATAAACGCGTGACTACGCAAGGAGAAAAGATAAAGCTATATGATAGCAGATACCTTAAGCAAAGAACAATGGATTTGGAATGTACCACTCATAGGATAATTCGCACATCTTATCTGTTTGACTCATGAGATATTAGCTGTTGAGCGTTTACGCCTCTGCACTCTGTATGACTGAGTGTTTTGGTATTGCACTCGTGCAGTTATTAATCTAGTAGGAATGCAGAAAAAAAGTGGAGTCAACAAGAGTGTGTAAAAAAAAGAAGAAGAAAAAAAAGGAAAAAAAAAAAAGAAGAACTACAACAGTGTGTTACTCTGGAACAAACCTACCAGGAGACATGGATGACAAACATCATCTTTGTGGACATTTAGGCTGGTACGTCTTAGTATTACAAAGACAAGTGCAAAAAGCACTAAGTACTAACAGTAGCCAATGTCATATTACATCTCAAACTGAATATCAGTGAGAAAAGACACACGCATGTATGCTAGTGATCCAAACAAGTGGATTCACAGCAATGAAAAAAAAGAGGCAAATTGAGCCTATGATTCATGGGTCTGCACCTCATACGGAGCGAGTGGGCCCATAAGAACAAACTTAGAGAGAGCACAAATAGTTAGTGCCTCACCCTTTATATATTGCGGAGCCCAGAAGGGCTAGAGTCATACCCCTCTCTCTGATATGAGGATAACCCACGAATTGGTGAACTCTTTGAGAGCCAAGTATCCAGCGCTCCTTGTTGAGCGGCTGTGGTATACTTGTGGGGTACGGGGGCGTAACCCTTTTTAAGGGGGGTAGAGCCTCTTGGTTGTGCACATGTGTGCACTAAGTTTTGGCTGTTTGATATGCATTGCATACAAAAAAAAAGAGAATTGGTGGTACGCGGGGCGTGCGTTTTGGTTTGTTTGTGTGTGATGTGCACTTGTATGTATGTATCTTACGAGATACCTGTATGACTGTTGTGTTTACACCAGGTGTGTAACACTTTTCTTATGCTATTTGTGATATGTATTCATATTGCTTTATAGAATGATTACATATGGTATCGCCTAGATACGAAATGAATCGTTAGATATGGAATGTGGAACAATGGAATGTTATGGACACCTCAGAGAGGTTGTCAGGGTTGGTAGAACTGATAGGAAATGATGGTGCTGATGGATCACCTATATCCATATATGAATGAACTAACGCCACAAAGTGATGGCTATGTGCTGTATAGGCACAACACGATGTGTGTAAATGATATATCACATAGATATACATTATGGGAATAATGGGTAGTTATACATTTATATATTTACCTATTTAATTGAGAGACTTCGGGACGAAGTCTTTTTAAGGGGGGTAGATTGAAATACCCCAAATTAATAAAGCATGGATTAAATATTTAATCACATTAATTAAGGCCTAAACATGCCTCAAAAGTCAACTGAGAACAACAGTGGTCAACACAAATCAAGATGTTGCACCCTTTGACTGTTAAGGGTAAACAAATACCCAAATGAACTACTTAGGACCTAAAAATTTGTCCTAAGCATATTAACACATTACTAAACATATTAAAGTCGTTGGACAACACTCCAACACAAAGAACAAGCACTTTCATGCTACAGGGTCAAATAGAGCAAAAAGGTGCTCTAAGAAACCTTAAAGGCCTAATGACCTTTAAATGATATAAAATTGAGTTACATGATCAAATATCATGTAAGGTACACAACAAGACCGTTGTCAAAGAAAACCAAGCTCAGAAACACCAGGCAACACAAAATGTGCGCTAAAACTCCTTAAAGCACGTTTTTGTGAAATTGTCTTTTAAATTGGTTTTAAATGAGCTAAAAGGTTATAAATACCTTTAAATATAATAAAATATCATATTATATGATATTAGGAATTTAATTCCAGAAATTTACGAATTTTTACAAAATTAATATTAAAATATTAATAAAACCCTAATGTGGGGCCCGTTTGGGTCAACATTGACTAAGTTGGTCAATGTTGACCATTGACCACGAAATGGACTACATAAAATCAGATAAATAAGTCTCTTAACAGACCAAGAGACAAGTCCCATGTGACAATTAAATATAGTCCTTTACTTTAGCATAAAATAACAAAAAAAAGACATACTTTACCTTATAAAACAAAAAAGGTGGGCTCCACTTACCTTTCCCATGTGAGCCAGCTGATTTGGAGCCTCCAATTACTCCTCTTTTCCCTTGCATTTCGTGGCTCCATGTAGGAACAAGACAAGGAGAGTGACTCACCTTACATTAAATGAATTAAAGTAACATATTTACTCCATTTTCAATCAAAATTTGAATCAATCAAGCCCTACCTTTCTCTTATCTTCAACGGCTGCCCCCTCCTCTTGTCTCCACTGATTGAGCTTCAATTATCCAACTCCAATCAGCATTGATGAGTCATCAAACCAATAATGACCTAAAATATTCAAAAAAGTGCTTTAAGGCAATAATAGGTCTTTCCCCTTCATTCCTTCCTCTTCAGCCGAGATGGCTCACCCCTTGAGCTCTCTTTGGCTCCCCTCCACCGTAGGTAAGGTTCCCAAGCACCATTGATGAGATCTCAAGCTCTAGGTAAGCTCTTAAGGCATAAAAATGCCCATTTTCTTCATCTTTCTTTCCTTTTTCGATTGATCTACACTCCAACCTTTTCTATACATCTATGTAGAGTGTTTTGGAGGTTAAAGGAAGGTTCAATCTCGTTCATAACCAGATCTAAGGAGGAAAGTTCAAGTCTTGACCATTTAAGGTAAAAATGTGCTTTAAGCTCATAACTTTTGATTCCCTTCAAGTTCGGCTGTGAAACTTTGGTCATAGCCTCATCTTCTCCTCCTTTTCATGTAGAATCTGTTGGTTAGCCATTTGGAGCAAGGGTGGCCGAGATCCAAAGGAAATACCCTCTTTTAAGGCATTTTTCCAAGGTAAAACCTAATAACAAGGTAGATTGTTGAGATCTAGCTATTTCCTATGTCAATATGGTGGATCTAACACCTTGTGGTGTGTTTGATTCAGGTCGAAACCATCTTGAACTCTCCTTGCACTCTTAAGGTAATTATTGCCTTAAATCTTACATTAATTACTTCTTATGGTTAGATCTTGCTTGGAGACTAACTAGGCCTTGTTTTCTTTTGAAAACATGTAAAAAGCTGTGGAGAATTTCTACTTAAGGTGGCCGAACCAAACAAGGATTACCTAAGCAAATCAAGGTATAATCACTTAAACATTAACTTGCTAAGTTAATGTGTTCTTAAACTACTCCTAATTAAATTGCGTGAGTGAAGGGTAAAATAAGGTCTTGATTGACCTTAAAATGTTTAAGGAATGGTTTAATAAATTTTATAACTAATTAAACAAGCATAATTGTCAAATTTAAGACATTATGTGGAAGTTTGGTAATTAAATGGAAAGTGTGTGGTGAGGCCGAGAATTAAGGGTATATTTTGGGACATTTATGTGTAATTATTTTGGAGCAAATGTTGTAATAAGGCCATGTATTTTAGGCATTTTATTTATGCATTTACAAGTTTTATTAAGTTTAAGTAGTATAAATGCTTACGAATTGAAAAGGGGTTTAGGTGTAATTAAAGTAAATTTGGGGGCTATATAATAATTTAAGCCGAAAATTAGAGGTTAAAGGGTTAAAATAAAGTTTATAAGATTTTATAAAGTTTTGGGGGTTAAATGGTGAATTTAGAAAGTTTGGGTATAAACCGTAATTATAAGAATTGGTGGGCAAGGAAATATTAAGGTGGTCAACCTTGACCATATGCTAGGTTTGACCAAACTAGATAAGTTAAATAACTTATTTAAGGTTTTATAATAAGATAAGTATTTTATGGTAATATTTTATAACATATGTGGTAAATATGTTATTACCAAAATAAAGGGTGTACAATGGTATTTTAAACACCCATGGGCTATTAGGAATTTTTAGGAATTTATTGAGTTGTTTTTGGAATTAAAATAAACTATATATGTATAATATATAGTTATTATGTCATTATGACACTTTGGAGAAAAATAGATGGTGGAATGGTAAATACCAAGAGTATATGGGTTAATAAGGATATTTATAACCCTTTGGTAAAATTTGGAGATTTTTAGAATTGTATAAGAGTATTTAATAAGATATGTGTATAATATATGGTTTAAGGATATTATAAAACTATATGTTATAAATAGGGCCAAATGGCAATTATAAAACAGCACAAGGGCTGTTCGGAATTTACAAAAATAACCATAGGTTATGCTCTTTTATAAGTTAGAAATGTTATATTAAATGGAATATATAACATGTTATGATTTAAGGGGTGATTTTGTAAATTAAGGAAACTATGGTTTATGGAAAAGAATAAGATTTTCTTATGGTGCCTAAGAGGCAATAATAAATAGTTTTGTATAAAAACTATAGGTTATGAGTTAAAGGAAATAAAAATATCATATCAAATGATATTAGCATTTTTGTATAACATTACATAATGTCATGTGGTCAAAAAGGGAATTTAAATAAATTCAGGGGCTATACGAATTAATAAGAGTTGGGAAATGAATTTTAGACTATGGTCTACAATGTCATAAATGTTATGACAATTATATGGTATTAAGGTGGTTTAATGGAATTAGTGTAAGGAAGGGTACTCACATAAAATAATGTGACAAACTATAAATAAATGGGATTTATAAGCTAAGGTGTTTATGGAATAAACCTTAGGAGTTGTATTTATACAACATAAAATGTTACATGTTAGGATAATAATCTTAATATAAGTTGTATAATGTAATACAACTAATGGGAATAATCATCTAATAAAAGATGATAAAATGTAACATAAAATATAAGAGTTTATGAAACTCATGAGAATTACCTACGTGGTAAAAATATATACATACACAAGAATAATGTATATAAGGTGGTAAATATATTTTGGTTGAAAACCATATGATTTAATGGTGGTGGTTATTTAAAAAAAATAAATATAGTTACGAACTATAAGTTATGAATTTTAGAATGCAATTTAATACAAGAATGCATGCATACATGCAACTATAGGTTACGTACCTAAACTAGATGTGGATAAGATTAAAAGAAATATAAGGAATTAAACTTAACAGTTGAAATAGTTTTGACGTACGCGTTTTAAGTAACGAAGCCGACTGTTTTAGAGAAACCCGTAACAAACGACTGTAGAAAACAGGGGTGAACTGTCGGGGTTACTTATAATTCGGAAATACCGGATGTAGTTAGTCATGGAGACTGACTTATAGTTTTATTACCGTTTAGAGTATACTGCTGACAAGGACGCTTGACGAGCTAACGGACTACACGGAGCGTAGGATCTTGCTGATTCATACTCCACCGTAATACAGTCAGGGTGAACGGTATGTAAAGGGGTTTGATCCGAGTGTCCTAAGGTTGCTCCTTGGGCTCGGATTTGGTTGATATAACTTGTATGTTGTTATATGTCTCGGATTGTCTCTGAGGGCTTCCTCAGTTCAGACTTCTGTGTGATCTGTGATAAGATTGTTTGTCTGAACGTGATAATTAATATGCATGAATTGTATATTTATAGCTGCTTATTATTTACTGTTGTTGAGTTAACAGTATTGGTTCGTATATATGAACCTATATATAAAACGAACTAGCGGCTATGGTGCTATCTTATATGAAACATAAGGAACGTCAGAAAAACGTTGTAGCACTAAGATAATAAGATATACATATTATCTGAGACTTTTATACGGAGCATTGGCCTTTCTATACGCCGCTCTTGTATCTAGCACTGGATCCCGAGTTTACAGACTCCGGATTGGACTAATGACCTTAGTCTGCTGTGTTAGAAAATTTGGTAATGCGATGCGATGGTATAATTAATTAATTAATGGAATGGAAGTAAAGCCAAGAGGATGTGGCTCTTGGTGCGCGCTGTGATCACAAAAACGATACCAGGATGTCCGCGTACGGGTCCGTAAGTATCAAGAAAATTTCCCGTGAGCTAGAATGGCTCGTTGGTCGGAGACTCTACCGTTGGAGTGGCTACTGCCGTGGGTGACCCGCCATAATATATGGGTAACTAGAGACATGTCGTTTTAACGAGACATTGTCACTAGGTATAACTGAACAACTAAAACAATTGAGACTTATACAGTGGCGAACAATATGGACGAGACTTGATACTTGTTTATTAATCTCGTTATTTCGCTTTGTTGTTCATTGGTTATACTTGTGGTTATTTTATTGTGTGTTGATGGTTGGATGGAGCCTACCAGGCTAAGGTGAATTAAATAAGAAAACTGTACGCTACGGCGAATGTACATTGTACATTACATTGTTATTACTCGATACGTTCGATATATAAATGTTGTATGGAATATTAAATGAATGTTTGGATATTTGGACGGATGGTTGAATGTTTATGGATATTTGGATGGATGGTTGGATTTATTATGCATGTTTATTACAGTATTGAATATATCTGTAAAATGGTAAAGCATGTAACCAATCTAATAACAAGATGGTTAAAATGACAAGTGACCATTAGGGTCCAGGCCCGGCATACTCAGCGTCTATCGCTGATACTACACTCATGCAGGTTGTTGATCATTGTCGGAGCTGAAGAGCAGGAACAGGGTAATTGGAGATGTGGTATTGTAATGAAGATGGTGTATGGTCTTATGGTAAGGTTAAGTATTTTTCAGGATTGGGTAGACGCTCACTTGTCGATGTTTATGGTTGATGGACTTAGTGTGATGTATAGGAGTTTCTCGTTATCACTGCGGTTAGCAGTTTATTTGTATTGGAAGTTGGATGTAGTTTGGCTGCGTTGCTCGCATGGGCGAGTAACGGCCGGTGACACCCGAGTGAGTTTTGTAATGGTTATTTGTTTTTCCGCTGCGAGACGTTTTATTTATTGCTACGTGAGAGATTATATCGTGATTATGGGAGGGGTGTTACAGTTCAGGCGAGAAATGTTAGTGGGATTGGCTTTTCCAAAAGGAGAAGATCATCAGCGGAAAGCTAGATGAGAATGGACGGACAGAGGGGGGAGAGCTTGATCCCCTGAAAATCTCCCATAAACTCGGACTTATTTAGGAAACTAGACAAGGCTTCCTGAGCCAAAATGAATAGGAAGGGAGAAAAAGGGTCTCCTTGTCTAATGCCCCTAGATTGGTCAAAAGAGTTACTGGTTTACCGTTGATGAGGATAGCACATCTGACTGAGCGGACACAGTCATAACTGGAATACTCCAATGGGAAGGGAAACCCATGGAAAAGAACATCATGGAGGAAGCTCCACTCTAACCTGTCATACGCCTTGCTGAAGTCCAACTTAAGAGCAAAGAAACCATTCTGACAGCTTGGTTTCTCTCTAAAAAGTGTTGGAGCTCGCCTGCTAGAATGATATTGTCGGTAATAAGCCTTCCTTTCACAAACCCCGATTGATTATGAGAGATAAGATGCGGTAGGATATGTTGAACCTATTAGACCAAGGTCTTGGAAGCAATCTTATACGCAAAGTTACAAAGAGCAATCGGTCTGAATTTATCAATTCTCTGTCGCCCCCGCAATCTTGGGATAAGGGTGATAAAATACTCATTTAAGGAATCAGGGAGGGGCTGGCCTCTAAGAATAGGCATGCTGCATCAATAATTTGGTCCCCAATGATATGCCAGAAGGTGATAAAGAATTTACCATTGAATCCATCCGGCCCAGGAGCTTTGTTGACTCCTAATTGTTTACAGCAAAATGATTTCCTCTCTAGTATAAGGTCTGCTCAGCTTAAGATTAAAAGCTACCATTAGTCGGTCGGCCCGCCCCACCGCTCCCAAAAGGTCCCTATCCACCTGGGGTTGGGAGGAAGAAAGAGGTTTGGAAATACTCTCTAGCAATGGATTCTATGCTCTGCCAGAATAACTGCATAGTATTCCAGAATCCAGGAGACCAAAGATATCTTTGGATCTTGTATTAGAGGTAGCCCTAGCACGGAAATACCCCGTATTCTTTATCTCCTTCCTTAATCCACCTGTCTCTGGATCGTTGCTTCCACCATATTTCCTCCGGAAAGAGAGTAACTCAATTTCCAAAAGGAGCCTCTTTCTATTATTGATTGCTCCCAAAGAGTTATCACTAATAGAGATCTTACCCAGCTCTTTCTTCTTATTATGATCTTCCATTTAATCTTGGAGATAGACCCACCCCTTCCATTCACTTAGTTTCTGAGCACATAAATCCAGAGAAGTAGTGACATTTGGATAATTGTTACTCCAGACATCCGTAACTATCTCAACACACTTGGGATCCAAACACCAACCGTTTTCAAATCTGAACACTTTTGCCGGAACTTTATGGATACCAAAGAACCTGATTAGAAGAGAACAGTGATCTGAAGCTTCCCGGGGAAGATGTTCCACTGAAATATTAGGGAAGGCCTGAAGCCCAGCAGAGGAGCAAAACACTCTATCCAATCTACTATAGAATGGAAGACCCCATCCTGGCAATTGGTATAAGTAGAGCTCTCTCCAAAGAACCCGATATCATGGAGATCACATTCAGAAATGGCCTCTCTGAACGGAGCCATATGAACATCTTGCCTGATTCTACCCCCGATCTTCTCAGAGGCATAAAGGATCTGATTGAAATCCCAGCTATCACCAGGGCAGCCTAACTTGCTTACCAAGAATCCGGAGAAGTTTCCAGGACAGATGCTTGAGAGACCAATTTGACCACCCATAAAACCCAGTAAAAACAAAGTGGAGATCACCTGGCATAGACATACTGGCAGACATATGATGCCTAGATTGAGAGATCATCGAGCATCCTAAGGAGCTTTTCCACATAAGGCAGAGACCTCCACTCCTTCCTCTGCTTGACACCGCTAGCCCGCGTAAAGCGGGAACATCCCAAAGAAGAGCTCCATATCACTGTCAGACTTGTGAGTCTCACTGAGGAAAATGATATCCGGGTTGAGTTTCAGAATTAAACTCTTAACCCAATAGACTGCCTTGGATTTACCTAATCCCCTACAATTGAGTGATAAACAACTCATCGGACAGTGAGCAACCGGGAAGAACTCAACAACCCGGGCAAAATCAACCACACCACTGAACAAACCAACACAGAGAGCACCCACCAGCCCGATAAACACCCTCAAGGTAATGCTCAAAATACAGGGAGCAAAGCAGGGGCACTGAAGCCAAACAGCCCTACACCAGCACCTCAAGATCCTATGACTAGCTAGCACAACCAATCATCTGGAAGCAGACCGAACACTCCCTAGTCGATGAAGAAACCACCTGCCAGAGACACCCAATCGAATCGAAAGGAGACCCACAACCAGCAAAGTACTCGAACCCACCAGTACCAATTCTCTGACCCTCTGCAAAACTACACAATCAAAATGGAGAAGAGTAGCACCCACTCGGCTACACCCAACTCGCCACCACAAAAATTTCACACAAGACCCACCTCTATCCTGAAGTCACTACACACCCGCTATAACAAAGCAGGAGGACAACGAGCCAACCTCAAAACCTTGATCAGACACACAAAACCACCCTATCAGCAGGACCAAGTTCGACAGAGAATATCGCTCCAGAAGATCACACCATGTCAAAATCCCCAAAGCAAGGAGCTCGCTCAACACAAACACTCAGCCACTGACTCAAGCCAGCCAAGATAACTTCAAACCCACGAACTCTGACAGAAAGGCACCCCTCCAAAACCATGAAGGAAATCCCAAAAAATGCTAGATCGAAACACACACACTCCACTCCCCAGTACTGGTGGAAGAATAAAAACTTGAACCAAACTCGCCTACACCAAGTCAAATTGAATCGAGAAACCAGGATAGCCGTCTCCGAGAAATCAATCGGAACCTAGAGAACAAACAGACCAAGGAGAACCAATCACTCAACAAGAACCCAACCTCTGCCAGAGAGTCGAAGAACTCCAAGCCGAAGACGAAAAGCCTAGCACCCGAAGTGCACCAATCGCAGCAGGTAGAAATCTCAGCCAACAACAACTCAATCGGCACAAGAATCCCCAGGAGGCAGAACTCCAACTAGCCCCGACCTAGATTTGTCTTGCGAACAACCGCAAACATCCACCTTCTGGACCACCTAAAAAGCCGTCGAACCAGAGCAGACCGGAGTCCACCCACTACCTCCAAGCGAAGACCAATTAATCGACGAGGAAGGGGAAATCTGATGACGCACCCGAGAACACGTCGCGGAAGGGGAAAAACGAAGACGAAGCAGCAAAGCAAGACCTCACACTGAATCTAGAGATAGGGATAGGGAATAGCCAAACTTCCAAATTGAGAGGAAGAGACCACCAATCTCTCTATTTAGCACAGAAGAGAACCAAAGAGCACGAAACAATTTCGCCTCTAAAAT
This sequence comes from Limonium bicolor, assembly GCA_023374045.1. NCBI lineage: Eukaryota > Viridiplantae > Streptophyta > Magnoliopsida > Caryophyllales > Plumbaginaceae > Limonium > Limonium bicolor. The sequence goes on from CM041781.1 coordinate 51,862,602, forward strand.
CGCCTCCCCGAGAGCGATATGTACGGCAACGGACGACGCCCTTAGGAGTCCGAACATAGCATCCAGTTAATTTCATTCTATAGTCTGATGTACGAGCAACATCCTGAGACATCATTGTCTGATGTTTTTTTCCGTGCCTTAAGTTTTCATGGAGCTGGTGATGATATCAACTTCAAACTAACCCATTATAATGAATATATGGAACAAGTATGGTTATAGTTCAACAAGTTTGTGGAACTGAATTATTTGAGGATAAAAGAATTTGAAAATGATTTCTATCATTATCGCAGGGGATTGATTGTGTAGATGAAGAACTTGAGTACGGAGAAATAGGTGCACATTTTTCATTGTTAGACAACAAGATTTATCATGTGAAGCTCAAAGTGCCGAGGCGTAATGCTGCACAAGTGTGGAAGATTAGAAGCTTCAATGGTGCAATTCCTAGGAAAAGGTAAGAGAACACTAAAAAGTTAATTACCATCAAAATGGTCTCTGTCTCTGGTTTTAAGTTTCTTAATGGTGATTGGATGCCAAAAACTCTACTTGATTTAAAACATTGTTCTTAATTGCTTCTACCAGGTCTCAACTAGTGCAAGTGGCATTCACGAGGACTCATGCTCAACCAGTCCAAACAACAATGAAAATTTTTGATTCACTTGGATTTGGGGGGAAATCTATTAATGTGGTATGTTAAGCTACTTCTTTATACTTGATGTAGTGCATTGTTACTTCAGTTTTGTCTTTATATATACTTAATCTAATATGAAGGGTTGGATTGAAGAATTTTTGGCTGCTTATTAGCATAGCATGTTCTTGGTGAAGTAGGCGTATATTATTTTGGAAAGAGAGTGAACCCATAGTGTGAGTTAGCTGTTTTCTTTTGACATGTAATGCTACGGATCTTTTAACAAGTACTAACAGCTGAATATTGAATATTTTGTGTTAGTTTGGTTACGATTGTAGGATATGGTAATGAATAATGATTATATCTTCTTTGTAAATCTATATAAATACATGTATGATATTCTAGCTGAATTAAATTAAAGGTGCATTTTTCTACCTATTTATCATATTTATATATGAATAAATGTATATTATATAGGTATGACAAAGATTCAGGTACAACAAACAATAAATACTCTAATATGGCTATTGCCGAAAAGAGCTATGGAATTATCCATTGCTATAGACATATATGTATGTTATCTTATACAATGGATATATAGTCTATACCAACGGATATATCTGTTGGAATATAGCTTATGTAGTTTGGATTCTGAATTCCATTTACCAACAGAAAATCCGTTGCTATAGGTCTTTAAGCCTGCTCCAACGGACCAAATAACTGTTGCTATAGATATATACTAACGATGGTTTTACCAACGGAAAAACCTCCGTTGCAGTAACCCAGACAGTCCAATACCATCGAAATTTAGATTTGTACCAACGGATTTTGTCTATTGCTATATGGCATTTTTTTTGTAGTGATGTCACCTTGGTTAGGTCACTTGTTAGAGACGAAGCTTTCTCATTCTTCTCAGTCGCCCATTCTTAATTGTGGAAAAGAACTTTCTATCTTGGGGCATTAATGATGTGTCAAAGAGGCGTGTAAGCTAGTAACCATGAGTGCCTAAGGTGGAAATGATGGGTTGCCTGATGAGGCTGATTGGACAGACGTCAGAGGGATGTGTGACACGGGAATTCAACCGGGGTATCCGTTAGTGGCACCCAGCTATCTTTATTTGGTTTCAAGTCCTGAAGGAATCGGCTTCACGGGCTTGATGTCCGTTAGGCGGGATACTTACTAGCTGGAGTCATATCTTGACTGCTGACTTGTTGCTCGGGTACATGTGGTTATGAGGGGAAGTGTGGTTCATGCTCTCGGTAATGCAGTTTAAGGTGTGGCTGATAACACCATACCAACAATTAGTTATTTTTTTAAGAAAAAAACTCTAAATGCCCATAGATTAGTGAACACGGACTGGTAAAACTAATAGTTAGGGTAGGCAATTTTGACCCAACCTAAAGACCCGACCAAAACCTGACCCGTAAATTACAAGTTTGGGTTAAAAATTTGACCCGATTAGATTTTTGGTCGGGTTTGGGTTGCATTATTTTATTGGGTTGCGCATGTTGTGCCCTAGTTTTTTTTATTTTGTTTCTTGTTTGTAAAGGGAGTTTCATGTCATTCCTGGTAGCTCATATTAGCTTAAGAGAAGAGGAGGGGCTTTAGTGTCACTTGGCTTATAAGTATTTTAGTTAGTAAAGAGTTTTCGTTATTTCATTTTTATTTTCCCTCTCATATTCCTGACTTTCTTCCTCGTCAGTTCAGCTCCCCTCTCTTTCTTTCATCCGCTATATAACTTCTCCATTGCACTCTTCATCTTCTCCTCTACTTCCTGCTTTAATGGTCGATTGTCGGTTGGTTCTGCTAGCAATAGTTTCTATCTGTTGTCTGTCGTATTTCAGGTTTTAGATTGTGAGTTTGAATTTGATTTATTCTTTGTTATATTTTCCTCGTTCCTAATTTTGGTTCCAACTTTGATCAGTCCATGGTTCATCGAGTTTGAGTGGGGATTTGAGGAGTGTGCTGAATGGAGTCCGTAGAGTCTTGTGATGCTTCGGATGTGAGATAGGTGGTAGATGGATTCAGTTTGGGTGTGTTCACCCACGGGGATTCTAGGTTTCGCTTTTGTTTTTGAATGAGTTTGGTTTGCTCTCTGATTTCGTTATGAATCTTACTTGATTTCGAATTGCGTTTTCACTCTGCTTACCCGTGGGAATATGTTTGGTTTGACTACTTTGTTATGGAAAGATTATGCATATTCATGGTGATTTTGTGGCACTAGTTTCCATCTGGTTCGTCTTTGAATTCTATAGATCAGTCCGGACAGTGCTCCGGACGCCTCTATATTTCGGATAGTTTCACTATGTCCGGACAATGCTCCGGATGGAATGCGAGGACGGGTCCTGGATTTGCAGTTCGGTTTATGTTGAACATGTAAGTCCGGACACCTCATAAGTCTTTTTCTCAGACTCTGTCCATACTTGTAGGTCCGGATAGATGTTCGGACGCCCTTTTGGACTTCAAACCCGGCAAGCGTCCGGACACATGTCCGGACAACTCTGTTTTGACATTCGGCGTGCGTCCGAACACCTATATTTTATGTCACTGCATGCGTCTAGACTTGTAGGTTCGGACACATGTCCGGACACTCCTTTGATTTCACTAAAATTTGTCATTTGAGCTCTATTTGATTCCCGTTTACGGGGTTCTGATCCCTAAGTATGTATAAATATTTGACATGTTTTAGTATGTATTTATGTATCTTCATTCTGAAATTATCCGTTCTGTTTCGATCTCTGATCTGTTCTAAAGTTATTTTTGCAATGATTTTGGTTTCATTATGTGAAAAGCATTGTGCTTTGGTGTTGGTATTTTACAACAACTTCTGTTCTGAAGATTAAGTTTCTGTTTTGGGACCTAGTGAATTAGTCTTCTAAGTCGTGGTTGACTGGGTCGAGTTAACTTGTAGCATGCTACGTAAACGTCATTCTGTTATGTGCATGGGTATTTCCCCGTTTCGTTCTGTGGGATCGATAGGTTCTTTGGTCTTTGAGCCATTTCCGTTATGGGGCTGAGGGTCCATTGGTCTTAAGACCATTTCTACGTTGTCAAGGGATCCTTTGATCCATGGGTCTTTGACCCTTTCGTATGTTAGTGTTATGAGGTAGTGTCCCGCTTTTTTTGTAAAGTGATCTGCAAACCACTTGTCTGATCTCCGCTCTGTTGTGAGAACGTTCTATTTTTTTAACACTGTGATTGTGGTTTCTGTCTTTATCCTGTTTCTGCTTCTGTTTCTGAATATTCTAACGGTCTGTCGTACGACTTCTATTTTTTTATAAAGCTTCTGATTTTTGTAATGCTTTCCGCAGTGTTGTTATTTGTTTTGTCTTCTGCTTAGCTCCGCTCTTTTTTTCGAACTTCAGTTTGTTTTGAAGGTCTTCTACTTTGGTTTTTTATTCTGTTTTGCTAAGCATATAATATATCTATATATATATGTTTTGTAAACTATTTTGAGCATGCTTAGTTGATGAAGTTTATCACCTGCTGAGTTGTGGTTGCTCACCCTTATCTTCGTCTAATTTGTGGGTTTTAGTGTTTGGTTGGAGTCCTCTGCTTCCGCCTGTTAGCTTTGTTTTCGATTTATATTTGAATTGTTGGCCTTGTGGCCCATATGTGTTTGTAGCTTCCGCTTTGTAAGCGGATGATTAAGCTTTGTAACAGTTATTTGTATAATATAAGAGCATTTGTAAATTACCCTAAACATAATATAATTAATAAAGGGTTAATTAATGAATTATAAAGGCTTATGAGCTTTAACTGATTAAGGAATAATATAACCCTTAAATGTATTTATATACATAAATGTATATAGTCCAAAAGGTTATTAAACCTCACATGAAATATTGGACTAAAGAGGGAGTAATTATAAGGAGAAATCAACTAATAAAGTTGGTGTAACATGTAGCATCTCAATACATGAACTAAGAACACAAGTCATGAGAGAGGATAATGTAACATACTTTATAAGCCACAAGGAATAGTAAAGTATACTAATCACTCAAAACACAAAGGAATACGCCTAAACATAAAGGAATACACCTTAGGACAAGGTAACTGCACAAATTACAACCTAACAAATGAAACAAGTCCAAATGTACAACATGTAAGTCCGTAATATTATAAGGCACAAGATGAAAAAACCAACCCCCACAAAATATCTATGACCGGTTTGGGGTGAATAGTAACTCTTCAAAAAGCAAAAATTTCAACTTATAAAAGAAGCTTCCTTAAGTCACAAAAGCCTTCTCTCCTAGGGAACTCCAACTCACAACACTACAAGAAAACATCACTATCACAGACGGAATATTCCGTATGTAAAAGCTGAATTTCCGTATGTAATGACAATCAGAGACGGAAAATTCCGTAGGAAAATTCAGTCTGTAATAAACGGGTCGGTAATACTATTCCGCCTGTGAAACAAACTCCGTCGGTGATAGTATGAACTTTTACAGACGGAATATTCCGTCTCAGAAAATAATCATCACCTACGGAATTTTCCGTCTCAGAAAATGGTTATCGCCAATGGACAGTTCCGTCTCAGAAAATAATTATCACCTACGGAACATTCCGTCTCAGATAATGGTTATCGCCAACGGACAGTTCCGTCTCAGAAAATAATTATCACCTACGGAACATTCCGTCTCAGATAATGATTATCACCTACGGAAATTCTGTCTCAGTTAAAGTCATTACCTACGAAATATTTCACCTCAGAATTACTTATCCCTACGAAAAATTCCGTCTCAGATAATCTTATACCTACAAAATCTTTCATCTCATAAGTTACATCACCTACGAAATATTTTGTACCTAATAATTTTCACAAAAGAGACACATATAATCTGAAGAACTAATCCATTCATAGCTGAAAACAACTGTAACATTTTACAAAGTGCCACTAAAGTAGCTATTATCCTTAGTCACAACATTCCCAAAATATTCTTCATAACTAACTAGCAAATGTTCCAATAATAAGGAGGTAGAGCCACAGAGAGTGATCTTGTCTCGTTAGGGTTGCAAAATTGAGTGTGAGTTAGAAATTGTTTGGTTAGCTAAGTTTGGAAATGAAAGAAGTATGGTTATTTCCTACAGATTATGTCGTAGGTAAAAATAGAATGACTTTTACCTACGGAATTCCGTAGGTGAAAGTATATTAGCTAGTGAATAATTTCCCTCCAACACTTTGTCATTTTCGCGCCTGCGGAACATTTTTACCTACGGAAATATTTCCGTCTGTAATATGTCCATATTCCGTTAATACGCTGTAAATGTCTATTTTACTCGAATACTACATCCGTCGGTAATACATATAAAATCCGTAGGTGAAAAGGTTTTTTACATACGGAAAAATTCCGTAGGTAATTTTCCGTCTGTAATACTACTGTTTTTTTGTAGTGCAACTTCCTTATACTCTCTTACCAACTCTCTTTTGCTCCCCATGATGCTCCATGGAAGAACACGAGTGTTCTTGACAAACACTCTCCTTAAACACTTGTTTTCTCTTAAATCTTCTCCTTTATTCATAAAGAACAACACAACTCCTCTCCATCTTTTTTCATGGCCGAAAATCTGCTACTTTGAAGGCCAAAATCAGAAATAAGAAGGGAAAGCTTGGCTAAGTTTAACAAAGACTAAAGGTTAGAAAAGTGCTCTAAAAATCTAAGTCTTTCCTTGACTTCATTATGTCTGAAAATCTAGCTCTTTTAAGCTCATTTCCTTCACACTTTTCACACAAGAACTTGAGATTATTCAACTCTTAAAAATGGTCAAAAATCCCATGGAAAAACAACTCTAGAGCAAGGAAGGAATCAAACCAAAAGTAAGCCTTAAGATTAAGGTTTGAGTGCCTAAATCATCTTCTGTCCTTAGAGCTATCAAAGATCTAACCCTTGGCATATTGTTCTAGTCTTGTTCGAAATTTGGAGTACAAAAACTCATCTTTGAGCTTCAAGGTAAAGTCTTACTCCTTAAGGTCATTTTTGTGCTTGAAGCCTTAGATCTTCTTTTGATCTTATTTAGGAGTCTAAAAGACCCTAACTTTGAACATTCTTCGTCCCTTGTAACATGGCTGAATGGATTTTCAAAACAAGAGGAAAATCAACATTAAGAAGGGTGAGTTTTAATCTAAAAATATAGTACTTAAATCCATCAATGAATCCTTGGATTTGTACAGAAATTTTTAATGTTCCCCCTTATGTAATAGGGCCAAAACTTGAGGAGGATACAAGACCAGAAAGTCTAGCTTTGGAGCATTAAGGTTAATGTCCAAGCCTTAAGACTTATTGTTATGTTTTGAGTTGTTTATGCTTGGCATTAAATTATGGCCGAATTACAAGATGGAAAAATAGTTAATTATGACCTAAGAATGAAAATAAACTTACATTAAAACACTTGGTTACATTAACTAATGGCTTAAGGACTTAAATGTCACATTTACAAAGTTTGAGTGCATAATATGTAATAACCAAAACTTGGGAAGTATGGGTACTAATTTGGCCGAGATTACACTGGTATTTATGAACATTTTGAGGTGTTGGAAGTTTATATTTTGGGTTGTATTATGGCCAAAAGGTTAGGCTAGTTTTATGAGCATTTTGGTGGTTATAATGCTTTCAAAAGTTGGGTGTAAATATCTAGTAGTTTGAGGGCTGTCAGAGTAATTAAAAGACTTCAAAAATCTGGTGAAAAATAGCTAAGAAGATTAGGAAGGGTTTTGAAGGAGTTTGGGACAACTTTGGTTAAAAATGTGATTAGGAGTTTATGAAATGATTTGGTAATTAATGGAGTAAGGGATGGTTGGTTAATGCAAAGGAATTAAAAATTTGAGTGTAAAATAGCAATATAGCCGAAAGTTAGGCTTAAGTTGGGGTTAGAAATGAAAAATATAAGTTAAGGTAAGATTTGGCAGTAATTTGTAAAGTTTAGAAACTTTGGGGTCCAAACTGTAATTTTGGAAAAACTTAGGTGTATATAGTAGGATTTGTTCAAACCAAGGTAGGATTAAGGTGTTGACCAAAATTAAGAAAGAAATGATTGAAAATATAAGTTGAGTAAGGATTGAGTATATTTGTAAGTTTATAGAACTTGTGGGGTAAAACTATAAATTTGAGAAAGATTGGGCTGTAAATCAAAATAGGTAGAATGGGTCTCTTTGGGATTTCCGAAAATGGAAGTTTAAATTTAAAATTAATGAAGTGGGGGATTGATATTAAATATAATTAGAATTAGTGGTCAATTATAAAGTTTAGAAAATTTAGGAAGGTCAAACCATAAATATGAGAAGTTTAGGGTTAGAATCGGAATTGGGCAAATTAGGTGCTGTTTGGTAATTGGAAGAGTTGGAATTAAAACTTTGAAATAATTAAGTTAGAAGTTGAAATTATAAAATGTATATATGATAGGAATTAAATTTTAAGTTAGGAAAATATTGGAGGAATAATAGAACATTAAATAAAATTTAAGGAAGTAGACTTATAAGTGTGAAATATAATTGTAAGAGTAAAGTTGGGATAATTGGGGATTATAACATATGTTACATTAAGAATAAGTATCGTAATGTAGATGTCTAAGTTGATAAACAACTAAGGAGTTTTACAATCCACATGAAACACTAAGAATACTTGGAATATGTGGAATTATATACTAAGATTTGGGGATGTAAATTATGTATGAGAATGATTAGGGAATAAACCTAAGTCAATAATATAAGGTTTAAAGTTGTATGTCAACCATTACATACATGGTTAGAAAATTGTTGATTATAAAAGTTATTAAACCTAGGAATTTATAAAGTCCTTAGAAGTGCTGATCACGTTGACCTAATTAACTAAACTGACCAATGGGGTCAAGTTGACCAACTCATTAACTGCATGGGAATTATAAGACCTAAGGCCATTAATATTTAAGGTCGATTAAGTTAACACCATATAGTAAATGAAATCTATATGAGTGTATATATGTATATATATTTATATATGATTAAAGGGGACAGTGGACTAGTGTATAACACTAAGGTTATATAAGTTATACAACAAGTTAGTTACTAATAACGTTAGAGGGTAAACTAGCTAATCCCATATCCGCATACTTTAAGTAAAAAGCCAAATAATAACGAGTGACAAACATCGGGGTTAATTACAAGAGATTAGTCATTTCAAGAGATACCAAAATGGTTTAATGGTTGTAGAGTATTAATACTTAGTATCGTAATTCCAGAGCTAAGAGATTAGAGGATGGGCGCGGGACTACACGTTGTCTCTCTCGTCGGTGTATGGTATGGTTTCTAGTAACCTGTGTGTTACCGAGGTCTACCTCGGCTTGTGTGTTATGTGTTTGTCTGAACAACCAATAAGATAAATGCATGAAATATGAACTATTGTGTTGTTTTATGTTTATCTAACATTACCTACCTTATGATGTCCTACAAACTTCAAACTTAGTAGATGAAAACTCATAGAAAGTACATATGATAAGGATGAGAGAACTTTAGAGATTTGAATACATGAACATCTAATAGTGGATAACATTTGAGAACTTCTCACTAACTCTCTAAGATTGGTTAGTCGACATTCGAACTGACAAAAGACGTTCTTATGATACTTCTGACATACTTAATTACTGGGGGGTGTGAGGAGCCCAGGAAGTTCCTGGCCGCACACGAAGAGGTATAGGAGGGCGACATTTGCATCATATCCAACTTCCATAGATCATTGTCTACGGACTTGGTCACCCTGAGTCAAGAAACCGACTCAACTTCCTTGACCATTGCTCAAGGATGGGGGATTCACATTGATGGTGGTTTGCTTTATTGAGGCTATTACTCGAGGAGCATGGTTCATAAAAACCCGATTAAATGTACGTCACTTTGACAATGGTTTGCTCATTAAGTTCTGAAACTCATCTAATAGAGTTCACAAATGAAGTGGGGCGCTACCGGACAGGGCAACCAAGCCACTACCGAGAATAGCAGCGAGGCTCCCTACCAATAGAAATATAAAGAGACAATCGGGCGAGGAAAAGGGGCGCCCTTACTGGTAACAGTAAGTAAGGACACTCATAGACATCCTTACCGGTAGTAATGGGTAAAGGTCATTACCGATAGCTCTAAGACATTGAACAGTTAGGAAAAAAAGGAATGGACTATAAAATAGCCTCATGTACTATAGAACATTCCAGAATGGCAGTGGGCCCACAGAGGCAGTTAGGCTTCATGACATACCTATAAATAGAGACCATAAGTTGTGTAAAAGACTCACGCTCACATTAATACATCGAGATCATTGTTCACTTGCTTGTTGTCTTGAGAGTGCTGAAAGAGAGAGGTGAGATCACATAATCTCAACAAATCCTGAGCATTATTAACAATTAAGGATAACAAGGAAATAGTCCCAAGATGAGGAATGTAGTGGCAAATATATATAAGCTAAGGTCAAACCCGAGAATCAATTAACTCTCGAGGCCTAGGAAATGAAAGAGGACTAACTCATTTTATATGATGAACTGATCCCATTGTGTTAGATCAACTGTTTGAGTATATGCTATTACATGCTGGCGTGTTGAATGTTTATTGTATTTCTTCATATATATTGAAGTAAAATCAACCAATTAGTCGTGTGTAGCCCGGTAGCTCATGGGTTGCACATTATCAAACTCAAAAAGTTGTACTGAGTCCGTTGTGACTTAACCATTTTCAGGAGCCTTGTCAAAGACGTCATTGGAGTGCGGGATGGTAGTTAGTTGTGTACTACCCTTGTGGAATATAGTTTGGATTGTAAAATGTGGGTTATGCATTTGGTTATTCGACTTTGGTATAAGTTAGATTGCTCACACATGATTTGATTAAGAGTTGTACATTGTGGATCAAACTACCTCTCGTTCATCATAACGTTGTAGTTGAATATGTGATTGGAAGGCATGTTATTCACGTGGGTGAGTAACGGCGGTAACACCTGTGTTAAGTTGGTTGTATTTCATTTCCGCTGCATTGGACAAGTTAGTTATGTTAACGACTGGATTAAAACGGGATTATGTAGTAAAGGTGTTACAATTTGTATCAGTATTGAGTTTCGTGAGAGTAGCATTGCGTATCTTAGGTAATATGTGTGCGGCGTGTGACGGTCTCAGAACCAGGGTGGTTTGGGGTTGAAATACCATGAACTTAAATATAGGGATTAAAATTAACTCAATACGTATTTAAGGGCCTAATGACGACTAAGTAATATTGGTAAGGAAAAATAAATCCTAAAGAAATAAATAAACGCTTAAAAAGCGAAAAACGCTAAATAAGCGTTAGACAACTATAGGAGGTATGAGACCTCGGTTAGCGTATTATATGGATTCTAAAGGCTTAATAAGGCCTAAATAATATATGGGAACAACTCCCGAAGAAAACGGATCCAAATAATGTATTAAAACGCTAATAGAGCTTTAACGCACGTTTTTCGAGAGAACCCGAAAACGTGACTTTAAGTGGTCAAACAGACCCGTAAAAATTATAAATCATTAATTAATAATTATTAAGCATTTATGGAAGCTTAATAACCAATAAAAATAATTAAACAAGAAAATTCTGGAAAACGAGCCCGGTTGGTGAATAGTACCTAAACCGGGTAAAATAACGAGCGTTTCTGTAAAAGACGAAAAACGCTCCAACTAGTGTAACTGTAGGGGGGCGGTTTTTAATCAGTCAAACAACCCCTCTCACACACATGTAACTAGCTAGTTAAATAAAGAGAGTCAAAAAGCAAAAGAGTAAAGTAAAAAGCTACTTTACCCTCTTCTCTCACCTCACTCTCTCATTTCCCTCATCTCTCTCCTACCCTCTTCCCCCTCCACCGATCTCTCTCTCTTCTCCCTCCTATGCTGGGTGATTTTGAGAGCTTCAACAACAACAATGGCAACCTCATCTTCTCCTCCATGCTCCACCTTCATTTGAGCTCCAAATGTAAAAATAACTACATATTTGTAATCCCCTCATCTTACTCTACATTTCTCTCTTTTCAAAATCCAAAAATGAGGAATTTCATCTCCATGGGTTTTCCCCATTCAAAGAGAAAATGGTACCAATGGGTAGCTAGGAGTCTCCTCTCTCCATTAAGGTAAAAATCTACATGAAAAACTTATGTTTTCTTCACCTCCTTTGGTAACCAATTTTTCCCATAGTAATGCCTTGTTTTCTCTCTCTCATTTGAGCATAAATTTCACCTTGCAATGGTGGTGGATTCTCCTTCTTGAACCAAGGGCTAAAGCCCCTCCTAAGACACTCCAAAGGTAAACCCTAGAATTTGTATTCTAAACACTCCAATGAATTAGTGTTAATTTAAGGGTTAGCATTTTAATTGCACTCATTTTGTGTACATTGGGTGATGGGAATGGAGTTTGGCAACTCCATTCCCCATGTAGCCGATTTGGGCAAGAAAGAGAGAAGAATGAGAAATGGAAAAGAAAGAAGGAATTAAGAGCTTAAGGTAAGAGCTCTTTCTTGAATTGTAAATTTAATGCATTAGAGTAATGGGAATGGGTAACCAATTTAAGGAACCCAAAATATTCTATTGGTATTGTAGTATTGGAATTTTGGGTATTTGTGAATTAGTATGTGAATTATAGGCCTTAGGGCCAAGTGTATAGTATATGTGTATTGGTATTGTGGATCGAGAAAGTATTGAGGAATTTATATTTGTATGTGTGCTGGTAGGACCCTTGCAAGGGTGTGGCTAGATTAGGAATGAAATAAGTGAGATTGTGTATGTGTGGCTAAGTAAGAAAAGTAGATGAACTATGGCAAAATTTTGGTAGGAAGTATGCATGTAAGAATGACTTGGTGTATGGGAGAACCAAGGTGTGTATTGGAGTTAGTAGAGGTATTTAGTGACCATGGAATGGTAGTGTAGTATGAGGATATAAGGATGCAAAATCTGTAGCAAAGAGTGCAAGGATGCATTGGAGAAGCTAAGAGGAATTAAGTGTATTTGGAGGACTTAAGGTGAGTGTTTAATACTTTGAAAACAGATTTGAAAAGGGTTCAGGAAATGTGAAGAACTAGAATGTCAAGTAATGTATTTTGGATGCTAGGAGTAGCATTAGTTGAGGGAGTAATGGAATGTAAAAGTTAGGTTGAAAATCTGTAGCATGTGAGGGAAGAGCAAAATCTGCAGCATTAGTGAGATACAAGCTAGTACAAGTGCTGAAATGAAATGAGGAAAATTTGTGTAAGTTGAGTAGAAATTGAGTAGTAAGTATGGAGGATGGATTAAGGTGATTTAGAGCAGCTAATGAGTGGTAAACATGTAGGGAAGTATTGGTAAAGATTGGGGAAGCAATGGGTAAAGAAACCAACTGAAAACAGATTTTAAAACTGAAGTACTGGGCCGGACCGGACTTGTGACCGGACTTGCAAGGTCGGTCGAGCCCAGAATCACAAAGACGGGAACCTTCTGGAATGGACCAGACTTGCGACCGGACTTGTAAGTTCGGTCGGGCCAGAAAATTTTCCCGTCTGAAACCTTCTGGAATGGACCGGACTTGCGACCGGACTTGCAAGTTCGGTCGGGCCAGAAAAATCCCGTAACGTAACTTACTGGAATGGACCGACCTTGGGACCAGACATGCACGGTCGGTCGACTCCAGAATTTCGAAACCAAAACCCACTGGAATGGACCGACCTTGGGACCGGACTTGGCAAGGTCGGTCGGCCCTGTAATTTCCCAGCGAATTGTTCTACTGACTTCGACCGACCTTGGGACCGGACTTGTAAGGTCGGTCGAGTCATACAAAAAAAAATGTTTTATTATATGATTATACTAATCATATGTATGTATGAATATATATGCCTATACATGTGCATGCATAGGTATGTAGTAATACACCATTAATGGTGTAGCAATGGTAAGGAGGTGAGTATGTAAATGGGAAACAAGTATGAGGAGTAATTAAGGAAGTTGAAAGTATAAGAACGTTAAGTTAAACCAAATCAATGGGATAACGGGGTAAGTAAGGGAGTAGTAGCTATGAATGTAGTGTAATGCTTAGTATTAATGGAACCATTTGGCATGTAGCCGGAGGTTCGAGAATAAGATTTGAGGAACAAGTATGGACTAAGGAGCAAGGGAACACCCGATGAGTAAATCAACGGTGAAAGGTATGATTTCTTCATGCTCTGTATCCTAACCTGGTGTAGACACCAAAAATTCTCACCCATCTCATATTGAAAAAAAAACATGCTTCTAGAAACAAGGCGGTCGTCCCATTTTCGATCAAATGAATTTCTTTTTACCGACATTTAAACCTCACATTCCTATGGAAGAGGAGCACGAGCTTTGTGTCGTAATCTGTTTTTGACTGACTTCATTTCGTATACTTATTTTGCTGCTCTCGTTTTAAAATTTTTCACAGTTTTGTTATTACCTTATATTATTTTTATGTACTCGATCGATTTATACTTTTTTGTTATTTATCATTTCCTTTTGATTTCCCCCGCTTTATCATCATTATTTTTATTATTTCATGTGTCCTTTTTACTACTATTATTTTCCATCTATTTTAAGTGTTTTATCTTCATTACGAGCATTAATTTTCATTATTTCATGTACATGTGCTATTCTTTTATTTTATATCTCATTACTTTTTTGAATCTTATTTTAATTGTATTTCATACTTTCGTGTCATTAGATTAATCTTCTCACCTTTAGTGCGCATTTCTTTGGAATTGGTAGCTTTTCTTTTTTTCAGAAGAGTTACCCAGTCGAAATCAGGACTCTTGTATCTTTCTTCTCATGAGTACACTGAAATCTAATCTAGCATAACTGGTTAGAACACTCTCGGATATAACCCATGGGTCTCGGGTTCGATTCTTGGCACGAGCGAAGGTTTGCTCTTTTATTTTGCCTTAACTCGCGATATGGCTCTTCTTTTATTTCGTCGCTCCACTTACTGAATATTGTCCTAGCTCATCCGGTAGAGAGCGTGAGAGGAAGTCACTAGGTGCCGAGTTCGAAACTCGGTGGAAGCTTTTTGTTTTGAAAATCTCAAATTTTGTAAATGTTGGACTCTCCCGGTTTGGGTCCGTTTTAATTCCTAAAAAAGGCCCACATTCATCTAGTGAAACCCTAGTGTGCCACATGTTCACCCACCCCATTCTCACATTATAAAACATTCTAAAAGCCCTACAGTATCCCCGTTTTTGATCGAGCCGACACAGATCCCCATCATTCTCATTCCTTCCCCATCATTCTCGTTCTTTTTGTCTGCCCCATTCTTCGAAATCTCGAGAAAAACCCAGACCCGAGACTTCTTCTTCCTCAAGAGAGCTACGGTTTTCCCTTCAAAGCCTCATCCCACAATCCACGAACTGTCTGATTAGTCCTCATTTCGATTTCATTTGGCTTCGGTCACCAGCAGAGTAAGTGGTATCGACTTTTCGTTACGCACGGTCTTGATTTCGCTTCCCTTCTGCAAATGCTCCTCTTACGCTTAATCTCAGTTTGTTATGTCGTTTCCTAATCATTTCCGCTTTTCAATTTCGTGAAACCCTGAACCGGAACTTCGAACATCTATTTCGAGAGTTTCTGATCTCAAAGGGGTGATTTCTCGCGGCCACCCGGTCCGCTTTTACTTAAAATCCTGGCATTTCGCTTTCGGGCACATGCATGGCGTTTTTCCTAGCGTCGGTTTGTAAATGCGCGCCCATATAGCCTTCTTTTGTACCTTGTTTGATGAACTGCAACTACTTTGGCCTGGTATGGACTTTGAAGTCCACGAACATGGCGCATCGGACTTTGGGTGCGAGTTCTATTTATTCGGGCATTCTCGCTTGATTCCTGATATGTTCATGCCGTTAGAATTCCGCTGGGTTGAGCGTCGCCTATTGTTGGCGTCGGAGACTGATTTTTTGTGGGTTTTCATTCTATATTCTGTAACATGATGAACTGGTCCATCTCCAGTTACATTCCCGTTTATTTCATCCAAATATTGGACAAACTGGTCCTCGTCCAGTCGTGATTCTGTCCATCTTTTTTATACTGTTTTGTTTCGGATTTGAAGTGAGCGAACTGGTCCCTTTCCAGTCATGAGTTTAGCTTTTCTCTAACCTGCTCTGTGATTGCTACTCAACAATCATCCTCTATGGCCAGAAGCGTATCCAAGTGTTGTTCATTTTCTTTTCCGCTCATGATAACGCTTCCGTATGCGATTTTACGTTTCACTATGTTTGTTTCCTAGTTGAGCAGGAGGAATCTGTTCCCAACTCTCAAGGATGTTCACGCTTGTTCTCACATGAACAGAACCCCAACCTCATTCCTTAAGCTTCGTACTTTCTGTTTAATTTCCTTCAAGTCTCTGTTGACCGAGAGGATATATGCTAATCCATTTGTCTCTGTTCATGGGTTTGACCTTGCAGGAAACTTAGTCTTCATTTCCCTGGTACACCATTCCTTAAACCGAAATGCTTCTGTGTTGTCTGTGTGAATGTTAGTTGCCTTTCTCTGTGTCTGTAAAAACTATGGCAATGTCGGTTTCTGGTTATCGCTTGAACATATTGGAGTTTCTGGTATTTGATGTTTCTGGTCTTAAACACATTTGAGATATTAATCATTGCTCTTTATTTTTTTTTCCATCTTTGCTTGAGCACATTTGAATTCCTGATTAGGGTTTCAACTGTCGAATTTGAGTAAGAAAAACTAAATGGGTGGTTCGTTGTTCACAAGTGGAAATAGGCTCGAGATTAGCTCGGTGTTTGACTACCATTAGGGGAGTGTTTATGATATTGGTGACTATGATGCTCTGAAAACTCTGATCTTCTGTTTTGTTCTTTTATGGTCGCGAAACTTTGTTTGATCGCTGAAAGATAAATAAGGAGATGGGAATAACAAAATGAATTAGAAACCCCACGTTAGGATTCACAGGGTATATTAGCTTTCGTTTTTGAACAGGACTGTCTCTGGATTAAGCTTTGTTTTAAGTTGCTAATCAACTCAGAGTTCATTCTAGGTTTGTATATAGCTGTCTTCTGTATACTTATTGCTCCCTTTATTACCTGCAACCTTTATTTGGTCACCAAAAGATAAAAAAAAGAGAGAGGAGAGTAATAATGGATTAGCAACTCGACATTAAGACCCACTATTGTTTTTGAATTGGAAGGTTAGAGTAGCCTAAATTTTTAAAACCTGGGTCTGACATCTAGACAGCTTTAGGACTTGCTTTCATGTGTATATTACTCATACCGCTTTTGAAACTCTCATTGGATGCGTATAACCTAAGCTTTTGGAATTCATGTCTATACGTATATAATTGTTTTACTTAGACAGGTTCTGAAATTCATTCTGGCACATATCTGTGATTCTGATGGCTTTTGAAATCCATACCCATGCGTGTTGTTCATTTATTTAATCTCTGAAGCTCATGACTACCTGTTCGTTTATGTGGTTGATTCTTTTTCCTTGCCATGGACTGGTTCTGTTTGGGCTTGCATAAACAACAGCCCAAATGTAATCCTTTTCAGTTTCAGTCCATAACTAGCCAAACTGGGCTAGGACAGGTGGCCTTAGATAGCCCACTAGGTTGACCCTTTTAGTGGGCCTCAAAGGCCCACTTTAGAAAAGCTCTAGGTTTGGGGTATCCTCAATGCATACGTGTCCTAGACGGTCCATGGGAGGAATATCCGTTTCCCTTAAAATTTTCCAAATCATCCCCTAATTTCATAATAAAATGTACAATCAACAAAATCCAATCCATTTGTGAATCCAAATATTTTTTCATTTAGACATAGCTTAAGCCCAATTTCAAACTTCTTATTAGAAATCTATTTTCAAAGCCCAATTCCATCTCAGTCCGGCCCACTTCTCAGTCCGGTCCACTTCTCAGTCCGGCCCACTTCTCAGTCCGGCCACTTCTCAGTCCGGCCCACATCTCAGTCAGGCCCAACCGACCCAAGGCCCAAACTGACCCAAGGCCTGAATCCAAGCCCAAGACCCAAGTCTAAAGCCTCAAACCCAATGCCCACTTCTTGGCCCATTATCCAAACCCAGCCCAAATCCAAAATCGGCCCAAGTCCAAACTGACCCAAGGCCTGAATCCAAGCCCAAGACCCAAGTCTAAAGCCTCAAACCCAAGGCCCACTTCTTGGCCCATTATCCAAACCCAGCCCAAATCCAAAATCGGCCCAAGTCCAAACCGACCCAAGGCCCCAGCCGGCCCATCACCCAGTTTGGCCCGAGCCCAAAAACCCAAACACAAAGCCCGAGGCCAAAAACCGAAACCCAAGCCCAAAGCCCAAATTCGGCCCAGTCTGGCCCGAGCCCAAAAACCCAAACCCGAAGCCTGGCCCACTACTCCTCAAAACCGGCCCATCACCCAATTTGGCCCAAATGCCCACACTTGACCCAAACACAACCTCGGCCCACAAACCAAGTCCAATCCTTGGCCCAAAATAATCTCGGCCCATTACCTAGCCTAGGCCCATTCGGCCCATTACCTAGCCCAGGCCCATTCGGCCCATTACCCAGCCCAGGCCCATTCGGCCCATTACCTAGCCAAGGCCCATTCGGCCCATTACCTAGCCTAGGCCCATTCGGCCCATTATCTAGCCAAGGCCCATTCGGCCCATTACCTAGCCCAGGCCCATTCGGCCCATTACCTAGCCCAGGCCCATTCGGCCCATTACCTAGCCTAGGCCCATTCGGCCCATTACCTAGCTTAGGCCCATTCGGCCCATTATTTAGCCAAGGCCCATTCGGCCCATTACCTAGCCCAGGCCCATTCGGCCCATTACCTAGCCCAGGCCCAGTCGGCCCAAAAACCCAGGCCCAAACCCAAAGCCCAAACTCAAGGCCCAAACTCAAGGCCCAAACCCAAGGCCCAAACCCAAAGCCCAAACCCAAAGCCCAAACCCAAGGCCCAAACTCGAGGCCCAAACCCATAAAAGACCCATGCCTCAGGTAAGGCCAAAGTCCACAAAGCCTAAGTCTACAAAATCAAGCAAGCCTAAGTCCAAAAAAAGCAAGCCTAAGTCCACAAGAATCAAGTTAAGTCCATAAGAATCAAACCTTGAACCAAAGGTTGACCTTTGACCTGAAAATTGACCGAATGTTGACCTTGACCAAGCTTTGACCTTGACCAAGCTTTGACCTTGACCAAGCTTTGACCTTGACCAAGCCTTGACCTTGACCAAGCTTTGACCTTGACCAAGCTTTGACCTTGACCAAGCTTTGACCTTGACCAAGCTTTGACCTTGACCAAGCTTTGACCTTGACCAAGCCTTGACCTTGACCAAGCCTTGACCTTGACCAAGCTTTGACCTTGACCAAAGCTTTGACCTTGACTAAAACTTTGACCTTGACCAGAAAACCAAACCAAGTCAAACCCGAATGGTGATCCAGCTCATCTTCCAATACGAGTCAAACCAAAATCAAATCAAACCCAACTCATTTTTCAAACCCGATTCCTTTCAACTCATTTTCAACTTGTAAAATCCTTTCAAAATCTAAAAACCCAAAAAGAATTTCAAAAACAATCTTTTTACTAAAGTCTCATCAAGTTTTCAAAGAAACCATTTTGTGGAATTTAAAAAGGAAAAACTCTTCTCACATCACAGAAAACTCTTCTCTATTGCAGAAAGTTCTTCTCACATATACAGAAAGTTTTCTCCTAAAAACATTTCTCAAAATCAGTGTTTCCTCGTCGAGAATTTCGAACAACTTTCAAAGTCTTTTTAACTTTGTTTTCGAATCCAAATAAATTGTTTTCGGGGAGCAAGGAATGTCTAACCCCTTCAAAACATTTCCTCCATGGTTAGAACATCACTTGTCTTCCTTCCCAAAATAAAAATCCGAGGCGGGGCACTGGGGTTATAACCTTCCCTTGTCGCAGTCTGGATCTCCTTAGGCGGGGCATTAGGGTGACAAACCTCCCCTAATTGCAGCCTGGATTTTTACAAGGCGGGGTGCTAGGGAAGTAACGACCTTCCTAGTTGCAGCCGGGATTTTAGAATCGTCTAACTCCCTTCCGCTCGATTTCAATGTTTTTGATATTTTTAATGTTTTAAAGCCCGGGAGTTAGAGACGTTATTAGGGTTCGACCGAGAACATCTCATTCATGGTGTTTCTCTCTAAATCCTATTTTTCGACATGAATTCATTGCCCCATCTTTTGAGCCTCGGCACTTACCATTAATTAAGTGTCGTGTTCGAGGGGGTACATAGGGTAATCCCTTGGGATTATCCGCCCTTTTACAACAAAAATGACTTTTCGGTTTTAAACTTTAAGAGAGACGATTTTGACAATCATTCCTCCAAACAACTCAACCCATCATTTCACTCTAAATTCGAAATATCCCAAAACATCAACCCTTTCATAATCTCAAATCCGAAAAACCCGGGATCTCTACTCAAACTTCAATTGTCTCACACACTCAAATCATTATCCAAACTCAAGGCATCCTAAACTCAAAACATCTCCTAAATCCAGACTTCTTCCAAACTTTCATAGTCTCATAGGCCCGAGCGCCTCATAGACTCGAACATCTCAATCTCTCCACCATTTTAAGATTCAAATGTCTCATAGACCTGAGCGTCTCATAGACCTTGATATCTCATACCTCCCACTACAAGAACACCCTAAATGTCTCACAGACCCGAGCGTCTCACAGACTAATCTCTCAAACACCTCAAAACCCTTCATAACCCCAAAATCTCTAAAAATCCTGAACTACGTAAGGTCTGATCTCAACAGGGAGTTGAGTACGTAGGCAGCCCACCTAGGGTGCGACCCCATTCCAATCAAAAACCCCTTTTTCTCACTCTAAGGTGTTCTTCTTACCTCTCAAAACATTCAAATCCCCTCTAACTCCCACAAATCCTCGACTTCTTCAACTCTCAGAATCCTAATCTTTCATTCTATACTCGTTTGAATTCATCAATTCTTCTTCTTGGCGCTAGCTTGGCAGAAAAGCTCGCCTCATCCGCTCGTTTCCTCTCCTCATGTTCTAATCCTATCCTTGGCTTTTAAATGAATCTCTCTAATAAGGTTTTGAAAGAAGGCAATCCCGACAATTGGAGACCGAGGTTTCCTCGGGCACCAATCCGAAGTCGTGGTCGTTGCCACTTCTAAGGGGTGTAACCCAGTGCGAACCCACACAGAATCTGGCTTGATCAGATAAGTCCTATCCATAGGCAATAAATCATCAGAGTCAATTAACGGTTCTTAGAACCCTTCTCCTTCCTTCCTAGTTCCTTAGGTCAAACTAGGTGGCGACTCTAGTCAATTCCGCCTTATAGAGGCATAAGTCCGCGTGGGCCCATCGAGAGCGGGTGTAGTGTTCACTACACTCCCCTTATGCTTTCTGGGAAAGACGGACGATTCAGTAGGTATTTGAGGGTGCTAGAATAACGGGTTTTCACCCTCCACAGAATGGCAATTTCTAGGATCTAGGCTTTTAGTCAGACCATATTTAGATAGACCCCCCTCATACTGAAAAATCACCCTCCACAGAATGGGGACTCTACTGGGGAAAACTTGAGTAAGTTTTTCTCATAAACTTGGTCAAGGAAGACTGAACTCCATCCAAAATTGTCAGGATTCCCCAACTTCTTTCAAAACCTCCAAGAGATTCATTCTAAAGCCGCTAGGACTACTCTACTCCACACTTAGAGTGTGCGCTGAGAGGATAGTTAGGATGAGAGTCCAGAGTTCGAGATTGACCTTGAGTGCCATATGTGTGCTTTACCATTAGCATGCTTCACTTTTGTGTGTTTATTGTTGTGTGTTTACTGTTTTGTTTACTGCTCTTCATGCATGACATAATATTTATTGCTTATTTATTACTTTTGTAAATGGGGCCTTCCCAGAAGGAGTCAACCCATTGTTGCATCGGGTAGCATAGGACATGCATTCCTCTGTGTCACCCGATTTGTCCACGAGTCACGGGATCCCAACCGGTCCACGGTTGATTCCCCATGAGTTGGGTCCTTCCTAGAAGGAGTTAACCCACAAGGTAATACGGTCCAAGACCAACGCCTTGAAGCTCATGATCCAAAATATCCTCCATTACCCGAGTCTAAACCAGCATATAGTGAACCATGAGCCTTCAGTGTCCAGCTGCCTAATCCGGTGTCTAGGACGGGTTTTATGGGTAGTCACCCCCTTGTATGCCGCCTGTCTGACCACCTGTCTGCCTTACCCTGAAGATTGCATGGGCTCAGCTCTCTATGATTCCTCTGCACCACGGGTGTCTCTAAAGCCCAATGTCACGCTACACGTCCATAGAGGATCCCGTATTTACCGGATACCCATACATGGCACAATGTAGTCAGTGAATAATTTGGACTTTAGACACACCTGACCGTGCAGACGATGGGAGACCCGTTCCCATGCAGTACTTCCCCAAGTTTCCCGAAAGTGAGTATGTTGTGATAATCACCGGCCGTGACTCATGTGACTTGTCTGGAAGGTGATTATCCCAATCATTCGCACTCAGCTCCACATCAAATATAGCCACGATTTACTATACGCAATACATGTGTGCAAACCTTTTTCTCAACAATCTGTTTTAAAACGTTCGGAATTCTCATTTGTGTCAAAACTGTTTTACTTGCTACCGTTCAAAAGTTTTGAAACCTAAACTCCTTTACTTCAAAATCAAAACCGATATTCAAAACCTTTTCAAAAACCGATTTTAGCAAAACCACTTTCAAAATGACTTTTCAAACCCTCTCTCAAAATTAGTTTCAAAACTAATTTCCATTTCCAAGGATAAACGGGTCGTACTAGTAATTGCTTAATCGTTCCCCCGACTCTTACTTATCATTTTTGCAGGACAACATGATGAACAGACTAGTGCCAGTGCCTGGAGAGAAGAAGTGCCCTAGGAAAGTGAACAGAAGCAGGGCAGAGGAAAGACCCAGTGAAGGACAAGCTCCAATGACCCCCTACCAAGTGGAGCGTCACCAGGAGTCGACCTTTGCCAAGGAACTCAGGGACTACTGCGCTCAGATGAAATGACGAGCCGCTGCTGGCTGGACTTGCCAGAATGTGTAGAGTGGCCGTTGACTATGAAGCCTTGTTCGAGTCAGTCGCTTATTGGGATTCGACGGACCATCTGTATCGCTTCAACCTCCAAGAGTTGATTATCTTGCCTGCTGAGATGGATGCACTGCTTAAGATCAAGCCCCATCAAAAGATGCCCACCATCCCCGTCGAGCGATCGCATACTCCGAAGTTTGCAGCTGATTTTCTGGGGGTAGGATCGAGGAGGTTGAAAGTTTTGGTAGCATGAGTATACGCCTGAGATCTCCTGCAACAATTCTACCAACCATACTATCCCAAAAGCACCAAAAGGCGAGTGCTTGACCTCTGCATCATGGGGCTTTATCTGTTTCGACAAAGAGACTTGAGGATCAACCCACGAGTAATCTACCTGCTGAAGGCCTTAGAAGAAGGAAAAAGTATCGGGACGGTGGTCGTGGCCGAGATGGTGAGAGCTTTGGACCGCTGGAAGGAGTCCGAGCCTTGGAAACCTTTTTCTTAGGAAGTCCGCTCCTTCTCCAAATATGGTTGTTTGATCACCTTGGGCTGATGAAGAAGGTGGAGGTGTATAAAGTGTGAATATAGATACTTTCCCGACTGCCCGGAAGCGAGCACAAAAGCCTGAAGCAGGATGGAGAGCTTACTTTATGGACCGTTGTTATGATTGGCAGATTAATTGGATTTTGCGTGACTGGGATGTTCAAGGGGGAACTGTTCAATCAGCTCATCAGGAGGATGGGCTGACATTGCTAGGCTAGAAAGGTTTATCACTATCTTTCCCTTCAGAGCGATGCGCCAATTCGGTCGAGAGCAGACCGTACCCGGAGCCAGAAGCAATGTCTCGGTAGATCGTCGGTACACAGATAGTAGCATCAACTACATTGCTGGAGTTTATAACTCCGGAATGAAGTGGGCCATCTTCAAGATTAAGTACTTTGGTTTGAGCAAAGAGTATCAAACATGGTTGACTATGCGCGTCGATCGGATGATAAAAAGTGCTTATGACCCGCACCACTCAGCAGTCCCCCAAGATCCACGACTGCCGATTGTGGAGGACCTGCAACCGATTCCCACTACCCGTCAGGAAAGAAAGAGGGAGAAGGAGGAGTGCAAGCGGCAGAAGACTATCGGTTGATCTCCTATTCTATCACCCGTTACTAGAAGTTCACCCTTTTGAGTTGGATGTAACTCCCCTTTCCCCTGTTATGGAGTTCGGCTATGTAATCGAAATTTGACTATTCGGATGTAGTTTTCTCCTCTTTTAAATTTGGATGTAACTCCCCTTTCCCCCTATCATGGAGTTCGGCTATGTAATCGAAATTTGACTATTCGGATGTAGTTTTCCTCTCTTTTGAATTTGGATGTAACTCCCCTTCCCCCTTATCGTGGAGTTCGGCTATGTAATATTATCTAACATTATGTTTTCCCCTATGAACTCGGATGTAACCCCCATTTTCCCCGACATATGCAATCGCGATCGAGCAATGAAATAGTATGACGTTTATTCTTGGAAATGGAAACCGGCTTGTGCTCCTTTTCCGCTTTATCATTTTACAAAAGGTTTTAATCGAGGGAATACGCCGTTTCATAAAAATCAGGGACGACCTCCTTTTCTGCTTTATCTTTTTATGAAAAAGATTTACGCTCATACTGACATCGTCCACGCATTCCATATTCCCTGGTATCGCAGAAACCAACCAGAGCAGAACAGAGTTTTACCAACATTACTCGACTGTGGAAAAGAGACTCCCGAGGCAGACTGGCCAGTGACACTACAACTGAAACCTCATCAGAAACAATGATCAAACTATGATGAATCCCACTGCTCCAGAAAACACCACAGTCGCCTCAGCTGCCGAGGCAAGTGCAAGTGCAGCCATAGGGGCCAGTAGCAGTATAGAATTCCTGATCCAAATGTCCTATCGCATGCTAGAGACGTTGCTCAAAAATGAAAAATCGATGAGACAGACAATTGAACGATTAGAGGAACAGTTGCGCAGAGAAAGAATGAGTAAGGGGAAGGATCCGTACTTTACGGACGCTGAAGAGGATTACGTTGACGAAACACCCAAGCTCACATTTACCCAACCCCATGTTCAATACCACGTCACAACCAAACAATGAACACACCACCATTCCCCCCACAACCTTTCAAATGGCTGACTTACTTTCTGGGTACCCATGCCACCACCAATCTTGACCACAACCACAACTGTTCCAACCACTTTCCCAAATTACCACCATTTCCACCAACTGGGACTGCCCTCAAATTGCTAACATGAACCGGTCTAGACCACCTGAGATTTCTCTACCCGAATTCACCTATTCCTGATCCGATCCAGATGAGACAATATCAGTACACCGCTCCAGGACATGCTGTCCGTTTCGAAGAAGCTATTCCCCACACTCAGCTACTGCCACACCCATCAAGTCACCTAATCCATGGGTATCAACAACCTCAAACTCAACCCCTTCCTACTGAAAACCCCCCATCTAACATGGAGGACTGGAAGAAGTCTGTGAAAGAAGAGCTGCTGGCTGAAGTGCGGCTAGGGGAACGAGCCAAGATGCTTGGCTTCCGCTATTTTAGCATGAAGCCGAGCTCTAAGCTTCCGGAAAATTTAAAACTCCCTGAAATCTCGAAATATGCTGGGAAAGGAGACCCCAGACATCACCTTTCTCAGTTTGATCGGGTAATGACAATGCATGGGTTGAACGATGAGATGAAAATTATATGCTTCCCTAGCTATCTAGAAGGATCTGCACAAGCATGGGTTTCAAGGCTAGATCTCTCTGGGAAGAAATTGGAGGAAGTTTATCAGGCCTTCGTCGAGCAGTACAGCTACAATGCCCATCTAGGGATCACCCGCAGAGACCTCGAGACCATGAGGCAGAGAAATAATGAGACAGTCATGGAATTCATCAATCGCTGGAGGGAGGTGGCCGGCCAAATGCTTGATCGCCCTACCGAAGATGAGCAGATAAGAATAATCATCTCATGTCTGGAGGGTCCATACTCAGATCATCTAAAGTCCCTTGGGATTTGTGACTTCAAACATCTGAAAGCTGCTGCTTCGGCTGCCGAAGAGTTAGCATTGGCAGGAAGATTAAAAGGGTTGAACCTCCCTGGATCAGGACCCAGAACTTCATACCATCAGAACCGCCAGAACCGTGATAACAGCAACAATCACAACCACAATGGTAATAACAACAATGACAACAACAAGACTGTCTCAACACCTCCAGTGAATCAGGTGCAACCTAGAACCCTCACCGACTACCAACCCCCCACACCTCCAGTGTATCAGGCACAATCCTCCGGAACAACTCAGAACTATCGGGCGATGCCTCCTCCCCGTGATTTTCAAACCCGACCCCAGCGACAATACTCAACATTGGGGATGCCGTTGAATAAGGCGTACAAAAAGTTGAAAGAGAGTGGTTTCCTTCTGAAGCACCCAAATCCCAAACCAGGAATCACCCAACTTGGTCCCGATACGAAAAGCTTCTGTGAATACCATCTGATGAAGGGGCATAGTACAGAAAACTGTAGAGCATTGCGTCATGCTGTGCAAGATCTAATTGATACAGGAGAGGTACAATTCCCCAACGCCAATCCAAATATCCAAAATAATTCCATCCCCCAGCATGTAAATATGATAAGGTTCAGAGAAAGAGAGGGAATCTGCCAGACCTTCGCAGAATTGTGAAAGCTGACGACATTGGGAGTACGACGGAATTGACCCGACGGAATCCCTCCCCATTTGTCATACCCACACCGCTATTAGAAACCTTCAAGGTTCCCCGCTCGGAGATTCATTTCGATATACCCTCCTTGATGAGGGAGTATTTGAATGAGAAAAATAGGGCTCAAAACACTGTCAACCAGTTAAGGTATCAAAGGAAAGTGCCAATCTTCTTCCGATATTGCATGGGTCGACCGATAGAAAGGAATTTGGAAACTTTGCTGGTATTAGCTTCTGAGGCAGAGGGCCTCTACAAAAAAATGAAGGCACTAGAAGTTGTTGAGGCTTGGTGCCGCCAAAAAGTCCTTGAGAAGCAAAGAAGGAGAAACACCGTCATGTGCAACGTGATTATGATCACCGATGAGGATGAAAATCCACCAGCTATGACCTCTGTTCGAGTACCATTTCCGATAGCAGACGAGGAAAAACACAATGATGACCGTGAGAAAATCAATCACCTCACCCACTCAGGAAAACACTATAAGCCGGCCGAGCTTGTTGAAGAGATCGTATCACTACCCCAGAAAGTCCATGAGCTCACTTTGAGTGAACCGGAAAATAAATTGGCTGGAGAAGAGAAACACAAGAATGCGGTGGCCCGACATCTTAAAACGGATAAAAAGCAAACGGTCAGTGGAGACACCATTGTAGCCCACTTGACCCAAACCCCCGCTGTGGCCATCACCTTCACGGACGAGGAAATCTCATGCCAGTCTGGACGAGCCCTCTACATATCTGTGAAGGCTGGGGTTTCAATGTTCCCAGGACACTCATCGATGACGGTGCTGAAGTGAATGTTTGCCCGCGTGTTGCTCGACACATGGGGTATAATGATCTCAAACCTGTGGAGATGACTTTAAGCGCATATGATAATAGCCACAGAAAAGTGTTGGGGATGATCACTCTGCCGATCCAAATCGAGGATGTCTCCTTCTCTGTCGAAGTGATGGTCATTGATATCTCTTCCACCTTCAACTTGTTACTGGGTCGGAATTTCATTGACCAAATTAAGGGTGTGCCCTCAGTGGTCCACCAAAAACTCAAATTTAAGCATGGAGGACGGATTGTGGAAGTGCTAGGGGAGGCAAGGACTGAATCTCAACTGTTTGAGATCAAAACACCAGGTCGACAAGAGCTTACCCTTGGCGGGTTCACAGTGGCAAAACCGGCGCAACAGGGGAATGGGTTAGGAAAGGAGCTGCAGGGCGTGGTAGAGCCACTAGTGCCATATGCTGGAGGTCGAGGAGCAGACTTAGGATTCGCAGAGGCGCCAGGTATGATACTAACAGACTCACATGTAACTTCCGTAGACAATTCCTTATCAGTTTATCTAGAACCGTACATATCTGTGAGTTATGATGAGCAGAGAGTGGTTCGGGCTCGGGAGCATCTAGAGACAATGGAGTGGGAGAGCTGGTGGACCACTTTACTCTCCCTCAACTCATGCCTTAAAGACCATGACGGCAAGGAATGCGACCAAGGAATGCCCGAAGGAGTAGCGGAGAGCAGAGTCACGATCATCAGTCTTCAAGGACCCCGCACCCTCGTAGATGGTCATGGAGCATGTCTTGTCAAGAAAGGGGAGCCGACTCTACAGGAGCTTTACATAGTTAGTCTAGCTAGCAGTAGTGATGATAGTAATGGTGGTAGCAATAGCGGTAGTATCAGTGATGGTAGCAATGGCAGTTGTAATGAAGACATCGACAATACAAACAGAATCGAAATAGGAGAAGGATCGTCACCATCTATTTTCACTTGTAAAGATGGTGGCAATTTTCTGTCAATCACCGACTTATCCAACTCCTCGTATAATAATGAAAATTCAGTTTATTCAGAAAATTTGTCTCCTTTGTCGCTTGATTCATTGCAAACTTATGAGGCCGAAGAAGAGGAGTATGATGAAGAAAACATGCTTCCTACAGAACAGTACTCCACCCACACCCAGATATCCAAGTAGGTGATTTCATTCTGAAAGAGTTGAGAAAAGATCTGCCAGACCCACGAGGGAAACTCAGGCCGAACTGGGTGGGCCCTTATCTGGTGAAAGAAATAACCCCTCATGGTGCTGTATTACTGATAGATGTAGATGGGGAAGAATTTCAAAGCCTTGTCAATCTCGACCAGTTGAAACGATATTATGTCTGAACCGTCATAAAAATCCAAAAAACCACACGCATCCATTCAAAAATCCAAAAAACGCATCCACAAAAATGCATCCATAAAAAAAAAAAACGCATCCATGCAAAATATCTAAAAAAAATGCATCCACGCAAAAGTTATCATTATCATCTGCATTAGGTTTAGCTTAATTGCATTTGCATTTGCATATCCCTAGTGTCGAGGTGCATCTCGATCTTTAATTCTAGGAAAGTCACATAAGTCATCAAAGGCCGCCGAACTCTTGCATCATTTTCCGCGAAGAGGTCTTGAAAGGATTTCTAACCTCCCGTGAGAGTTGAGTGTATGAGAGAAACGCAGAGTGTGTAAAACCCGGAGCGCTTGATGCATTTAAATTTCGAAGCACCATGTGAGGATCCCACTTCACGGAACCAATTGTTGATGAGAAAAGCGCGTTACCATTCATGCCAAAATTTGGGAATAGTAGAGGAAGCAATTATTTGTCGATAGGGATGACGAGGCATCTAGGATCAAAAAAAAAACCTCCACTTGGCCAGAAGCCCTTTTGACCCTAAAAAATGATCCCTTAGTGAGCCCCGCTGAGCCTTTCATTGAAAATCTTTTCGGAAATAGCTCCACAACACGCCACCCCACATCACACAATGACCCGCCCCTACAAAAGAGGATAAAAAGAGCCGGAGCCATGTCACGCGAAACAGTAAAAAAAACTCAAAAAAGTAAAGAGAGGAAGCGAAAGCCTTATGTCACGCGAAACAGTCACTCTCGAGGAATAGAGAAGAACGAAGGTGTCAAACACAAAAAGTGCAAATAAAATACTCAAGGAAAGTAGTAAATCAAAATGGAAACACATCATGGTCCGCAAAATGCGAAAGAAGTCCGAAACCATTCCACCCATGGCAAAGGCGAAGCACATCCTAATTTGCACACAATGCTCCCAACTCCCAAACAGTCCCCTGTCCCAATGCGACATACTTAAAGCCCTGCAGCCCTGTTATAACCCAATGAAAGACCTCTGACCTAGAGACGAGGATTGATTGATTCGAAGAGTACCAAATTTGAAATATGAACGGCAGCAACACGTCATTTCTTGACAATGCAATCGTGCACAAACGAGTGTCAGAGAAATCAGGAAGAAAGAGAAAAAACGAGTGCTTATCACCTCGATCAAAGAAAGCCTAACTGACCTTAAGAAAGAAAACGGAAAGGTATAAGAGATCCCGAGAGACCTCTTTCGGGAAGATTTTTCAAGAAAGAAGTGGCTTAGAAATGACTAATCTGACTTAACTAGAATTCTTGGTTGAGCTCACCTTGACACGACATCCTCTTTGCATACAATCATACCCAATTCAAAAAAAAAATGCATGTAGAATAGATTTGCATCCATCGGTTCAGACATAATATCCTACACCACAGAAGAGAAATGAGTATGCTCTTTTAGAAAAGGAAGCCACAGTACAGAGCCTGTCTCCTTCACCAACTGGCACAACCACTCTCAGAAACTGCGCAGCCATCAAAACAAAGGATTAAAAGTCTTCGGGCGCTGTTCAAAGAAAATGCCCCGCAAGACATCCCCCACCATCAAACTCCTCGCTCGCTAAAAGGCATGAACTACGTAAGGTCTGATCTCAACAGGGAGTTGAGTACGTAGGCAACCCTCTCAGGGTGCGACCCCGTCCCAAACAAAACCCCTCCTCCCCTCGAACCACAAGGCCGTCGCCATCACTCTATGAAGAAATCCGCCTCAATCGAGAGGATCATCCCGGGGCTAAACCGGAACCCTCAGATCGTATCAAATCCAAACTCATCAACCATCCCAGAGTCGTTGCTCACAAGGGAGTCGTATATCAAACTGGAGCCATCCGATCATACCGGAGCCCTCAGATCATATCAAACCCGAACCCATCAACCATCCCAGAGTCGTCGCTCACAAGGGAGTCACAGATCAAACTAGAGCCATCCAATCATACCGGAGCCCTCAGATCATATCAAACCCGAACCCATCAACCATCCCAGAGTCGTCGCTCACAAGGGAGTCACAGATCAAACTAGAGCCATCCGATCATACCGGAGCCCCCAGATCATATCAAACCCGAATTCATCAACCTTCCCAGAGTCGTTGCTTACAAGGGAGTCATAGATCAAACCGGAGCCATCTCAGTGCTATACCGGAGCCATCAGTGCTATACTGGAGGCATCTCAGCGTTATACCGGAGTCATCCCAGAACCTCCCAGGATCATTCCAAAGCTCTTCTCTGGAGTCATTGTCGGAGCCATCGACCGAAACCCTCTCTCGACCTCAAAAACCACACTTGACCTTTGCAGTCAAACCACAAATCTACTATTCACACCAAGGCTACCCTCCGTGCTGGAGCCATCCGATCATCTCGGAATCACCCGATCCCGTCAAACCCTGCACTTATACAGTCGAATACGACAACACCTAAGGTAGATTTCCAACCCTCAAATCCCTCACAAGGGATCAGAGATGGCCCACAGAGAGCGCCCGACCTCGAATCAACCTACAGCCAGAAACAACTTCAGATTAACCACTTACTGCAGTGAGTTTCGCACAACTCCTTCAATGCATTCTAGGCCCGTCATCAGTCCTAGAGCTAGACACCGTGATCTAGTTGAGGCCCGTTGTTAGCCCTCATGCATAACTCATATACCGGTTGTATTCTAGGCCCGTCTTTAGTCCTAGAGCTAGACATCGAGATCTAGTTGAGGCCCGTCGTTAGTCCTCATACAATTCGAAGATGCATTCTAGGCCCGTCACCAATCCTAGAGCTAGACATCGAGATCTAGTTGAGGCCCGTCGTTAGTCCTCATACAATTCGAAGATGCATTCTAGGCCCGTCACCAGTCCTAGAGCTAGACACCGAGATCTAGTTGAGGCCCGTCGTTAGCCCTCATGCATAACTTATATACCGGTTGTATTCTAGGCCCGTCTTTAGTCCTAGAGCTAGACATCGAGATCTAGTTGAGGCCCGTCGTTAGTCCTCACACAATTCGAAGATGCATTCTAGGCCCGTCATCAGTCCTAGAGCTAGACACCGAGATCTAGTTGAGGCCCGTCGTTAGCCCTCATGCATAACTTATATACCGGTTGTATTCTAGGCCCGTCTTTAGTCCTAGAGCTAGACATCGAGATCTAGTTGAGGCCCGTCGTTAGTCCTCATACAATTCGAAGATGCATTCTAGGCCCGTCATCAGTCCTAGAGCTAGACACCGAGATCTAGTTGAGGCCCGTCGTTAGCCCTCATGCATAACTTTATATACCGGTTGTATTCTAGGCCCGTCTTTAGTCCTAGAGCTAGACATCGAGATCTAGTTGAGGCCCGTCGTTAGTCCTCATACAATTCGAAGATGCATTCTAGGCCCGTCATCAGTCCTAGAGCTAGACACCCAGATCTAGTTGAGGCCCGTCTTTAGTCCTCATGCATAGGTAGATTGGTCGTATTCTAGTCTTTAGACCTAGAGCTAGACACCGAGATCTAGTTGAGGCCCGTCGTTAGTCCTCATACCACCGACTATCACATTCTAGGCCCGTCATAAGTCCTAGCGCTAGACGCCGAAGTCTAGTCGGGGCCCGTCATAAGTCCCCACTCGTATGGTACTCATATCTCACACTTGGGAATGCCCCAAGCCACAGTGAGAATTTTTGGCGTCCCGTCAACCTTGATCCAATTCTGCAAGCCTTCTATTGCAGAATTGAATCAAGGGGAGCCATCTGTAGACACCAAAAATTCTCACCCATCTCATATTGAAAAAAAAAACATGCTTCTAGAAACAAGGCGGTCGTCCCGTTTTCGATCAAATGAATTTCTTTTTACCGACATTTAAACCTCACATTCCTATGGAAGAGGAGCACGAGCTTTTTGTCGTAATCTGTTTTTGACTGACTTCATTTCGTATACTTATTTTGCTGCTCTCGTTTTAAAATTTTTCACAGTTTTGTTATTACCTTATATTATTTTTATGTACTCGATCGATTTATACTTTTTTGTTATTTATCATTTCCTTTTGATTTCCCCCGCTTTATCATCGTTATTTTATTATTTCATGTGTCCTTTTTACTACTATTATTTTCCATCTATTTTAAGTGTTTTATCTTCATTACGAGCATTAATTTTCATTATTTCATGTACATGTGCTATTCTTTTATTTTATATCTCATTACTTTTTTGAATCTTATTTTAATTGTATTTCATACTTTCGTGTCATTAGATTAATCTTCTCACCTTTAGTGCGCATTTCTTTGGAATTGGTAGCTTTTCTTTTTTTCAGAAGAGTTACCCAGTCGAAATCAGGACTCTTATATCTTTCTTCTCATGAGTACACTGAAATCTAATCTAGCATAACTGGTTAGAACACTCTCGGATATAACACATGGGTCTCGGGTTCGATTCTTGGCACGAGCGAAGGTTTGCTCTTTTATTTTGCCTTAACTCGCGATATGGCTCTTCTTTTATTTCGTCGCTCCACTTACTGAATATTGTCCTAGCTCATCCGGTAGAGAGCGTGAGAGGAAGTCACTAGGTGCCGAGTTCGAAACTCGGTGGAAGCTTTTTGTTTTGAAAATCTCAAATTTTGTAAATGTTGGACTCTCCCGGTTTGGGTCCGTTTTAATTCCTAAAAAAGGCCCACATTCATCTAGTGAAACCCTAGTGTGCCACATGTTCACCCACCCCATTCTCACATTATAAAACATTCTAAAAGCCCTACAGTATCACCCACGTTTTTGATCGAGCCGACACAGATCCCCATCATTCTCATTCCTTCCCCATCATTCTCGTTCTTTTTGTCTGCCCCATTCTTCGAAATCTCGAGAAAAACCCAGACCCGAGACTTCTTCTTCCTCAAGAGAGCTACGGTTTTCCCTTCAAAGCCTCATCCCACAATCCACGAACTGTCTGATTAGTCCTCATTTCGATTTCATTTGGCTTCGGTCACCAGCAGAGTAAGTGGTATCGACTTTTCGTTACGCACGGTCTTGATTTCGCTTCCCTTCTGCAAATGCTCCTCTTACGCTTAATCTCAGTTTGTTATGTCGTTTCCTAATCATTTCCGCTTTTCAATTTCGTGAAACCCTGAACCGGAATTCGAACATCTATTTCGAGAGTTTCTGATCTCAAAGGGGTGATTTCTCGCGGCCACCCGGTCCGCTTTTACTTAAAATCCTGGCATTTCGCTTTCGGGCACATGCATGGCGTTTTTCCTAGCGTCGGTTTGTAAATGCGCGCCCATATAGCCTTCTTTTGTACCTTGTTTGATGAACTGCAACTACTTTGGCCTGGTATGGACTTTGAAGTCCACGAACATGGCGCATCGGACTTTGGGTGCGAGTTCTATTTATTTGGGGCATTCTCGCTTGATTCCTGATATGTTCATGCCGTTAGAATTCCGCTGGGTTGAGCGTCGCCTATTGTTGGCGTCGGAGACTGATTTTTTGTGTGGGTTTTCATTCTATATTCTGTAACATGATGAACTGGTCCATCTCCAGTTACATTCCCGTTTATTTCATCCAAATATTGGACAAACTGGTCCTCGTCCAGTCGTGATTCTGTCCATCTTTTTTATACTGTTTTGTTTCGGATTTGAAGTGAGCGAACTGGTCCCTTTCCAGTCATGAGTTTAGCTTTTCTCTAACCTGCTCTGTGATTGCTACTCAACAATCATCCTCTATGGCCAGAAGCGTATCCAAGTGTTGTTCATTTTCTTTTCCGCTCATGATAACGCTTCCGTATGCGATTTTACGTTTCACTTATGTTTGTTTCCTAGTTGAGCAGGAGGAATCTGTTCCCAACTCTCAAGGATGTTCACGTTTGTTCTCACATGAACAGAACCCCAACCTCATTCCTTAAGCTTCGTACTTTCTGTTTAATTTCCTTCAAGTCTCTGTTGACCGAGAGGATATATGCTAATCCATTTGTCTCTGTTCATGGGTTTGACCTTGCAGGAAACTTAGTCTTCATTTCCCTGGTACACCATTCCTTAAACCGAAATGCTTCTGTGTTGTCTGTGTGAATGTTAGTTGCCTTTCTCTGTGTCTGTAAAAACTATGGCAATGTCAGTTTCTGGTTATCGCTTGAACATATTGGAGTTTCTGGTATTTGATGTTTCTGGTCTTAAACACATTTGAGATATTAATCATTGCTCTTTATTTTATTTTTTTTCTTTTTCCATCTTTGCTTGAGCACATTTGAATTCCTGGTTAGGGTTTCAACTGTCGAATTTGAGTAAGAAAAACTAAATGGGTGGTTCGTTGTTCACAAGTGGAAATAGGCTCGAGATTAGCTCGGTGTTTGACTACCATTAGGGGAGTGTTTATGATATTGGTGACTATGATGCTCTGAAAACTCTGATCTTCTGTTTTGTTCTTTATGGTCGCGAAACTTTGTTTGATCGCTGAAAGATAAATAAGGAGATGGGAATAACAAAATGAATTAGAAACCCCACGTTAGGATTCACAGGGTATATTAGCTTTCGTTTTTGAACAGGACTGTCTCTGGATTAAGCTTTGTTTTAAGTTGCTAATCAACTCAGAGTTCATTCTAGGTTTGTATATAGCTGTCTTCTGTATACTTATTGCTCCCTTTATTACCTGCAACCTTTATTTGGCCACCAAAAGATAAAAAAAAAAAGAGAGAGGAGAGTAATAATGGATTAGCAACTCGACATTAAGACCCACTATTGTTTTTGAATTGAAGGTTAGAGTAGCCTAAATTTTTAAAACCTGGGTCTGACATCTAGACAGCTTTAGGACTTGCTTTCATGTGTATATTACTCATACCGCTTTTGAAACTCTCATTGGATGCGTATAACCTAAGCTTTTGGAATTCATGTCTATACGTATATAATTTGTTTTACTTAGACAGGTTCTGAAATTCATTCTGGCACATATCTGTGATTCTGATGGCTTTTGAAATCCATACCCATGCGTGTTGTTCATTTATTTAATCTCTGAAGCTCATGACTACCTGTTCGTTTATGTGGTTGATTCTTTTTCCTTGCCATGGACTGGTTCTGTTTGGGCTTGCATAAACAACAGCCCAAATGTAATCCTTTTCAGTTTCAGTCCATAACTAGCCAAACTGGGCTAGGACAGGTGGCCTTAGATAGCCCACTAGGTTGACCCTTTTAGTGGGCCTCAAAGGCCCACTTTAGAAAAGCTCTAGGTTTGGGGTATCCTCAATGCATACGTGTCCTAGACACGGTCCATGGGAGGAATATCCGTTTCCCTTAAAATTTTCCAAATCATCCCCTAATTTCATAATAAAATGTACAATCAACAAAATCCAATCCATTTGTGAATCCAAATATTTTTTCATTTAGACATAGCTTAAGCCCAATTTCAAACTTCTTATTAGAAATCTATTTTCAAAGCCCAATTCCATCTCAGTCCGGCCCACTTCTCAGTCCGGTCCACTTCTCAGTCCGGCCCACTTCTCAGTCCGGTCCACTTCTCAGTCCGGCCCACATCTCAGTCAGGCCCAACCGACCCAAGGCCCAAACTGACCCAAGGCCTGAATCCAAGCCCAAGACCCAAGTCTAAAGCCTCAAACCCAATGCCCACTTCTTGGCCCATTATCCAAACCCAGCCCAAATCCAAAATCGGCCCAAGTCCAAACTGACCCAAGGCCTGAATCCAAGCCCAAGACCCAAGTCTAAAGCCTCAAACCCAAGGCCCACTTCTTGGCCCATTATCCAAACCCAGCCCAAATCCAAAATCGGCCCAAGTCCAAACTGACCCAAGGCCTGAATCCAAGCCCAAGACCCAAGTCTAAAGCCTCAAACCCAAGGCCCACTTCTTGGCCCATTATCCAAACCCAGCCCAAATCCAAAATCGGCCCAAGTCCAAACCGACCCAAGGCCCCAGCCGGCCCATCACCCAGTTTGGCCCGAGCCCAAAAACCCAAACACAAAGCCCGAGGCCAAAAACCGAAACCCAAGCCCAAAGCCCAAATTCGGCCCAGTCTGGCCCGAGCCCAAAAACCCAAACCCGAAGCCTGGCCCACTACTCCTCAAAACCGGCCCATCACCCAATTTGGCCCAAATGCCCACACTTGACCCAAACACAACCTCGGCCCACAAACCAAGTCCAATCCTTGGCCCAAAATAATCTCGGCCCATTACCTAGCCCAGGCCCATTCGGCCCATTACCCAGCCCAGGCCCATTCGGCCCATTACCCAGCCCAGGCCCATTCGGCCCATTACCTAGCCAAGGCCCATTCGGCCCATTACCTAGCCTAGGCCCATTCGGCCCATTATCTAGCCAAGGCCCATTCGGCCCATTACCTAGCCCAGGCCCATTCGGCCCATTACCTAGCCCAGGCCCATTCGGCCCATTACCTAGCCCAGGCCCATTCGGCCCATTACCTAGCCTAGGCCCATTCGGCCCATTATCTAGCCAAGGCCCATTCGGCCCATTACCTAGCCCAGGCCCATTCGGCCCATTACCTAGCCCAGGCCCAGTCGGCCCAAAAACCCAGGCCCAAACCCAAAGCCCAAACTCAAGGCCCAAACTCAAGGCCCAAACCCAAAGCCCAAACCCAAAGCCCAAACCCAAGGCCCAAACTCGAGGCCCAAACCCATAAAAGACCCATGCCTCAGGTAAGGCCAAAGTCCACAAAGCCTAAGTCTACAAAATCAAGCAAGCCTAAGTCCAAAAAAAGCAAGCCTAAGTCCACAAGAATCAAGTTAAGTCCATAAGAATCAAACCTTGAACCAAAGGTTGACCTTTGACCTGAAAATTGACCGAATGTTGACCTTGACCAAGCTTTGACCTTGACCAAGCTTTGACCTTGACCAAGCTTTGACCTTGACCAAGCCTTGACCTTGACCAAGCTTTGACCTTGACCAAGCTTTGACCTTGACCAAGCTTTGACCTTGACCAAGCTTTGACCTTGACCAAGCTTTGACCTTGACCAAGCCTTGACCTTGACCAAGCCTTGACCTTGACCAAGCTTTGACCTTGACCAAAGCTTTGACCTTGACTAAAACTTTGACCTTGACCAGAAAACCAAACCAAGTCAAACCCGAATGGTGATCCAGCTCATCTTCCAATACGAGTCAAACCAAATCAATCAAACCCAACTCATTTTTCAAACCCGATTCCTTTCAACTCATTTTCAACTTGTAAAATCCTTTCAAAATCTAAAAACCCAAAAAGAATTTCAAAAACAATCTTTTTACTAAAGTCTCATCAAGTTTTCAAAGAAACCATTTTGTGGAATTTAAAAAGGAAAAACTCTTCTCACATCACAGAAAACTCTTCTCTATTGCAGAAAGTTCTTCTCACATATACAGAAAGTTTTCTCCTAAAACATTTCTCAAAATCAGTGTTTCCTCGTCGAGAATTTCGAACAACTTTCAAAGTCTTTTTAACTTTGTTTTCGAATCCAAATAAATTGTTTTCGGGGAGCAAGGAATGTCTAACCCCTTCAAAACATTTCCTCCATGGTTAGAACATCACTTGTCTTCCTTCCCAAAATAAAAATCCGAGGCGGGGCACTGGGGTTATAACCTTCCCTTGTCGCAGTCTGGATCTCCTTAGGCGGGGCATTAGGGTGACAAACCTCCCCTAATTGCAGCCTGGATTTTTACAAGGCGGGGTGCTAGGGAAGTAACGACCTTCCTAGTTGCAGCCGGGATTTTAGAATCGTCTAACTCCCTTCCGCTCGATTTCAATGTTTTTGATATTTTTAATGTTTTAAAGCCCGGGAGTTAGAGACGTTATTAGGGTTCGACCGAGAACATCTCATTCATGGTGTTTCTCTCTAAATCCTATTTTTCGACATGAATTCATTGCCCCATCTTTCGAGCCTCGGCACTTACCATTAATTAAGTGTCGTGTTCGAGGGGGTACATAGGGTAATCCCTCGGGATTATCCGCCCTTTTACAACAAAAATGACTTTTCGGTTTTAAACTTTAAGAGAGACGATTTTGACAATCATTCCTCCAAACAACTCAACCCATCATTTCACTCTAAATTCGAAATATCCCAAAACATCAACCCTTTCATAATCTCAAATCCGAAAAACCCGGGATCTCTACTCAAACTTCAATTGTCTCACACACTCAAATCATTATCCAAACTCAAGGCATCCTAAACTCAAAACATCTCCTAAATCCAGACTTCTTCCAAACTTTCATAGTCTCATAGGCCCGAGTGCCTCATAGACTCGAACATCTCAATCTCTCCACCATTTTAAGATTCAAATGTCTCATAGACCTGAGCGTCTCATAGACCTTGATATCTCATACCTCCCACTACAAGAACACCCTAAATGTCTCACAGACCCGAGCGTCTCACAGACTAATCTCTCAAACACCTCAAACACCCCTTCATAACCCCAAAATCTCTAAAAATCCTGAACTACGTAAGGTCTGATCTCAACAGGGAGTTGGGTACGTAGGCAGCCCACCTAGGGTGCGACCCCATTCCAATCAAAAACCCCTTTTTTCTCACTCTAAGGTGTTCTTCTTACCTCTCAAAACATTCAAATCCCCTCTAACTCCCACAAATCCTCGACTTCTTCAACTCTCAGAATCCTAATCTTTCATTCTATACTCGTTTGAATTCATCAATTCTTCTTCTTGGCGCTATCTTGGCAGAAAAGCTCGCCTCATCCGCTCGTTTCCTCTCCTCATGTTCTAATCCTATCCTTGGCTTTTAAATGAATCTCTCTAATAAGGTTTTGAAAGAAGGCAATCCCGACAATTGGAGACCGAGGTTTCCTCGGGCACCAATCCGAAGTCGTGGTCGTTGCCACTTCTAAGGGGTGTAACCCAGTGCGAACCCACAACAGAATCCCTGGCTTGATCAGATAAGTCCTATCCATAGGCAATAAATCATCAGAGTCAATTAACGGTTCTTAGAACCCTTCTCCTTCCTTCCTAGTTCCTTAGGTCAAACTAGGTGGCGACTCTAGTCAATTCCGCCTTATAGAGGCATAAGTCCGCGTGGGGCCCATCGAGAGCGGGTGTAGTGTTCACTTACACTCCCCTTATGCTTTCTGGGAAAGACGGACGATTCAGTAGGTATTTGAGGGTTGCCAGAATAACGGGTTTCCACCCTCCACAGAATGGCAATTTCTAGGATCTAGGCTTTTAGTCATACCATATTTAGATAGACCCCCCTCATACCGAAAAATCACCCTCCACACCTGGCTACCCCGATTTGTGTGCTTATGTGATCACCAATAAGATAAATGCACGAATCGGACTTATATTGCACTTAACTGTGTTTGAACTATTTTGTTCTTGAGTATCTCCTTGAACATTTAGTTTGTATAATTCATGAAATGTATGAATGGAAATGAAGAGTATGTGTAAGTATTGTGTACTTGTGTATTGTATGGATGTATGGAAACGAAGTACTGACTTCTACTAATTCCTAACAATCTAACTCCTAACATGAGTAATAAGTAAATGGAATGAGTAGAAGTCCGATATAGTTTCGGCCACACGTGAGGATAAGGAAACACAAGAGGTTGGATCCGAATCCTGGCTGTAATCTTTTCCATGGACCAAATCCCTCGAATGGGTAGCATCCTGGATTAATGGGCCACCCTAAAGCCCGGTGGTGGGATGTAGTAATCCCTGCCCGGAGGTCATACCGACTTAACATGAGTAAATTAAGTAAGAAGTAAGTATTGTATGAGTATCGGTCTTGACTAATGTAAGTCGTTGACCTTGAGTAATGAGTATCGAACACCCGATTAACCCGAGCGTGTAAAGGAGCTAACAAGCCTTCTGTGTGAATTGGAGAAGTGTATCTCCGTATTGTGTATTGAGTATGTAATGAGTATGTATTGTGTATGTGTATCCTGGAAGATGGTAAGTAAGTATTGGTTGACTTATATTGTCTTCCAAGCATGTATTGTACTGTGCAAATGTATGTATACCTTGTGTAGTATTGTAGTATCATGAATGAAAGTATGTATGTATGAATGTATGCATTGTAAATTGAATTGCATGTATTCGACCAAATGGTCGGCGTACCCTCGCTAGTACGCGGGGTATGCGGTTAACATGCTCAGCGAAAGCTGACCCCCTCGGGGGAACATTTTTAGTGTGCAGGTGCCTGAAGAGGATATGGTCAAGGTAAGAGACCGGTGGCCACATTTGGATTGCTAATAGTGGAATGTAAAGGAGTACTAAGTAGTACACCCCTTGTACCTAGGAAGTAAGTAGTGTGTGAGGAATGGGTAGTAGTTAGACTCTTAATGAGTACAAAGGAACATGGAAGAATCATGATGTTTGTATTTGGAACTTAGTAAACTCTGTTATGTACATTGTATCGTGTAGTACTGTAATGGAGTAACGTGTTGAATGGAGCATAGCAGTACGTGATTAGTAAACGGAGTATGTATTGTATATGTGTAGTACTCGGGATTCCGGTCCATCAGACCGATGTTGTACGTAGTAGTAGCCTTGTTAGTCACGTGGGTGGCTAACGGCATTGTATCACCCGCCGTTGAGTAAGTATGTATCCGTTGCGAGAGTACGAATGTATAAGGAGATTGGATGGTAATGACAGTATTAGCGGTAGGGGTGTTACAAAAAGTGGTATCAGAGCGAAGTATCGCTCTAATGACTGGAAATACCGAGTTTAGGAAATACCGAGTTAGGAATTAGAAGCTTAGGGCTATGGGCTGAGTGATAGCATTAGAGGGATGCTAGTTAGGAACTCCCGGTGAGTACCGGATACCTACAGCACCAGTCCCGCCCACCGCAAACCCCATTGTATAACTTGGGAAAGGACGCCAGAGAGAAGAAAAGTCTTCTCATACTCGGGAAAAACCCGATCTGGCAATTGTGAAGCAATCACACAGTAACAAGAACCGACATATGGTAAATTCC
This sequence comes from Limonium bicolor, assembly GCA_023374045.1. NCBI lineage: Eukaryota > Viridiplantae > Streptophyta > Magnoliopsida > Caryophyllales > Plumbaginaceae > Limonium > Limonium bicolor. The sequence continues at coordinate 51,903,993 of CM041781.1, forward strand.
AAGAATTGGGAGTACCGGAGATGGATCCCGGTTGAACAACAATACCCGCATTTAATAGCGGTAGGATGAGCACTCCAACTACAAGGAGGCTACAACTTACAACAGCATGGGGCGACGTGCTCTGCAGTCGTGAAACCTAGCTAATCAACCAGCAGCAGGAAGGAAGCACTAACTGTGCAACAAAATGAGAAAATGAGTAGTAATGGAACCCGCGACACAAGTCTGCGGAGCAGCAGTAGCTAAAGAATACCACGAAAGGTATACCAGTTGACTAAGGACATAGTCAGGAGTGGTTAACTCCGAAACTACAACGCCAAAAGGTTACAATACCTGGCCGACATAGCTTGTACAGCTATAAGGACATCCACGGGATATGAACCGGTAGGACTACAAGAGTAGTGCCTAAACAAGCTAAGGCTCAATAATCACAATAAATGTGTGGGAACGAGCAACAAGGAATAACACTAAACCAAATCAAGGGAATCTCCAAGGATTGGAGAAATACCCAGATCTACGACAGCCATGTCCAGATCGCTGAGAAGCCACCTAAAGAATCAAGTGTCCCAACCATAGGTCAATATGATCAAGGGAAGAGTCAACAAGACTATTAAATGCAAGAGGAAACCATACCGTGACCGGTATAGGTTTACCCAAAAACCACCAGTACCACACACTTGTCGCGGCAAGTGTAGTAAGAACAGGAACACGTGGAGGACTTCTAACACACCACAAGCACATAGTAATGTACTGTGGCCGTAATAGAACAACTACTGGATCACACATCCTAAGAACTGAAAGAATGGAACCTTGGAAAGGCCTGACGGCCTGACCATTGTACAAAGGATACACCAGTCAGCGGAAAGCTGGACTTGGTCAAGATTTTGAACATGGCTATGCCATGAAGAACCTCTTTTAACACCGAGCTATTATTTTTCAAAACCAAGTTCTCTTACAAAACCACAAACCTTCTTTTAAACCTTGGATTTTAAAACCAAACCAACAGAATTACGGTGAGTATCATAGAATGATACCAGAGGAGTTGACAATAGAATACTTCACCTAGGTGTGTGACGAGCACTACGAGTGTACCCAATCACGGGATGTGGGACAACCGCACTCCGAAGGAGCTTGTGGGCCTGACAGATAGTTAGGTAAGTGGTAACGTACCGACACGGTACCCCACGTATGTATACATGTAGTGTACGAAACACGAGAAGTAGTCAACTCCGTTCTACGGACCATAAGTAAGTTTAAACCAGGACAACTGGAACTCCAGACGATCAAGGAGGAGGAACTCAACTAAGAAGTCAGCAAAAGAACTCGGAGAATCCATCTGAGGATACGGAATAAGAACTAGGAAGTGCAAAGAGCACAGACTAGTAAGCATAGACATTGGACATGTCTCAGGACATCAAGTAAATACATGACAGCTGGAAAGTATACCCAGCCTAAACACAGTAAGGCAATCGCCTAACGTGAACACCACGATGCTCAACAACGGGACAGGGTTTCCAAGAGCGATCACAAGATCACCACTGAATAGAATCCATTATCGAAGAGGATTTTTAAACCTAGTCTCAAGCACTAGGAGCAAGTATAAACGGTCTACCCAACGACGGGAGACGTTATAACCCAAAAGGGGAATAGCTTAAATACAATACCACAAGGCAGTATAGCCATAACATATCATAAACATTAGCCGGATGTAACGGCATAACCTAACAACACCCAGGAGCAATCCTCGAAGGGTGTCTGAGTTAACACCAATCGAACAAAGTGTCATGGAGAGAGCACGACAACTAGAACGAATATTCGGTTAGGATACCGAAGGGATTTCACCTAACAGGGAATACCCTCAGCCACCGAAAGGCACTGATTGACATCAGAATGCCTGAAGGGGGCCTCCTATGAACGGAAGCGTGATGTCACGACTTACCACGGAGCCCAGCAATGCCTCCAACCTATGGGGTATAAATGAAGTGGAAACATGCGTAAGCAGCTTGCCAAGAGCATAGCTTGCAGCAATAAGGCTTAAAAGTCATCAACCAACAATATCATGTAAACCTTAACGGTTGCATAACCCACATCATTCGATAACAAGACTTGCAGGAGATATTGTCTCATACGACAAGAAATCAACAACTGGACCATCGATTCAAACCCAACATCCTGAGTGACTTGGAGTAATGGTCAATTCAGTGTCACTGTCACTAGAGCATCAGTCTAGTATACAGTCGACAAGCTTTAACTACCTTCGTGCCTTTTGTAGCAATGATAACATAGAGGCATAGAAATCGTGATAAATGCCAACGTTGGCCTAGTCCACGTTTGGACACTACAGAAACTCGAGGAAAAGTACCCCTCGTTAATCGAAGACCACCAAGGTGGTGAAGATGTGAACCCTTAGAAGAGGCTTCCATCTACTATAACAACAAAACTTGTGCATATAGATACTGCCAAGAGACAACGAATAAGGAAATGAGATTTCCAACCCACTACGCCTACGAGAGGCTGTGGACGGTAGAAGAACATCGCTTAAGAGCATCGAAGCTCGAAGGAGTAAGTATACTCCTTATGCACCCAATCATGTGGTGAACCAGTATATAAATACTTACATGGTAAACCTTGTCATGAGACCTATGAGTGGAAACACACCCCTCAACAAGAAATTTCACCTATCAGTGATAAAATAATCTTCAATTAGAGAATGGGACCCGAAAGCCCTTGAAGTTTCTTGGGATGTCCCAGTGATCTACATAGAAGGTAAAACCGCACAGCTAGAGCCTATAACCAATGCTCAGCACTGGGAGACAGAAATTGTCAAAAACAATCAATGTGAATACACATTGAACACCACGAATGACCAACGCTCAAGAGAGCTTATAACTCGATGAAATTACCTCATCCTAGGTCAACCAAGATACTCGGTAAATTGTATCATAAATGGTGATAGAATGTGAGGTAAGCTAAGCTACACATGAAACCTAAGTTGAAATGAAACATCTCCACACTGGGAAGATAATAGTATTGCGGTATGCTACGACAACCGTCATACACACAAACACAGGAAACTCCTAGTGTAATCACACCATAATAAAATGGTGCCAATGACAATGGCAATAAGTAAAGAGGAACTACCACAGTAACAGAAACTGTAAAAACAATGTTGTACAATGAGTAAGAGTATGGTGCGCAATAAGCGACCGCTAGGAGGAAGTAGTAAGACGATGACACGGAGTATAAGCATGAAAAGACAGGCAGAAATATTCAACCCTATCACATAAGTGATTTACTGTCAAGCGTTTACGCCTCTACACTCCGTACGACTGAGTGTTTTGGTATTGCACTTGTACAGCTAATGATCTAGTGGGATAGCTAGCAATATGGAAAATATAACCCGTAGTAAGCCCTTCCTTTCACCGACAAACATGGCATAAGCTAGTTAACCCAGCTTAGCAACAGACCGTGCGGCCTGAGGCCAAAGAAGCACGAAGAGTGTAGAACACACTAACAATCACAAGATGTGAATTTCATTGGAATAAAAGGTGAAAGGAGATCGAAGAAAGTCACTAGGACCGATGCATAGAAAATGTAAGGTCATACAAGTAAAGAACACTTGTACTAAACCAGAGAACTGGTATAATTCAGAAGCTACTGACAACTGAGGAAGCACTACAACTTGGTAGTGACTTAACCTCACCCGACAATAAGTCGGAGACCACTGAATAGTCGTGGGACTACGAATAATACGTATAATAGATTGCCAGAGAGCTGGTTATGAATCTAAAACTCGTGAGTTCAAACACGGTAAAAAGAATACCACATTTATTTAGTAAACCTTATTCCCACAATAGAGGGATAAAAAGGCGATGTATAGCACATTGAGGATAACATGAAGGGTAAGTAACCCAAGTATCAGGGTCGCGCAGCAGAAGCTAGTGGGCCCTAGCTAGGAAATGTAATACACCTAGTAAGTATGAAAGAATGACTATTAGTGCCTTGAAGCCTAATAGGCTAGAACCGAATAAATTATGAGTTAAATAAACTCATATAGGAATCCTCGGTGCAAAGACTAAACCATTGGTATGGTTAAGACCCTTTGACCAGAGCATATTGTAAAGTATATCGTAGTGAAGCTAAACGCTTCAGATTGCCCAAATTGAGTAAACCATTGTTAATATTAACATATGGGAGATTACGTGGGCGTAATCCCTTTTAAGGGGGGTAGAGCGAAAACCGCTCAAAGTAAGTTTTGTGAATAAAACACATAAACCATAATGTGCATAGCACAAATAGGAATTAAATTGATGATTGATACTACGCTAAATAAACATAAGTATTCATTCACATTGTAATAATGGTAATGAGGCATGAGAGTTGCAAATACCATAGGATGGATATACCCATCGTGTAACCCCAGTGTAAGAGTATTAGTAACAGAAAAGTAACGAGTAGTGGACGGAGCTCCACAAGTATTGTAACCTTTGAAGAAGTAGTGCGAATTGATTATGAGTAGTAGAGGAATGTAACCCATGAGTGGTGTATTCGTAAGTATGCTATTGGAAGTAAATTGAGGACAGCTGATTTCATAAGTACTGTATTCCCTAATCAGAATAGTAGAGATAATAGAGGGTAATGGAGGAAGTAGCGAAGGTTGATGAAATGAGCGTTTAAGTATTGAACCACGGAGTAAAGCATTTGGAAAGTAGAGCGAGGATGGTTGATGGATTGATTCCATCCTTTGGGATGTATGGATTCGTATCACGACTAGAAAGAGTAAAAAGATAGAAAATGAAAACAATTAAATTAATCGTTGTTTGAAACGGATGTGGGAAGTCGAACTTGATCCTGATCAGATCAAGGGAAACCGAACACAAATTGGGGGTGGAAAGTTAGTTCAACACTGGTGCTGATCACATCAGGGTCGAATGATTCTTGAAGCTCCCCTCAAGTGGTCACAAGAATCACACATAGGATAGAAGTAAGGAATATAAATTGTAATTTGGAGTTGGATACTTTAGAAAGATTTCTAATTAGCTATTGGGAAGGATTTTCCTTAGACTAGAGAATGAGGACCGGTTAGAAGCTTATACCGGAGAAGATAGTAGTGTAGCATGTTGTATTATTCCAAGGGCAGCAGGACATAGAGGAGTCCTGTGTCTAGATGACCTGAGTGTCTGCGGTACTGTATGTGTATTTCATGGCTTTGGGGATGGCCTTGCACTGTATGTATGTATGTATGTATAAGTTTTGTAAAGAGGAACCGGATGGCCGATAGTAATACGGATTGGAGTAATTATCGTATATTGGTATGGTATGGAAAGGAGAAACCTTGAGTAATGAATTTGAGAATTGTAAGGAGGAGGAATGTACGACCTTGGGCATTAGACAAGTATAAATGAGTAAGTACAGTAATCCCATAACCTCGAACAACTTTGAGGACAAAGTTCTTAAGGGGGGTAGATTGAAATACCCCGAACTTAAATATAGGGATTAAAATTAACTCAATACGTATTTAAGGGCCTAATGACGCCTAAGTAATATTGGTAAGGAAAAATAAATCCTAAAGAAATAAATAAACGCTTAAAAAGCGAAAAACGCTAAATAAGCGTTAGACAACTATAGGAGGTATGAGACCTCGGTTAGCGTATTATATGGATTCTAAAGGCTTAATAAGGCCTAAATAATATATGGGAACAACTCCCGAAGAAAAGGATCCAAATAATGTATTAAAACGCTAATAGAGCTTTAACGCACGTTTTTCGAGAGAACCCGAAAACGTGACTTTAAGTGGTCAAACAGACCCGTAAAAATTATAAATCATTAATTAATAATAATTAAGCATTTATGGAAGCTTAATAACCAATAAAAATAATTAAACAAGAAAATTCCGGAAAACGAGCCCGGTTGGTGAATAGTACCTAAACCGGGTAAAATACAAGTGTTTCTGTAAAAGACAAAAAACGCTCCAACTAGTGTAACTGTAGGGGGGCTGGTTTTTAATCAGTCAAACAACCCCTCTCACACACATGTAACTAGCTAGTTAAATAAAGAGAGTCAAAAAGCAAAAGAGTAAAGTAAAAAGCTACTTTACCCTGTTCTCTCACCTCACTCTCTCATTTCCCTCATCTCTCTCCTACCCTCTTCCCCCTCCACCGATCTCTCTCTCTTCTCCCTCCTATGCTGGGCGATTTTGAGAGCTTCAACAACAACAATGGCAACCTCATCTTCTCCTCCATGCTCCACCTTCATTTGAGCTCCAAATGTAAAAATAATTACATATTTGTAATCCCCTCATCTTCCTCTACATTTCTCTCTTTTCAAAATCCAAAAATGAGGAAGTTCATCTCCATGGGTTTTCCCCATTCAAAGAGAAAATGGTACCAATGGGTAGCTTGGAGTCTCCTCTTTCCATTAAGGTAAAAATCTACATGAAAAACTTATGTTTTCTTCACCTCCTTTGGTAACCGATTTTTGCCCATAGTAATGCCTTGTTTTCTCTCTCTCTTTTGAGCATAAATTTCACCTTGCAATGGTGGTGGATTCTCCTTCTTGAACCAAGGGCTAAAGCCCCTCCTAAGACACTCCAAAGGTAAACCCTAGAATTTGTATTCTAAACACTCCAATGAATTAGTGTTAATTTAAGGGTTAGCATTTTAATTGCACTCATTTTGTGTACATTGGGTGATGGGAATGGAGTTTGGCAACTCCATTCCCCATGTAGCCGATTTGGGCAAGAAAGAGAGAAGAATGAGAAATGGAAAAGAAAGAAGGAATTAAGAGCTTAAGGTAAGAGCTCTTTCTTGAATGGTAAATTTAATGCATTAGAGTAATGGGAATGGGTAAACCAATTTAAGGAACCCAAAATATTCTATTGGTATTGTAGTATTGGAATTTTGGGTATTTGTGAATTAGTATGTGAATTATAGGCCTTAGGGCCAAGTGTATAGTATATGTGTATTGGTATTGTGGATCGAGAAAGTATTGAGGAATTTATATTTGTATGTGTGCTGGTAGGACCCTTGCAAGGGTGTGGCTAGATTAGGAATGAAATAAGTGAGATTGTGTATGTGTGGCTAAGTAAGAAAAGTAGATGAACTATGGCAAAATTTTGGTAGGAAGTATGCATGTAAGAATGACTTGGTGTATGGGAGAACCAAGGTGTGTATTGGAGTTAGTAGAGGTATTTAGTGACCATGGAATGGTAGTGTAGTATGAGGATATAAGGATGCAAAATCTGTAGCAAAGAGTGCAAGGATGCATTGGAGAAGCTAGGAGGAATTAAGTGTATTTGGAGGACTTAAGGTGAGTGTTTAATACTTTGAAAATAGATTTGAAAAGGGTTCAGGAAATGTGAAGAACTAGAATGTCAAGTAATGTATTTTGGATGCTAGGAGTAGCATTAGTTGAGGGAGTAATGGAATGTAAAAGTTAGGTTGAAAATCTGTAGCATGTGAGGGAAGAGCAAAATCTGCAGCATTAGTGAGATACAAGCTAGTACAAGTGCTGAAATGAAATGAGGAAAATTTGTGTAAGTTGAGTAGAAATTGAGTAGTAAGTATGTAGGATGGATTAAGGTGATTTAGAGCAGCTAAATGAGTGGTAAACATGTAGGGAAGTATTGGTAAAGACTGGGGAAGCAATGGGTAAAGAAACCAACTGAAAACAGATTTTAAAACTGAAGTACTGGGCCGGACCGGACTTGCGACCGGACTTGCAAGGTCGGTCGAGCCCAGAATCACAAAGATGGGAACCTTCTGGAATGGACCGGACTTGCAAGTTCGGTCGGGCCAGAAAATTTTCCCGTCTGAAACCTTCTGGAATGGACCGGACTTGCAAGTTCGGTCGGGCCAGAAAAATCCCGTAACGTAACTTACTGGAATGGACCGACCTTGGGACCGGACATGCACGGTCGGTCGACTCCAGAATTTCGAAACCAAAACCCACTGGAATGGACCGACCTTGGGACCGGACTTGGCAAGGTCGGTCGGCCCTGTAATTTCCCAGCGAATTGTTCTACTGACTTCGACCGACCTTGGGACCGGACTTGTAAGGTCGGTCGAGTCATACAAAAAAAATGTTTTATTATATGATTATACTAATCATATGTATGTATGAATATATATGCCTATACATGTGTATGCATAGGTATGTAGTAATACACCATTAATGGAGTAGCAACGGTAAGGAGGTGAGTATGTAAATGGGAAACAAGTATGAGGAGTAATTAAGGAAGTTGAAAGTATAAGAACGTTAAGTTAAACCAAATCAATGGGATAACGGGGTAAGTAAGGGAGTAGTAGATATGAATGTAGTGTAATGCTTAGTATTAATGGAACCATTTGGCATGTAGCCGGAGGTTCGAGAATAAGATTCGAGGAACAAGTATGGACTAAGGAGCAAGGGAACACCCGATGAGTAAATCAACGGTGAAAGGTATGATTTCTTCATGCTCTGTATCCTAACCTGGCTACCCCGATTTGTGTGCTTATGTGATCACCAATAAGATAAATGCACGAATCGGACTTATATTGCACTTAACTGTGTTTGAACTATTTTGTTCTTGAGTATCTCCTTGAACATTTAGTTTGTATAATTCATGAAATGTATGAATGGAAATGAAGAGTATGTGTAAGTATTGTGTACTTATGTATTGTATGGATGTATGGAAACGAAGTACTGACTTCTACTAATTCCTAACAATCTAACTCCTAACATGAGTAATGAGTAAATGGAATGAGTAGAAGTCCGATATAGTTTCGGCCACGCGTGAGGATAAGGAAACACAAGAGGTTGGATCCGAATCCTGGCTGTAATCTTTTCCATGGACCAAATCCCTCGAATGGGTAGCATCCTGGATTAGTGGGCCACCCTAAAGCCCGGTGGTGGGATGTAGTAATCCCTACCGGAGGTCATACCGACTTAACATGAGTAAAGTAAGTAAGAAGTAAGTATTGTATGAGTATCGGTCTTGACTATTGTAAGTCGTTGACCTTGAGTAATGAGTATCGAACACCCGATTAACCCGGGCGTGTAAAGGAGCTAACAAGCCTTCTGTGTGAATTGGAGAAGTGTATCTCCGTATTGCGTATTGAGTATGTAATGAGTATGTATTGTGTATGTGTATCCTGGAAGATGGTAAGTAAGTATTGGTTGACTTGTATTGTCTTCCAAGCATGTATTGTACTGTGCGAATGTATGTATACCTTGTGTAGTATTGTAGTATCATGAATGAAAGTATGTATGTATGAATGTATGCATTGTAAATTGAATTGCATGTATTCGACCAAATGGTCGGCGTACCCTCGCTAGTACGCGGGGTATGCGGTTATCATGCTCAGTGAAAGCTGACCCCCTCGGGGGAATGTTTTTAGTGTGCAGGTGCCTGAAGAGGATATGGTCAAGGTAAGAGACCGGTGGCCACATTTGGACTGCTAATAGTGGAATGTAAAGGAGTACTAAGTAGTACACCCCTTGTACCTTGGAAGTAAGTAGTGTGTGAGGAATGGGTAGTAGTTAGACTCTTAATGAGTACAAAGGAACTTGGAAGAATCATGATGTTTGTATTTGGAACTTAGTAAACTCTGTTATGTACATTGTATCGTGTAGTACTGTAATGGAGTAACGTGTTGAATGGAGCATAGCAGTACGTGATTAGTAAACGGAGTATGTATTGTATATGTGTAGTACTTGGGATTCCGGTCCATCAGACCGATGTTGTATGTAGTTGTAGCCTTGTTAGTCACGAGGGTGGCTAACGGCATTGTATCACCCGCCGTTGAGTAAGTATGTATCTGCTGCGAGAGTACGAATGTATAAGGAGATTGGATGGTAATGACAGTATTAGCGGTAGGGGTGTTACAAAAAGTGGTATCAGAGCGAAGTATCGCTCTGATGACTGGAAATACCGAGTTTAAGAAATACCGAGTTAGGAATTAGAAGCTTAGGGCTATGGGCTAAGTGATAGCATTAGAGGGATGCTAGTTAGGAACTCCCGGTGAGTACCGGATACCTACAACACCAGTCCCGCCCACCGTAAACCCCATTGTATAACTTGGGAAAGGACACCAGAGAGAAGAAAAGTCTTCTCATACTCGGGAAAAACCCGATCTAGCAATTGTGAAGCAATCACACAGTAACAAGAACCGACATATGGTAGATTCCAAGAATTGGGAGTCCCGGAGATGGATCCCGGTTGAACAACAATACCCGCATTTAATAGCGGTAAGATGAGCACTCCAACTACAAGGAGGCTACAACTTACAACAGCATGGGGCGACGTGCTCTGTAGTCGCGAAACCTAGCTAATCAACCAGCAGCAGGAAGGAAGCACTAATTGTAACACCCCTACTCTAATCGGCTCCTAAACATCTTACCTAACAATATAATCGCAGCGGTAATCTCAACAATTGAACTACTGGTGTCACCGTTCTTACTCGCCTATACGAGTAATAACGTGCTTCCTGATATACTCTTAAATACGAACCAATTTCTCACAGTGACAACAAGAGATAGATCTAACTTTCCCAAACCAATATAAGATACATTCACAGTGAGCGTTCTAAGTATCCCAATCCTATACACGTTTCTAAGTTCGTATCAAAATGCAACAGTGCATATTTAAATAACTGTAATTAAACTACCCAGCGCGTCCCTCTCTTTGCTGACACCGGAAGCTGCATACCTGCAAAAATGGTTGTTTGTGGTATGGAATCAGCCCCTGCTGAGTATGTTACTACATGACTGTCATGCCCCCTCGGACCCTCAGTTATTTGGTCGAGAGCATGCAATTCATTTTCATGCAAGTAGTTTAATGTTAAAACTGTAAAGCAACAATATATATTGCAGTAAACTCAAATAACAAACAAGCCCCCGGCTTCACACATCGCATCGCAATAAACCACTGAAAGCGCCACAACGCTTATAGGAGTACAGAGACTCCATTCCAACAAACACTTAACAGTTCATAATTGAGTTCGGCGACTCACTCGACCAAACAATCCACCATAAACCACACATGAGTACAACGACTCGACACATCCAGTTCACAACACACAATATGAGCACAATGGCTCGTTCAAACAAATCCACCAACATACCACACATAACCACAAAGCACAACCAATGAACAACAAGGCGAAACAACGAGAATTATAAACGAGTATAAACCCTCATCTTTGGCATGCAAGCCCAAATAATGTTCGCCTAATGTACGAGTTGATATAGTCGTTCATAATTGTTCAGTCATGTCTAATGACAACGTCTCGTTAGAACGACGTGTCTCTAAGTTACCCATCTCTTATGGCGGGTCACCCACGGCAGTAGCCACTCCAGCGGTAGAGTCTCCGACCTACGAACAATCTGTAGTTCGTTGGAAATTTATCCTGATACTTACGGTTACCACACGGTATCCTAGTATCGTTAATGGATCACAGTTCACAGTAAGAGTCACATCCTCTTGATAAACTTATCTCTATACCATCGCATCGTTTTTATTTTCCTTAACACAACAGACTAAGGTCGTTAGTCCAATCCTGAGTATGTCGACTCGGAATCCAGTGTTAGATACGAGAGCGGCGTTAATGCGGCCAATGCTCCGTATATAAGTCTCAGATAGAATATATATCTTATTATTCTGATGCTACACGTTTTACTTACGTTACTTATATTACACATATAAGATAGCATCATTGCCGCTAGTTCGTTTTATAATATGTTCATATATACGAACGGTACTGTTATCGTACGACAGTAATAACAAAGCAGCATTAATACACAACTCAAGCATATTAATTCACACAAACAGACATTCAATCTTATCACAGATTTTCACACAATGTCTGAACTGAGGAAATCCTCAGAGACAATCAAGCCACATAAATAACATACCGTTCACCCTGATTGTATTACGGTGGAGTATGATTCAGCTAGATCCGATGCTCCTCGTGTCGTCTCTAACAATCTATCAATATGCATCACACTGCATCAGCATCTCATACTAACAACACACTACGGTACCCCGTACCATTACTAATCCATCCCGGTTTATTCCCCGTTACTAACTGATAACGTTTGTCGGGTTTTCGGTTTAACTCGGGATTTGGAACAACGTCATATTGCATGCGTGGTTACGTCGAGTATATTAATATACTTAACTTTAAACGTTTGTTACCACATGTAATTTAATACACATTTGTACATTGTATAGCTTGTCACTATATTGCATGTATAATCTTAATCATTTATTATACATCTCACCTTAGTATTTATTTTTCCTAAGGTTTGTTTTTCCACCACCCATTTTAATACATGGTTTTCTAACCATAGTATATATTCATTCTTATATACATTTTTCTGGTATGTGTATATATATTTACCACAAGGTAATTCCATGAGTTATAAATTCTTGTATTATATGTTACATTTTTATCATCTTTTACTAGATGCCTTTTCCCTTTAGTTGTACTATATTGTACAACTTATATTAAGATTATTATCCTAATATTATGTAACATTTTATGTTGTATCTTAACAACTCCCAAGGTTTAATTAACAAATTCCTTGGTTTATGAATCCTATTTATTTATAGTTTGTCACATTACTTAATGTGATTATTCTTACTTTTATTAATTCCATCTAAACAAATAATTGTTATAACATTTATAACATTATAGACTTAGTCTAGGATTCATTTTCCAACCTTTAATATTTCGGTACAGCCCTTGAATTTATTTAAATTCTATTTTGACCACATAACATTATGTAATGTTATGCCATGTACTAATATCATATATTATGATATTTTTATTCCCTTTAATTTATAACATATAGTTTTTATGCAAAACTATTTATTATTGCCGCATGGGCACCTTATAAAAACTATATTCTTTTCATATACCATACTCTCCTTTATTTACAAATTCACCCCATTATTTATACCATGTTATATATCTCATAAAATATAACATTTTAACTTATAAAATGGTATAACCTATGGTTATATTTTTGTAAATTCCGAACAGACCCAATATTATTCTATAATTGTCATTTGGCCCAATTTATAACATATAGTTTGATAATAACATTAAAACCATATATTATACAATATCTCATTAAATACTCTTATATAATTCTAAAAATCACCAAATTTCCAAAGGGTTATAATTACCCTTACTAACCCATATATAATCGGTTATTACCATTCCACCACATCTTTTATTTCAAAGTGTCATAATGACATAATAACTATATATTATACATATATAGTTCATTCTAATTCCAAAATCAACTCAATAAATTCCTAATAGCCCATGGGTGTTTATAATACCATTTTACACCCTTTATTTTCGGTAATAACATATTCACCACATATGTTATAAAATTGTTACAATTAAATTCATAACTTGTTATAAAACCTTAAATAAGTTATCTAACTTATTTAATTTGGTCAAAACCTACCATATGGTCAAGGTTGACCATCTTAATATTTCTTGACCATTAATTTCTATATATTACGGTTTACACCCATAACTTTCATAAATTACCATTTAACCCCAAAACTTTATATAATCTTATAATTTTTATATAACTCCTTTAAATCTCCAATTTTCGGCTATATCCTTTTATAGCCCCCAAATTTTAATTTAATTACACTATAACCCCAATAATATGCGGTAATGCATATTTAGCACCTAAACTTAATTAAAAGCTTATAAATGCATAAATAAAATGGCCTAAAGTACATGGCCTTATTACAAACATTGGCTTATAAAATAAATTACACATAAATGTCCATAAAAGCCTTAAACTCTCGGCCCTTACACATATGTTTTCTTTATTTACCAATTTTCCACATAATGTCTTAAATTTGACAATTATGCTAATTAATTTGTTATAAAATTTACTAAACCATTCCTTAATCACCTAAGGTCAAAATAAGACCTTAAATACCTTGTTCACTCACGGCACAATTTATATAAATATGTATAAGCACATATTAATATACCAAGTGAAGGTTTAAGTGATTTATACCTTGTTTTTGCCTAGTATATGCCTTGTTGGCCACGGCTGTATGGAGATCTATTTTCCACAGCTTAGTTTACATGTTTTCAAACAGCAATTAAGGCATGATTAGTCTCCAAGCAAGATCTAACCATAAGAAGTGTTTAATGTCAATTTTCAAGGTAAAATTTACCTTAGAACACCAAGGTATACAAGGTTAATCTCGGCCTGTATTTAGTAGGCAAAGAGTGTTAAAAGAGCTACTAAAACCAAGCTTTAAACTGGTATAACTCAGATTAGAAGATATAATCTTTACCTTGTTTAAAATGCCTAAAATGGTGTTTTTGGCTTGGATCTGGTTATACTTCGAAGCTCTTGATGTACCAACTGGATAAGTATGTTAAGATGAAGATTATAAGCTTAGAAACAAAGTTTCACAGCCGAATTTGAAGGGAGTCAAAAAATATGTGCTTAAAGCACATTTTTATACCTTAAGGACAAGATTAGCTTTCTCCACCTTCTTCCCTTGTTAATGCCGAGATACACCCTCCATTTAACCTCCATAACAACCTAAGAACATTGATGGAAGTGGTTGATGCTTTGCTCCATGGAAAGAGGAAGAAATTGTGAAGAAAATGAACATTTAAGAGCTTAATAAGCTTACCAATGGTGATTGCTGTTCTCCTCTGAGTTTGGCTGTGTTACCAAGAAAATGGAGAAGCAAAGAGAGGTGGGGGCTGCTGGAATCAGCTGGGAAGCAAGGTGAGTGAAGAAGAATGATTGGAAAGGCTTAATTGAAATGGAAAAGTAATAAAAGTAACTTTTACTATTGCAAATTTGGTATTAGGTAGCTAATTTGTCTAACAATGATTATGAGCTGTCTCCTCTCCTCCTTGCCTGTCGACTTCCTTGGTCAATTGGGTCAATTAATTGACCATTGACCATACTTGGTCAATATTGACTCGAACGGGCCCCACTTTAGGGTTTTATTAATATTTTAATATTAAATTTGTAAAAATTCGTAAATTTCTGGAATTAAATTCCTAATATGATATAATATGATAAAATATCATATTTAAAGGTAATTATAACCTTTAAGCCCATTAAAACCCAATTTAGAAGGCAATCTCACAAAAACGTGCTTTAAGGTGTTTTAGTGCACATTTTTGTTGCAAGGTGCTTCTGAGCTTAGCTTTCTTGATAATAGTTTTGTTGTGTTCCTTACTTCATTATAATGCTTATGAATCCACTTTGGATTCTATTTGAGGTCATACAATCTTCATGGTGCTTTAAAGCACATTTTTGGCTTTACCGATCTTAAGGCGTGTTTTGCCTTGTTGAGATCTTTTAGATTGTTCCCCAATAGTATTTAGATGTTTATTAATCATCTTAGATCATTAGTAGATCATTTAATTAAGTTTTAAAGGTTAGGGGTATTTCACTAACCGTGCAACAAAATGAGAAAAGGAGTAGTAATGGAACCCGCGACACAAGTCTGCGGAGCAGCAGTAGCTAAAGAATGCCACCAAGGGTATACCAGTTGACTAAGGACATAGTCAGGAGTGGTTAACTCCGAAACTACAACGCCAAAAGGTTACAATACCTGGCCGACATAGCTTGTACAGCTATAAGGACATCCACGGGATATGAACCGGTAGGACTACAAGAGTAGTGCCTAAACAAGCTAAGGCTCAATAACCACAATAAATGTGTGGGAACGAGCAACAAGGAATAACACTAAACCAAATCAAGGAAATCTCCAAGGATTGGAGAAATACCCAGATCTACGACAGCCATGTCCAGATCGCTGAGAAGCCACCTAAAGAATCAAGTGTCCCAACCATAGGTCAATATGATCAAGGGAAGAGTCAACAAGACTATTAAATGCAAGAGGAAACCATACCGTGACCGGTATAGGTTTACCCAAAAACCACCAGTACCACGCACTTGCCGTGGCAAGTGCAGTAAGAACAGGAACGCGTGGAGGACTTCTAACATACCACAAGCACATAGTAATGTACTGTGGCCGTAATAGAACAACTACTGGATCACACATCCTAAGAACTGAAAGAATGGAACCTTGGAAAGGCCTGACGGCCTGACCATTGTACAAAGGATACACAGCGGAAAGCTGGACTTGGTCAAGATTTTGAACATGGCTATGCCATGAAGAACCTCTTTTAACACCGAGCTATTATTTTTCAAAACCAAGTTCTCTTACAAAACCACAAACCTTCTTTTAAACCTTGGATTTTAAAACCAAACCAACAGAATTACGGTGAGTATCATAGAATGATACCAGAGGAGTTGACAATAGAATACTTCACCTAGGTGTGTGACGAGCACTACGAGTGTACCCAATCACGGGATGTGGGACAACCGCACTCCGAAGGAGCTTGTGGGCCTGACAGATAGTTAGGTAAGTGGTAACGTACCGACACGATACCCCACGTATGTATACATGTAGTGTATGAAACACGAGAAGTAGTCAACTCCGTTCTACGGACCATAAGTAAGTTTAAACCAGGACAACTGGAACTCCAGACGATCAAGGAGGAGGAACTCAACTAAGAAGTCAGCAAAAGAACTCGGAGAATCCATCTGAGGATACGGAATAAGAACTAGGAAGTGCAAAGAGCACAGACTAGTAAGCATAGACATTGGACATGTCTCAGGACATCAAGTAAATACATGACAGCTGGAAAGTATACCCAGCCTAAACACAGTAAGGCAATCGCCTAACGTGAACACCACGATGCTCAACAACGGGACAGGGTTTCCAAGAGCGATCACAAGATCACCACTGAATAGAATCCATTATCGAAGAGGATTTTTAAACCTAGTCTCAAGCACTAGGAGCAAGTATAAACGGTCTACCCAACGACGGGAGACGTTATAACCCAAAAGGGGAATAGCTTAAATACAATACCATAAGGCAGTATAGCCATAACATATCATAAACATTAGCCGGATGTAACGGCATAACCTAACAACACCCAGGAGCAATCCTCGAAGGGTGTCTGAGTTAACACCAATCGAACAAAGTGTCATGGAGAGAGCACGACAACTAGAACGAATATTCGGTTAGGATACCGAAGGGATTTCACCTAACAGGGAATACCCTCAGCCACCGAAAGGCACTGATTGACATCAGAATGCCTGAAGGGGGCCTCCTATGAACGGAAGCGTGATGTCACGACTTACCACGGAGCCCAGCAATGCCTCCAACCTATGGGGTATAAATGAAGTGGAAACATGCGTAAGCAGCTTGCCAAGAGCATAGCTTGCAGCAATAAGGCTTAAAAGTCATCAACCAACTATATCATGTAAACCTTAACGGTTGCATAACCCACATCATTCGATAACAAGACTTGCAGGAGATATTGTCTCATACGACAAGAAATCAACAACTGGACCATCGATTCAAACCCAACATCCTGAGTGACTTGGAGTAATGGTCAATTCAGCATCACTGTCACTAGAGCATCAGTCTAGTATACAATCGACAAGCTTTAACTACCTTTGTGCCTTCTGTAGCAATGATAACACAGAGGCATAGAAATCGTGATAAATGCCAATGTTGGCCTAGTCCACGTTTGGACACTACAAAAACTCGAGGAAAAGTACCCCTCGTTAATCGAAGACCACCAAGGTGGTGAAGATGTGAACCCTTAGAAGAGGCTTCCATCTACTATAACAACAAAACTTGTGCATATAGATACTGCCAAGAGACAACGAATAAGGAAATGAGATTTCCAACCCACTACGCCTACGAGAGGCTGTGGACGGTAGAAGCACATCGCTTAAGAGCATCGAAGCTCGAAGGAGTAAGTATACTCCTTATGCACCCAATCATGTGGTGAACCAGTGTATAAATACTTACATGGTAAACCTTGTCATGAGACCTATGAGTGGAAACACACCCCTCAACAAGAACTTTCACCTATCAGTGATAAAATACTTTTCAATTAGAGAATGGGACCCGAAAGCCCTTGAAGTTTCTTGGGATGTCCCAGTGATCTACATAGAAGGTAAAACCGCACAGCTAGAGCCTATAACCAATGCTCAGCACTGGGAGACAGAAATTGTCAAAAACAATCAATGTGAATACACATTGAACACCACGAATGACCAACGCTCAAGAGAGCTTATAACTCGATGAAATTACCTCATCCTAGGTCAACCAAGATACTCGGTAAATTGTATCATAAATGGTGATAGAATGTGAGGTAAGCTAAGCTACACATGAAACCTAAGTTGAAATGAAACATCTCCACACTGGGAAGATAATAGTATTGCGGTATGCTACGACAACCGTCATACACACAAACACAGGAAACTCCTAGTGTAATCACACCATAATAAAATGGTGCCAATGACAATGGCAATAAGTAAAGAGGAACTACCACAGTAACAGAAACAGTAAAAACAATGTTGTACAATGAGTAAGAGTATGGTGCGCAATAAGCGACGGCTAGGAGGAAGTAGTAAGACGATGACACGGAGTATAAGCATGAAAAGACAGGTAGAAATATTCAACCCTATCACATAAGTGATTTACTGTCAAGCGTTTACGCCTCTGCACTCCGTATGACTGAGTGTTTTGGTATTGCACTTGTACAACTAATGATCTAGTGGGATAGCTAGCAATATGGAAAATATAACCCGTAGTAAGCCCTTCCTTTCACCGACAAACATGGCATAAGCTAGTTAACCCAGCTTAGCAACAGACCGTGCGGCTTGAGGCCAAAGAAGCACGAAGAGTGTAGAACACACTAACAATCACAAGATGTGAATTTCATTGGAATAAAAGGTGAAAGGAGATCGAAGAAAGTCACTAGGACCAATGCATAGAAAATGTAAGGTCATACAAGTAAAGAACACTTGTACTAAACTAGAGAACTGGTATAATTCAGAAGCTACTGACAACTGAGGAAGCACTACAACTTGGTAGTGACTTAACCTCACCCGACAATAAGTCGGAGGAAACCACTGAATAGTCGTGGGACTACGAATAATACGTATAATAGATTGCCAGAGAGCTGGTTATGAATCTAAAACTCGTGAGTTCAAACACGGTAAAAAGAATACCACATTTATTTAGTAAACCTTATTCCCACAATAGAGGGATAAAAAGCGATGTATAGCACATTGAGGATAACATGAAGGGTAAGTAACCCAAGTATCAGGGTCGCGCAGCAGAAGCTAGTGGGCCCTAGCTAGGAAATGTAATACACCTAGTAAGTATGAAAGAATGACTATTAATGCCTTGAAGCCTAATAGGCTAGAACCGAATAAATTATGAGTTAGATAAACTCATATAGGAATCCTCGGTGCAAAGACTAAACCATTGGTATGGTTAAGACCCTTTGACCAGAGCATATTGTAAAGTATATCGTAGTGAAGCTAAACGCTTCAGATTGCCCAAATTGAGTAAACCAATGTTAATATTAACATATGGGAGATTACATGGGCGTAATCCCTTTTAAGGGGGGTAGAGCGAAAACCGCTCAAAGTAAGTTTTGTGAATAAAACACATAAACCATAATGTGCATAGCACAAATAGGAATTAAATTGATGATTGATACTACGCTAAATAAACATAAGTATTCATTCACATTGTAATAATGGTAATGAGGCATGAGAGTTGCAAATACCATAGGATGGATATACCCATCGTGTAACCCCAGTGTAAGAGTATTAGTAATAGAAAAGTAACGAGTAGTGGACGGAGCTCCACAAGTATTGTAACCTTTGAAGAAGTAGTGCGAATTGATTATGAGTAGTAGAGGAATGTAACCCATGAGTGGTGTATTCGTAAGTATGCTATTGGAAGTAAATTGAGGACAGCTGAATTTCATAAGTACTGTATTCCCTAATCAGAATAGTAGAGATAATAGAGGGTAATGGAGGAAGTAGCGAAGGTTGATGAAATGAGCATTTAAGTATTGAACCACGGAGTAAAGCATTTGGAAAGTAGAGCGAGGATGGTTGATGGATTGATTCCATCCTTTGGGATGTATGGATTCGTATCACGACTAGAAAGAGTAAAAAGATAGAAAATGAAAACAATTAAATTAATCGTTGTTTGAAACGGATGTGGGAAGTCGAACTTGATCCTGATCAGATCAAGGGAAACCGAACACAAATTGGGGGTGGAAAGTTAGTTCA
Organism: Limonium bicolor; assembly: GCA_023374045.1. Classification (NCBI taxonomy): domain Eukaryota; kingdom Viridiplantae; phylum Streptophyta; class Magnoliopsida; order Caryophyllales; family Plumbaginaceae; genus Limonium; species Limonium bicolor. The sequence goes on from CM041781.1 coordinate 51,924,165, forward strand.
ACACTGGTGCTGATCACATCAGGGTCGAATGATTCTTGAAGCTCCCCTCAAGTGGTCACAAGAATCACACATAGGATAGAAGTAAGGAATATAAATTGTAATTTGGAGTTGGATACTTTAGAAAGATTTCTAATTAGCTATTGGGAAGGATTTTCCTTAGACTAGAGAATGAGGACCGGTTAGAAGCTTATACCGGAGAAGATAGTAGTGTAGCATGTTGTATTATTCCAAGGGCAGCAGGACATAGAGGAGTCCTGTGTCTAGATGACCTGAGTGCCTGCGGTACTGTATGTGTATTGCATGGCTTTGGGGATGGCCTTGCACTGTATGTATGTATGTATGTATGTATAAGTTTTGTAAAGAGGAACCGGATGACCGATAGTAATACGGATTGGAGTAATTATCGTATATTGGTATGGTATGGAAAGGAGAAACCTTGAGTAATGAATTTGAGAATTGTAAGGAGGAGGAATGTACGACCTTGGGCATTAGCCAAGTATAAATGAGTAAGTACAGTAATCCCATAACCTCGAACAACTTTGAGGACAAAGTTCTTAAGGGGGGTAGATTGAAATACCCCGAACTTAAATATAGGGATTAAAATTAACTCAATACGTATTTAAGGGCCTAATGACGCCTAAGTAATATTGGTAAGGAAAAATAAATCCTAAAGAAATAAATAAACGCTTAAAAAGCGAAAAACACTAAATAAGCGTTAGACAACTATAGGAGGTATGAGACCTCGGTTAGCGTATTATATGGATTATAAAGGCTTAATAAGGCCTAAATAATATATGGGAACAACTCCCGAAGAAAACGGATCCAAATAATGTATTAAAACGCTAATAGAGCTTTAACGCACGTTTTTCGAGAGAACCCGAAAATGTGACTTTAAGTGGTCAAACAGACCCGTAAAAATTATAAATCATTAATTAATAATAATTAAGCATTTATGGAAGCTTAATAACCAATAAAAATAATTAAACAAGAAAATTCCGGAAAAGGAGCCCGGTTGGTGAATAGTACCTAAACCGGGTAAAATAACGAGCGTTTCTGTAAAAGACGAAAAACGCTCCAACTAGTGTAACTGTAGGGGGCCGGTTTTTAATCAGTCAAACAACCCCTCTTACACACATGTAACTAGCTAGTTAAATAAAGAGAGTCAAAAAGCAAAAGAGTAAAGTAAAAAGCTACTTTACCCTGTTCTCTCACCTCATCTCTCATTTCCCTCATCTCTATCTACCCTCTTCCCCCTCCACCGATCTCTCTCTCTTCTCCCTCCTATGCTGGGTGATTTTGAGAGCTTCAACAACAACAATGGCAACCTCATCTTCTCCTCCATGCTCCACCTTCATTTGAGCTCCAAATGTAAAAATAATTACATATTTGTAATCCCCTCATCTTCCTCTACATTTCTCTCTTTTCAAAATCCAAAAATGAGGAAGTTCATCTCCATGGGTTTTCCCCATTCAAAGAGAAAATGGTACCAATGGGTAGCTTGGAGTCTCCTCTTTCCATTAAGGTAAAAATCTACATGAAAAACTTATGTTTTCTTCACCTCCTTTGGTAACCGATTTTTGCCCATAGTAATGCCTTGTTTTCTCTCTCTCTTTTGAGCATAAATTTCACCTTGCAATAGTGGTGGATTCTCCTTCTTGAACCAAGGGCTAAAGCCCCTCCTAAGACACTCCAAAGGTAAACCCTAGAATTTGTATTCTAAACACTCCAATGAATTAGTGTTAATTTAAGGGTTAGCATTTTAATTGCACTCATTTTGTGTACATTGGGTGATAGGAATGGAGTTTGGCAACTCCATTCCCCATGTAGCCGATTTGGGCAAGAAAGAGAGAAGAAGGAGAAATGGAAAAGAAAGAAGGAATTAAGAGCTTAAGGTAAGAGCTCTTTCTTGAATGGTAAATTTAATGCATTAGAGTAATGGGAATGGGTAAACCAATTTAAGGAACCCAAAATATTCTATTGGTATTGTAGTATTGGAATTTTGGGTATTTGTGAATTAGTATGTGAATTATAGGCCTTAGGGCCAAGTGTATAGTATATGTGTATTGGTATTGTGGATCGAGAAAGTATTGAGGAATTTATATTTGTATGTGTGCTGGTAGGACCCTTGCAAGGGTGTGGCTAGATTAGGAATGAAATAAGTGAGATTGTGTATGTGTGGCTAAGTAAGAAAAGTAGATGAACTATGGCAAAATTTTGGTAGGAAGAATGCATGTAAGAATGACTTGGTGTATGGGAGAACCAATGTGTATTGGAGTTAGTAGAGGTATTTAGTGACCATGGAATGGTAGTGTAGTATGAGGATATAAGGATGCAAAATCTGTAGCAAAGAGTGCAAGGATGCATTGGAGAAGCTAGGAGGAATTAAGTGTATTTGGAGGACTTAAGGTGAGTGTTTAATACTTTGAAAACAGATTTGAAAAGGGTTCAGGAAATGTGAAGAACTAGAATGTCAAGTAATGTATTTTGGATGCTAGGAGTAGCATTAGTTGAGGGAGTAATGGAATGTAAAAGTTAGGTTGAAAATCTGTAGCATGTGAGGGAAGAGCAAAATCTGCAGCATTAGTGAGATACAAGCTAGTACAAGTGCTGAAATGAAATGAGGAAAATTTGTGTAAGTTGAGTAGAAATTGAGTAGTAAGTATGGAGGATGGATTAAGGTGATTTAGAGAAGCTAAATGAGTGGTAAACATGTAGGGAAGTATTGGTAAAGATTGGGGAAGCAATGGGTAAAGAAACCAACTGAAAACAGATTTTAAAACTGAAGTACTGGACTGGACCGGACTTGCGACCGGACTCGCAAGGTCGGTCGAGCCCAGAATCACAAAGACGGGAACCTTCTGGAATGGACCGGACTTGCGACCGGACTTGCAAGTTTGGTCGGGCCAGAAAATTTTCCCGTCTGAAACCTTCTGGAATAGACCGGACTTGCGACCGGACTTGCAATTTCGGTCGGGCCAGAAAAATCCTGTAACGTAACTTACTGGAATGGACCGACCTTGGGACCGGACATGCACAGTCGGTCGACTCCAGAATTTCGAAACCAAAACCCACTGGAATGGACCGACCTTGGGACCGGACTTGGCAAGGTCGGTTGTCCCTATAATTTCCCAGCGAATTGTTCTACTGACTTCGACCGACCTTGGGACCGGACTTGTAAGGTCGGTCGAGTCATACAAAAAAAATGTTTTATTATATGATTATACTAATCATATGTATGTATGAATATATATGCCTATACACGTGTATGCATAGGTATGTAGTAATACACCATTAATGGAGTAGCAACGGTAAGGAGGTGAGTATGTAAATGGGAAACAAGTATGAGGAGTAATTAAGGAAGTTGAAAGTATAAGAACGTTAAGTTTAAACCAAATCAATGGGATAAGGGGTAAGTAAGGGATAGTAGCTATGAATGTAGTGTAATGCTTAGTATTAATGGAACCATTTGGCATGTAACCGGAGGTTCGAGAATAAGATTCGAGGAACAAGTATGGACTAAGGAGCAAGGGAACACCCGATGAGTAAATCAACGGTGAAAGGTATGATTTCTTCATGCTCTGTATCCTAACCTGGTTACCCCGATTTGTGTGCTTATGTGATCACCAATAAGATAAATGCACGAATCGGACTTATACTGCACTTAACTGTGTTTGAACTATTTTGTTCTTGAGTATCTCCTTGAACATTTAGTTTGTATAATTCATGAAATGTATGAATGGAAATGAAGAGTATGTGTAAGTATTGTGTACTTGTGTATTGTATGGATGTATGGAAACGAAGTACTGACTTCTACTAATTCCTAACAATCTAAATCCTAACATGAGTAATGAGTAAATGGAATGAGTAGAAGTCCGATATAGTTTCGGCCACGCGTGAGGATAAGGAAACACAAGAGGTTGGATCCGAATCCTGGTTGTAATCTTTTCCATGGACCAAATCCCTCGAATGGGTAGCATCCTGGATTAGTGGGCCACCCTAAAGCCCGGTGGTGGGATGTAGTAATCCCTGCCCGGAGGTCATACCGACTTAACATGAGTAAAAGTAAGTAAGAAGTAAGTATGTATGAGTATCGGTCTGACTATTGTAAGTCGTTGACCTTGAGTAATGAGTATCGAACACCCGATTAACCCGGGCGTGTAAAGGAGCTAACAAGCCTTCTGTGTGAATTGGAGAAGTGTATCTCCGTATTGCGTATTGAGTATGTAATGAGTATGTATTGTGTATGTGTATCCTGGAAGATGGTAAGTAAGTATTGGTTGACTTGTATGTCTTCCAAGCATGTATGTACTGTGCGAATGTATGTATACCTTGTGTAGTATTGTAGTATCATGAATGAAATATATGAATTGTATGCATTGTAAATTGAATTGCATGTATCGACCAATGGTCGCGTACCCTCGCTAGTTCGCGGGGTATACGGTTTTATCATGCTCAGCGAAGCTGTTTTCTCGGGGGAACGTTTTTAGTGTGCAGGTGCCTGAAGAGGATATGGTCAAGGTAAGAGACCGGTGGCCACATTTGGACTGCTAATAGTGGAATGTAAAGGAGTACTAAGTAGTACACCCCTTGTACCTAGGAAGTAAGTAGTGTGTGAGGAATGGGTAGTAGTTAGACTCTTAATGAGTACATATGAACTTCGAAGAATCATGATGTTTGTATTTGGAACTTAGCAAACTCGGTTATGTACATTGTATCGTGTAGTACTGTAATGGAGTAACGTGTTGAATGGAGCATAGCAGTACGTGATTAGTAAACGGAGTATGTATTGTATATGTGTAGTACTCGGGATTCCGGTCCATCAGACCGATGTTGTATGTAGTAGTAGCCTTGTTAGTCACGTGGGTGGCTAACGGCATTGTATCACCCGCCGTTGAGTAAGTATGTATCCGCTGCGAGAGTACGAATGTATAAGGAGATTGGATAATGACAGTATTAGCGGTAGGGGTGTTACAGGGGTCGTTATAGCGCATGAGTTAAAAATTCTAACCCTAACTCCATCGGTCCCATTTTCTCAATTTTATTAAAGAAAAAACATAAATAGTGCACATATACTAACATGTCACTCAGTCTCTTTTATAAATCAATAACTATTAGTTAATATGTAGGGAAAATTCACGGGATACCACTAAAAAACTTTCTAATTCATAAAAGACCACGGTTTTTAAAAAAGTTTTTCGGATACCACAAAAAACTTTTGAAATTCACAAGATACCACAATTCAGTAACGGACGTTAAATCGTCTGTTAACTGATGTGACGAAAAGACATGTTTGCCCTTGAGATCTCTAACGTTCGATGCGCCACGTTAATCTGTCCCCAAATCATTTCACATATCTACTCTCAAAATCTCAAACCCTAATTCTATCCCCACAAAATCTCAAACCCTAATTTTGGCCAGAAGAACCATTGACACTGTAAGATTCACCATCATCAAAGGCCAGAATCTTCTCCACAACCTCGTTGCAAAACCCCTCAACCGCCAGGTAGAGAGGACTCTCGTCGACCATATTCACGAAGGAAGCCAGCCGTAGTGCGGACTGGAGCATAAACAGGGCAACGTCTCCACGCTTCTTCTTTAGTGCCATGTGAAGGGCCTGATCGCCGTACACGTGTACATCAGTCACACTCCGACTCCATAGAGTAAGGTGGTCATCACCATGAGCCTCAATTTCCCCACATCGGCCTGACGGTGGAGGAGCTCCATCGCTACTTGGTTTTGTGCCCACATATCACCACCGTGACGACAAAAGAGGTTGATGATATCGAGGCGGCCGCTTTGGCCGCCAAATGAAAGGGGTGTACCTCTTTGTGTCTCTCTCGAAAAGCAACTGGTGTGAAAGCTCCAAAGCCTTACCGATTATCGCTTCGTGTCCGAGCTCTGCGGCAATGTGGAGGACCGTGGCACCGCCAGGGGAGGACCGGAAGAGCCGACAGTCATCGAGGGAGAATTCCTCAAGAGCCGACAGTCATGAGTAGAGGCGGTGGGTTACGATTCGCGATTTGGGGACAAAATTAGGGTTTGATATTTTGAGAATAGATATGCGAAATGATTTGGGGACAGATCAACGCGACGTGTCAAACGTTAGAGACCTCAAGGGCAAACATGTCTTTTCACTACATCAGTTAACGGACGATTTAACGTCCGTTACTGAATTGTGGTATCCTGTGAATTTTGAAAGTTTTTTGTGGTATCAGAAAAACTTTTTTAAAAACCGTGGTCTTTTGTGAATTAGAAAGTTTTTTAGTGGTATCCCGTGAATTTTCCCTAATAAGTATAAACAATACTATCAACACTTTTCTTCACCTATCCAACAACTTGATAAATACATTTTTTAAGACTGTCAACATTTTTTTTATATATGGAATAGGTTAGGGTGAATGACAATCATGCAATTACTTGTTTTTCTCAAGAAATTTAAAGAACATCTGATAAAAGATAATAATGTATTTGGATTAAAAAAAGAAAAATTATGAAAAAATGTGTTTATGAACTTTTAGGTTAAATAAGTTAGACTTGAATTAAATGATTTTATATGGATAAGTTGGAATTAAAAATTTGCAACCCTAAATATTTTTAGATTAAATTTAGACTAAGGCCCCATTCTTTTGGCTTTTGAGAGCTGGTAGCTGATATGGGCTGATGACTGATTTTAAAACTAGATGATTGTGTAAAAACCAATATAAGTTGTTCTTTTTGAATTAGCTTTTTTTGAACTGATTGAACAACTGATAATGCATAAACCAACTGATTAACTAACTGATAATGTGTAAACCAACTGATTAACCAATTGATAATGTTGTTTTGAATAAACTTCATGGGTGGATGGTACCCGGCCCTTAATACACATAAAAGAATAGGCTGAGCTGATCGTCTCAACTAATAATACATAAACCGACCAAAATTTTTGCAAAAGAATAGGGCCAAATAAATTTTTAGGAAATTTCACGATATACCCCCGAGGTTTGAACGAATTTTACGAGATACCCCTGAGGTTTCATTTTCATTACGAGATACTCCTAAGGTTTCTTTTTCTTTACGAGATACCCCCGAGGTTTCATTTTCATTACGAGATACCCCTGAGGTTTCAGTTTTATTACGAGATACCCCTCCGTTCCAAATATGATATATTACAATTTTCATATCCCTAGTTTACCCTCCCACCATATGCCTCTACAATAACCTTGAGAATTGATGATCAAAGTTTTATTGAAATTTAAGACTTAAATAAAATACAAAAAAATTAAAGATCATATAAAATTTGATTTTTTTTAAAATGAATATATTTAAATAAACAAAAAAAGTTAAATAAATGGAAATGACTAAATAATAAAAAATTGTATTATTTTGGAAAATGAACATAAATTGTAATTGTGTCACATAGTGATGATTTAAAAAATCATAAAAAAATTATAACAATGATATGAAAAATATGAAAATTAACAATTTCATATATGTAAATAAAACACTCATTATTTAAAATTAGAAAAATAAGTATAATTAAAAACTATAAAATATGATCATTTTTTATGATTAATGATATCAAATAATATATTTGTTAATAAATTTTTATAATTAACAAAATTATTTAATAATTTCTTATATTTAGTGTAATTGTTAATAACTTTTTTATGATTTTTATTCAATTTTTTAAAAATGGAGTTTAAATTTTATATGATCTCATGAACAAAAATAATTAATATTTTAAAATTTTAAAATTAAAAAGAAATGACTAAACAATAAAATTAATTTATTTTAGAAACCCATATTTTTATTTAATTTTAAAAACTATTATTGCGGTGACATAAAATCATAAAAAAGTTTTAACAATTACATTAAATATAAGAAATTATTAAATAATTTTGTTAATTATAAAATTTTATTAACAAATATATTATTTGACATCAATAATCACAAAAAATGATCATATTTTATAGTTTTTAATTATACTTATTTTTCTAATTTTAGATAATGAGATTTTTTATTTACATATATGAAATTTTTAATTTTAATATTTTTCATATCATTGTTATAATTTTTTAATGATTTTAAGTCATCACTATGTAACACAATTACAATTTATGTTCATTTTCTAAAATAATACAATTTTTTGTTATTTAGTCATTTTCATTTATTTAAATTTTTTAATTAAAATATATTCATTTTTAAAAATTGTTTTCAAATTTTATATGATCTTTATTTTTTTGTGTATTTTATTTAAGTCTTAAATTTTATTAAAAATTTTATCATAAATTCCCGAGATTATTGTAGGGTATATGGTGGGAGGGAAACTAGGGATATGAATTTAACGGAGGGGTATCTCGTAATAAAACTGAAATCTCAGGGGTATCTAGTAATGAAAATGAAACCTCAGCGGTATTTTGTAAAGAAAATGAAACCTTAAGAGTATCTCGTAATAAAAATGAAAACTCAGGATATCTCGTCAAATTTACTAAATTTCCCTAGATATGGGTTCGTTTGGGGACAGCTGCTCGGGGCTGCTGTTGGGTCCTGCTGCTGGAAATTGAGAAGTTGTATGCTGATGGTTTTATAGAAGCTGTCAGCTGCTAGTTTTGGTGTTTGGTGGAACGTCTGCTGATGGTTTTAAAAAGTAGAGACAATTGTTAGGTCTTGCTGCTGAAAATTGAGAAGCTGTCAGCTGATGATTTTGCAGAAGCTGTCAGCTACTGGTTTTGGGTGTTTGGTGGAACCCTGCTGATTTTAGAAATTGAGAAACTGTCTGCTGCTGGAAGCTGTTCCCAAACGAGCTCGGCTCCACCTAAACCATCGTCCCAAATTGTGTCCCCCGCCACAGTTTAATTTGCCACTCGTGTAGCCGACGTCCAAGACCATTCTGGGGACCGGATTTCTACTGGCCCGAACTGGTGAAAGACCGGGAGCAGAACCGCCCAAAACCAATCCGTGGCCATCTATACACTCTCATTGTCCCTGCGCAGACTTCTCTGTTCTCTTGTCATTTCGCTGAACTTCCCCAGAGCGAGATAACGAGAAAATTGAGGGGTGTTCAGAGATCACGGACGAAGCAACCATGTGGAGACGAGTTCTTTCATCGAAGCTGCGACCGCTAGCGGCTGCTGCCGTCGCTTCTCCGTCTTCCCTCTCAACCCGATCTGGATACGAATTGGTCGCCACAATCGCCGCCGCTAATCAGTCCATCGTTTCCTTCAGTGCTCCTTCATTTTTCCTATCCCGCTACTTCTCTACCGGGGCAGGTTTGTTTCTTAATCGTTGTAGTCTCTTCTCTTTGTCGCCTTCTCGTCTCCCTTTCATTGGATCTGATATGATATTAACCGGTAGAAGATCTGAGATTCCAATTGGTGGAGTAATACTGAAAAAGGAAATGTTGTGAATTCGATGTAAATTTGGTTAATATTTTGATCTAGATAATGTGGTTTCCAAGAAAAGGGTGGAGGACGTAATGCCAATTGCAACTGGGCACGAGCGAGAGGAGCTCGAAGCTGAGCTCGAGGTACATTGCTTAACCAATCATCCAAATTGTATAAAGCATTCGTTGAAACTTATTTGAGGTTTAATGAATGAGAGTTGGCTTCATACGTGGATTTATCTTATATTTTCCAGGGTAGGGATATTCTAGAGATAAATCACCCGGTTGGTCCTTTTGGCACAAAGGTGAGTTTGATATATGCTTCCACAAATTCCAGTTTGGCAGTTGAAAATATTGTAGGAGCAACATTGTTAGATATTGACAATCATATCTGAGCTACACCTGTGATTCTGTTATGAACAGACTTTAATGGCAATGTGTGAACGGTGGGTTGAATATACAGTTATTTTATTTACTTCATACTGGTTGCTTGTTTGCATTCTATCTTAAGCCTGTCTGAATTAGATTTCTTGATCTTAGTTATGTGTGTATAACAAAGAAAGGTCTGTTTAGCGAGACCCAGTAGTGGCCCAAGTGAAGAACTCTCCCAAAAAAGCGGTCCAATAAGGCGGAGAGCTACTATCATTTAAGAACCACTACCAAGTCCCACCCACTCCCAGTGTGAGAGTGTTATATTGCCATCCCCTTTGAGTCCCAACACCCTCATTGGCCTACTCTGACTGCCCACTCTGAGCGGTTTTCACTCTAGACTATTTCACTCTGCTTTTCAGGTAGCCTTTTCCCTAATCGCTCCTTTATAGATTGCCTCTTCCGGTGAGCGTTGGTACTCTCAACAAAAGCACCAATGTAGCGAGACCCAGTAGTGGCTTAAGTGAAGAACCCTCTCCAAAGATCGGTCCAATAGTGGGATAGCCACTCCCACTACCAAGTCTCCGCCCCCTCCCAATGTGGGAGTGTTACAGTTTGTGTCAAAAGTTCTGTCCCTGCTGGGGGTGATTAGTGTATTTGATCTTGTACTTGATGCAAGTAGATGTTAAACTAGCACAATTTTCATTAACGTTGAAGTTGGAAGTTTAAATATTCTATTTTGTGTGGAGTCTTGGTGAAAACTTCCGAGGGGGTATGTGGTATATATTTCTACATTATGGTAGCATCAGCTGGAGCCATATATGGAGGTGGCATGTGCCTACGACGGTCATCAAAACTGCATTGATAACATGCTTCAGTGATTTTATCAATGTGTGTTTCTGGACGGTAAACATAATGCTGTTACCTATTAGTAGTGTTATTTACGATTGATGAATCTTATTATGTTTAGCTACCTGAAGCTTATTGTTAACTGTCAGGAGCTTGCAATATGACTTCTTGTTCATTATCTAGGAATTGGACCGACTTGGTGTTATATATGTGGATATAGAGCCTTTTTAGATGCAACATTATTGGTGTTCTAATTCCTTTTGGAGACTTACAGGGTTGCTATCTTGAGATTGTGAGGCTGTATTGTCTCAAACTTTGTGCATAAATTTTTATACGGACCTTTCTGCCGGCACTCTTTAGATAGTAGATTCATTTTGTGTAGAAGGCTTCTTTCACGTTTTTCAGTTGATGTTGTAGGCTGTTATATAAATGGTTTAAATTAAAATTTAAAAGTCATCTCGTTGGCATGTTGAATGACTTGAAGCTTCGTTTCAGTGATTTGTATGTCATGTTCCATGCTATCTCAACGTTTCTTCTGAAGCTTGTTGTGATTCTTATAAAAAATTATATACTATTTGGAAGACGGCTATGTATTAGATATTGCGGGATGAATTTGATGATAGCTACATCTTTAAACCTATTTTTTGAAAAGTTCCTTGCTTTGATATAAACTCATCATCAAGATCAACTGGAATTTCATTAATTCTTATTCAGTTTGTTTTAATTCACTATAACTGCTTCCATTGCACTATATATCTTCTGCTCGAGTATGCTTTCTTTAGGTAGAAGTTGTTATTTTTTTGGTTGGTAGGGCAAGAGTGGCCCGTCTATTTTGAACTCATTTAAAAAATGCATTAATTTTCTTATTCTGTAACTAATCGTAGTCATGGATAGTATGGGACTTATGTGAACTATGCATAAATTCACTCTTCTTCTCACAAATCGTAGTCATGAATAGACCTGGCAATTCGGGTCACTCGGTTCGGGTTCGGTTCGGTTCGGGTCGGGTCAATTTGTAGATAGTTACTATTCGGATCGGGTTCAATGGTTTAAATTAGATTCGGGTGATTTCGGTTTAGTTGAGTTCGGGTTTGGTTGCTTTCGGTTCGGGTTAGCCTTTGTGTCATTTAGTTTTTTCGGGTTATAGGTCAAATTCGGGTGACTTATCCGGGTTTAATTGACAAAAATTTTAAAGTACGAATTTTAAGCAACCTTTGTAACTTGCATTGATTTTCATATGCGGCTCCAATTCTTTTAATATAGTTTACTGTTGATCAAGACTGCTATTGTGTATAGTTGGTTGGATAAAATCAAACTGGATGACAAATTTTGTAAATGAATTTAACTATACATCTATTAAGTTATAGACTAAGTATAAATTAAGCTTTTGTGAATTAGTGTCAATATTCGGCAATCAACGTCCAGTCTACCCGCCCATGCCGGACGTCGTGCCTCCCTCATCCCACGCCCTTCACACCTGAGCTCATCACCGCGCACAAGCGTCGCGCATCTACACCCATCCATCACCGCCGTCGCACAAGCGTCACACGCCCACGCCCATCCATCAACATTCAAACCATTCCTAAGTCCTAAATAAAGAAACCTAAGTTTATAAAATATAGAGTATATAAAATAGTTATGATACACATTATATTGTCTTATAAAACATTTTAGGTTAAGTTGTCAAGGTAGATGGAATAAGGTGAGGATTATTCATCCTCCAAACCTTATTCATCCTCCAAAATGCTAGTCTATCTCACGATTCACAATAATCTACCATTTGGAATATTTATTTTCCTCATTTTATTGCATAATTTTCTTTAGGCATATACACATTAATCTTGAATAGTATATGTCTCAACTAAAAAGTTTAGGTTTTATAATTAAACTTCATCAACATTTAAACCATTCCCAATTCTCATGTCCTAAACATAAAAAAAAAATCTAACTTTATTAAAATCAAAATTAGTATAGTATTATAAAATAGTAATGATACACATTAAATTGTATTATAAAACATTTTAAAGCAAAACATCTATAGTTTGTAGCAAAACATCCATGTGTGGGAAGAGTAACAACACAGTTTATGAATGTTTTATTACAACAAGGCTTGAGATGCTTGAAGATTGAAGATGTTCAATATTATAATATCATTTGTGAGCAATGAACACTTATTGGATGTCTAAATCTCCATTATGTGTTTTTGGTTTCAAGATTATTTTTACAGTTGGAACAACTATAGTAGATTTAGATTTAGCAAAACATTCGGGTGGATTCGGTTCGGGTTGATTCGGTTCGGGTGGATTCGGTTCGGATGAATTCGGTTCGGGTGGATTCGGTTATACCAAATTTCGGTTTGATTCGGTTTTGGTTCGGTTCGGATTTTTGGGTCACGCTATTCGGTTTAAGTTCGGGTTCGGATCGGGTTGGATCGGTTCGGTTTTTTTGGTTCGGGTCACCTTTGCCAGGTCTAATCATGAATAGTTCATCAAATGATGAACAATATTCTCTCCCTAAAGCGGATTACAATTATCAGTTGTAAGTCACTAGTTATCATCATAAGATTCAATGGACTTGAATCTGTCTTGCTGGTTTTAGTTTTTGGACCCCTTGTGCTTTATTTGTACCTACCACCTTTTAGCTATGCACTATACAACAACTTCAAAGTCTTATTCCCAAATAATTTGGGTTGGCCAACATTAATCAATATATAAGGTTGGGCAAAGCCATCGGAAAGTAAAACACAAAGGAGTAGAAAAACTGGAAATATGACTGGGGTGAGAAAAGGAGTAAGGGATGAAAATGGGGTTGTCAAAGCTGGGTGAAAAAGAAAAGGATCTAAAGTTGAGTAGTGAAAAGACCAAGAAAGTGAGAGCGGATGAAAAATTATTTTGACAGTGTCAAAGGGAACTAAAAGAAAGTTAATCATTCTCACACACATTCAACAACTCTAATACTTCTTCATTCAGCCCTATCTAAAGAAGCTTTCTCATCTATCCCGAGTAGCCGCATGTCCTTCTTGACCACCATAGCCCATGCTTGTTTGGGTTTTCTTCTCCCTTTCCTACTCCCCTCCTCTTTCCACATCTCTGTATGTCTCATCGGTGCCTCCTTCAGTCTCCTACTCACATGATGTTAGATAATTATCTCTTCTGGTGATTGGGATATGAAGATTAGTTGCAATGAGAACAATTAGCATATAACTCATTAGGGTATTAGGTTTAATATCTTCTTTACATAGACAAGGTGTTGCATCACCAATATATTTTTGAAACCATGGTATCTTAGTTTGAAGCTGAAGATATAGCAGTTTGAGACTCAACAACTATTCTAATCCTACTGAATGAAGAAAGATTGATTATAGTGTTCTGGTTATTCAGTATGTGAGCTACATGAAATATTATTACTTTCCAGAATTAGTGTTGTATCTACCAATTGGATTTCTTGATTTAAATCTGCTAGAGCTTTATGCAGTAGGCTAGGTTTCATGTAGTGAGTATGTATTTGCGTATAAATTTTGTGGGGATATTGATAGGATCTTGGTTTAAAAAAGCTCGCCTCAGGCGCGCCTGAGGCCTTCTGAGCGCAAGGCGTTGGAGATAACGCCTCTGGTGTCGCAAGGCGTGCGCGGGTGGTGAGGCGGGCTGAGGCGTCCAAGGCGGTCGGAGGCAAGGTGAGGCGACGCCTGAGGCAAAAGAGGAAGAAAAAAAAGTTGCAGAGGAAGGTGAACGGAGGAAGAAGAAGATTGAGGCGCGGCGGACTGTGTTTTCCTCTTTTTTTTTCTACTAACCAAAACGACATTGTTTTTGATTAGTTAGATTTTTTTTTTTGAAAAAATCTCAACCCTAAAAATATCTCTACTTCACCCGATCGGCTCCCCACCCACATTTCATTTCCCCAATTTTTTTTTCCTTTCCCTCTGCTCTCCCATGTTCCCCAACTACAACCTTCACACTCACCTTTCAACCCAGCACACCACATCGGTCCCCCCTCCACTCACATTTATTTTCCTGAGTTTTTTTTCCCTTTCCCTCTGCTTTCCCATGAATCTCACCCACCCTTCAACCCAGCACACTCCCACTTTTGAAGTTTAATGGAATTATATATTACTGTAAGCTTTTATATTATATAATGTGATATTATATTATCTTGTATGTACAAAATGTATGTTCATAACAATCTATAGGTGATTCTACAAAAACGATCGCCTCAACTACGTGATGCGTTCGCCTCAACGCCTCATGCATCACGCCTCGCCCCTGACCCCTCATCGCCTCGGAGCGCCTCACGCAGTTTAAAACCAAGGATAGGATACGACAGAGGTTAAGGGCAGTTTGGGAAATAGCTTGGGCTTACCCCTTGCCCAAGACAACTCTTCCTAGTGATTGGCTATTTAAGGAAGTAGTAGAAGTAGCTTAGGACATCAAAAAAAAAGAATATTCAGCTTTGGCCTCTTAGAGGAATAGGCAGGGTTTCCTGATTAGGCAGGTTTTATACCTGATTTTATCTTTCCCTTCTATCTAGACCTTATTTCCAGATTTAGGTTGTATTCTGTCCACATTTGGTTCTTATATTTCAAGAGGTTGCGGTGTTATACCCTCAATGGATACTCTGCTAGTTGATTGTTTTGTTCTTCCGGGAAACGTGGGGAGAAGAAATTGACATATTAATAGAAACAACCATTAGAAATCTCTATAAGTAGCAACTTTGATTTATGCCCAACCTCTTTCATTGGTGAACTCAAGCCATTGACATAAGAATTCAGATTACTATGATGTTTAATATTAAGTTCAGTTTCCTTGGAAGTCTCTGAACGTACTGCTCTATGGATTTTTTCCACCATTTGAAACTCTGTTGGGGTCTAAAAACAAATCACACTCTCAACACCTAAGTGTTAGATCTAGATTGTGTAGATTCTGCCCAGCTCCCAACAATTGCTAACCCGAGAATAGTGAGATACTAACAGCTTGGAGAAAACAACTATTGGTTAAAAGGAGAAAATACAACATGCATAATCGATTTACGTGGTTCTGACTCATGAGCTGAGGCTTAGTCCACAGTTTGGGGGATGGCCCCATTTGTTTTCATTATGGAATAATGGACATTACTGGTGAAGAAGATGATTCTAATTATGCTAGTGTCCCGTTTGTGTGTGTAGTGCTGTATTGTCCCATCTGTGTGTTGTATTTTATGCTGTGCATTAATATTCTCTCTTTAATCCCTAGGAAAGTTATCCATTTGTAGTGCCTGTTTTGTACACTACAACTTTCCTACAAGTCACATCAATTTCCGATTTCAGCTAACATATAAAAATGATTAAGCGTGCTTGAGGTTGTTGTCGGTTGCGCCTTGAGTCCGGTGTCCAGCCAATGAGAACTGCTCCATACGTTGCCATTGTTGTTGTGGCAGACTCTCACGGGTTATGGGGAGGTGCCAGGTGTGGCAAGGCAGCCAATGAGAGGGAAGCTGACAGTTTCTTCCTTGGTATTTGTGTGATTCACAACAGATTGTTGTTTTCTAGGGAAGTAGTCAGCCAATGAGAGTGAAGTAAGCTCTACCAGGCCGTCATCATTTCCCCTTGAACAATAGGATAGTAGGTCTGCCCTGTACATTAATAATTATTGTGTCAGGATGGTTTTGTAGCCCAAAATGTTGATCTTGATAGTAAGTTGAGTTAGCATTCTTATGGATGGCACGCTGAACTAATGAATACCTAACACACCATGCTAGCGGGTGATGAGCAAATAGATAGAACGCTAGCATCTACTGCACCAGCAGATAGAATGCTAGCGGCTACTTGGGTTGGGGATAGGACACAAGCGGTTAGCCTGCTAATGGTTAGAATGCTAGCGTGTAGGCTCTTTGCTGGTGGTGATATAATGGTTTCCGCTGATTAATTTAGGTGGGGAAGATTCCTTATCACTGTTGTATTCCTGATCTTTTGATGAAAGAGACAGATAAATGTTACCAAATTGCAACAAGAAAATCTCTATACTATCATATAAGTTTCTATTGTATTGTAACATCCCTTCTCCAGCAGTTTATGTGGTGATATAAGAACAATGTTTTTGTATGCCATCTAGCATTCCAGTTTTGACTTCAGTAAATTGCTTGTTAATGTATTCACTATGTTAGTCTGATACACTTTCAGATGTAGTTCATGTATTTGTCATAGAGTAATGAATTGCAGAATATATATGCAATGTGGCACTTTTCTTGCCCTGTCGTGGTCTATGAGTTGATCTTCTACTTTCATTTGTGTTTTCTCGCATGTAGGAAGCACCAGCTGTTGTCCGATCTTACTATGACAAGAGAATAGTTGGATGCCCCGGTGGTGAAGGCGGTCAGTTCCTTATTTTCCTGCTGTTCTCTTAAATTACTGTCTGTGTCTGTTCCTATCCGAAACTAATAGTAATTTTTCTGGCCTCCACATGGCTACTTTTTTGATCTAGAGGATGAGCATGATGTTGTTTGGTTCTGGTTGGAGAAGGACAAGCCTCATGAATGCCCAGTGTGCTCACAGTACTTTACGGTAAGTTGCAAATCCGAATATGTGAAAGTAACCAGTGAAGGGTCGAATCACTATTTCCGGAGCAATATTATGCTTCGAGCTTTTAACCTGTTTGGTAGCTGAAATTCTAATACTTTTAGTGAGGCTGAATCCTGGAATAGGCTATTCCAGTGTTTGGTTCCAAAAGTAAAAACTCTCTGAATTGGTTATTCCCTTGTTTGATTCAATGTTTGGCTGTCCACTTGGGAAAATATTTTATCCTTAAGTAAATATCTAACAATGAACCTTAAATATGAGTAACTTGATTGTATACCAGAACCTCATAAATATATACAACTCCGATAATTGCATTCTATAATAAAACGAGCCTATTATCATTGTTGTATAAGATTGCCCCTCTTTTGTATTGATTTGTGAAGCTTATGGTAAACATCTGATGAATTATTGGATTTAAGAACCATTCTTAAGCCAAGCTTATGGACAAGAGCAGGTTCAGTCCACTTGTGGAATTGTGTGTCTAGTTTGACTTGATATAATTGGAACTTGAACATCCAAGCAACAAGCAACAAGCAACTGTTCTGAATCTTTATGGCATGATATGTAGTTCAGCCTTAACTCTTTTCTATAGATGAAGTTTGGATTTGGTTTTACAGCTTGAAGTGGTAGGCCCTGGTGGACCCCCAGATGGACATGGCCATGAAGACCATGATGAACATTGAAGATTTCTGGTTTCCAACAAGTTGTGGTGGGCTGGAATAAAGAAAAGCTGGTGAGACAAGTTGAAATTATACCTTTAGATGAACTAGAGGAATTTCCACATTTTTGATCTTTATTTTTCTTGTTTAGTTGGTCTTTGAAGGATTCATTTACTATCTAGAATGTCTGTTGCTGGAGCAACACCTTAATTATTATGTGTTTCCTCTAAATTTTGGGGGAAACAACATTCCAAGAGTGCCATTTGTCCGGAGATGGTATGACAGAGTTGGAGTGCGAAGTCCATGGTCGTTTTTCTGGTGCCTTGTTAATTTTTTTTTGATAATTGTGACTTTTATTCATGTAAAATAAAAACATGCAAAGCAACAAAATGTTCCAGGTTACATTGCTAGGTGCTACTCTCTCTAGTGTCACCTCTCCCCATTGTGTATCGCCTGCCTCATTAAAACCTCCATAGTCAAAACCCAGTGGGAAAAAAGACTATGAAGGAAAAAGAGTACAGGTTGATAGGCACACAATATAACCTAACATTACAAAAATAACATATCATCCTTAAGATTACTAGAATTCAAGAAAACGTCACAAGGTATGGGGAAGTCATGCCACCAGCTCTTGGTCCATCTTAGCACTCATCTCTTCGCTATATTTGTTGCAGTCTCCATTGATGGTGTCCCTTCTCTGAATACCACCTCATTTCTTAGTCTCCAAATACTTCATACTCTGTAAAAGAACGTAGACTTACCATCATCCGGTCTTTGAAAATCTCTTGTGGAGTTTCCTTAAAAATGAATCGAATATTCCACCACCCAATCAGTTTACTCCACACTTGTAGAGTTGTCTCGCAAAAGAACAGGACATGCTCTATTGTTTCCATACGGCTTCGACACATGGGGCACCAGGATTGCCCAATTGGAATTATGCTTCTTTTAAACAACACGTCTCTAGTCATTAGTTTACCTTGTAGAGTGAACCATACGAGTATCTCGATCCTGGGTTCTGCCATTCTGCTCCAAATATCTTTCACCAACTCCTTCATCGTTTCTTCAGTATTGCACTGCACCACTACCAAATTTAAATTTCTGGTCGAGAAACCTTCCCATCTTTCCATATCGTAACGTCCTCGACCCTCTGCAGCATCTCATATCCTTCTAGGCGTGAAAGAAGATTTTGTTCCATATCCAGCTCGTAGCTGAACAGTGCTCTACGCCAAGGGATATTCCATGTCCATACATCACCTTCCCAGCTTCCCATGTCTGCCACATACCCATTTCTGTTCTCGCATGCTAAATACAACCGTGGGAAAGCTTCTCGAAGAATTTCTCCACCTAGCCATCGGTCTGTCCAGAAGCATGTGCTTTTACCATCACCCACTTTACGTGACATACTACGTTCCAGTACATTCTCAAAGTTCTCATCACTCTCTCTCGTTGCCTTGATTACGTCCGACCAGACCCCCCTGAATTGTTTTACTCGTTGCTGATTTCTGTTTGACATTAGCCCAACATCACTTCCATACACACTCGTCACGAATCTATGCCACAGAAAGTTGCTCAATTTGGAGTGAATCTCCACCGCCACTTAGGAAGTAAGCATCTGTTCTTTACACGTATGTCCACAAATCCCAGGCCCCCTTCCCGTTTCGGCTTTGTTATTTCGCCCCATGCTACTGGCGCCATATACCTCCCATTATCCTTTCCTAGAAAAATTTCTGTTGCTACTCGATGATCAGTTTCCGCACCTTAGAGGGAAGTATAAACAAGCTAGAATAGTATAGGGGGATGATTCCATTACCGACCTTACCAAGACCCCCTGTCCTGCCTTTGAGAGTGACTTCACCTTCCAATTTGCCAATTTTGCATCTATCTTTCGAAGCACCGGCGCCCATGCTTCAAGTTGGTTCATTGTTGCCCCGAGTGGGCACCCCAAGTAAATCGTGGGGAGATTTCCAATGTTACATCCCAGAGCCTCCTCTACCATCCGTTCCTCGCGAGGCATTAAGACAAAAGGCCACCGTTTTACTCATGTACAATCGCAGCCCGGTCATGCTAGCAAAGCATATTAGGATATGCTGCAACTCTACAATCTCCTTTCTTTCCATACTGCAGAACACCATCGTATCGTCGGCAAATTGTAGGTGTGAGATGACTATACCTTGTCTACCGATGCTCAAGCCTTGATATCTTCCGGCCCTTTTTTCCTTTTGGAACATCCAATTCAAAGCCTCACAACTATTACAAATAATAATGGTGAGAGTGGATCACCTTGGCGGAGGCCCCTTCGTGGTTCGAACGGCTTCGTGGGCGATCCATTGATAAGGATTGAGATCTTCGCACTTGTGACGCATTCCATAATCTATCCTATCCATTTCTGTCCAAACCCAAATTCCCGTAGCATTTTGTAGAGAAAATCCCAAGAGATACAGTCGTATGCCTTCCTGAAATCAATCTTTACTAGCACTCCTTTCCTCTTATTTTTCTTTAGCCATCTTATTGTATCGTTGGCTATGAACGGACCATTTAAGATGTTTCTCCCTTGTACAAATGTTTTTTGTGTTTCTCCAATAATTCGTGGCAGTACTTGGCTCAACCGTTTTGCCAAGATTTTTGCAACAACCTTATATAAACAACCCAGCTTACTTATCGGCCTGTATTCATCGAGTGTAGCTGCTTCTGAGTGTTTAGGAATTAATGTAATCCATGTCATATTAATCCCTCTCTCCAGCTTGCCCGAGACAAAAAGCTGTCACGTCTCTAGCAAAGTCCGCCCCTATAATGCCCCACATGACCTTGATAAATTTCATAATGAATCCGTCATACCCTGGCACTTTAGACCCGTCACAATCCCATACTATTCTTCGTATTTCCCCTAGTGATGGGATTTCCTCAAGCTTGCTTATTTCCTCAGCCAAAACTGTCGGATGTTCAACAATGGACGGATCAATGTATGAGTGCACTACTCCACCTGGATTATAAATGTCCGAGAAGTATGCTATGATGTGTTGCTGTATTTCCCTCGGTTGCACCATGATTCTATCCCCCGCCTTCAAGCACACGATCTGCTTTCTTTTTCTTTTTATTGTTGCCATTTTATGAAAATACCGAGAGTTGTTGTCACACTCCCGTACATGTTTATCTTTGGCCATATGTCGCCAATATACCTCATCATCCCGCATGGCTCTGTCTAGGTCCACTCTAGCCTTCTCCCTCTGGACTTCGAGTTCGGCGGACCACTGCCCAGCTTCGTATTTTGACTTAAGTTCCTTGATCGTATTTTGCGCATCATTCACTTTTGCCTTTATGTCTCCAAATGATAATTTATTCCATGCCCTTATGACCCCTTTGAGCCTTTTTAGTTTGTATTGCGTCGAGCAGTACTGTTTCTCCACTCATTGCTTATTACTTCCCCAAATTTCGGATGTTCCAGCCACACATCCAATGAACGAAACGGTTTGGGTCCCCACTGCGGGTTTCCCAAGGATACCACCATAAGTCTATTATCGGTTATAGACCACGTACCTGTACTAAGGCTCACATCGGAGTAGAATGCGCACCACTCGTCTTGAATGAATACCCTGTCAATCCGGATACATGTTTCTCTTCCTTTCCATGTAAATCTAGCATCTCTTAGTGGCACCTCTATCAGATTCATGTTGTTCACCCATACTCTAAACTCATTGCTTGCTCCTGTTTCATTCCTTATATCACCATGTAGTCGATCAGTTGGTTCCAGAATCGTATTGAAATCTCCAAGCACT
Organism: Limonium bicolor; assembly: GCA_023374045.1. Classification (NCBI taxonomy): domain Eukaryota; kingdom Viridiplantae; phylum Streptophyta; class Magnoliopsida; order Caryophyllales; family Plumbaginaceae; genus Limonium; species Limonium bicolor. The sequence goes on from CM041781.1 coordinate 51,945,726, forward strand.
AGTAACGGTTTTTCCCACCATTTCTTTGCCTGAATTAGGCCATCAAACATTTCCTTCCCGACCCTCCTTTCACATGGGGCGTACACAAACAAGATCGCCCCTCTGAAGTCGTCCGCAATCACTTTGATTTCCAACATCATCCATCGGTCTGATTTCTCCATTCTTTCAACCTGTATTTCTTCTTCACTCCACAGAGCTACAATGCCTTCAGACCTCCCTATAGCCTGCACTACTTCCCAGACCATACTAACCCTCCTTCCTCCCCAAAACCTTGTGACTCTATCAGCATTCACTTGAGAGAATTGTGTTTCCACCAGCCCCATCACTGCTATTTTCCTTGTTTTTATCTCCCTCTTGACTGCCCATGCTTTTTGATTTGACCCCATCCCTCTGATGTTTTGCATTGCTACTGTTATCCCCATGTGGTTTATCTTGTAGACAGCACTGTATATTTTCTCGTAGGCTTGCTTTTGCCCTCTGGTATCATGAAACAATTCTACGTAAAGGTCTATACCCCCAGTTTCCTGAGCATTTTCCTTCTCACTTCCTTTTTTCTGGGACTCTAGAGTTTCTAGGATAGTTAAATCCCCATGCACGTCTGCTTGGTGACTATTCGCTTCTTACCTCTCCTCTGTGCTATTATTCTCTGGGAATTTTAGGATCGGCGATGTCACAGAGAGGCTTTACCTCGAGTTTTGTGACCTCCCCGCGACATCATTATTATCTATCCCCTCTCCTTCTCCCTTTTTACTTTCCATTTCCGCAATTGAATGCCCTCCCCGCTCCTCCTTATTTCCTGACTGTCGTTCTTCCTGTCTCCACATTTCCGTATCTCTCCCATTCCCTAGGTGTTGATGATTATGTCTCCCGTCTTTTCCTTCCATTCCCCACGCGTCTTCTTCTTCTGTCTCATTAATTCTTTGCAAACCGTTTCCTTCCTCGCCTTTTTCTTTTCTCCATTGGTTACTCTCATCACAATTATTATCACTTTTTGCCATGTCAGAATAACTTCCCATTCCTTCATTTTGGAATTGAGGCCACGTTTGCGTTTGTCTTGTTGTGACGGGTCGCCTTCCATCCTGCCCATTCCCCCCGTTTCACATCCCGTTCCTTCCCTGACTGAATTGGATAATACTTTCCTCCACCCTGATCGGCCACTTATCATTTTCCGGTGGACTTGTCTCAATGATTGACACCACAAAGGATCTATTCCCGACCCAGACGTTGACTTTCCAGTTAATGAAGTGCAGCGTTGACGTTTCTATCTGCACTTTTACCTTCGCATTTTCTACAACTTCTCCTTCTTCCTTATCTACTTTGAGTACTTCCCCTGCCATTCTTGCAATCTGGCCAATGTTTTCCTGGTTCCAAGCATGTAGAGGGAAACTTCTAATATAGATCCAGGTTCTCCTAGTCTCTACCTGATCCTCCACTGTCCATCTTCTTACGTGTATGTCTTTAGATTTCTCACGGCTTTGCAACACTCTTTCCACTTCTTCCAAACTATTGAACACCAATAGGAATCTGCGTCTGGATAACGCCAGAATTCCGGCAACTTCCGCCCATCGGTGCTGAAGAACTTCCATAGCCTCTCCCGGACATTTCTCCCTTTCGAGTTCTGCTATCAAACACTTCTCTAAACACTTTTTCATTTTCATATCATCTTTCAGTTGGATTGAAAGTCTTGTCATCATAGAGCCTTCTTTTCCACCTTTGACTATCACCCTTTGATTATTTTCCTCCGTTTCCTGATCTGGTACATCATTTCCTTTCCTTTGCTTTTCCTTTGCATCCCAGTTTCTATTGTCCCTCTTCCCTAGGAATTCCATTCTCGCCCATAATCGCACCCCGTTGATGGTCCATCCTGTTATACCTTCAATGACTTTTTTGGCAGCTTTACCCGACGATGACCCGAAAACCGAAGTGACCCAAACCGAAACCAACCGAAAACCAACCGAACCGAACCCGAACCGAAACGAGTGTGACCCGAACTAATATATCCGATGTGACCCGAAAGAATATATTTCATTAATTATAGGAGACAATGAGAATAAAACAGAATGTTTGTACCCAATATCTAGTTTAAATACAAATCAGTATTTAGCATTTGTATCATACAACACTAAACAATGCCCCACAATACTTTTACAATTAATCATTACTTAGTAAGTGGCGTACCTATAAAAAGTATTAATAAACTTATATACACGAGAAATTATTTTAAATATACCACAAATATTTTGCACTATAAAATTTTAAAGTAATTAATTATCATGCATTTACATTAATCACACAACTAATAATGAATTAATGATAATGTGTTACTCATCAATGATAGATTGGTAAGAACCAAAAATATTTGTATATTTAGACTCAAATTTTATCACTAATTCATATCATTATTGTATTAATTATTCATATATTGAAGGTGTTTTTATTAATTAGAATTTTTCAAGCCTTTATCCAATCTTGTGAATAATTCTCCCTCATTAGGAATTTAGCATAAATGTTTAATATACTTGAAGGTTTTTACCCATGTAGCAAAATTCTCATGCTTCTGAATAGTTCTTCATCATTAACAATTTTTAACTACCGTAAAAAAAGTCATCAAAACTTATTAACTAATTCCATTTGCTAACTATTAATAGATTGAAAATACAAGTTACTACACTTTGATACAGTTTTAATAATTATCCACAAACATACCTTATTTATACTCCTCACAAAATAATGAAACTATTAAATAATCTAAAGCTACATCAATAATTATGATAAGTTCAGAGTTAGTTGCTAAAGTATAACATGATGCAAATTATAATTATTTGTTTAAATTAATCTTTTATATACATTTATACGTGTTGAGATTGATTGAAGTCAAATTTTCATATCATGATGATTGAGTTGCGGGATTCTGTAATGGCAACCGAATTTAACCAAATAATTGACCCGAATTTGACCCATAACTCGAAAAAACCGAATGAACCAGATGCTAACCCGAACCGTAAGTTACCCGACCCGAAGTCACCCTAAACGCAAGTCATCCAAACCGATCCAAACCGACCCGAAATTTCAACAAACCGAACTCAACCCGAACAAACCGAATTCAACCGACCCGATCCAACCCAAACCAAATATTGAACGATTTGAAATCAACCCGAACCAAACCGAACCGAACCGAACCCGAACCGATTGACCCGAACTACCACCTCTAGTCTTTAATCACAAGCTTTGGCTCGTCTGAGTTTCTCCTTCTACCTTCTACAGTTCGAGTTTTCTGTAAAACAGATCCATCAGCCCTTTCTTTGCTGCAACTACATTAGTTGTACTTGGACCGATTTCAAGCTCATTTTCGTCATATTCAAAGCTTTCCATGTCGGTAGGAGTTTCAGAAAGATTTTCTTTTCTCATTTGTATATGCCCACAACTCTACTTTAACTTCTTTTGAAATTTAGAACATAGCGCAACATTTTCTTTCTTTCCCATCAAATGTTTTTTTTGAAAGAAATGATGAATATATAAATGGTAAACAGTTACAATATAGATAGATACATATGAGGCCTATGTATCTGACAACTAGAAGGGGCCATCGCAGCTAAGAGGAGGGTGCATATACAAAAACCTCCTAAGCACTGGACAAAAACAACGATACGCTGACAAGAAGTTCCCCAGGCCAACTGCCAATATACAAAACTCAGAGATATACAAAAAGGGACGCCCACATACAAGTAGCTCCTAAGAGCAGAGGACCCTATCAAGCCAGTCAGAATTTGTGCTGGCTGTGTTCATCTTTGTCCATATGATAGCTTTAATGGCCACCTTGATGTCAGCAATAATGAGAGAGGGGTCTCTGGCTTGGTTGGCCATGGCTCGTTTGTATCGTTCAATCCAGAGATGATAGACAACGTTAGCGACAACCGCTCTCTTCACTAAGTCAATTGGGCGTCGTCTCTTATAGTATCGGTTGATCCAGGCTGAGCAGCTACGGAGGCTACTCCTGTTTGTAGGTATTCCCAACCAGTCACAAGTGCTCCACCAAACTTCTCTCGAGTACCTGCAATGGAAAAAGAGATGGTCGCTAGTCTCCTGAGCGCGCTCACAGAGCCAGCATCTGTTAGCAAGAGAAATGCCCCACGATTGGAGCTTATCACAGGTTTTAAGTCTACCCTTCAAAGAAACCCATAAGAGAAATTTAGCCTTGGGGATAGACCAAGTGTTCCAGCAGAAATTAAACCAGGGAAAGGGCCAGAAGGGAAGGTGATATCATTATAGAACAAGCTGACCCTAGGGCGGCTAGGATAGGAGTGGAAGAGGGAATAGCATCATTGGATGACCCACATTACTCAATTCACCAGTCCCTGGCATGAAGGATAGCTTTCCAGGTCCATGGATCATTCCCTTTAGCAGCAGCCGTCCATATGGTAAGATTGGGCAGGAAGAGCTTATGGATCCATTGGATCCAAAGGCGCTCTGGGTCTTGGGCGATGGCTGATATAGTCTTGAGCATGAAGCACATGTGCCATTTGTGGATGTCTTTCAGCCCAAGACCACCATTTATCTTAGTGTTTGTGATGGAGCTCCAAGCCACTGGAGGAGTGGAGCTGCTTTCTGCCTCTCCTGACCAAAGGAACGATCGAAAGCATTTGTTGACCCTTTTAATGACATGCTTAGGGATAGCGATATAGGAGGCCCAGAAGCCAACAATACCAAAGAGAGTACTTTGGATGAGAGCAAGTCTGCCCGCAAACGAGAGAGATTTACTGCCCTAAGATAAGATAGATTTACGGATGTTGTCCATTAAGGGGTTGAAATCAGCAGCTCTAGGCTTCCTAGTAGTGATGGGGATGCCCAAATAGCGAAAGAGGAATGATCCCTGATTAAAACCAGTGAGTTGGATAAGCGAATTAGTAAGCGCGGGGGTAACCCCCCCAAGGAACAAGTCAGATTTGTATGGATTTAGCATAAGCCCAGAGGCCTCAGAGAAAAGGTTAATTTTGTTAAGCATAAGAGTAACAGAGCATTGATCACCTTTACAAAATAGTAGGGTATCATCAGCAAAGAAAATATGGGTGATGCGAAGAGGTTTGCAAGATGGGTGGTAATGGAAGCCTGGAGAGCATTGTAGTTGGTCGAGCAGACGAGAGAGCATATCCATAACTAGAGTGAATAGGTAAGGAGAAAGTGGGTCTCCTTGGCGCAAACCTCGCTCCCCTTTGAAGGATGCTGAAGGGGAGCCATTGATGTTTATTGAGAAGGAGGTGGTGGTAACACATTGCATTATCTAGTTCCTAAATTCCAGGGGGAGGTTTAGGAAGGAGAGGGTGTCCTGGAGGAAAATCCAGTCAACAGTGTCAAAGGCCTTTCTAATATCCATCTTCATAGTGCATCAAGGGGAGATATGAGCACTCTGATAGTTTTTCATTAGGCACGAGCAGAGCTGAATATTATCTGAGATAAGGCGACCTTTGATGAAAGCCCCTTGGTTAGCACTCACAAGGGAGGGGAGGACAATCTTGAGTCTCTCTGCAAGGATCTTGCTAATGATTTTATACAGTGTGTTGCAGCAGGAGATAGGTCTGTAGTCCCCAGGGGAAGAGGCATTGTCCTTCTTGGGAATAAGCCTGATGAGGGTGGCGTTAATCCCTTTGAGCAGCCTTCCGCTGTGGAAGAAAATTTTAATAGCATCACAAATGTCATCACCAATAATGGCCCAGGATGCTTTAAAGAATTCGGCAGAGTAACCATCTGGACCCGGGGCTTTGTCATCACCAATGGAAAAGAGAGCTGATTTAATAGCGTTATTATCCAATGGTCGGATTAGGGGTGAAATACCCCTAATCATTAAATAATTAAATAATGAGAATTAAATGTTTATTTGTGGGATTATGAAACCATAAGAAAGCATAGGAACACTTAGGCGTTAAAAACGCACCTAAACTTCTTAAGCTGAACTGCTGATGTTGTTGCTGGCATTTTGCTATTGAACTAGTTGTTGTTGCTGCTGAATATCTAACTAGTTGCAGTTGTTGAATTGTTTGCTTGCTGGTGTCGCTGAATTGTTTGCTTGCTGCTGTTAAGGTGCTGTTGGTTGACTCTTTTTCCGCTAGTCTCTGGTTGCTTCTGGTTACTGCTTGACATTAGGCAGTCTTATTAATTTGTATTTTGGTGCTGTCAAAATTGCAGGTTCGACACAGATATGATTTATCAGGGTGAAGAAATGAAGTGTGTCAAGAAAAGCTTCAAGAAAATAGATTTGTTCAATCAGTACTTTTAGTTATTAGAGTTATGCTAGGTATATTCTCATAATGTTGGTATTTCATATTTTAGTTACGTACTCTGTTTGATTATAAGAGATAAAAACAGCTTTAAACACCTAAGTCAATATTAAGACTATCAGTTCTCCCCCTTTTGGATTGTTTTGTAATAGATCATATTTTTGAAAGCTTGGATGTAGTAAGGATATTGTAAATCTTTTTTTCAATGAAGCAGAGCTTGTTATTATAATGTAAATATTACGGTAGCTAGTGTTATTAATATTTGTCTATTGGGACACAAAGAAAAGAGGAAAACTTTTACTGACAAAAAAAAAAGTCAGTAAAGTGTTAACTAAAATATAGTTATGAGTTATAATAGGTTTATAGTGACACACATCAAAAGTCATAATAGACTGCACTGACACAAGTATAAGTGTTAGTAAAGAGTCACATTAGCACCACATTAACATATTGGTATGTGTTAGAATAGGGTACACTGACATCCTAAAAAGTGTCAGTATGATGCATGTTTTTCACCGACTTTTGTTTTTGTGTCAGTAGAGCCCTATAGTAACTGTGGTGCTACTGATGTTGGAAGAAGTATGTGACTACTTCTACCACTTAGGCAGTGTACCTATCGTTTTGCGGAATAGTGGATTTGTGGGTTGTCGTACTCTTGGGGACCTCGCTGTGGATAACTGATAGTGTAGTAAATTGACTAGATTTCTATTTAACAGATTTTATCATTTTTTAGGGAGAGTATGATTAACAACTAACTCATAAGATAATAATAGAAACAATTAATCAAAACAGAAAAGAAATAGAAATTGTAAATCTTTTTGTTTTTAAAGAAGCATCCCGGGTTGTTCTGCTCACCTATTTTATTTAATCATATTAATATAAACTTTCCCACTTTGGCAATAAACTCAGGAATCTTAATTAGTTCATTGACCGGTCCTTGTACAACAAACCCTAACTAGCAGAAATAACAATACCCAAGTTAATTCAGCCAATCACATTATTAACAATTCCTATTGGAGACAGATCAACCTATAGGCGAAGACTCGCTTCTAGTCGTTAACCCGTTTTGACTTCCTGTGTCTAGAACCTTGTCTCATCAACGCATTTTAACAAGAAACTACAAATATCACTTTAATAATTGTACAAGAAGATTAAAGCGCATTAAGGACAAGAATCAAAATACTGCTTAGATAAATTATAGTGGAAAGTTTACATAACACAATTATATAAAATAGGCTCGCTTCCAAACCTGGGAAGCTAAGTTTATTAATCACACATAATTATACAAACAAACATAAGAAATAAGATAATCGGAACCAACGAAGAAGAACGAACAGATGGGCAATCGACTTCTTCGTTGGTTTTCTGGAAAATAACAGCGTAAGGCTAATGAATGAAGAACTTTTATGAGCTTTGGATTTCAGGAAGGGACTGCTAAAGAAGATTGAAGGAGCGTGGGTTTTATAGAGCAAAGGAAGAGGAAGAAGACAGGCTGCGACAACGCGTGAGGAATTTAAGGAGTTTAGTGGGGCGGCGCCTGATATTGCTGATAGTTGATAGATGTGTTTGCAGGCGCCATAAATGAAGAAGACAATCGGGTAGGCAGCGCCGAAATAAATTTGTCGTGTTAATTTCTGGCCCGTCCTTGTCTGTGTCCGGCCATAAATGAGCGGACATCTCTCAGTGTTGTCCGGCCTTAAATCCACGGACGTCACACACACAGTCCGGCCTTATTTCTGCGGACACACCACGGTCTCTTCTTCTCCTGTCCGGCCTTAAATCCACGGACAGGCCACGGACGTGGCTTAGTCTTGTCCGCCCTTTCTTCCCCGGACAAGCCACGGACGTGGCTAATTTCCAGTCCCTTGTCCGCCCTCTGTCCGGCCAAATGTCCACGGACATGAGTAAGGTTAGCGCATTATTTTAATCCCCATTTGATGGCCTTTTCCTACATTTAACACATATAATACATCAGTTTATATCACAACATAATTATAGGAAAAACCCAAGATAAGTGAGAAACATTACTTAAAATGCTGCAATTTATAAGGTGATTAAACCTTAATAAGTCTATATGTTTTACACTTATCAAACTTCCTCACACTTAAGCTTTTGCTTGTCCTCAAGCAAAATAAGGAGTGTAACTATCTCTAAGCCGTAGTATAAAACAAGATTAAATAAGTGTAGAAGGGAATTAGACAAAGTGACAATTGAAAGAATAATTCTACTCTCAGAAGTAGGTTTTTGCAAACAGTGAAAAAGAGTAATTTTATAAAAGCATAGAAAAACTAGATTGCAGAAAACAAGTTAGATTAACCTGGGATTTTCCTCCAATTTCAATTTTCTAACCCGGGATGACAAGGGGTGTGAAGTAATGCCTTATTCCGCAGTACCTTTCAACACCACGTACTCATGTTTATAAATAAAAATTGCAATTTATTGCTTCCATTTTTTTTATGCAAAAATGTATATACTAAACAAACATTTTTTTTCACATAATTATATTGCATTATTTTTCTGTACCCCAGACTTTTCTCTCTATCCTTGTAGTGGTGTTGGGTCTTCTATCCCAGATCACGAGACCTTAGGTAGATAGGTGTTAAGGCACCCCGAAGAACTTAATAACCGGATAGACGAGGCCTGTTTTTGGTTTAGAAAAATTTATAAACAGCGGAGTACCTTGTCTTTATCCTTTTCTTTCCTAACTTTCCAATCATTTCCAAAATCCCAAGGTAAGCTAAATTGGTTTTTACAATTAGTAGATCTATCGTATTTTCAGTGAAAATAGAGTATTTTGATTAGAAATATTTTTATACAAACTCCTTTAAATAAAACGATGCTTTCAGTTGTCACTTGGCTTAATTTCAAACATTTCTACAATTATTTTATCTCATTTTTTCAAAATGTTGGCAATTAGAGTAGCAAAAAGCGAGTGTGGCATTAACGAACAACTGACATATTTTCAGGGAAAGGTCTCTACTTCCTCACACTTGAGAAGAGCAATGTCCTCATTGGTCAAAATAAATTCACGAAAAGGACCTTTCAAAATATGCCAGACTCATGAAGGATTAAATTAATAAAGAAGCTTTAACATAATATAGGTTGAACATTAATATAATAAAGAAAGAACTGAGACTCCCCTTGTATCATAGATTGAGGAAGGTGCCCTTCCTCACACTTAAAGCTTTGGTAGGGGTGAAACGTTCCTCACACTTAAGTTCACCCGGAGATATCAAAATTGCCAGAACAACTAAGGTTGCTTTCCATATGCGAGTTCAGCTATATGTTGAATATAGAATTTATTTAGAAAAGAAAAACCTGTATAGCCAGCAGAACTCATGTGACACCATAAATAGCAGGTAAAATACATAAAATAAAAGCATTAACAAGAAAAATATAAGATGTAGATGGAGTAAGAGGAAATACATAAATAAAAATGCACAGCATAAACTAAAAGCATTAGCAAGAAAATAAAAGTGAACTGTTACCTCCTGAGTACACAAAGTATGACGAGATTAAAACAGTACGAGTTTACAATAAGTTAGTGAACAAGATAGATAAATAAAACAAAATAAAAAGGAAAGAAATATCACTACGGTGGCTGTGGTGGCTGCTGCGATCCCTGGCCTATCTGAGTGAGAAGATGCTGTATGAGCTGAGCCGTCCGCTCCTGCTGCTCATTCGACCGCTCAAGCTGCCGAGCTGTCTGTGCATGCAAATCCTCACTCCGGTCCAAGCGCTGTGTCATCTGTGTCTGGGCCTCGCGGAGCGTAGTCTGCTCAGCCAGCATCCTCTGCTGGGTCTGCTCAAAGCTCTCAAACCGCTGGTGCATCTGCTGCTGCATCTGATGGAAGGCCTGAAGCTGAGTCTGCAGTTCTGACGGGATAGGAGGTATCGGAACAGGAGCTGGAGCCTGCATCACGGTGGTCGTCGGCTCGTAGGGCTCAGCTCCCTGTGCTGTGGAAGGTGGCTCAGGATCAGCTGAAGGTGTAGCTCCTGTACTAGGCCCTGCTGCAGTGGAGGATCCAGTGGAAGACCGGCCAGTGCGACCTCTGACCCAGGTACCGTCATCTAAGCACATAAAGCCCCAGCGTCTGACAGTCTGCAATGTGACTGGGCGCTCTCCCGTCCGGACCTCTAATCCATGTGTGTAGCCCTCTGGAAGGACAGAGCAAAGGTGGTGCTGGATGAAGAAGGGAAAAATAGGAGTGATCTTCTTCTTCTTCGTCCGAAGATAGTACACCACCTTATGTAGCTGGCTAAACATGATGTGTGGAATAGAGACGCGCTGAGCAGGTGGAGATGGCGAGAGGAAGTAGTCCAATAAAGCGTAATCCTCATCAGAAGCATCGATCGCGGCATGGGGCCGGATCTGATGACTAAGGATCTCTAAAAGTAGTCTCTATAGCAAGGTGGGGAAACTCGTGTAAGGGAGGACATCCTTGTCCTCCTCCCCTCTATGTCGGGTCGTCCGACCTACATCCTGGAGCCACCTCGCCTTCGATCTGTGCAGGTGATCCTCTATGAATCCTCTAATATGGTTTGGGCTAACCGGCATCTGCAGTATAGTGGAGAAGGTCTCTGGTGTGATCTCGATGGGGAGATGGCGGATGAAAGAAGTAATCCTCAGGTTGCCCGCCTGGGCATTCGCATAGAACTCTCTAACCATGGCTGGAAGGAAGAGTCCCTCACCCATCTTCAGGACCCGTGAAAGTCCAAAACTAGCAAACAGGGTGTCCACCCCTGTGGCCTCGATCACCTCAGGCGCTATTCGCCTCTCCATCACAAAGTCCTTACCCTGATCATACCAGGCACGAGCCTCTGCTGAAATAAAACCATCATCCCGAAGAGCCGGCTGGGGAGGAGGTGCAGAAGAGGACGCACCGGGGCAATTGCCCCTAGTAGCACCAGAGTGTGCACCTCGAGTGCGAACCATACTAGTGAATTTTGAAATTAAAATGTAAATAAACATTAACAGCATGAAAATTAAATTAATATCAAACAGAGCACTATAATGCATCGGCTAAACAACTTAGAATTTTTTTTTCAATTTTTTTTTAATATATATACACGTCCGGGTCTGTATGGCCGGACGTAGACCCGGACAGAACGAAGAACCATAAATCGACGGGTTGCGAACTCAAATTTCCAGATTTCACCCAAATTGCACAAAGTCCGCACGAATTCGCATACCCACTACCCAAATAATGCTAGAATCGACTCCACTAACTATCTAATCCATCAATTGCGACTAATTTCGAAACAAAAGTGAAGAAATTCAAAAAGAGAATGAAACTGGCGTAAAATTTTTTTGAAGATTGAAAAACCTGTTGTTTGTTGATTGGCGCTGAAGACGGCGGTGGTTCTGGTGGGCGTTGGCTGGGTGCGCGTCGTCTCCGGTGGTGGAGGGCGGCGTTAATGGAGGTGGCTGTCCTTGGCTGAGCGTCGGTGTGTGGTGGTGACTGGCGTCGGTCGAGTTTGTAGAAGAAGAGTAGAAGAAGAAAGAACGAAGAAGAAGAAGAAAGAAGAAGAAAAATCGGAGAGTTATGTAGGCGCGTCCGCCCTGTGTCCGGTGAAATACGGGCGGACGCGTTGTTTTTTTTTCGACGTCCGGGTCGCGTCCGTGTTTATTTGGGCGGACGTGAGTCCCGTTTCTTTTTTTTTGTTTTTTTATTACGTATAGGGCGTCCGTGTTTGTGTCCGGCTTTTTAAGGCCGGACACAACTAAACTTCATTTTTTTTATTGATCTAAATAAACCAAAAACAAAGAAACAAAAACAAATAAAAACAAAAATAAATGCAGTAAATACTTAGAATAAGAAGGGCAGAATTTAAATGACAGGAATTTAAAGAACTGGAATTTAAATGACAGAAATTAAATGACAGAAAATTTAAATGTTAGAAGTTAGATGACAGAAATTAAATGTTAGGAATTAGATGACAGAAATTAAATGTTAGGAATTAGATGACAAAAATTAAATGTTAGGAATTAGATTACTGAAGTTAAATGTTAGAAGTTAGTTGACATAAATTTAAATGACAGAAAAGTAAATGACTGGAAAATAAATAACTGTAATTAATGTGATATTTAAATGACAGAACAAAATAAAACTTAATTATGAAACAAAATTAATATATTAACAGAATACTTCACAATTAAAATATTAACAGAATAATAGAAACAAAATATAATAGAAACAAAATATAATAGAAACAAAAATTAAAGAGTAGCAAAATATATCACATATTTATAAACAGAAAACTCAATAAAATTAAAAACTATCAATTAACCGTGCCGGAGGTCCCCGACAACGGCGCCAAAAACTTGTTGGAAGAAGTATGTGACTACTTCTACCACTTAGGCAGTGTACCTATCGTTTTGCGGAATAGTGGATTTGTGGGTTGTCGTACTCTTGGGGACCTCGCTGTGGATAACTGATAGTGTAGTAAATTGAATGAGATTTCTATTAAACAGATTTTATCATTTTTTTAGGGAGAGTATGATTAACAGCTAACTCATAAGATAATAATAAAAACAATTAATCAAAACAGAAAAGAAATAGAAATTGTAAATCTTTTTATTTTTAGAGAAGCATCTCGGGTTGTTCTGCTCACCTATTTTATTTAATCATATTAATATAAACTTTCCCACTTTAGCAATAAACTCAGGAATCTTAATTAGTTCATTGACCGGTCCTTGTACAACAAACCCTAACTAGCAGAAATAACAATACCCAAGTTAATTCAGCCAATCGCATTATTAACAATTCCTATTGGAGACAGATCAACCTATAGGCGAAGACTCGCTTCTAGTCGTTAACCTGTTTTGACTTCCTGTGTCTAGAAACTTGTCTCAGCAACGCATTTTGACAAGAAACTACAAATATCACTTTAATAATTGTACAAGAAGATTAAAGCGCATTAAGGACAAGAATCAAAATACTGCTTAGATAAATTATAGTGGAAAGTTTACATAACACAATTATATAAAATAGGCTCGCTTCCAAACCTGGGAAGCTAAGTTTATTAATCACACATAATTATACAAACAAACATAAGAAATAAGATAGTCGGAACCAACGAAGAAGAACGAACAGATGGGCAATCGACTTCTTCGTTGGTTTTCTGGAAAATAACAGCGTAAGGCTAATGAATGAAGAACTTTTATGAGCTTTGGATTTCAGGAAGGGACTGCTAAAGAAGATTGAAGGAGCGTGGGTTTTATAAAGCAAAGGAAGAGGAAGAAGACAGGCTGCGACAACGCGAAGGAATTTAAGAAGTGAAGTGGGGCGGCGCCTGATATTGCTGATAGTAGATAGATGTGTTTGCAGGCGCCGTAAATGAAGAAGACAATCGGGTAGGCAGCACCGAAATAAATCTGTCGTGTTAATTTCTGGCACGTCCTTGTCTGTGTCCGGCCATAAATGGGCGGACATCTCTCAGTGTTGTCCGGCCTTTAATCCACGGACGTCACACACGCAGTCCGGCCTTATTTCTGCGGACACACCACGGTCTCTTCTTCTCCTGTCCGGCCTTAAATCCACGGACAGGCCATGGACGTGGCTTAGTCTTGTCCGCCCTTTCTTCCCCGGACAAGCCACGGATGTGGCTAATTTCCAGTCCCTTGTCCGCCCTCTGTCCGGCCAAATGTCCACGGACGTGAGTAAGGTTAGCGCATTATTTTAATCCCCGTTTGATGGCCTTTTATCCCACATTTAACACATATAATACATCAGTTTTATATCACAACATAATTATAGGAAAACCCAAGATAAGTGAGAAACATTACTTAAATGCTGCATTTATAAGGTGATTAAACCTTAATAAGTCTATATGTTTTACACTTATCAACTGACCCTTTTTTGTGTGTCGGTAAATCCTTGTCTGTCCTATAGTGACACTTTTTAGGGATTTTCTGACACTTTTTGTGTGTCAGTAATTGACGTTTTTTTTGTAGTGAAGGTCAAAACATGCGTTAAGCCGGACCTTGGTTAAGCAAGTTATACAAGCTATAAAACTCATACCATATAACTAGTGATCATGATACATCATTTAAACAAAAGTCTCGAGAGTATTTTCATTAAACGAAAATTGCCTGGAGGAACCCTTGTGGGCCCCACAAACCCTAGAAAAGGCCCGGGAATGCCGAAGTGCCCGAAACCCTAAATAAATAATTCTTAGAGTTCCTACCACCATTAATTAATATTCTAAGAGAATGCTCAAGTTAGATTTGCAAGAATACACAAAATGCCTGGGAGAAACCTTAAAGCACAAAAAGGTCTCGAAATTCCCGGGAGTGTCTCGGGAATGTGTTTTGGGTCTATATAACCCAATGAAACGCCTATAAATACTCTAATAAATATAAATACTCATTATATCACATTGGTAACTCTAAATCAGAGATTTACATTTTTCACAATTTCTTTCATTAAAATATTAATATAAATAATGTAAAATTAAGTCTTCCTTTGACTAATTGGTCAATGTTGACCATTGACCCCAATCAACAGGTAAGGTGCGGCAGTATGGTCACTCACAAGCACTAGACAGCACAATAATGTTCCAATATCAAATTACTTTAGCTTAAATTAAAATAAGAAAAAGTAAAGTTTTGGTAGTTTTTGGCATTTAATCAACCAGCTTATCTACCCATGTGACCACCCATTACTGATTTTAAGAGGCTGTCTCCCTTGATATACGGCTGATTCCAAGCCATTCCAAGTCATGGAGTGTGACTCACCATTGTTACTTTACAAAAGTAATGTTAATTTTCTATTATGACATTAATTAGTCAAGCCCCCTCACCCACCATTCTCCATCATTGTCCGGCTGCCTAGCTGATTGATTCTCATCCATTAATCGACATCAATCATCATTAGTGGTCATCATACATTACATACGTTTAAAATAAGCAAAAATGACATTAAAGCAAAAATTGATTACTTACCTCCCATACACAGCTCCAGCCGTGAGTCCCTCTCTTCCAAGAGCTCTATTTGGAGCCTCCTTGACCATAGGTAAGCAACAAACTCAGCTGGTGTGAGTTCTTGATCTAGGCAAGCTTCTAAGGCATGAAAATGTCCATTTTCTTCATCTTTCCTCCCTCTTTCCATTGATCTAGACTCCAACCATTTCTATACATGTAGTAGTGTGTTTTGGAGGTTAAACAAGAGGAATTTTTGGCTGTAACAAGGTGAAGAGGAGGAAAGTTCAAGTCTTGACCATTTAAGGTAAAAATGTGCTTTATGGCACATATCACTTCTTCCTTGTCAATTCCGTTTTGTAAACCTTGGTTCCCTAGCCTTATTTTCTTCTCCTTTTCTGTGGATTCAGTTGGTATACCAAGATCTACAGGAGTATCTAGATCCATGCCAAAAACACCATTTTTGGCATCTTAAACAAGGTAAATCTTAGCCATCTTCCAAGCTATTTACCCACGGTTTTTGTGCCTTGGTTTAAAGAGTGTTTTGATACTCTTTCTTTTTTGGAAAAATAGGGCCGAGATACTACCCTAACAAACTTGAAGATTAAAGGTAAAGTTCATGATTTTCATGACTTAAATTACTTCCCATGGTTAGCTCATGCTTGGAGTTTAACCATGTCTTGTTTTTCTGTATGAATACAAGTAATCAAGCTGTGGAGAAACATTCCCTAAGGTGGCGAGACCAAACAAGGTCTTAACCTTTCTAATCAAGGTATCAATCACTTAAAAACCTTAGCTTGATATATTAATACATACTTAATGAAATACCCCAAACCTTGGTATGTTGTGTAAATGTTAACTATGGTATTTAAAGGCTAAAAAGTGCCTTAGAAACATAAATGAACCACTTAACCATGGTAAAACACAATAAAACACTAAGACACGGTTTTGAGCAAAAACATGCTCTAAGGTTGGAGTGAACTTGGCTAGGACCCAAATGCCTACCAAGACTTGATAATATTTAATTATGACTTTATAATCTAATTAAGTCCTTAGGAACACTTTGGTAGACAACGAAACCAAACAAAACACAAATAAATACCTTAATGTCAATATGGGCTAAAATGGTGCTTTAAGCTTGGGATAAATGTGGTATAAGACCTAATGGTCCTAACCTATGCCTACTTTATATGTTAACTGAACATATTAATCAATTACTAAAGAAAACCAACTTGTGAAAACAAAGTTAAAACGCAAAATGTGCTTTAAGGAGTCTTAAAGCACGTTTTTTGAAAAATTGTCTGTAATGAGTTTTGAATGCTAAATGTCCTCATTACTCTTTAATTTAACAAATGTGTACTATTATTATCACATTTGGAGTCTATATCATGGGAAACAAAAATTTCACGTTCTTGTGCTTGGTTTTTGTGAATAGTGATTTTTATAGCTAGTTTGTAACATATTTTATCATAAGTAATTAAATGTACAAATAAGGACTAAGTACCTTCTAACTAAAATGGGGGCCGTTTTTCAAGGTGTGCGTCACCAACTTGTAAAAGGGTAAGAAATCAATAAGTGACGTAAAGCCTAAAGTAAAGTACTATTTTTTGCTTTACATAAATATCTTAACAAAAAGCAAACTTATATCTCCTCATTCTCTTCTTCTCCTTTCATTCCCACGGTGGTCCATCTTCTTCCTCCTCTCTCCATCGGTTTTCCACAAAACCATATCATTCTCACCTTCTTCACTTGTAACTTATGACTCCCTGCTCCGAATTTAATTCCGAGACTACCGTTCTCTAGTTGGAGCAGCTCTACAAACATTGTCTTTTCAATCAATCCAAACCAAACATTTCGGTGCCAAGGAGAACTTCCATGGAAGGAGCTTGATCTAATATTTTTTATGCCTTGGTTTGATCACCTTTGCTTCAATGTAGGAAAACCAAAGAATAACTACTCCATTTCCTTCATTTTTTTGGTGTTTGACTTAAATGGCAACCTTGTAAATGGTGCCTCTCTTGTCTGTTTTAGAGCTTCATGTAATCTTCCAAGGGGCTAGAGAAGTCCTCCTCTTGATACTCATTCAAGCTCGCTTTCATTCAAAGGTAAAACACTTACCTTGAGTTGTATAAAACAATATATTCAATTAGGGTACAATGGATGAAAGAATCAAAAAGTGTTGTGATAATAGGGGGCTGGGAAGCTCAGGAAAAATTAATGGTAAAATGGGGTGGCGGATGGGAATAATTTGATAGGAAACAGGGAGGGTGGAAAAAAGAGAATACTTAAAATGGGTAAATTGCTTTGTTTGTGTGTAGGTGTTGTGGTGTTTTATGGATTGGTTATGGTTTAGAGTACTTTTGACTTGAATTTTGGTGTGGTTTTTGTATGTTTATTTGTTCTTAAGTATGAGGATTGGGGGGACCTGAAAGTTAGTGTGAAAAGAGACCAAGGAGGAGACAAAGTTTTAGAAAAATAATCAGAAGAAAGGATGGGAAAGGGCATGGTAGGGGTAGCAATGTGTGTTAATGGAGAGAAAGGAGAATGAAAATTAAAACAGCAAACGAAAGCTGAAGGAGATAAACCAACAAGAAGGAGAAAACAAAGAATGGGGGGGAAGGTGAACAGTAAGGGTGTAAGAAGTTGTAATATACGTTAAGTAAGGAAAGTGGAAGGGGAAAGGAAAAAGTTCCGGATACAAGGGGATGGAGTTTGAAGTGACATTTCACTTTAAAGAAATAAAATGAAGTGAAAAGTAAAGCTAGAGGAAGGGCTAAGTGAGAATAGGGGGCGGGGGATGAGTCAATGGATGGAGTAGGGGGTTAAAAAATCACGATATCGGTTGTACAGAACGCTATGAAGGGCCTTCTTACATTAAGTCTCTATGGGGGAAATTTCCGGAACATTGTTCCTTAAACTCACGGAGTAAACTTTTGGTGCGAATGGAATCATCACTTGGAGCATTAAGTTGATGTGGAGAAATGGAAAGGGGGAAGGGGTAAAAGTTTGGGAAGGACGGGAAATAACGGGAATGGAAAACTCACATTTCCTTCAAGGAGAAGGGACCTGAAGGGGTAGAGCTTTGAATGTTCTTCTTCATTAGTTCTAGAGAGGGGAGAAACAAGAAAAAAGAGATGAAGAGTAAGGGTTCTTCAGGATAAGGGAAAACAGGATGTGTAAAAAAAGGTAAATTAGGGTTTACAATGAGATGGAGCTTAAAGCTTAAAACTCATTATGAGTTTGTATATTGTTAAGTAGTTGACAAGGAGTGAAATGCCTTACCGGTTTTAAGAGGAAACAAGAGAAGTTTGAGTGGAAAAGAGGTAAATATGCTATCTCAATGTGGTTTAATCCCTTAGGAGAAATGAGCTTTAATGCTTTCTAAAACTACCTAAAGAGCAAATGGTGAATGACTTAGTAAGGTGTTCTCAGGAGACTAGTAAAGGAACATATGTCTTGGTGTGTGTAATTGGCAGGTCAAAGGCTTATGTATTGTGGAAATCAGTGTTTAAGGATTATGCAATTTAAGGGCCTAAGAGCCATGTTATTTAAGGGCCTAAGTGCCAAGCAAGTTTAATTACACTATTTGTGATGTAGTGTAAATTTGGTGAAGTTTTGTGAGTGATAGTGTTCTTGATGGAATTAGGTTTCTTGAGTGTTTAATGGTGAAAACTATGATTTTTGGAATGATGATGTGCTAAGAGAACCCATGGCGAGATTTGTAAAATGTATAAGGAGTTCTAAGTGCTTAAATGAACTTGGGTGAACTAGGAATTGTTAGGAATGGATACATGCTTCACTAAGGAAGAACACATGCATTAAGGTGTTCTAAGGTGCTATAAGGATTTAGGCATTGTCTTGGAAGTTCTAGGAATTCAATATGTGTTTTGAGAATGTATTAAAGTCTTGGAGAAGTTTGTTTAGGTTTAGGTTATGTGATGTGCAAGGTGGGAATAATGTATAGATAAGGTTTTGAGAAAGGAACTTTAAGGAGTTGTGAAAAGAAGATTTGGTTAGTAAGAGAAGATGCTTGGAGATGATGTTATGATGGTGAGGAAACACTTTGGTATAGAGTTATTATGGATGAAACACCACTTGAAAAACTAGGAGAAAACATTGTAAGTGTTAGAAATTTTGTGAAGATATAAGTAAAGGTTTAAGGAATTAGAAAAGAGTTTTGTGAGTGTTTAAGGATATCTTAAGGTGTGTTTGAAGTGCTCAAATGAGGTAGAGGATGTACTAGGTCATATGGGGTGAAGTTTGGAGTTGAATGTAAAAAGGAAACAAGGGTTTGGGGCAGACCGGACTTGCGACCGGACTGCAAGTTCGGTCGGGCCCAGTTTACCCTGCGCGAGAATTAGCTTCTGGAATGGACCGGACATAGGACCGGACTTGGCAAGTCCGGTCGGGCTAAATTTCCAAAGGGAAGAACTCTCGGGAAAAGACCGAACATGCGACCGGACTTACAAGGTCGGTCGGAGTAGAAAATTTTGGCGGAAATATGTTCTGGAATCGACCGGACATGGACAAGTCCGGTCGGTAAGGTCGGTCGGACCAAAAATGTTGTTTTAGGTTATTAAAAGATGTCTAATGATGGGGATTGATGGAAAATGATGTTATAAGGTTGTGTAGGACATGTTAGGTGAGTTATAGTCACAATTTGGTGGGTGAAAAGTTGAAGTAAAATGAAAGAGTGCAACATGTTAAAATGTAAAGATATTTAATTAGTAAACGCGGTTAACTATGGTCATTCGACGTTACACAAACACATTACCCCAATGTTAATGAAGGTAACCTTAATGTGCCAGTTGTTCGAGAATTGTTCGAGGAACGTAAGTGGACATGGTAAAATGACTCCGGTGACAGGTATGGTTTTCTTGCAACCTGTGTCCTACCGGATTACACCGGCTTGTATGCCAATGTGTTTTGCTGAGTGTTTGCCACCTTGTAAGATTAAAACATGTAATGAGTTTATAGTAATTCATTTATGTGGCGCAACTGGTCTCCGATACCGTTTAACCTCAAATAAGTGTTTAACCTTAGCTAACTAGAATTAGGAACACGTGAGAGATCGGTATTCGGAGTTAACGACCCAACCTTGGGAACGTGCTAACCATGGCTATGTGTGAGTTAGATGGATATTGTTGTTGTATGCAAGTGTGTGAACCTCCCTTGTGTGCTTAACTCGGTTATGATACCGTATGGTGTGTGGATGTGGTAGGCTCCATAATGGATCTCTAACTACTTATTTATAATATATGTACTAATGGGGGTGAGGAGTCCGGTTGTTCCGGCCACGCGTGTGATGGACGGGAGTCGATGTCATATCCGGTTCGGCTCTCTTGGTGTATGTATAGGTTGTATTCCAATTTGGTTTCTACCTTCCCTTAGCTTATCCAAAGCTAATTACTGACTCACGTCGGGCCACAGGGGCATACGAATGTTATTTCGGTGTGCTTGGGATTACTATATCCGACACACCTGGGTTTAAGTTAACCGTTCGATATAACTGGACGGTAACGAGGTTGGTAACGAGCTTAACATGAGATTGGCATTAATCTCTAGGCTCACTATGTATACTAACTATGGTGGAAGGTTCCTTGTGTGAACCGACCTTATGATGTTTTGTGTTGATTATTGTGCTAGGCAATTTCCCTTGCTATGCTATGGTATGTATACGTTAGTGTTTAAAATGAATGCGATGTTATCATGTGTACGTCGAAACAAGAAAGGTGTTGTTATGTTTTGTTATGTGAGGAATGAGATATGTTGTAGGATATGGAGTGTGTGGATCATGGAAATGAATCCCAGTTTGAGACAAGAGGCGTTTAAGGATGACCCGATTAATGGGTACGTGTCGTTCATTAAGGAAGTAGCTCCGTTTTAGAGGAGAGCCACTCTAGGGTTAAAGGAATCATTGGATGATTTGTTAAGTGTGGATGTGTTGGATATATGTTGAGCCCTATTGTTGGGTATATGCAAAGTGATGTATGTTTATGGTTTGTATGCATGATTTAAACATAATCAACTGCATGCTAAGACGACAATTAGTTGTGCGTGGCCCGGTAGCATGTGGGCTGCGGGATTACCATACCAGCGAAGGTGCTGAGCTCCTTGGGGGCCACCCTTTCTCTCCTTTTCTATTTCAGGTGCAAGGAGCTGGAAGCCGTACGAGAGTAGGACGGGTAGATGTTTATACATGGGTAGCCATTTAAATGGCGTAAGCATTGTAAGCGTAGTAAGACCGAAATTGTTATCGGCATTAGTTTATAAATACTCGGTACAGTGGGAATGTATGTATACAATAAATGTTGGAAATGGAATAAGGGTTGTATTGTGAAGTTGCTCGGGAGTCTAGTCCATCAGACCGATACAAAGTACATGTATTAGCCTTGTTAGCCACGTGGGTGGTTAACGGCGTGTAACACCATTGAAATAAGTAATGTGATGAGTTGAGTTTCCGCTGCAATGTGTTGTTAAATGTATGGTTGTTAGTTGGGTGGTGTTACAAAAAGTGGTATCAGAGCGAAGTATCGCTCTGATGACTGAATTACCGAACTTAGGAGTACCGAGTTAGGATTTAGTACTTTGGGTTAAGGGTTGAGTGATAGCGTGAGAGATACGCTAGTAAGGAATTACCAGTGAATACTGGAAACCTACTATTCCTTTCCGCCCTCCACAATCCCTGTTATATAACTTGGGAAACAACGCCAGAGAGATGGAAGTCCACTCTCATACTCGGGAATACCCGATCTGGCTGTTATTAAATACCTTTAGGGTACGGAGAACCTGTCATACGGTAGATCCCGAAAGTTGGAATCCCGGAGACGGTCTCCATCTGAATGATGTTAACCGCACTTAACAGCGAAGAATGAAGGATTTTGTGTATAAGAGAATAGAATTTCCGACAACCTGGGTCGACATGCAGAGCAGTCGAGAATATCCAGCTTGCAACGCACCTACCGTGCAACAGGCAAGAAGTGGATTCATGAAACCCGAGACGAGTGTCTACGGGACCACAGTGGATAAATAATACACCAACGGTATACCAACCGACAAAGGAACTACAACGTAGTGCCCAAACAAGAGACAAGTCTCAGCAACCACGACAATACGTGGAACGGGCTACCAAGAGGAACAATACAAAAAAATAGGGGCTCCTAGAATGGGAAACACCCTAGTTAATGATTATCATGTGAAGACAGTGAGAAGTCACCTAGAAGAGTATTTATCAAGGCAGTAAGATCAGTGAGGGCCAACAAGGCCACTGATGACAATATGGTCAAAACAATACCACAATCGTATGTGTTAAACCGATAGCCAGTTAGCATGGCGCACTTGCCATAGCAAGTGCTGCTATAACAGGGCTGTTCGGGAAATTTATAACCACTACAAAGTACTTGGAAAAGTACCATGAAGTTAAATGTGATCGTCATAACAGTGGAAGGGCCTGTTAGCCTAACCTCTATAATTGTAAGTACACCAGTCAGCAAGAAGCTAGACTTGGTTAAGGTAAGAAGATGTTGTGGAACCATGAAAATTTTTCTTTCAACCCAGATTTATCCAAACTCTTTCTTTCAAAACCAATTTTTCTTTCAAACCAACACTTCTTTCCAACCTTATTTTAAACCAAACCAGTAAGACCAAGGACAGTTGACAAGGATACAACAGTGGATAAACTTCCCTCGATTAAGTTCGGGAAGCAAGGAATGAATATTGTCACCGGACAATATAAGGGAGTTGACAACAGAATACTTCACCTAGGCGTGTGACGGACACTACGAGTGTACCAACTGTGTTGTGGGACGACCGCACTCCGGTTGGAGCATGTGGGCCTGACAGACCTACTTATAGGTTAGTTGGGTAAGTAGCAATGTATCAATATGATACCCCATATATGTATACGAGTAGAGTCCAGAACACGGGAAGTAGTCGACTCCAAACTACGGTCAGCAGTAAAAGTCAAGTAAGAGCTAAGGATTACCATGAATGGTTGAAGTTAAGGAACTCAGTTAAGTTAACGAGATTATACTACGGTTAGTGAATTCCTTTCAAGGAATGTTTAAGAGTTAGGAAATGCGAAGTGCACAAACTGTTAAGTAAAGACATAGCATATGTCTTAAGGATCCTCAGGGATAAACATGATAGCTGGAAAGCAGGGCAAGGCAGATGCCTAATGTGGACACATTAATGTGCAATGGACGGGATGAAATTCCCAGAATGAGTACCTACATTATTAGGAAATGTTGACCTTCACAGAAGAAGATAACAACCAGTTAAGAACGCAAAAAGGCGTGGCTAACTGAATGTACCAATAACTGTGAACCAGATGTAAAGGCATAACTTAACAACACCCAGGAGAAATCCTTGAAGGTGTTCGCATCAACAATTGTTGAACGAAATACATGACAGAAACACAAGGGTTGAAATTAACACCCAGTTTAGACATAAGTTGTCAGGAGACGGACTGGCAATCCTAAGGGACATCCCATGAAAGGAAATGTGATGCAACAACCTTGACATGGATGCCAATACAACCTCTACCAGGTAACATGGTATAGAGAAGTACATGTGTGTGGACAGCCTACAATGAGCGGAGCTCAAGGCAGCAAGGCTTATAAGCCACAAACAAGATATGTTATGTAAATTTGAGTTAATTGTAGAAGTTTATGTGGTACAAGGAATAAGAGCGAGAACGAACCACTGCATTAAGAGTGGGGATACCTCTCGATATTGTGAAACCGCAGGAGCGGTAGTTAGGTGAACCAAGTTCAAGAGATATGCCAGGGATTAATCATATTGTTGTTACCCAAGAGTGATTTGAATGAGACTAATACGAAGGAAATGTTTGTACCAGTTGTGTAGACAGGAAGAGTGATAAGTCTGATAGCAACCACCACAGGTGTGTGATGCTGAATGTGTAGCGAACAATGCTCAAGGAACATAAAGGCTCAAAAAATAGTATATTCAAAATCAGCCAAATAAGTGGCCAGATAAACCCAGCGTAATAGCGGAAGCTAATATAATAGCGGATGCGGCATAAGTTGATGTTGTATAATGAGTAAGGATACGGTGCGCAATAAGCGACCGTTGTGTGAGTATTGTTAGATGATAAAATGGAGTGAGCAGAGTTATGAGTTAAACCCAGTAAAGATACAACAATAAGTGATAGCAAACGAACCGAGCAGTAAGCCGGTGACTAGTATTATGTGATAAGAATTTCAGTAAACACAGTGTAAATTCCTATCGCAATCGCATGAGAGATTTGCTGTCAAGGTTTACGCCTCTGCACTCTGTATGACTGAGTGTTTTGGTATTGCACTTGCGCAGTAATGATCAAGTGGGATAGCTAGGAATAAGAAGCATGGTAATTGTGGAGGAATAATGTTATAATGGCCGATGCATAGGTAATGCAAGGCCGCAGGAATGAAAGAATACATGTACAAAACCAAAGGTGGAGACATGATTAACAGTAAATAACTACAGTAACACTAAATACCAAATGTCGGTACGAGATATACCCCAGGTGTGGGAAATAACTGAGAGAGCACTACACATTAGGTAGTAGCTCAATCTCAACCGACAGTAAGTCGGTAGAAGCAAGTCAATCATTGTGAATTACATAGTAGTTTACGCTGTAAGCTATTGGAGAAGTGGATGGAAAATTGTGAAACTCACCGAATTCGCTCAGGGTAAGAGATACCATGCGTCGGTTGACAAACCATTCTTCCCAAGATAAGGGTAATACATTGGAGATGCACAATACAGTAACAGTAACGAATGGGGCAAACTAGCCCTATAATTATCAGAGTTGCGCAGCAGAAACTGGTGAACCAGTGATGCAAATGTTTGTATGCCAGTAATGAATATGAAAGCCTCACAGGCCAGGACCGAAACCGGTTATGAGTTACAACTCCAATGCGAATTCTTGGTTTAGGGACTAAACCGCCAATATGGTTAAGATCCTCTAATCAGAATCCATTGTGTAATAGACCGCGTGGAAGTAAAAACACTCCACGACGGCAGAACATTTTAAGCCAAGGTTTAGTGATTGATTACGTGGGCGTAATCCCTTTTAAGGGGGGTAGAGCGCAAAACCACTTAGTGTGTTTTACCGTACAAGTGTACGTGAACGGGGTTGTGCATAGCACAAATATGATTTGTTATGATGGTTGGCGCGGCGTGTGTTATATAAAACAACGCATTTATAGTGGTTAAATTGGGTAATTGCACACAGAAGCTGCGAATACCATTGTGGGAAGTGTGTTTATCTTGTTAACAGTGGTGTGTGAGAGTACAAGTGGAAGGGAGTTAAGAAACTCCCGGGGAACTAAAACCCCGACGGTGCATAAATGTAAACCATGTATTGTATTTTGATAAAAAAAATATATGTATATATATATAAGTTGTGATTTATGAAGGGGTATGAGACCGACATAGAACCTAGTGAGAATTAAATTCCCTAGGAACTTGAATTAAGTTGGATTTGGGTGATGATTGATAGACGGAGTTCTATCCCTTGGAGATGTAATGATTATGACTAGAAGGATTTAAAGATAGAAAATGGGATACGCTTGAATTAGTTGTTGGTTGAAAAAGAAGTGGGAGGTGAAACTTGATTATCATGAGATCAAGGGAAGCGAACACAAATTGGGGTGGAAAGATAGTTCAACACTGATGCTAATCACATCAGGGTTGGATGACTCTTGAAGCTCCCTGTAAGTGGTCACAAACAACCACGTTAAGAAAGATGCAAAGGGCATAAACTGGACTTGGAGTTGTGTTGTGTTTTCAAAAAGGATTTTCAATGAGTATTTCCAAAACAGACGATTAATATTTTGAATAAAGGATTCTCTTATATTACAACCTAGTAAAGAATATTTTTGTAGTACGTGCTCACGAGCTGAGGACGTATGAGCCTTTGTCTTCGGACCGGTGACATGAGAAGTATATATGTTAAAAATTAAATGAATGTTTTGATCTCCAAAGGAACGGGGACCAGAAGGTGTCCATCGCGACCGGGTTCTGCGGGATCACAGTGTATATGTACTCAACGTGGGATTCGAACCCATGGAGAGATGGAAAAGGTATTTCTGTTTGATATACATGCTAAGACATGTTGTGTGGATAAGTAATAAATATTATTTTAGACCATGAGTTCTAATGTGGGTGGGTTCTGAATTGATTGTGTTACCCGGGCCTACGAGTCCAAATGTGGTTATGTCACCCAGACCTAAGAGTCTGAGGGATATTATGTAGTGCAAGTGTGGTGAAGGTACCCGGACCATTAAGTCCGAGGTTACCATGTGAGTATGATATTTATGTATAATGTGGATATGTTGCCCGGACCATAAAGTCCGAGGTTGGATGTAAAGAGTGGTTGGTAATGGAAGTATTATGGTTATAAGTAATTCCCGTATTCTAATCCAATGATGCGAGGAAATGTGAACTTCGAGGACGAAGTTCTTTTAAGGGGGTAGATTGAAATACCCCAAACCTTGGTATGTTGTGTAAATGTTAAACTATGGTATTTAAAGGCTAAAAAGTGCCTTAGAAACATAAATGAACCACTTAAACCATGGTAAAACACAATAAAACACTAAGACACGGTTTGAGCAAAAACATGCTCTAAGGTTGGAGTGAACTTGGCTAGGACCCAAAGAGCCTACCAAGACTTGATAATATTTAATTATGACTTTATAAGGCTAATTAAGTCCTTAGGAAACTTTGGTAGACAACGAAACCAAACAAAACACAAATAAATACCTTAAGGTCAATATGGGCTAAAATGTGCTCTAAGCTTGGGATAAATGTGTATAAGACCTAATGGTCATACCTATGCCTTATTTATATGTTAATGAACATATTAAATCAATTACTAAAGAAAACCAAGCTTGAAAACAAGTTAAAACGCAAAATGTGCTTTAAGGAGTCTTAAAGCACGTTTTTGAAAAATTGTCTTGTAAATGAGTTTTGAATGGCTAAATGTCCATCATTACTCTTTAATTAACATGTGTACTATATAGTATCACATTTGGAAGTCTATATCAATGGGAAATCAAAAATTTCACTTCTATGTGCCTTGTTTTTGTGAATAGTGATTTTTATAAGCTAGTTTGTAACATATGTTATCATAAGTAATTAAATTGACAAATAAGGACTAAAGTACCCTTCTAACTAAATGGGGGCCGGTTTTTCAAGGTGTGAGTCACCAACTTGTAAAAGAAATCAATAAGTGAAGTAAAGCCTAAAGTAAAGTACTATTTTTGCTTTATACATAAATATCTTAACAAAAGCAAACTTATATCCTCATTCTCTTCTTTCCTTTCATTTCCCACGGTGGCCATCTTCTTCCTCCTCTCTCCATCGGTTTCCAACAGAACCATATCATTCTTCATCCTTCTTCACTTGTAACTTATGACTCCATGCTCCGAATTTAATTCCGAGACTACCGTTCTCTTAGTTGGAGCAAGCTCTACAACATTGTCTTTTCAAATCATCAAAACCACCATTTCGGTGCCAAGGAGAACTTCCATGGAAGGAGCTTGAGCTAATATTTTTATGCCTTGTTGATCACCTTTGCTTCAAGGTAAGGAAAAACCAAAGAAAACTCCATTTCCTTCATTTTTGGTGTTGACCGAAAATGCACCTTGTAATGGTGTCTTCTCTTGTCTTGTTTTAGCTTCATTTAAATCTTCCAAGGGCTAGGAGAAGTCCTCTCTTGATACTCATTCAAGCTCTCTTTCCATTCAAAGGTAAAACAATTACCTTGATGTGTTAAAACAATATATGTAATTAGGGTTTACAATGAGATGGAGCTTAAAGCTTGAAAACTCATTATGATGTTTGTATATTGTTAAGTAGTTGACAAGGAGTGAAATGCCTTACCGGTTTTAAGAGGAAACAAGAAAGAAGTTTGAGTGGAAAAGAGGTAAATATGCTATCTCAATGTGGTTTAATGCCTTAGGAGAAATGAGCTTATAATGCTTGCTAAAACTACCTAAAGAGCAAATGGTGAATGACTTAGTAAGGTGTTCTCAAGGAGACTAGTAAAGGAACATATGTCTTGGTGTGTGTAATTGCAGGTCAAAGGCTTATGTATTGTGGAAATTCAGTGTTTAAGGATTATGCAATTTAAGGGCCTAAGAGCCATGTTATTTAAGGGCCTAAGTGCCAAGCAAGTTTAATTATGCACTATATTGTGATGTAGTGTAAATTTGGTGAAGTTTTGTGAGTGATAGTGTTCTTGATGGAATTAGGTGTTCTTGAGTGTTTAATGGTGAAAACTATGAGTTTTGGAATGATGATGTGCTAAGAGAACCCATGGCGAGATTTGTAAAATGTATAAGGAGTTCTAAGTGCTTAAATGAACTTGGGTGAACTAGGAATTGTTAGGATGGATACATGCTTCACTAAGGAAGAAACACATGCATTAAGGTGTTCTAAGGTGCTATAAGGATTTAGGCATTGTCTTGGAAGTTCTAGGAATTCAATATGTGTTTTGAGAATGTATTAAAGTCTTGGAGAAGTTTGTTTAAGGTTTAGGTTATGTGATGTGCAAGGTGGGAATAATGTATAGATAAGGTTTTGAGAAAGGAACTTTAAGGAGTTGTGAAAAGAAGATTTGGTTAGTAAGAGAAGATGCTTGGGAGATGATGTTATGATGGTGAGGAAACACTTTGGTATAGAGGTTATTATGGATGAAACACCACTTGAAAAACTAGGAGAAAACATTGTAAGTGTTAGAAATTTTGTGAAGATATAAGTAAAGGTTTAAGGAATTAGAAAAAGAGTTTTGTGAGTGTTAAGGATATCTTAAGGTGTGTTTGAAGTGCTCAAATGAGGTTAGGATGTACTAGGTCATATGGGGTGAAGTTTGGAGTTGAATGTAAAAAGGAAAAACAGGGTTTGGGGCAGACCGGACTTGCGACCGGACTTGCAAGTTCGGTCGGGCCCAGTTTACCCTGCGAGAATTAGCTTCTGGAATGGACCGGACATAGGACCGGACTTGGCAAGTCCGGTCGGGCTAAATTTCCAAAGGGAAGAAACTCTCGGAAAAGACCGAACATGCGACCGGACTTACAAGGTCGGTCGGAGTAGAAAATTTTGCGGAAATATGTTTTGGAATCGACCGGACATGGACAAGTCCGGTCGGTAAGGTCGGTCGGACCAAAAATGTTGTTTTAGGTTATTAAAAGATGTCTAATGATGGGGATTGATGGAAAATGATGTTATAAGGTTGTGTAGGACATGTTAGGTGAGTTATAGTCACAATTTGGTGGGTGAAAAGTTGAAGTAAAATGAAAGAGTGAAACATGTTAAAAAGTAAAGATATTTAATTAGTAAACGCGGTAACTATGGTCATTCGACGTTACACAAACACATTACCCCAATGTTAATGAAGGTAACCTTAATGTGCCAGTTGTTCGAGAATTGTTCGAGGAACGTAAGTGGACATGGTAAAATGGACTCCGGTGACAGGTATGGTTTTCTTGCAACCTGTGTCCTACCGGATTACACCGGCTTGTATGCCAATGTGTTTTGCTGAGTGTTTGCCACCTTGTAAGATTAAAACATGTAATGAGTTTATAGTAATTCATTTATGTGGCGAAATTGGTCTCCGATACCGTTTACCTCAAATAAGTGTTTAACCTTAGCTAACTAGAATTAGGAACACGTGAGAGATCGGTATTCGGAGTTAAACCCAAACCTTGGGAACGTGCTAACCACGGCTATGTGTGAGTTAGATGGATATTGTTGTTGTATGCAAGTGTGTGAACCCTTGTGTGCTTAACTCGGTTATGATACCGTATGGTGTGTGGATGTGGTAGGCTCCATATGGATCTCTAACTACTTATTTATAAGTATATATGTACTAATGGGGGGTGAGGAGTCCGGTTGTTCCGGCCACGCGTGTGATGGACGGGAGTCGATGTCATATCCGGTTCGGCTCTCTTGGTGTATGTATAGGTTGTATTCCAATTTGGTTTCTACCTTCCCTTAGCTTATCCAAAGCTAATTACTGACTCACGTCGGGCCACAGGGGCATACGAATGTTATTTCGGTGTGCTTGGGATTACTATATCCGACACACCTTGGGTTAAGTTAACCGTTCGATATAACTGGACGGTAACGAGGTTGGTAACGAGCTTAACATGAGATTGGCATTAATCTCTAGGCTCACTATGTATACTAACTATGGTGGAAGGTTCCTTGTGTGAACCGACCTTATGATGTTTTGTGTTGATTATTGTGCTAGGCAATTTCCCTTGCTATGCTATGGTATGTATACGTTAGGTGTTTAAAATGAATGCGATGTTATCATGTGTACGTCGAAACAAGAAAGGTGTTGTTATGTTTTGTTATGTGAGGAATGAGATATGTTGTAGGATATGGAGTGTGTGGATCATGGAAATGAATCCCAGTTTGAGACAAGAGGCGTTTAAGGATGACCCGATTAATGGGTACGTGTCGTTCATTAAGGAAGTAGCTCCGTTTTAGAGGAGAGCCACTCTAGGGTTAAAGGAATCATTGGATGATTTGTTAAGTGTGGATGTGTTGGATATATGTTGAGCCCTATTGTTGGGTATATGCAAAGTGATGTATGTTTATGGTTTGTATGCATGATTTAAACATAATCAACTGCATGCTAAGACGACAATTAGTTGTGCGTGGCCCGGTAGCATGTGGGCTGCGGGATTACCATACCAGCAAAGGTGCTGAGCCCCTTGGGGGCCACCCTTTCTCTCCTTTTCTATTTCAGGTGCAAGGAGCTGGAAGCCGTACGAGAGTAGGACGGGGTAGATGTTTATACATGGGTAGCCATTTAAATGGCGTAAGCATTGTAAGCGTAGTAAGACCGAAATTGTTATCGGCATTAGTTTGTAAATACTCGGTACAGTGGGAATGTATGTATACAATAAATGTTGGAAATGGAATAAGGGTTGTATTGTGAAGTTGCTCGGGAGTCTAGTCCATCAGACCGATACAAAGTACATGTATTAGCCTTGTTAGCCACGTGGGTGGTTAACGGCGTGTAACACCATTGAAATAAGTAATGTGATGAGTTGAGTTTCCGCTGCAATGTGTTGTTAAATGTATGGTTGTTAGTTGGGGTGTTACACTTAAACTTATGTATACATAATTGCCGTGAGTGAACATAACTAAAAGGGTCTGATTTTGACCTTAAGTGGTTAAGGAATGACTTAGTAAATTTATCTAAGTAATTAAGTAACATAAATGTCAAAATTAAGACTTTATGTGGAAGTTTGGTAATTAATGAAAAATACATGGTGAGGCCGTGTGTTTATATGTATTTTGGGACATTTATGTGTAATTTATTTTATGAGCAAGTGTTTGTAATAAGGCCATGTACTTTAGGCCATTTTAATTATGTATATTTAGTTTAAACTAGATTTTAGGTGGTATATATATATATTACCGCAAAGTTTAAGGGGTTAGAGTATAATTAAATCAAATTTGGGGGCTAATATAATAAAGCCGAAAATTAGGTGTTAAAAGGGTTTAAAATAAAAATTATAAGATTTTATAAAGTTTTGGGGTTAATTGGTAAATTTTGGAAACTTAGGGGTTAAAACCGAAAATAAGGTCAACCTTGACCATTGGGTAGGTTTTGACCAAATTGGATAAGTTAAAAAACTTATTTAAGGTTATATAATAAGATAAGTATTTAATTGTAACATTTTTATAATATATGGGGTATGTGTGGTGAATACCGAAAGTTTATGGGCTAGGAATGATATTTATAACCTTTTGGTATAGTTTGGTGATTTTTAGAATAATATAAGGTGTTTTAAAAAGATAAGTATATAATATATAGTTTTGATGACATTATAAAACTATATGTTATAAATTGGGTCAAATTGTAATTATAAGAAGTTGGTGGGTGGAAAAATAATTTAGAACAGAATATAAGTGCTGTTCGGAAATTTGAAGAATATATAACTATACGTTATATTTAAATGAAGGTTTAAAATGTTATATTATATGGTATATATAACATGGTATAATTATGGGGTGATTTTGTAATAAACATAAAGATATGGTAAATTAATAAGATTGGTTAAATGGATATACCTTTTCGGTAATTAACAATAGTTTTGTATAAAAACTATATGTTATAATTTATATAAGATAAAGATATCATATTATATGATATTAATATATGGTATAACATTACATAATGTTATGTGGTCAAAATGAAATTTAAATAAGGTATAGTGCTGTACCGAATTTATAAAGGTTGGAAAATGAATTTTAGACTATGGTCTATAATGTTATAAATGTTATAACAATTACATGGTATTAATGTGGTTTAAATGGAATTAATATAAACAAGGGTATTCACATTAAATAATGTGACAAACTATAAATAAATGAGATTTGTAAACTAAGGTACATATTAAATATACCTTAGGAGTTGAAATTATACGACATAAAATGTTATATATATTAAGATAATGATCTTAATATGAGTTGTGACAATATAACACGACTAATGGGAATAATCATCTCACATAAGATGATAAAATGTGACATATGGTATAAGAGTTTTATAACTCATGAAACTTACCTATATTGGTAAATATATACATATGCGAGAATTATGTATATAAGGATGGATATATAATTATGGTTGGAAACCATATGATATAATGGTGAAGGTTGTTATATGAAAATAGTTTATAAACTATAAGATATGGGTTTTTGAATTCAAATGTAGATATTACAAGATTAATGGATTATATGATACAATGTATTATAATGGATGGTGGGATAATAATAATATACGATAAATAATGCGTTATACATGCAACCATAGGTTATAAAATATATTATGCATGCAACTGTAGGTTACAATACGTGCCTATGCGTGCGATGAAACAGTTAAATTAAATGTACGAGAATGAATGAACTTATGTAAAGCGTAACGCTTATAAACTACTACAAGTTGGAAAGATATAAACTCTTACGTTCGAAAACGTTAACCACGACGTTCTTATGAAACCACTCCACTGTTAAACCAAAGTATTAATACAAACATTAAGTAAGGATTTTAAAGGATAACGGTAACTTAACTAATAACAGTTGGAATCCGGGGATGTAGTACTGGGGTCACTGACTTTATTCGGAAATACCGAGTCAATTTGTCATGTGGATTGACACCTAGCGTTCCTCATATTTTTAGATCACCTTTCAGACGTGCGTGCTTGACAAGCTTAGTGGACTACACTACGCATCCTTGGTCTAAGGTGTACGGTATGTGAAGAAGGGTTTGATCCGGGTTGACCTAAGAAAGGGCCCGGAAACTGTTTGATAACTTGTATGTTATGTGTGTGGATATGTGCATATGATGATGTGTGTTAATGCGTGATTTAATTATGCGCGAGCGTCCTACGGGACTAACACTACGTCGACTATAGATCGACTATATAAACATACATATGCGTTGATGTGATGACACGATGGTTACTTGATATAATACCCTTAGTATTAATATTAAGTATATAAATGGCCTAAGTAAAACACTTAGGTACGAGATACGACAATGTCGGTCTCTAGAGCATGGATCTCGAACATGAATATAACCTAGATTACTTCTAGGCATGCGTAAGACCCATTGGGCGGCTAATTGGTTTAATGTAATCTCCATAAAACTAAGAGTATATCTTAAACATTATGAGAGAGTTGGTATGAGTTGAGGGGAGGAATCCCGGTAGTTTACGAGCTACCTGGTTGCGCATTTGTGATCACTGAGGGGTACCCAATCGGGTTCCGCTCTAGAAAATTACCCAACAAGCCCTAATTGGATCGTGGAACAGGTGGTACCTACTGTTGGTACATGGCTACGGCCTTTAAATGGACGCCTTACGAGGCAAAGTGAATAGTCAGGGGCCTCCGGACCTATGGCAAAATGAGCACCTTTGTGTGTACGGGAGGACTACTGTCCATTGGTAAGGTTAACCGAGTTGTCCCAACATGACGCCCAACTGGTAATTAATTAAACATGGTTTGGATGGATGGGGCCTTGAAGGCCAAATAATATTAAATATGGAAACCCTTCGCTAAGGCGATTACATACAATACTATAACTATTCGATACGTTCGTTTATGTGACTGTTGTTTGTGAAATATAATGTTTATTGGAATGGATGGATGACTATATGTTTATGCATGATTATTACAGTATAAATTATATCTGTAAAATGGTAAAACATGAAATCAATCTAATATCAAGATGGTTAAAATGACAAGTGACCAATAGGGTCCAGGCCCGCATACTCAGCGTTTATCGCTGAGCTTTTATGGCTTGTTGCAGGTTGCTGTTCAACGTTGAAGCCGAAGTACGGGATCAGGGTAGATGCTCACTTGTCGACGGTTATGGTTTTTGGACTTAGTATGATGTATATGATTTATCTCGTTGTCACAGCGGTTTGGTAGTGCTGTTTTTTTTGTTGTTGGATTTAGTTTATGCATCGCTACTCGCATGGGCGAGTAATGGCAGGTGACACCCGTGAGAGAGTTTATGTTGTTTATTCATCCACTGCAAGACGTCTTTTATTTATGCTACGTGAGGGATTATTACGTGTTTTTGGAGAGGGGTGTTACAAGGGGAGCCCAAGAGGATTGGTCTAGCAGTCTACAGTTGTCCAAGTTAAGATCAGAGAGGGAACGACAAGGAGGGGCTCTAGAACCAAGGGTTTGTTGGAAGTGGTCAACTAGACATTTCTCAATGTCAGAAGGGGTATTGAGAACATCCCCTCGATCATTCGTAATGGACGCTATGAAGTTTTTGTTCCTTCTCGCTTTTATGGCTCTATGATAGAAAGAATAATTGGAATCTACTAGCTTTAGCCAGCGGGTTTTCGAGAGCTGGCGGAGGAACATAAGTTCATGAGAATCCCTAGCAAGAAGCTTATGCCTCATAGATTTCTCTTGAGAGATTAGGGTTGGGTTCCATGGATCAAGGTCCAAGCGATTTTGAATGTCAGTAAGGTCTTTTTGAGGCTTTGACCTTTGTCTGCAATGGAGGCATACTCTTTTTTATGGAGAGAGATGAGCCCGGATCTGAGATGACGGAGCCTCTGAGTAATTGTGTGCATACGGCTCCCTCTAAAGGGAATATCACACGCTTCCCTTACAAGGGGAAGGAAAGAGGGGTCCGTGGTCTAAAAATTGATGAATTTAAAGCTTCTCCTACGGGGGGCGGGAGCGGGGAGGGTAATGATCATTGGGCTATGATCCGAGACTAGGGGAGGGAGGAAGGTAGCAAAGCTCGTGGGGAACCTCAGAATCCACTCCTCATTGACTAAGACGCGATCAATTTTCCCAAGGATGCGTCTATGGTCGAATTGGTTATTCCACCAGGTGAAAAAACGCCCATAAAAGCGGAGGTCCTGCAACTCAGCTCTAGAGACACAATAAGCAAAGTCACGGTAGTCACTCGGCTAAGGATTACGCGGGCTGATCCTATCTTGAGCATAGAGGATATTATTGAAGTCCCCTGCCCAACCCAAGGCCCAATAATTGTGTGGGTGAGATTAATGATGTCCTCCCAAAGAAGGGCCCTGAAGCTAGGGTTGTTCCTCCCATAGACAATGGAGATGGTAAAATCAAAACTGCCTAGGATAGAAGCCTTGCAATAAAGGATTTGGTCTGAGCAATGGAAGGGGTTGAGGGTGATGATGGAAGGGTTGTAGAGGATCCAGATGCGCCCGCTTTGGTGCGCCCCATAGTTGTGGACACAGCTCCAAGCGGGGAAGAACTGAGCTAGAATAGACTGGTGGTTATTGATTGAAACATGGGTTTCGAGGAGGCTAAACACACAAAGCTTGTTATTAGCCATCAAATGTTGTTTGGCTGCCATCTTTTGTAACCTTTTCACAAAAGTTACAACTATATTGTATCTCACCCACCCTTCAATTGGGTTGTCATATTCCCACCTCGGTTCAGTCCTTATCTTTGCATTCTGATTAGAATTTGATCTTGATTGCTTGCTCACTGTCATTTCTGCAAAATTATAGTGTCATATGCTAGCATAAGTGTGTAAAAATTACTATACTATACTCACGCTTTATTAAATAAAATCAGACTAATATACAAGCATTTAAACTATTGCTACTGTTCATTGAAACTAATGTACAAGCACTTGAAAAATTAAAACATCGTGGAGTTTGACCACTATATATGTAATAAAAAAAATCAAGCACCACCATCATTCTGATGTAAATGTCATATGAATAAAATAACATTATAACAAAGCACTAAGTCTACTATCTCATAGTGTGATCAATAAATCAACCAAAGTGAATCAGATATTTTTAATGTCTAATAAAGAAGAGGACAGCAAAGACTATGACCACCGTATACAAAAAGATGAAGAGTGGATCCACTATAATTTTCACTCTCTTCCAACTCTACGACACTTGGAATACACACACACACATATATAAATCAACAACTTTGTAGTACCTGTACCAATCAATAACCTAGATCTGCTTGAAAATTTGGCGTTTTTGGTGCTGCTGAAGATCTTCGACTAGGGTATTGTCTTGGAATGTCACTTAATACTAGGTAAGTTATAATCCACATTTTCTGTGAGAATTCACTACTATCTTTACTCTTTGTCAATAACCGAAATAGAGTATTTCTCTTACTTGTTTCAATTTTATATTATATTCAGGTTATTATGAGTCCCTATGAGAACCAGCACAAGGTAATTTGTTGTTTCAAATTAGTAAAGATTTTATTTTCATTAGTCAACTAGATTCATAGAAGATTCACTCGAATTGGCATAAAAATTAAAATGAAGTATAGAAAATGGAAGAGAACAAAAAATCCTTAGAAAAAAATTCACAAGATGAAATGTTCATATAGAAAGAATCACCGGGGGAGTCAAAAAGTAGGATAATCATTGTACATAACAACTAAAAGTTAATGGATCAATGCTTGAAGTAACTGTTGTACTGTCCTAATTTACAAACACCAATTTATATCATATATAAGATTTATGAAGGTTGTTGGATGAATTTCGTTGAAATAGCATAATTATAAAATAAGAAGTTCCAAGAATAGTAATTAAAAGATAAGTTCACCTTCTAAACCTGTAAACAATCAAACCCATCGTTTTAGGACAAATAACAAATCTAATTTATAGCGTAATGGGTGGCTGACCCGGTTTCAACCTGAGCTTTCCAGAAAAACACGCTATATGGGTAATCATTCACGACCAAACTACACAAGGATGCAATCCTTGCGTCAGCGGTCTCCACCTCCACCACCACTGCGGCTGCCGCCACCGCTACCAAAGCAAGTGGTTGACGGACGGACGGACAGACAAAGAATGCAAACCTTGATTCAATAATATTAGTTCTTGGGTTATGGCATTTTCCAGCAAGTTAGCGAGGAAAATATCCTCCCTCGCAACTCTCGTTTACTTCCTTCTCCTAATCATCTTCCAAATCCCCCTCTTCAGGTTAGCAGCATTGAACACTGTTACAATCGGGTAAACTTTGAAATGTATCCCATCTCAATTAATGAAAATGCCATGCGGATATATGGTTCAGGGTTCCATGTCGATGTGGGATTTGCACGACACCGATTCAGGTAACATGGTCTCATCTCACCGCGACCGAGATTTTGCCAATTGCCAATAGCTTTTTCGCCCATGCCGTCTTGATCCCTGGCTCTTTCTTCTTTTCTATGGCCACCGGGAAGACCCCTACAGTCAGAAATTCAAGACTATGTGATATGAAAGACTTGAAGTTTTCCCCATTTGTGACCACTGACATTCGCTACATTGAGGCAATTATAAATTATCTTGATGCTTCTGTTTTCTCAAGTCAATTAGCCATGTTACGGATCTCTATGTCGCAAAACAGTTCATTAACATTCTTCATTATATCTTTCTTTTTCAAATCAACAGATACTAATCGGGAGCTATTTATCTGTAGCTGGGGCAATTTTGGGTCTTACAAGAAGGAAGAGGAATCGAAAGCTAAGCTTTTTTGGGATGCTACTGTTATCATGGGGACTTGTAAAGGAGTCTGTTATTGCCAGTTCTGCACTAAGACGATCCAGCAATATGCACCCTGTCACGATCTTAGTAACCCTGATAATTTCTTTTCTTTCTGTCAAATCAGACGTTAAAGCAATTGTCAAGAGCTTCCGGACCAACTATAAGAAGTTGCATAATGTGAAAACCTATAAGAAGTTGCATAATGTGAAAACCTATAAGAAGTTGCACAATCTGAAAACCTACTAATCTTGTCCTTTTGGGGCATATCTTCTTTACTTTATATTGTGCAAGCTAGCTCAAAATGTTTGTTTAAGTACGTGTGTATATATGTGTCTTTTAGAAAAAGTCGATAACAGACACTAGTTGTAATAATTAAGATAATAATTAATCAAACCAGACAATTTAAAGCATTACTTTTGTGTCACTAGGCACTTCCCCTACCAACAGTTACAACCTACAATTGATGGTGTATTAAACAAAAACAAAATGATGGTTTCAAAGATATACAGAGGATATCAGAGAGTTTTAAGCTAAATCATCTAGTAAATGTTGTGATTTTGTACATTCATATGTCTTTGATCTATCTAAACCTTCATCGGTGTAACTCTCGAAACCTCTAGACTCTTCGTTTGAGGTTAACGATTGAGCTACCTCGTTATGATGCATACATTTGAGGTTAGATCGTAATACTTTCTCATGAAAATGAATGCACTTGAGGTTCAAAACTATAAGATTTGTTTACGTCCTTGTCTTGGTTTAAAAAGCGTGCTTGAGACACGCCTAGGCGTTGGCATCGTAATGCGCTCGAGTTGTCGCCTCCGGTGTGACAAGCCGAACGTGAGTAGAGAGGCGGACTAAGGCGGGTGTGGCAAAGTAGGGTGCGCTGAGGCATCGCTTGATGCGCAGAGGAAGAAGATGCGAAGCAGAGGAAGTGCGACGAAGAAGGCATAGAGATGGATGAAAATATTGAAGTTTTCTTTGTTACAAGAATAAAGAAATTGGTGATGAATTAGTTTTCTTTTCTTTTATCATTTATTTGTGAGATCTTTATTAAATGGGTATGTGGATTTTTCATATACTAAAACTGTATTAGGCATGTTTCTGTTTGGTATTTCAATTACTTCCGCCTTATTTATTTATTTCATTTATTCGGATATAACAAATAAATTTCCTATATTTCCTTTCGTTTACAAGTTTTTTGGATTTTGTTTTCATATATAGAATTACATATACAAAAGTATTTCGTACGTATACCATGTATCTTCATGGAAATTTTATGTCATGTATCATTTCTGTCATTTACACGATACAAAATACGATTCGTCAAACCTCACTCATCACTAAAATAAAGCTCATGTAATCACAAACTGTAACATCCCATGTTCCTAATCCATTAATAATACCATTAATCCTTATTACACCAATGAGCTAATCTCTTAGTAGCAGCATAAGAAACCTCTAACCTCTATGGGATGTTACCGCCGTTGTACACCTAAATGCACAACAAGGCTACCAACAACCTAATAGGAATGTTGTGCATGACTGTAAAAACATATTAACCTATAACACACTATTAGCATCTACCCCAAGCTACCCATTCCCGCACTCCGGCTGAGCATCTTCGTATACATACCTGTAAAAACATTGTTGGAGGGGTTAGCCCTACTCTGAGTATGCTATTATATAACCCTCATACACCTTCGAACCACACTTGAGTTATTTGGTCAAAGTTAGCATGCAGTTCATTTTATTATAATCCAATTTCCAAAAATTCAAAAACGTAACATATAGACATCCAAATCATTCAGAAGACAACAACCAAACCATGAATATAGAGAATAAATCACATAAATAAACTCAAGCGAAAAGATAACACACAACAAATAATTCATAAATAGTTTTAGACATCCTTTCCAAGCCTTAAAACTATTAAGGTTTCACAGTTCCTTAAAACATTAATCATTTAAGTATGTAATAACATTATATGAATGTTTAGTTCTCAATTTCTTTATCCCATAAACCTGTTGTGCCACCGTGTTAGAAGGTGACACAATTCCCTATTATAAGGCGGGACACCTACGGCAGTAACCGACACCAGACGGGGGACCCGGCCAACGATCAATTGACTCGTTGGACTACCATATACCTTGAGCAGACCTGATCTTAGTCATCCACTCGTGATCACAACGTGCGACCAAGAATGAAATACCCCAAATTAATAAAATATGGATTAAATATTTAATTACATTAATTAAGGCCTAAACATGCCTTAAAAGTCAACTGAGAATAACAGTGGTCAACACAAACCAAGATGTTGCACCCTTTGACTGTTAAGGGTAAATGAATACCCAAATGAACTTCTTAGGACCTAAAAATTGCCCTAAGCATATCAACACATTACTAAACATACTACAATCGTTGGACAACACTCCAACACAAAGAACAAGCACTTTCATGCTTCAAGGTCAAGTAGAGCAAAAAGGTGCTCTAAGAATACCTTAAAGGTCTAATGACCTCTAAATGATATAAAATTGGATACCATGATCAAATATCATGTAAGAGACACAACAAAACCGTTGTCAAAGAAACCAAGCTCAGAAACACCTTGCGACACAAAATGTGCACAAAATTCCTTAAAACACGTTTTTGTGTAATTGCCTTCTAAATTGGTTTTAAATGAGCTAAAAGGTTATAATTACCTTTAATATAATAAAGTATCATATTATATGATATAGGAATTTAATTCCAAGAATTTACAAATTTTTACAAATTTAATATTAAATATTAATAAACCCTAAAGTGGGGCCCGTTGGGTCACATTGACTAAGTTGGTCAATGTTGACCATTGACCACGAAATGGACTACCTAAAATCGGTGAATGAGTCTCCTAACAGACCAAGAGACAAGTCCCATGTGACAATTAAAATACTACATTACTTTTGCATAAAATAAGGAAAAAACATACTTTACCTTATAAAACAAAAAGTTGTCTACCACTTACCTTACTCATGTGATGAGCCAGCCGATTTTTGGAGCCTCTCTTCCCTTGTTATACGGTTGCTTTCCAAGGCTAGCAAGACAAGACAAATCATGGTGACTCATTTCCTTAGTTAATTGCTAAAGTAGCATTATTACTCCATTATTCAATCAAATTGGAATCAAACACCACCCACCTTCTTCTATCATGGACGACTGCCCCCTCTTCTTGTCTCCACTGATTGAGCCTTCAATTATCAACACCAATCAGTCATTGGTGAGTCATCAAAACAATAATGACATAAAATATGCAAAAAATGACTTTAAGCTTAATTTAGGTCATTCTCTTTCATTTCTCCCCTTCAGCCGAGTTTGCTCCTTCCTTGAGCTCTCTTTGGCTCCTCTCCACCGTAGGTAAGGTTTCCAAACTCCATTAGAGAGAGTTCATGCTCTAGGTAAGCTCTTAAGGCATAAAAATGCCCATTTTCTTCATCTTTCTTTCCTTTTCCATTGATCTAGACTCCAACCTTTTCTATACATCTATGTAGAGTGATTTGGAGGTTAAAGGAAGAATAAATTTCGGCCATACTCAGATCTAAGGAGAAAAGTTCAAGTCTTGACCATTTAAGGTAAAAATGTGCTCTAAGCACATATCTCTTCTTCCTTGTAAATTTCGGTTGTAAAACTTGGTTCCCTAGCCTTATTTTCTTCTCCTTTTCATGTGGATTCAGTTGGTATGCCAAGATCTACAAGGAGTAGCTAGATCCAAGCCAAAAACACCATTTTTGCATCTTAAACAAGGTAAAACTTAGCTATCTTCCAAGCTAATTACCCACGGTTTTATACCTTGTTCTTAAGAGTGTTTTGATACTCTTTCTTTCTGGAAAAATAGGGCCGAGATCTCACTCCAACAAACTTGGAGATTTAAGGTAAAAATTCATGATTTACATGACTTAAATTACTTCTCATGGTTAGCTCATGTGTGGAGTTTAATCATGTCTTGTTTTCTACATGAAGACAAGTAAATCAAGCTTTGGAGAAACTCTCCTTAAGGTGGCGAATCAAACAAGGCTTTACCTAAGCTAAATCAAGGTATAATCAATTAAACATTAACTTTGCTAAGTTAATATGTTCTAAAGCTATCTCTAATTAAATTGCCGTGAGGGAATAAGGTGATTAGGTCATGTTTGACTTAAAAAGATTAAGGAATGGTTTAATAAATTTTATAACTAATTAAATAAGCATAATTGTCAAATTTAAGACATTATATGGAAGTTTGGTAATTAAATGAAGAATACATGGTGAGGCCGAAAGTTTATATGTATTTTGGGACATTTATGTGTAATTTATTTTGTGAGCAAATGTTTGTAATAAGGCCATGTATTTTAGGCCATTTTATTTATGCATTTACAAGCTTTTATTTAAGTTTAGGTGATATATAATTATTACCGAAATGAAATGGGGTCTTAGGTGTAATTAAATTAAATTTAGGGGCTTAATAAAAATAAGGCCGAAAATTAGAGGTTAAAAGGAGTTAAAGTAAAGTTATAAGATTTTACAAAGTTTTGGGCTTAAATGGTGAATTTTGGAAACTTAAGGGTTAAAACCGTAATTATAAGG
Organism: Limonium bicolor; assembly: GCA_023374045.1. Taxonomy (NCBI): domain Eukaryota; kingdom Viridiplantae; phylum Streptophyta; class Magnoliopsida; order Caryophyllales; family Plumbaginaceae; genus Limonium; species Limonium bicolor. Next base: position 51,988,555 of record CM041781.1, read on the forward strand.
AATTGATGGTCAAGAAAATATTAAGGAGGTCAACCTTGACCATATGCTAGGTTTGGACCAAATTAAATAAGTTAGGTAACTTATTTAAGGCTTTATAATAAGATAAGTACTTAATGGTAATATTTTTATAACATATGTGGTGAATATGTTATATCCGAAAATTAAGGGTGTACAATGGTATTTTAAACACCCATGGGCTATTAGGAATTTTTAGGAATTTATTGGGTTGATTTTGGAATTAAAATGAACTATGTATGTAAAATATATAGTTATTATGTCATTATGACACTTTGGAGAAATATAGATGGTGGAATGGTAATACTGAAAGTATATGGGTTAATAAGGTAATAATAACCCTTTGGAGAAATTTGGAGAATTTTAGAATTATATAAGGGTATTTATTAAGATATATGTGTAATATATAGTTTTAATGATATGGTAAAACTATATGTTATACATAGGGCCAAATGACAATTAAAGAATAGCACAAGGGCTGTTCGAGATTTACAAAAAATAACCATAGGTTATACTCTTTTATAAGTTAGAAATGTTATATTAAATGGTATATATAGCATGGTGAAAAGAAAGGGGTGATTTGGTAAATTAAGGAAACTATGGTTTATGGAAAAGAATAAGATTTTCTTATGGTGCCTAAGAGGCAATATAAATAGTTTTGTGTAAAACTATAGGTTATAAGTTAAAGGAAATAAAATATCATATCAAGTGATATTAGTATATGGTATAACATTACATAATGTTATGTGGTCAAAATAGAATTTAAATAAATTCAAGGGCTATACCGAATTAACAAGAGTTGGAAAATGAATTTTAGACTAAGGTCTATAATGTTATAAATGTTATAACAATTATATGGTATTAAGGTGGTTTAATGGGATTAAGATAAGTAAGGATACTCACATAAATAATGTGACGAACTATAAATAAATGAGATTTATAAACTAAGGTGTTTATGGAATAAACCTTAGGAGTTGTAAACATACAACATAAAATATTACATAATATTAGGATAATAATCTTAATATAAGTTATATAATATAATACAACTAATGGGATAATCATCTAATAAAAGGTGATAAGATGTAACATATGATATAAGAGTTTATTAAACTCATGGGAATTACCTACGTGGTAAATATATACATACACAAGAATAATGTATATAAGGTGGATATATATTTTGGTTGAAAACCATAAGATTTAATGGTGGTGGTTATTTTTTTTAAAAAATATAGTTACGAACTATAAGTTAAGAGTTTTGGATGCCAATATTATTTGCTAAAGATAAATGGATTATATAATACATTGTATTATAATGGATGGTGGGAGAATGATACAGTATGAAAAGGAATATAATACAATATAATCATGCATGCATACATGCAACTATAGGTTATGTATCTAAACTAGACGGTGGATAAGATTAAAGAAAATATAAGGAATTAAACTTAACAGTTGAAATGTTTTGACATACGAGTTTCAAAGTAACAAGCCGACCGGTTTAGAGAAACCCGTAACAAACAACTGTAGAAAACAGGGGTGAGTTGTCGGGATTACTTATTATTCGGAAATACCGGATGTAGTTAGTCATGGAGACTGACTTATAGTTTTAATACCGTTTAGATTATACTTCTGACAAGACGCTTGACGAGCTAGCGGACTACACGGAGCATAGGATCTTGCTGATTCATACTCCACCGTAATACAATCAGGGTGAACGGTATGTAAAGGGGTTTGATCCGAGTTGTCCTAAGGTTGCTCCTTGGGCTCGGATTTGGTTGATATAACTTGTGTGTTATGTGTGTGGTTACATGTATGTGATTTAGTGTTACTGCATTATTTATTTATGCACGAGCGTCCTACGGACTAACACTACGTCGACTATAGATCGACTTATATAAACATACATATGCGTTGTGATGACATGACGGTTACTTGATATAATACCAAGATATTAATATTGAGTATATGGTAACCTAAGTAAAACACTTAGGGATGAGTCACGACATTGTCGGTCTCTAGAGCATTGATCTCGAACATGAATATAACCTAGATTACTTCTAGGTATGCGTGACCCATTGGGCCGCTGGTTGATTAATAATTATTCTCCATAAGACTAAGAGCAGATCTTTAACATTATGAGAGAGAGATGGTATGAGTTGAGGTGAGGAATCCCGGTAGTTTACGAACTACTTTGCGCATTTGTGATCACTGAGGGGTTTCCTAATTGGATTCCGCTCCAGGTTATATCCAACGAGCCCAAACTGGATCGTGGATCAGGTGGCTACGGCCTTTTATGGACGTCTTACGAGACATAAGTGAGTCAGGGCCTCCGGACCTCTGGCGATATGAGCACCTTTGTGTGTACGGGAGGACTACTGTCCATGGTGAGGTTATCGGGTTGTCCTAACATGACGCCCAACTGATATTAATAATTAAACATGGTTGGATGGAGCCTACAAGGCTAAGGTAAATTAAATATGAAACTGTATGCTACGGCGAATGTACATTGTACATATGGATGGGGCTTGGAAGCCAAACTAAAATAAATTGACAGTGGATGGTGAACGCTACGACGATTGTACATTGTACAATATATTGTTAATACTCGATACGTTCGATATACAAATGTTGTTTGAAATATTCTATGACTGTTTGGATTGAATGGATGGTTTAATGTTTATGGATATTTGGATGGATGGTTATGTATATTATACATGTTTGTTACAGTTTTGATTATAACTGTAAAATGGTAAGCATGAAACCAATCTAATAACAAGATGGTTAAATGACAAGTGACCAATAGGGTCCAGGCCCGGCATACTCAGCGTCTATCGCTGATACTACACCATTACAGGTTGTTGATCATTGTCGAAGCCGAAGAGCAAGAACATGGTAATTGGAGTTATACTTTTGTTACCACACATGGAGATGTTGTATGGCAAAGAAGATGGTGAATTGTATTATGGTAAGGTTGTATATTCAGGTATGGGTAGACGCTCACTTGTCGATGTTTATGATTTATGGACTTAGTATGATGTATAGGAGTTTCTCGTTATCACTGGGGTTAGCAGTTTGTTTATATTGGAAGTTGGATGTAGTTTTGGCTTCGTTGCTCGCATGGGCGAGTAATGGCCGGTGACACCCGAGTGAGGTTTGTAATTGTTATTTATTTTCCGCTGCGAGACGTTTTATTTATTGCTACGTGAGAGATTATATCGTGTTTATGGAGAGGGGTGTTACAAAGAACCTCTTGGATTTCCCATCATTAATTAATACCCACCATATGATATGATTCTCATATCCATGTTTTTAATCATCATGTGATTGGTAATAACTTTTCTTCCACATTACCTAAGAAACATTCTTAGGTTGCTCATATATTATGGATATCATATCCAATATTTATCATCCTTCCTCAAATACACTTCTTGTCATTACTTACAATTGATATATTCTTGTACATTATTTGATACTTGTCTCATTTGAACTTACACACATAAGAAAAATTCAAGCAGGAATAACACTGCACATCATATCATTCAACATGCAAGAATAATATAAAAAAAATGCTGTAAACACACATATCTCTTATCAAGCAATTTTCACACATCCGAACCCCAGGTGATCCTCGGGGGTATTCGGATTATACAATAACATACCTGGAATATGCAGCTTTATACAAAATCCTAGTCATGTGTACCAAACCATCCAAATCCAGCCATGTGCATCCCATTACTCAAATCCTAGATTTAGAAAGTAGATGCAAATTTATTAATTCCCAACTTCCCTTAGTTAAAAGTATATTACTACTTTTTTTTTAATTTCCTTTCTCCACCTTTTCATCTTCTAAGGATTTGCTGGTTATTGGTAACGAAATTCTCCTAAAAGTATTCTAATTTCGGTGTGTTAGTTTAAATGGTCGTACTAGCATTAACCGATACCTTGGTAGTTTACAAGCCCACTATTTTATCAGTCATCCATAATCGAAATATTATCCATATATAAATATCTTATAAATACTAACCCAAAACTCAATATGTAATTCCGATATCATTATATATATATATATATATACAAATACACTAATTTTATTCTAGATAATCTTTTCCAAGGTATTAGTATTTTTTTATTCTTCATTTTAAACCCCTATCTCCTCAAATTTTCGAGTGTGATAATAATTTTTTTTTTATACCTTATTTGTCATTTTATGATCATGTTATGAAACTATATTATTAGGCAAAAGTTTATTTCTGTATACATATATATATATATTTCTGTATTATTTTATCCATTGATCTCCTCAATATTCTAACCCTTATCGTATTATTTTTATCCAACATACTACCAAATCATATCCTAAGTTCCCAAACATCTATCAATTAGTCAGTTCCAATTTACGACTTAAATGTTACGTTCTTTATTCTCATCTTACTAGTTTATTATTCGTTTATCTTATTTTCTTTACTTAGTTGTATGTATATGTTCTAAATCCTAAAATTATCAACCTTCCCCACTACTCAATATTTAAATGCCTAGCTTTTATAAATATATTCTCTTTTTCGCCTTACAATCTAATTCACCCTTGAACTTAGGGATTTTTCTATCCAATATTAACATACTCACGTTTACTAAATAATTTTTACAATATAATTTATTCATCAATGAACACCCCTAATAACTGAAACGCATAAAATCACGAATATATGAGGAGTGTTTAAGTAAACTGGGCACATTAATAAAATCAGGTAGAATTTATAACTTAGGAGACTAAGGGACATACATATGTCTATGAACGTAATAGCGGGTCACATTGTAATATTAGCAGTTGTGCCCGTCGGTTTTGACGTTGGCCCGTACAACCGAGTGAATGTAAATTATTACATGTTAGGACATTGTACACGAAACAAGTGTGACACATTATGCAAACTCAAATATATGGAGTACTCATTGACACATATCAATTGTACTAGATAACATGTGTTACGAGAATATATTATACGAACATGTGCAAGTGACATGGTTACATAAATACTTGTGCTCACCAAATTTTATATCCCTGAACTCAATTATTAAACTAATTAGATAGGTGTTACTAGACTTCATTATAATACTATAACAATTAATCAGCCCCACCCATGGTATATCCAAAAATCCTACAATTCACTAACACTTAATTAATTACCCACCCACACCTTGCATTACCGAGGAATTATGCAAGTTTCACTAAATTCCATTCAGTTATTAACTCAGCCATACACTACCACCAATTTTAATTACTGAAACACTCTATATCAGTCCCTCTTCCTTCTCGCGTGGTGCACCCCGACTAAGGATCACTGAACTCATTTCTCCCCATCACTCCATGTCTGGCGCAAGTCCAGAGAAGGAATTTCCAGTTTCTCGTAACCACTGAGCATGGTAAGCCGCTCTTTTTCCTCTTCTTGTCTCCAAAACGTCTCGTTGTGTAGGATCGGGTGGCTGACTCAAACCAACTCAAGGTGTGAGTCTAAGAGTTGGTTTGACTCAATCGGTCTTTGAAAGTAAGAAACACTCTGTGATGTAGAGGCACTCAATCGAACTTCGTATGTGACAACACTTGAGACGTAGAAACACTTAGCCGAACTAAGTGCGCGGAAGCAGTTGCTCAAGGTAGTGAAGTAAGATAGACTTAGCGGAGCTAAATGGATTAACACTCGAAAGGTGGAGGACTCTGTCGAACTCAGCAGGATACACAATATAAGTTATTTTATTTCCTGGTCAAAACAAAACAACTTATAATGCCCACTCAGTAGATGAGATATACTTCGTGGTTTTCACTCACTCACCCAATACAATCTCTGATCAGCTCAATGATAAGTGTAGTGAAAACTAGGTCCTACCTAGAAAGACTCTATCGATATGCACAAACGAATCTAGTACTTCTCTCTCTCTTTTTTCACTCTCTAAAATAGGCAAAGCTTTCTATAAACAAATGGTCTGAATGATTCTCTTTGGAAAGCTACAATGAGAAACGAAATGACAACTCTCTTATATAGTGGAGCCGGTGAGGGAGTCTGCTTCCGAAATTTCGGCCATCTGAACGTTGTAGTTGCTTAAAATTCGGTCATAACTTCTTTATGAACGTTGCTAAGCCTTGGCCCTTAATTTTCGGACAATTACCAATCCATTGGACGACTTGGCAACGTTCAATTATGACTTTCACGTCTGATGTAGTAGACTGACTCTGTCAGTTCCAAATTTCAGGAACCAATGACTCTTTCCTTGAATTTCGGAAGCTGGAGCCATATTTCGGAAGCTGAAGCCAAGTCTTCTGATTAGTGCCATGTTGAGAGAATTTGGTCCAAGTCTGAACGTTGATGACCGTTGTAAGTCAATGTAGTTGCTGTACTTGCTCCTTAATTTTCGCAACTGACCGACAGACTCCTCGAATTACCAGAAAGTCAAGGCTTTGGATTTTGCTCACATTTTGCATGAATTTCGGCCCAAGGATGATTTGATGACTGTTATGGTTTAGTGGACGTTGCTCCTTGAATTTCGTTACTGATTGATGAATTCACATGGATGGACTCTCTCGCTCTTTCGAGGTTGACTGACTCTGTCTTGTTTTGAGAAGTGTGATTGACTCCTTTGATCTGGTTGACTATCTCAGCAACACCTTCATACTCCAACAGTTTCCCCCTTGTTGCTGATGATAGCAAAACTCTTTTTGTGTGTGATTGACTCCTTTGATCTGGTTGACTATCTCAGCACACCTTCATACTCCAACAGTTTCCCCCTTGTTGCTGATGATAGCAAAACTCTTTTTGTGAATCCCGAATGAGTCAATCTGCAAAACAAGACAAGAGCAAAAAGAATTTTGGGGAACTAACCCTGTCCAGGTCCAGGTTCCCCCTTAATCACAGCATAGATTGAGTAACTCTTGCTAGAGTTCCCCCTGAATCGATGAGCACAATTTTGGCAAACCACGACCTACTAAGAGAGATTGGAAAAAGGGAATAGATGACTAAGTTAAGAAAACTGCAACCAACATGATCTAGTACCAACAGAGTAAAAACGAAACAGAATATCCAAACTTCACCAAAGACCTAGTCACACAGAGACAAGTCAATCCAGAACATAGCCAGAGTGCCTCGTTCGTGAGAGACGGGATTCACTACTTCCCCCTTTTTGCTGTCATCAGTAAGAGAAGTTTGCAACAGAGTGAAATACCCCAAACCTTGATATGCGGTTTAAATATTAAACTAGGGTATGTAAAGGCTAAAAGTGCCTTAGAAACATCAGTGGACAATTTAAATCATAGTAAAATGCAATAAAGCACTAAGACACAGTTTGAGCAAAAACATGCTCTAAGCTATGAGTGAACTTGGTTAGGACCCAAAGAGCCTACCAAGACTTAATAATATTCAATTATGATGTAATAAGAATAATTAAGTCCTTAGGAAACTTTGGTAGACAGTTAAACCAAACAGAACACAAGAAAATACCTTAAAGTCAATATGAGCAAAAATGTGCTCTAAGCTTGGGATAAATTTGTATAAGACCTAATGGTCATACCTATACCTTATAAATATGTTAATGAACATATTAAATCAATTACCAAAGAAAACCAAGCTTGAAAACAAGTTAAAACACAAAAGTGCTTTAAGGAGTCTTAAAGCACGTTTTTGAAAAATTGTCTTGTAAATGAGTTTTGAATGGCTAAATGTCCATCATTACTCTTTAATTAACATGTGTACTATATAGTATCACATTTGGGTGGCTATATCAAAGGGAAATCAAAAATTTCACTTCTATGTGCCTTGTTTCATGAATAGTAACCTTTTTAAGCTAGTTTGTAACATATGTTGTTATAAGTAATTAAGTTGGTCAACAAAGACTATTATACCCTCCTAAGTATATGGGGGCCGGTTTTTCAATGGTGTGAGTCACCAACATAAAAGAAATCAAATAAGTAAAGTAAAGCTTAAAGTAAAGTACTATTTTGCTTTATAACATAAATATCTCCAAAAGCAAACTTACCTTCTCATTTCCTTCTCTTCTTTCATTTCACACGGTTTCTTCTCTTCTCTTCCCTTTCCTCCATTTACGATTTGCTACAGCTCCTCTCTTCTTTATCTTCATTTCCTTGCCAAATCCAACTCCATGCTCCAAATCAAATTCTAAGACCATATTTGTCTTAGTTAGGTCAAGCTCTACACTTCTATCTTTTCAAATCTTCAAGAGCTCAATTTTGGTGCCATGGAGAATCACCATTGATGGAGCTTGAGCTTGTGTTTCTACACATTATTACTTCTCCTTTGCTTCTAGGTAAGGAATCTCAAAGAAAAATTAAGTTTCCTCTCCTTTTAGTACATGGCCGAAAATTCACCTCACCATGGTGTCTTTACCTTGCTTGTTTTAGCTTCATTTGAATCTTCCAAGGGCTAGGAGGAGTCCTCTCTTGATACTTATTCAAGTTCTCTTCCAATTCCAAGTAAAACATTACCTTAATGTGTTAAAACAATATGTGTAACTAGGGTTTACAATGAGATGAAGCATAATGCTTGAATACTCATTCTATTATTTGTACATTGTTTAGAAGTTGACAAACAACCAAACACCCCCAGTTTTACAAGGAAACAAGAAAGAAGTTGTGAGGAAAAAGAGGTAAACAAGCTATCTCAATGAGTAGTGTAAATGCCTAGGAAAATGAGCTGGTATTTGCTTAATAAAATACCTAAGGAGCCAATGGTGAATGACCTAGTGAAATGCTCTCAAGGAGTTTATTAAAGGAATATGTATTGTTGGGTGTATTTGCAGGTCAAAGGCATTATTATGTGGGAAATTCAGTGTTTAAGGTTTATGCAATTTAAGGGCCTAAGAGCCATGTTATTTAAGGGCCTAAGTGCCAAGCAATTTAAGTTATGCACTATATTGTGATGTAGTGCTAAATGGTGAAGTTTGTGTATAAAAATGTGTTTGATGGATTTTAGGTGTTTTGAATGAAATAAGGTAAAACCTAAGTGTTTGGATGTGAGTATATACAAGAGAAGCTATGGCCAAATTTGGGAAAATGTTGTGAGAAGTTCTAAGTTTTTAAGTAAGTTTTGGTGAACTAGGAAGTGTTAAAGGTGAATAAATGTTTACTGAGAAGAAAACATGTATTAAGGTGATTTAGAGTGATGCAAGGAATTAGGTATTATCTTGGAAGTTCTAGGAATTCAATGTGTGTTTTTGAGAATGTATTTAAGTCTTGGAGAAGTTTGTTAAGATTTAGGTAATGTTGATATCCAAGGAATAAGTGATGTTTAGGTAAGATGTGAAAAGGAGGTTTAGTTAGTAAGAAAAGAGTTGAGAGAAGATGTTAAGGTGTAGAGGAAACACCTTGGTGTAGTGGTCATTATTGGTGAACTACCACTTATAAATCTTAAGGAGAAAACATCCCAAGTGCTAGGAACTTTGTAAGAAGTTGTGAATGATAAAACGGTTTTGGTGAGTGATTTAAAGAGTTTAGCACATGGATAAAGTTGTGTTTGAAGTGCCAAATGAGGTTAGGGTATACTAGGATATATGGGGTGAAGTTGGAGTTGAATGTAAAAAGGAAAACAAAGATCTGGGGCAGACCGGACTTGCGACCGGACTGCAAGTTCGGTCGGGCCCAGTTTACCCCTGCGAGAATTAGCTTCTGGAATGGACCGACCTTGGGGACCGGACTTGCAAGGTCGGTCGGGCTTGTATTTTGTGTACGGATTGAGTTACTGGACCGACCGGACATAGGACCGGACTTACAAGGTCGGTCGGAGTAGTAGAAAATTTTGACGGAAATGTGTTCTGGAATCGACCGACTTGGGTAAGTCCGGTCGGTAAGGTCGGTCGAACCAAAACATGGGTTAAGGTTATGAAATGATATGTAATGATGGGGATTGATTAGTAATGATGTTATAAAGTTGTTAAGGACATGTTAGGTGAGTTTTAATGACAATTAAGTGGGTGAAAAGTTGTAATAAAATGTGAAAGTAAATCAAGTTAAAATTGTAAAGTTATGTAACTAAGTTAACGGGGAAAAAGTTATAAGCATTAGACATTAAATAATCGTGCTACCCCGATGTTAATAAAGGTACATGTAATGTTATCAGTTGTTCGAGAATTACTCGAGGAACATAAGTGGACGTGGTAAAGTGGACTCCGGTGACAGGTATGGTTTCTTGCAACCTGTGTCCTACCGGATTACACCGGCTTGTATGCCAATGTGTTTTCTGTATGTTTGCCACGTTGTAAGATAAAACATGTAATGAGTTTACAGCAATTCATTTATGTGGTGTGTTCAACTCCGATACCATTTAACCTCGGAAGTGTTAACCTTAGTTAACTGAGTCTAGGATCACATGAGAGTTCGGTATTCGGATTAAACGACCCGAACCATGGGACGTTCTAACCACGGCTATGCGTGTGTTAATTGTGTGATATGTGTTGTGGATGTAGGGATCTCCCTTGTATGTTAACCCAGTTGTAATGCTGTATGTGTTGTTATGTGACAGGCTCCATAGTGGGGTTCTAACTAATATCTAAAGTAAGTATGTACTAACAGTAGTGAGGAATCCGGTTTGGCCGGTCGCGCGCGTTGTTGGGAGAGGGTATCCTTCTTAGCCTTACCCTTCTCTTTTGTTATGGTTGTTTCCCTCACGGGTTATGATCTCCCATTAGCTTATTCCAAAGCTTAGCTATTCTGACTTATGTCGGTTTAGGGGGAACATGTGTTTGTGTGGTGTGTGCGGGCCTCCAAACCCGAACCGCCTTAACTTAAGTTACTCGTCCAACTATTAGGACGGTAATGAGTGTTGTTGTTATTGTATAACGAGCTTATCATGAGACTGGCAACATTCTCTAGGCTCACCAGTGTATAAGCAATGTTTGGGTCGGTTCCTAAGAGAACCATCCCCGTTATGTTATGTATTTTTGTTGTGATGCAATATCTATTGCGGTGTTATGTGTGCACGTTGAAACGTGCAAGCAAAGTGTTGGTGGTGATGTTATGTAGTGTATGTTATAAGTTGTAAAATGTGGAGTATGTGGATCATGGATATGATTCCCAGTTTGAGAAAGGAGGCGTTTAAGGATAACCCGAATTAAGGGTAAGTGTCGCTATTAAGGAAGTAGCTCCATTAGAGGAGGAACACTCTAGGGATTGAATACCATGAGTGACTTATCAAGTAAGGATGTATTATCCGTTTGTTGAGCCCATTGAGGCGATTGTTATGTGTTGTGTGTTTACAGTTGCATGCATGATTTAAACATAATCAATCGCATGCTAAGACGACAATTAGTTGTGCGTGGCCCGGTAGCATGTGGGCTGCGGGATTACCATACCAGCAAAGGTGCTGAGCCCCTTGGGGGCCACCCTTTCTCTTCTTTCCTGTTTCAGGTACAGAGAGCTGGAAGCCGTTCGAGAGTAGGACGGGGTAGACATTGTACATGGGTAATCATTTAAGTGTATATATACAGTAGGTGTAGTAAGACCGAAATTGTTATCGGCATCAGTTTATAAATACTCGATATAGTTGAAAGGTGTAGTTGTTGTTGTTGTTAATGGAAAGAGATAGTAATGTGTAGTCGCTCGGGAATTTAGCCCATCAGACCGGTACAATGTATATGTATTAGCCTTGTTAGCCACGTGGGTGGTTAACGGCGTGTAACACCAAGAATAAGTAAGTGTGTGTTGAAGTTTGTTTTCCGCTGCAGTTTGTTATTAAGTGTGTTGTTGTTGGATGGGGTGTTACAAAAAGTGGTATCAGAGCGAAGTATCGCTCTGATGACTGAATTACCGAGTTTGGAAGTACCGAGTTAGGATTTAAGTACTTTGGGTTAAGGGTTGAGTGATAGCGTGAGTGATACGCTAGTTAGGAATTACCAGTGTACATTGAAAACCTACAATATCCATCCCGCCCTCCACAATCCCTGTTTTATAACTTGGGCAACAACGCCAGAGAGATGAAAGTCCTCTCATACTCGGGAATACCCGATCTGGCTGTTATTAAATACCTTTAGGGTACGGAGAACCTGTCATACGGTAGATCCCGAAAACTGGGAATCCGGAGACGGTTGCCATCTGAACAATGTTAACCGCATTTAATAGCGAGGAATGAAGAATCTTGTGTATAGAAGAATGGAATTTCCGGCAACCTGGGTCGACATGCTAAGCAGTCGAGAGTAACCAATTGCAACGCACCAACCGTGCAACAGGCAAGAAGTGGATTAAGAAACCCGAGACAAGTGTCTACGGGACCACAGTTGTTAAGTGATACACCAACGGTATACCAACCGACTAAAGGAACTACAAAGTAGTACCCAAACAAGAGACAAGTCTCAGTAACCACGACAAATACGTGGAATGGGCTACGAAGGAGATATAATACTAAGTAAGAGGGGTCTCCCAGAATGGGAAACACCCTAGTTGATAATTACCATATGAAGACAGTGAGAAGTCACCTAGAGGAGTTATTATCAAGGCAGTAAGGTCAGTGAGGGCCAACAAGGCCACTGATGACAGTATGGGTAAAAACAACACCACAACCGGTATGTGTTAAACCGATAGCCAGTTAGCATGGCGCACTTGCCATAGCAAGTGCTGCTATAACAGGGCTGTTCGGGAAATTTATAACCACTACAAAGTACTTAGTAAAGTACCATGAAGTTAAACGAGACCACTATGACCATGGAAGGGCTTGATAGCCTAACCTCTGTAACTGTAAGTACACCAGTCAGCAAGAAGCTAGACTTGGTTAGTAAGAAGATGTTGTGGAAACCATGAGAATTTTTCTTTCAACCCAGATTTATTCAAACCCTTTTCTTTTCAAAACCAGATCTTCTTTCAAACCAACACTTCTTTCTAACCTTCTTTTAAACCAAATCAGTAAAACCCAAGGGCAGTTGATAAAGATACAACAGTGGATAAACTTTCCCTCGATTAAGTTCGGGAAGCATGGAATGAATATTGTCACGGGACAATATAAGGGAGTTGACAACAGAATACTTCACCTAGGCGTGTGACGGACACTACGAGTGTACCAACTGTGTTGTGGGACGACCGCACTCCGATAGGAGCTTGTGGGCCTAACAGACCTACTTATGGGTTAGTTGGGTAAGTAGCAATGTATCAGTATGGTACCCCACATATGTATACGAGTGGAGTCCGAAACACGGGAAGTAGTCGACTCCGTCTACGGTCAGCAGTATGAGTCAAGCAAGAGCTAAGGATTACAAGGAATAGTTGAAGTTAAGGAACTCAGTTAAGTTAACGAGAAAAGGATTAGAGAATTCCTTCCAAGGAAATGTTTAAGAGTCAGGAGGTGCGAAGTGCACTAACTGAATGTAAAGACATCGTATACGTCTTAAGGATCCTAGGGATAAACATGATAGCTGGAACGAGACCCAGCCTGTGCATGGCAAGGCAGATGCCTAATGTGGACACATTAATGTGCAAAGAACGGGATGAAACTCCCAGAATGAGTACCTACACTATCAGGAAATGTTGATCTTCACAGAAGAAGATAATGATAATAAGCCAGCTAAGAACGCAAAACGGCGTGGCTACGCTAAAATATATACAATAAGTGTGAGCCAAATGTAATGGCATAACTTAGCAACACCTAGGAGCAGTCCTTGAAGGGTGTTCGCATCAACAATTGTTGAATGAAACGCATGACAGAAACACAAGGGTTGAAATAACACCCAGTTTAGACATAAGTTGTCAGGAGACGGACTGACAATCCTAAGGGGCATCCCATGAAAGGAAACGGAATGCAACGACCTTGTCATGGAGCTCAATATAACGTCCAAACCATGTAATGTTGTACAGAGAAGTACATGTGTGTGAACAGCCTATAATGAGCGCAGCTCAAGGCAAATAAGGCTTATAAGCCATAAGCAAGATATGTTATATAAACTTGATTGATTGTAGAAGTTTATGTTATATAAGTGAATAGAGTGGAGAACGAACCACTGCATTAAGAGTGGGGATACCTCTCGATATTGTGAGACCGCAGGAGCGTAGTTAGTGTATTAAGTGAATCAAGTCAAGAAATATGTTAAGGATGGACGATGCTATTATTGAAAAAGAGCAGTTAGCTTAGTAGTATGTGTATAAAGTGAAGCACCGAGCTAAATAACGCCGGTTTGTGACTCAAGTGATCAACGCTCAAGAGTATTAGTAGTCATCCAAAAGAAGGACAAACCATAATACGAGTGATGTAAGTATATGCGTGGAAGTTAATGTGACAATAAATACCATGTAAGTTAGTGTTATACAATAAGTACGGTGCGCAGTAAGCGACCGTTGTATAAGTGTTGTGGCGAAGACCAGTAGTTGTGGGTTAAACTCAATGGACATGCAAGCAAGTGATGATACACAGACTGGGCAATAAGCCAGTGGTAGGTACTATGTGATGAGGAACTCAGTGTGAATTCCATGGCCAATCACATAAGGGATTTACTGTCAAGAGTTTACGCCTCTGCACTCTGTATGACTGAGTGTTTTGGTATTGCACTTGCGCAGTAATGATCGAGTGGGATAGCTAGGAATTGGAAACATGTTAATTGTGGAGCAATAATGTTGTAAAGGCCGATGCATAGGAAATGCAAGGCCGCACCAATAAAGGAGTACTTGTACAAAACCAAATGTGGAGACATGATTAACAGTAAGTGACTACAGTAGCACTAACTGCCAAATGTCGGTATGGAATATACCCCAAATGTTGTAAATAGCTGAGAGAGCACTACACACTAGGTAGTAGCTCAATCTCAATCGACAATAAGTCGAAAGGGAACAAGTCAATCATTGTGAAATACACAGCTGTATACACAGTAAATTGTCATGGAAGTGGATAGGAAGTTTATAACTCACCGAATTCGCTAACGGTAAGAGATACCACGCGTCGGTTGAGAAACCATTGTTACCAAGATGAAGGTGACAATTGGGAATGTACAATACAATAGAATAACAAATGGGGCAATTAAGCTCTACAGTTATCAGAGTTTCGCAGCAGAAACTAGTGAGCCAGTGATTCAAGTGTTGAATGTACATGGTGAACATGAGTGAATGGCTAATTATTAACGCCTAGAAGCCTAGCAGGCCAGAATCGAAACTAACTAAGAGTTTAAACAAACTCCAATGAGAATTCTTGGTTTAGGAACTAAACCGCTAATATGGTTAAGATCCTCTAATCAGAATCCATTGTATAATAAACCGCGTGGAAGTTAAAACACTTCACGACGGCAAAACATTTTAAGCTAATGTTTAGTGATTGATTACGTGGGCGTAATCCCTTTTAAGGGGGGTAGAGCGCAAAACCACTTAGTGTATATTACCGTACAAGTGTACGTAGTGTATGTGACTTATATTGTGCATAGCACAAAATTATTGTTTTGATGATTGGTGTGTGTGTTACGTAAACATACACATTCATTCATGGTTTAATTGTGGTAATTGCGCACAGAAGATGCGAATACCATTGTGATAAGTGTGTTGATTTATTAACAGTTGTGAGTGATAGTACAAGTGTGGGAGTAGAGAAACTCCCGGGGGACAAACCCTGACAGTGTATAAATGTGAATGTGTGTTGTATTTTGATAAAATATGTGTATATATATATACTATATAGTGATTCAAGAAAGGGGGCATGATACCGACATAGAACCTAGTGAGAATGAGATTCCCTAGGCAACAACATTAAAGTGAATGGAGATAACTGTTAGACGGAGTTCTATCCTTGGAGATGTATGATCATGATTAGAATGATTTAAAAGATAGAAAATTGGAAATGAGTGATTTAATTGATGCTTGAAAATGAAGTGGGAGGTGGAACTTGATTTGCATGTGATCAAGGGAAGCCGAACACAAATTGGAGTGGAAGGATAGTTCTACACTGATGCTGATCACATCAGGGTTGGATGATTCTTGAAGCTCCCTATAAGTGGTCACAAATAACCACGCTAATAAAAGAAGCAAAGAGCTTAAGTTGGACTTGGAGTTGTGTGTGTTTTCAAAAGGATTCCCAATTGGTATTTATAAAACGTTGATGGATACTTTACATAATTAAAGTCTCTTACTTAACCTCTCAAGGAAAAATTTTAAATTTAAGTGATTGTTTTGACCTCCCAAAGGCACGGGGACGGAAGGTGTCCATCGCGACCGGGTTCTGCGGGATCACAGTGTATATCAAAATTTTTTGATTGCTATTCATGCTATGACATGTTGTGTGGTATGTGTAATAAATGTTGTTTTGACTTGATTTCCTAAAGTGTATACTATCAAGGCCTATGAGTCTAAATGTGTTGTGTTGCATAGACCTATGTGTCTAGGGACTGTTATGTTATCGGGACCTATGTGTCTAATGTTGTTATGTTACCCAAGACCAGCGAGTCAAAGGGGTTGTTATGTATGTGTAAGTGTTGTTAAGATACCCGGACCATAGAGTCCGAGGTTATCATGTGGATATGTTATGTTATGTGTGGATGTGTGAATGTGTTGCCCGGACCATTAAGTCCGAGGTTGTGATGTAAAGTGTGTTTGGTTATGGAAGTTTATTTCCAAGTAATCCCCGTATTCTAAGCTAATGATGTGTGGGAAATGTGAACTTCGAGGACGAAGTTCTTTTAAGGGGGGTAGATTGAAATACCCCAAACCTTGATATGCGGTTTAAATATTAAACTGGTATGTAAAGGCTAAAAGTGCCTTAGAAACATCAGTGGACAATTTAAATCATAGTAAAATGCAATAAAGCACTAAGACACAGTTTGAGCAAAAACATGCTCTAAGCTATGAGTGAACTTGGTTAGGACCCAAAGAGCCTACCAAGACTTAATAATATTCAATTATGATGTAATAAGACTAATTAAGTCCTTAGGAAACTTTGGTAGACAGTTAACCAAACAGAACACAAGAAAATACCTTAAAGTCAATATGAGCAAAAATGTGCTCTAAGCTTGGGATAAATTTGTATAAGACCTAATGGTCATACCTATACCTTATAAATATGTTAATGAACATATTAAATCAATTACCAAAGAAAACCAAGCTTGAAAACAAGTTAAAACACAAAAAGTGCTTTAAGGAGTCTTAAAGCACGTTTTTGAAAATTGTCTTGTAAATGAGTTTTGAATGGCTAAATGTCCATCATTACTCTTTAATTAACATGTGTACTATATAGTATCACATTTGGGTGGCTATATCAAAGGGAAATCAAAAATTTCACTTCTATGTGCCTTGTTTCATGAATAGTAACCTTTTTAAGCTAGTTTGTAACATATGTTGTTATAAGTAATTAAGTTGGTCAACAAAGACTATTATACCCTCCTAAGTATATGGGGGCCGGTTTTTCATGGTGTGAGTCACCAACATGTAAAGAAATCAAATAAGTAAAGTAAAGCTTAAAGTAAAGTACTATTTTGCTTTATAACATAAATATCTCCAAAAGCAAACTTACCTTCTCATTTCCTTCTCTTCTTTCATTTCACACAGTTTCTTCATCTTCTCCTTTCCTCCATTTACGATTTGCTACAGCTCCTCTCTTCTCCATCTTCATTTCCTTGCCAAATCCAACTCCATGCTCCAAATCAAATTCTAAGACCATATTTGTCTTAGTTAGGTCAAGCTCTACACTTCTATCTTTTCAAATCTTCAAGAGCTCAATTTTGGTGCCATGGAGAATCACCATTGATGGAGCTTGAGCTTGTGTTTCTACACATTATTACTTCTCCTTTGCTTCTAGGTAAGGAATCTCAAAGAAAATTAAGTTTCCTCTCCTTTTAGTACATGGCCGAAAATTCACCTCACCATGGTGTCTTTACCTTGCTTGTTTTAGCTTCATTTGAATCTTCCAAGGGCTAGGAGGAGTCCTCTCTTGATACTTATTCAAGTTCTCTTCCAATTCCAAGGTAAAACAATTACCTTAATGTGTTAAAACAATATGTGTAACTAGGGTTTACAATGAGATGAAGCATAATGCTTGAATACTCATTCTATTATTTGTACATTGTTTAGAAGTTGACAAACAACCAAACACCCCACCGGTTTTACAAGGAAACAAGAAAGAAGTTGTGAGGAAAAAGAGGTAAACAAGCTATCTCAATGTAGTTTAAATGCCTTAGGAAAATGAGCTGGATTTGCTTAATAAAATACCTAAGGAGCCATGGTGAATGACCTAGTGAAATGCTCTCAAGGAGTTTATTAAAGGAATATGTATTGTTGGGTGTATTTGCAGGTCAAAGGCATTATTATGTGGGAAATTCAGTGTTTAAGGTTTATGCAATTTAAGGGCCTAAGAGCCATGTTATTTAAGGGCCTAAGTGCCAAGCAATTTAAGTTATGCACTATATTGTGATGTAGTGCTAAATGGGTGAAGTTTGTGTATAAAATGTGTTTGATGGATTTTAGGTGTTTTGAATGAAATAAGGTAAAACCTAAGTGTTTGGATGTGAGTATATACAAGAGAAGCTATGGCCAAATTTGGGAAAATGTGTGAGAAGTTCTAAGTGTTTTAAGTAAGTTTTGGTGTAACACCCCAACTCAATCCATATGTGGTCTCGCAACTTAAAAATATACATATAAACATATCGCAGCGGAATTCTTTACAAATCCAGGACCTTGCCACGGTCTGACTACAGAATATACCGAACATTAGTACAACAACCTTAAACATTTACATATCCTTCTTACAACCCCCCTCACATCCTATACATCTTACTAACTCATATTGCCATACGAGTGTACATGCACAACTCGTAGGCCACTCTTAACCCTTAACACTTGTATCCTCTTCTTACCCTCGCGACGGCCGCTTCCTGTTGTACCTGTGTAGTAAAAACAGCCCCCAAAGGGGGTCAGCACGAATGCTGGTACGATCCCCTCATGGCCCCCAAGCTAACGTGGCTACGACGACTAATTGTCGATAGCATGGAGGTTGATTGGATGCACAACATAATAGTAAATGCTGTAAACACAATCCATATATGAACAATCAAGGTTCACACCCAATGAACGACTTAAATGCGTTCCTTAATCAGAGAGTTAGTCATTTAACTCCTTAAGTAATGCTCCCTCTTAATCTTAGTCCATCCTTATCTCACCTCAATCTTAGTCTTATCTTAATCTTAGAAACAACCATCCTTTAATAAGGAGTGGATGTAACTTACCTTAATCTGAATAATACAAACCATCCTTTAAAAAGGAATGGTTGCAACTTATCTTAACCTCACCTTAATCTTAATCTTAACTTAATCTTAATCTTAACTTAATCTTAATCTTAACGATACAAATCATCCTTTAAAAAGGAATGATTGTAACTTAACTTAATCTTAATAATACAAATCATCCTTTAGAAAGGAATGATTGAACTCATCTTAACCTTAACTTATTCTCAGAATACAAACCGTTCTGGAGGGGAATGGTTGTAGCCTAAGTCCAAACCTGGGATTTAGGTGATCCCACCGCACCATCTTAATGCCACCTACCCTGGACGGGAATCCAGCGTAGCTGAGCCGGCAACCGCCCTAGGCTACAAGTCCAAGTCCGAAGACAAGTCCTTAAGCGGAGGGTGGATCTGATTCAGATACCGTCCCCCTTTTTCCTTAGCATGCATGACCGGAGATCGTTCCCGGGTTTCCTCACTCAAGTTTCAGTTAGTAATAGTCTCAAGACCATGTTTGTTGGTTAACCTCTTTCGGTTCATATCGTCCCTCATTAGGGGCATTCCTTAGTCTCACTTAATTCCTTACTAAACATTGGTTAGCAAGTTCTCACGGTATGTTGTGTTAGTTTTCAAACATCACACAACAATACAATATATATATAATATGTTCCGGTTGCATGCTTTATCTTGTTTAGTGAGCACACAAAACAAATAGCACACAGCCGAGGGACACCTCGTTAGCAAGCAGGTCACAGAGAACTGTACCGTTCACCGTTGGTCGTTCGGCTGCTTACTCTCTTCCGGAGTCCAAACTCCCAAGTCCTAAAACATTCTGAAATACCCCAAATCTAAATAATATTATTTAATCATTATTTATTGGAATATAATCCAAATATAAATCATTTCACGTACGCATGCAAACCCATGCATGAAAACGTTACGTAAAAACAGTCGTTTCACCATAACGCTAAAACGCCTTAGAAGCATATGGTCAAACATGACCTTGTATGACCCTCTAATATTCAAACTAAACGGTCATACAATTATTATATGAATATACAAATATATTCCCTAAGCTATATTCAGTCAAATACGCAAAATGCTCGGGAGTGCTCACACCCGCTCCTTAAAGCACGAAAAGTCCGGAGGAGTGCCGAGGTGGCACGAACTCCTATAAAATTAATTCCTAGAGTTCCTAACATCATTATTTATCATTCTAAAGAGAACCCACGAAGTGGTTTCTCAAAATTCAGCAAAAACCAAAGGAGGATTTCTTAGCGCTCCTTTTTGGCCCGGGAGTGTCCCGATGGCCCGTAATTTATGTCACGGGTTGATATAAACCCCATTTAACTCAATGTAACATCTTAGTATATGTTTATTACTATAATAAGTGTTTACAAACACTTGGAACTCATAAGAACAATTGGTTTCCCAAATTTCCTTAGAGCACAAAAACACACCTTCGGGTGTCACGAAAATGCGTTTTACGCAATTACCTTGTAGTTTTTGACATGCCACGAATTGGTAATCTTAAAAAGGGTTAAAATGACCTTCTAAATCAGTTGGTGTGACTAGTCAACAAGGCTCTCTATAGGGGCCGATTTTAAGGGCAAAAACTAGTATAAAATTTGCTTTAAAATTTATAAAAGGCTTAAAATATGATGACTCATCATCCCATGTGTTATATTACTTAATGTCTAAGTATTTAGGTCTCATTTGACCAGAGAGCTGTCGAAATTAGGCCATGGAATAAGGCCATGTGAGCTAGAACAAAACAAAAATGAAAAAGTAGAAAAGTAGATCTAAGATCTACTTTATTTGATTCCTTCTTCCACATGTGAACTTCCATGCTCCTTCCAAGCTATTCATGGCCGGTTTTTTTGAGCTCCATTCAGACCTTAAATTCGTGACCTACATGAAGGAGAAGACAAGCCATGTGACATTGAAAAATCAAAGAATAAACTCACCTTTTCTTACCTTGTCATCTAGCCAAAAGTATTGTCTTTCCAACTCTTGCTTAGTCACACCTCATGGCCGGTTTTTAAGCTGGAAAGGAGACATTTATTGAGCCAATCAACCATGAAATAAACTAAGAAAAAGTATTGTCAAATGACATTAAAAATTTGACAAAACAAATCAATTTCCAAATGCCTATTGCATTTATGTGAGCTAAGTCTCATTTTCTTCCTTGCCCTCTCATCCACGGTTTAGGTGAGCTCCCTCCTCTCTCTTCTAGCTTCATCTTCTTCCTTTGAAGCTCTTAAGTCCATTAATGGAGATTTAACTTCTATCTTCATCTTTAAGGTAAATTCCTAGCATTTCTTGGCAAGTCTTGAAGCAAAACTCTTCCTAGCATAACAAGTGTGTTCAGCTTCATTTAGTTCTCCAAGGAGTTTGTCCAAACCAACATTAAACCAAGGTGCATCTCAAGGTAGGTTTTAAAGCTTGAAAATCCTTAAAACACATTTTTATGTGTAACCAAGTTCTACTCTCTTCTAAGTCTCTTTTCTTCTTCATTTTGATGAAGGAAACTTTGTTCTTCATCTACCTTAGGAGTGCCGATTCATAAGGAGAAAGTCTAAGGTAAACTCTTGTAAAAATACTTACAAATCTACTTAAGATCTTTGTTCAAGATCTAACTCCTAAAACTCCTTCACCACTTGCATATAACCGAAGTGGAGCATCAATATACCTTGGAGAAAGCTTGGAGATTCAAGAAGAAGTTCAAGCACTAAACCACCTTGTTAAGAAGTAAGTTTACTATGTAAACCTTTATATTATAAGCTTTGTTAAGCTTCTAAAAATTGTACAAAAATTATGTACACCTCTTAAGTAAAGTAATACCGAACCTACATGGTTTTATTTGCCAAAAATATAATCTATAACATATATAGAAAATATTTACCTTAAGACACATTTTGTGTCACAAAAATTATCTATGTTACAAATTAAATTAGGCCGAATTGTCTTGGGCAAAAATGCTCTATTTGAGCTAAGAATTTATATAAGACATTACAATAATTTATACATGAGTTATATGACTCCTATGAATTTATCTATAATTATTAGACATATAAATCCACTTTTATATACATATGGTCTCATTTAAATTATGGCCGAATGCTTTATGTGTTAAATGGATTTTAATGAGCTACTTAGGTATATAAATTTATATCATAAAGTTTGGTGAGTTTAAAATATTCTATTAGTGTTAAATGACTAATTAATTTAGTTATATGGCTTAAATGTAATTTCTACAAAATTTAGTGTATATATTGTGAAGGCCGAGAACAAAAGGGCTGTTGGTGGTGTAAATATAAATAATATGAGGTTAGGAATTAAGTTTATGAATTTTAGATAATTTAAACAAGCTCTAAAATAACTTTTTTAAAGTTTTGGGCTATTATGTAATTTATGAAAGTTGTTATTAAAGTTGGAGGAAGTTGAATATGGGCGAATTCGTAATTAAGAGAATTATTGGGGTTACTTTCGAAATTTGGAAGAATTAAATATTTAAACTTTAGTTTATAAGTTATTAAGAGACTATTATAAGTTTGGGATGAAAATGTAATTAATGGAAAGTTCAAGACCAAAGCCGAATTCTTTTGGGTTAGTTTGGTAATTTAAGAAAGTATATATATATGTTCGGCATTTATGGAGAATTAAATTAAAACTATAGTTTACATGACATTATGTAAAGGTTATAAGATTTTGGTGGTTAGATTGTAATTATAAGGAATAAATATATATTGGCCGAAATTTAGGGGCTAAGTGGTAATTTTGAGAGTTATAATATTTAAAAGCTATACACCAAAATATTAGGGGTGGTTTGTAATTTAGCTGAATAAGAAATTAAAACTCTATAATATAATGAGATTAGAATTAATATTAAGTTTATGAAATTATGTGGTTGTTTTGTAAATAACCGAAATATAAGGGTAAAAATTCAGATTAAAATAAATATAGGTCCTACATGGATTTTTGGAGGAATTAGAAAGAAAGAATTTTGATTAAAGGAGTTATGAGGTTTAAACTATGGACTTATATAGTTATAAGGAATTTACAGATAACCGATGACTATTACTTTTGGTTATTAAAGAGGAATAATGAAAACTGTAAGAATTTTATGTCCTGTATGACAAATAAATATAGTTAAGAAATATAAGTTGTTATTGTCACCTAGACAAATAAAATAAACAACAAATGCAATGAACACATAGATGTGCATAAAGGATTTGTGAAAAAATAACAATATAAGTATACATAAAATCATGATGTAATTAAAAGGCAATAATAAAACCTCACATGAAATAACAAATATGAGATTGTTGTAACGCCCCTACTTATCATAAATGCAGCGGAAATAAAATACTAAGGCGATTACAGATCATCGGGTTCCAAACACCCGGCACCAAACCTCACCAATTACAACTTATGACATTACAAGAGCTACGGTCTGAACTCGAGAAAACATAACATAAAGAATATAACAAAATACAATAGCTCTCCAAAGTTCCTAATTCCCATCCCATACACTCATACTCTTCGTGGCTACCTGTATAGCAATTCGTACCTGCAAGATGAAACCAAGCAGCCCACCCCAGGAGGGGTGAGTCAGTTCCCTGGAATGGAACTGGTACAACTCTCAAAATAACAGTTTAAAACATAACTCTTAAAAATAAACAATAAGTTGAAGCCAAACACTTAGAACAAAAGCAGAAGAACAAGGCACACCAAAAAACCAAGTCAAAGATAACAAGTCAAGGATAGAGGCAAATAACATGAAGGTAAAGTGAGCCAACATAAAGGAAACCACGCCAGAAGTTAGTGAACATCCATTGCTTAAGTTAGATTCAGTTCCAAATAGGATTAGATAGACCCAAGTAGTCACAAGGACTGGAATGTAAGAAGATATCCAAGAACCTTAACTCAAGAGTGGAATAAACCCAGTTGGGAGAGATGGCCCCCACCGCCAGTCAGTTGTCACAAGGACGAGGTAAACAGACCTCCGCTGTCAGTTGCCATAAGGACGAGGTATAGCAGACCTCCGCTGCCACCGACCCGTTCTCAGTCATCGGTGAAAAGTGAGTGCACCACTTATTAGAAATAATCCATACCCAATACCAAGATTGACATTCCCATATTCCCACTAGACTATTAACTGTACAAGTGCAATACCAAAACACTCAGTCCTACAGAGTGCAGAGGCGTAAACCCTCAACAGTCAATATCTAATGAGATAACCAGATAAAAAGGAACCAATGATCATGTGAGTTGTACATCCAAGGCTCAGTTAGTCACAACAGGCTGAGTTAGTCACACAAACAATTTCCTTTCAAGATTCATTCAAACTCATTTAGCGTTTCTCAAAACGTTCCATAAAATTCGTCACCAAAAACATCTGAGTACGAGAAATCGTACAAAACATTCCATAAGTCCAAAACACAACAAGCTGAGTACGAGAAATCGTACCTGGTATATGTAGAAGAAGCAGTAACCAACTTGAAAATGCGAACTACTTCCACTAATCACCTATAATTAAAGTATTCCAAGCATTAATTAGTTAAGGCACTATAATGCTACACATCCCCCATTTATTAGTCTATAGTTTTGTTTAACAGTTACTCCCTCCTAAGGATCTGGTTAGATCTCGTAATTAAATCTTTTGTGCATACTTAACTTATTCCATTTACCCACTCCCGATTATAGGTTTGTTTAATTTAATCCCTGGGTTACGATTGGCTAACTTACTTTGACACCTATTAAGGTTTAGGATGTGTATTTCCCCCTAATAGTCTACCTGGATGTCATACTAACCTTTAATATTTTTAATTGCCACGTAGGAATTAGGTTTTCCCAATTTTCCTTTCCCCTCTTATATATGTTTCCCATAAGGGAATGTAACCTCTTTTATTACTTCTAATGTATTTATATATACACTTATATTTTCCTTAGGATTTATCCAAAACATTCTTTAAGAATTCTTACTGTATTTAATTATATCTAATATCTTTTAGACATCTCCACAACTGATATATGGTTATAAAATAAAGTGTGCCCTAGTTAATTAAGCATATTAACCTCCATAATAATAATATGTAGTTTAGTTTATACCTCGATTTGATGTAAATCCCTATTTAATTCCTCTCATATAAATACATTTATGTGTAAACAACTTTACTTCACCGAAAAGATAACACCCAAAATATTTATAAACATACTGATATAAAATGTTAATTTAGGTTTAATTATTTTCCCATCATAAAAAGTTAATTACCCAACCTTACTTTAATTTTTAGTTACATTAAAAACCTTATATTATAGGTTATTCTTAAGAAAAAAACTCATAAACATAATTTTTAAACCTATTTACCCTTGTCCAAAAATCCCCAAACTTATTATATAATAACTATAACATTTTACACATATTATAAAATTTTTATTTCATAAAAATATCTTTTAAAATCACCCAAATAAACCCATAATACCCGTAACTTGCAAAAATCATAACTTATGTTTAAAAGCTCAAAACCCATATTAATTTACATCAAAATAAACTAGATTTTATAAGGAATCTATGGTTAAAATTTCAAGTCAAACACATTCGGGAAGGCCATTAAATAAATCTAGCAAGTTAGGGTTTATTTCTGAATATGATATAAAAAACTTATACTTATATTTTAAAACGTTTTAATCGTGGCCGTCCGTTTCTTTTAACTGAGATCGGACGGCTCCTGATCGTCGAGTTCATCAGTGAACTCAAATTCGATCCCGAGTACTAATCTACCGTTTTCCTCTAATCCACAGAACCAAATCGAGTGGTTCTTGTTCCATTGAATTCGAAATTCCAAGACGCATCTATTGACACCAATTTCCCCAAATTTCATGCAGTATTACGCAAGATTGAATCTGGGTTCGAGTTAGGTTGAGTTTCGGGTTTTCGAATCCGATTTTGCCAATTCCTCTCGATATAATGCATAATTGAATAAATTGCTTTGTGGGTTTGGTCGGAAACATGACCACGAACATCAATATCGGAGCAATTTGATCAGAAACTCACCGGAATTGCATTAACGGGGCGAAATCGAATCTGGAAAACTGGAAATCATTATTTCATGTGCAGTTCGAGTAGCCTACTTCAGGGTCAACTCGTGCTAACTGAGATTGATTCAATCCATGTCACCTACGTCATTTTAAAGTAGACATGTAACTCTAGATGTTAGTGGAAGAATCATTGAATTTGATAAACTAGGAGAAAGTTATAGATCTCACAAGATCCGAGTTTACCTAGTTGGTTCGGGATGAAACTGGGCAGAATTACCGCCGTGATCGAGTGGCCAACTTTAGACAGATCTATCTCCCAAACCCGTGAGAATCAGCCTTGGCCATAAACATGAAAGTTGTAGAGGGATTAGAGACCTTCAAAACAAGCTAAAGAACACGAGATTTGGATGAGAATTGAAGAAGTTATGGCGTGACGAAGTTTACCCGATTTCAGGCAAAACTGCAGTTCTGGGTTACGAACTTGCGAGGAGCCAACTTTGGATCAATATTCCGGTCATTGTAGAAGGAGTTAGATAGTGTGTGAGTAATGGTTGGAAAGAGGAAAGATAGAAGAATCGAATGAAAGAAACGGCATACCAAATGGTGGAGTAGGGAAAAAGATATAGGTGTCTAAAGATCGACCCTCGACATGCCAAAACCGCTGGGAAAATCAACCGGTTAAGTGTTGGGTGCTGACTGGGCGTGACACGTGTCCTGGACACGTCAGCATCCTTCAAAATTTGGCTCTAAACTTCAATCTATCATAACTTTGGCTAGGATGATCCGTTTTTGACGTTCTTTTTATCGATCTTCATGGTTTTTCATAACTATTTATTGGTGTAGGTTTCATGGCCTAGTTTGACCATTCTCAAAAAGTCAACTCTAGCAAGGCTTAATAAGCTTAAGGTTTCTAGAATTTATATTGACTTTTATGTTTCAAAACAATGTTCCAACACTTCCTAAAATCTTTATAATATATTTGGAGTGTTTAGAAATTTTCCCAAGATTTATTGACTTATAAATCTTATTATTAAATTCATAATAATATATATAATGTATAATAATTAGGGTTAAATAGGAGAAAACCCCTAAATAAATTCACAACTCCATATAATAATTTAATATTCATTATTCCATATAATAATTTAATTTTAACAAAAGAAATCCCCTAAATTAAAATTAATTTAGGGGTATTTCAGTATATCCCCCTTAAAAGAAACTTCGTCCCGAAGTTTTAATACCAACTAATAGCTACTCACACCACATCAGGTGTGCTGTCAAAAATTACCAGAATGTTCATCCAATAACAATCCCAACCAAAATTCCATACCAATCCATTCCACTCATTTCCATTTCCAGATTCCACGCAAAATTATTCAGCGTCAAACCAAACCAAGATTTTCATAAATAGAAATCAAGATTCACACAATGTATAAATCAAGTACATGCATACACCTCTCCATCATTCCACTAACAAAACAAACAGGGCATAATCTGGATGAGGTGACGAAGGAAGAGTATGCACTACCCCCCGAAAAGAGCCAAGGTACGCCCTCGTACCGCTATGAACAAGAACCCAGTAGAGGCAAGAATACAAGGAAATATCATGGAATAGATGTGGGTACTTCACTCTCATAGAGTCCTCAGTCTCCCAAGTAGCTTCTTCAACCCCATGATGCTCCCAAAGAACTTCACTAGCTTGACTGATCTGCCTCTCGTTTCCCGGACCTTCGTGTCCAGGATCTGAATGGGAGTCTCCTCATATCTCAGTGTAGGTTCAATCTCCAATCTCTCTGGCTGTAGAACGTGAGAAGGGTCAGGTACATACTTCTTCAGCTGCGATACATGAAATACGTCATGTACCTTCCCCAACTCTGCTGGTAGGTCTAGTCGATACGCTGCTGGGCCCACGCGCTCCGTAATCTTGTACGGACCAACATACTTAGGGCTTAGCTTTCCTCTCATCCCAAATCTGAAGATACCTCTCATCGGAGACACTCGTAGGAAAACCATATCACTGATCTGAAATTCAAGCTCTCTGGTACGCTGATCCCCGTAAGATTTCTGCCTAGACTGCGCTGCCCTCATGTGCTGCTGAATAACCCTGATGTCGTCCTGCAGTCTCTGAATATACTCTGGGCCAATCACAACTGTCTCAGCAGGGTCACTCCATGATAAAGGTGTTCGGCACGGTCTGCCATACAGAGCCTGAAATGGGGCCATGCCGATAGACGAGTGATAAGAATTGTTGTAGGAGAACTCCACCAAGTGTAGACGCTCTATCCAACTACCCTGATAGTCTAAGGCGACCGCTCTCAACATATCTTCTAGTGTCTGGATCGTCCTCTCGGTCTGCCCATCTGTTTGAGGGTGGAAGGCTGTGCTAAGTCGCAACTGAGTACCAAATGCCTCCTGTACCTGACGCCAAAATCTACTAAGGAAACGTGCATCACGATCGGAGACGATCGTCTTCGGTACCCCATGGTACCGGATGTGCTCTGTGGTGAACACCTCAGCTAGTTTGGGCACCTTCCATGTGTCCTTGATAGGTATAAACTTAGCTGTCTTAGTTAGCCTATCGACTATCACCCAAATTGTGTTCAATCCACCTCTGGCTGGAGGAAGCCGACCACAAAATCCATACTAATATCGTCAAACTTCCAGCACGGTACTGGTAACGACTGAATCTGGCCTCCTGGTCGCCGATGCTCGAACTTCACCTTCTGACAGGTGAGACATCGCGAGACGAAATCTGCTACATCCCTCTTCATCCCGCTCCACCAGAATAACTTCTTTAGATCCTTGTACATCTTGGTGGCTCCAGGATGTACTGACAATGTAGAGGAATGAGCTTCAGAGAGAATCCTGGTCTGAAGTTCTGTCGCATCCTGAGGAACACAGAGTCTGCCTCTGACCCGAAGGTGTCCCTCGCTGTCTAGCTCGTAGTCATACTTCAGACCATCAGTCAACCCATCTGCTAATTTCTGCCTGATACCCTGTAGATACACATCACTATCCTGAGCTGCATATACCTCCTCAGCTATCGTGGTCGTCTCTATGAGAGCAAGAAGTGAATATGCTCTTCTGCTCAGAGCGTCTGCCACGACATTACCTTTACCCTCAGTGTACTGGAGGTCGATATCATAATCAGCTAGTAGCTCGACCCACCGTCGCTGTCTCAAGTTCAGCTCCTTCTGGGTCCAGATGTTTTCAAACTTTTATGATCTGTCATAATTCGGACCGTGGCTCCGTACAGGTAGTGCCGCCAGATCTTTAAGGCAAAGACTATGGCTAGGAGCTCAAGGTCGTGTGTGGGATAATTTTCTTCGTGCTTCTTCAGCTGTCGAGAAGCGTAAGCCACGACTCTGCCATTTTGCATCAAAACTCCACCGATCCCCTTGCCTGAAGCGTCACAGTAAACCTCGAATCCCTCATTCCCCTCGGGAATCACCAATACAGGAGCTGTGGTCAGAGCATCCTTCAGTGCCTTAAAGGAGACCTCACATGCCTCTGTCCATACAAACGGGCTATCCTTCTTCATCAGAGAGGTTAAGGGCTTGGCTAGCCTAGAGAAATCCTTCACAAAGCGTCTATAATAGCCAGCCAACCCAAGGAAGCTCCGAATCTCAGTCACTGAGCGAGGCCTGTGCCAGCTCTTTACTGCCTCAATTTTCGCTGGGTCCACTGAAACTCCCTCAGCTGAGATCACATGACCAAGAAATGATACCTTGTCCAGCCAGAATTCGCACTTGCTGAACTTGGCATAGAGCTGCCTCTCTCTCAGAGTCTCCAAGACTGTCCTCAAATGCTGCTCATGTTCCTCTTTGCTCTTGGAGAAGATCAGAATGTCGTCTATGAATACGACCACTGACTTATCTAGCTGGGCTTGGAAGACCTCTGCATCAAATCCATAAATCTCGCCGGTGCATTGGTCAGTCCAAACGGCATCACTGTGAACTCATAGTGGCCGTATCTGGTCCGGAAGGCTGTCTTCTCTATATCTGACTCAGCTACAGCTATCTGATGATACCCGGAACGCAGATCAATTTTAGAGAACACCTTAGCTCCCCTCAGCTGGTCGAACAGGTCATCGATCCTGGGCAGTGGGTACTTGTTCTTGATTGTGACATTGTTCAGCTCTCTGTAGTCGATACAGAGTCTCAGGCTTCCGTCCTTTTTCTTGACGAAGAGCACTGGAGCACCCCAAGGTGAGACACTGGGTCTGATGAAACCCTTATCTAGCAGTTCCTGCAGTTGCTTCTTCAATTCCACCATCTCTGTAGGGCCCATCCGGTAAGGAGCCTTGGCAATTGGTCCTGTACCGGGTATGAGGTCGATGTTGAACTCAACCTCCCTCAATGGTGGTAGTCCAGGTAACTCCTCCGGAAAGACGTCGGGGTACTCCGACACAACAGGTACGTCATTCTTGAACTTTGGATCTGTCCTCAGATCCTGGGCATAAAGTAGTAGGCGGTCGCTCCCTTGGACACTTCCTTCATCAGGGATAGTGCCGATACAACCTTCACAGTCGGCTGTTTGGGCTGCATTCGGTATGAAACTGTGATCCCTGTGGCTGACTTCAAGAGGAGGCGATGCTCTGCGCAGTGTAGCCTACCTCTGTATCTCTGTAGTGTGTCCATGCCCACAATTATGTCGAACCCCATGCCAGGGAAGACAATGGCATCAAAGAGGAAATCTGCTTCCTTGATGCGTATGTTCAAGTCCTTACATTGCTTACTGCACTTGATTAATTCTCTGGATGGCAATAAGACTGAGCAATCATGGATATCTTCTGTAGGGGCATCTATCTTAGCATGGAATGCCTGGGATATGAATGAATGGGAGGCTCCGGAATCAAACAGAACAGTGGCTTCCACCTCATTAATTAAGAACGTGCCTGAAATCACAGAGTAAATTCTAAGATTCTCAGGCATTATTCCCAAGGTAATAAATCAGGCTAGTAGTTATACCTGTGATGACCATCCCATTGCTCTTCGCTTGAGCCTGGTTCAACACAGTTAACCTGATCTCTGAGTTCCCAACCCCTACAACGACGAAACAAACTTATAAGATTTCCATTCTTATTAAGGTCTTCATGAGCATTTAATGACTACAATGCTGAAATTGCATAAATTACAAAGCTAGATCTGTCTAAAGGTCAGGTTTAAACGGCCAGGTTTCATGTGAGTCTGGTTGATGATGGATGTGGGGGCTGTGTGGGGCTTAATTCTCTTCACCCCATGGTAGATAAGTCTGGCTGCTCCCCCGAATATCAGCACATCACCCGACTTCAGGAGGATCTTTGTGGCAAGATCCATTCTCTTCTGATCTCCAAATAGGAATTCCGCGTCGTCTCCAAGTGATATGGACACCACTGGAACTCCTCTGGTGATGGACTCCAGAGACTCGTCCCTATCCTGATGCATTCCTAGCTTACCTTCTTTCTCATAGAAGTTGATGATGCACACGTCTGAGGTTAGGTCTGGGACGGGCTCATCCTCCAATTCCTGGGCTGCTTTAACTGCAGCTCCAATGATGGTCTGCAACTCACCTGGAATTGGTGGCACCTCCACCTCTTCGTAGGTTCTAGTGGTGTGGTCCCACTTCTTACCTAGGCACATGATCTTCACCTTCATGGTTGCACCGTTCTTGAAGGTAGGGGTGTAAAAGTTTCCTCCTTTCACACCTAATTCTCTGATCTTGAGGATTAATGCATATTGGTCAGCTGGGGTCAAAAATTCTCGTAATAACCATCCCAGGTCTCAATATCTCACACTTCTCTGGCGGGTGTGGTTTGGCCTCAAAGGAAATGGTGGGTGTGGAAATAGGCAATACAGGAAAGCAAATATCGAAAGCTGAACGAAAACAACAGTTGCCATTAAGTAATCAAGTCAATGTTTAAACTGGTCTTAGCACAAAGGTGTAAAAGAAAGAGGGATTTATAGTTCATCCCTTTACAATGCAGAGGAAAAATTATTTGAAGAAATGAAGCAAAACGAAGGTCTAAGCTTCTTCAGTAGGAAAGTAGTCCTCACCAGGTGAACTCGGGTCATCACTCGCCGATTCGACACGGTCCACCAGGTTGAGAACTGGTGCTTTGCCTGGCCTCTGAGGGTAGTTCTGGGCAGGACGATGGGTAGATGGTCCAGCACCTCCGGTGCCACCTCTACCTCCTCCTCCACTTGTATTAGTAGCTGGGGCTTTAGTCGCTGACCCGGTGCGTGGCTTGTAGTTCCTGGAATCCGGGTTCGAGAAGCACTCAAAGGATCTATGCCCCTTCCTGCCACAGTGGTGACACGTCACCAGAGTCCCGTCACACTCCTTTCCTGGATGGTCCTTCTCACACTTCCTGCAGAAGTACCTTCTTACGGTTGGTTTCCACTAGGTGGATGGGAGCGGATTGGCTCCGCATCCAATATGTGAAGGAACCATGGCTTTTCATTCTTCCCCTTGTAGAACTTGCCCTTCCTTTCATAGTTCTGGGAAGAGTTTCCTCCACTACCTCCTCCAGCATCTCCCTTCCTCTTGCCTAGCACAGAATCCTGATAGGCAATGGTGGTTTCGCAAGTCGTTGTCATCCAGTCATATTTACCTGTAAAGTTTTTCCCCTGGTGGAACCGATCATGTTCATTATCCTGAAGTTCAAGCCAGTATGAAATTTATCCACCAGGTACCTCGGAGCGTAAGCTCCCTCTCCAATGACAGCAAGCAACTCCACAAACTTGTCATAGTATTCAGCAACAGAGGAAGTCCCTTGCTTCAGCTGCTCAAATTCACTTCTCATCCTCTTTTGTAGGTAGGACGGGTAGAACTTAGCTCTCAAGGCCACCAGAAAAGCTTGGAAATCAAAGTTCGCCTGAGCGGTCAGCTCGGCTCTGGCTGTCTGCCACCATCGATGAGCTGGCCCTTGGAGGAAGTATGCCGCTATGTCCACTTGGCGATCTGCTGGGACATGTAGAGAGGTAAAAGCCTTTTGAATCTCAGCGATGTATTTCTCCAGGGCTTTCGGTACTGGCTGGCCTTCATAGACTGGGGGACGAAGATCGTTGACTGCTTTCAACCAGTTGAACTCTCGCGGACCGTGGGGTGGTGGTGGCGGTGGTTGAGGGATCTGAGCCTGCTGCTGAGCTAATGCAGCGGTTACAATCTGAGCTATGACCTCAGGGGTAACAGCATCGGGTCCGTAACCACCTGGGGGTCCCGCTCCTCGTCCTCCTCTTCCTCCGCGTCCTCCTCTTCCTCCTCTTTGAGACATTTAGCTGGTGAGGATGGTGTTTATTGTTCAGAAGTTGTTATTAATTCTAGACATCTATGTAGTAACGTGCGAAGTGTTTCATAACTACCCAGGGACGGTGTGTAGTTAGAGTGTATGAGTGATGTAAATAAGGTCAAGTATGGGGTAAGGGTAACGTGCCTTTCTGGATCCTCACTTCCCAATTCTACCCCAGTTCCCCAGTTTTAAGGGCACCTATATTCTAAGTATTTCACTCGGCTTGTTTTCTCGGGCTCAGAGCGTAACTACGCTCTGATACCACTTTCTGTAACGCCCCTACTTATCATAAATGCAGCGGAAATAAAATACTAAGGCGATTACAGATCATCGGGTTCCAAACACCCGGCTCCAAACCTCACCAATTACAACTTATGACATTACAAGAGCTACGGTCTGAACTCGAGAAAACATAACATAAAAGAATAATAACAAAATACAATAGCTCTCCAAAGTTCCTAATTCCCATCCCATACACTCATACTCTTCGTGGCTACCTGTATAGCAATTCGTACCTGCAAGATGAAACCAAGCAGCCCACCCCAGGAGGGGTGAGTCAGTTCCCTGGAATGGAACTGGTACAACTCTCCAAAATAACAGTTTAAAACATAACTCTTAAAATAAACAATAAGTTGAAGCCAAACACTTAGAACAAAAGCAGAAGAACAAGGCACACCAAAACACCAAGTCAAAGATAACAAGTCAAGGATAGAGGCAAATAACATGAAGGTAAAGTGAGCCAACATAAAGGAAACCACGCCAGAAGTTAGTGAACATCCATTGCTTAAGTTAGATTCAGTTCCAATAGGATTAGATAGACCCAAGTAGTCACAAGGACTGGAAATGTAAGAAGATATCCAAGAACCTTAACTCAAGAGTGGAATAAACCCAGTGGGGAGATGGCCCCCACCGCCAGTCAGTTGTCACAAGGACGAGGTAAACAGACCTCCGCTGTCAGTTGCCACAAAGGGCGGTATAGCAGACCTCCGCTGCCACCGACCCGTTCTCGGTCATCGGTGAAAAGTGAGTGCACCACTTATAGAAATAATCCATACCCAATACCAAGATTGACATTCCCATATTCCCACTAGACTATTAACTGTACAAGTGCAATACCAAAACACTCAGTCCTACAGAGTGCAGAGGCGTAAACCCTCAACAGTCAATATCTAATGAGATAACCAGATAAAAGGAACCAATGATCATGTGAGTTGTACATCCAAGGCTCAGTTAGTCACAACAGGCTGAGTTAGTCAACAAACAATTTCCTTTCAAGATACATTCATACTCATTTAGCGTTTCTCAAAACGTTCCATAAAATTCGTCACCAAAGCATCTGAGTACGAGAAATCGTACAAAACATTCCATCAAGTCCAAAAACATCAAGCTGAGTACGAGAAATCGTACCTGG
The DNA here is from genome assembly GCA_023374045.1 of Limonium bicolor. Taxonomy (NCBI): domain Eukaryota; kingdom Viridiplantae; phylum Streptophyta; class Magnoliopsida; order Caryophyllales; family Plumbaginaceae; genus Limonium; species Limonium bicolor. The sequence goes on from CM041781.1 coordinate 52,023,464, forward strand.
TATATGTAGAAGCAGTAACCAAACTTGAAAATGCGAACTACTTCCACTAATCACCTATAATTAAAGTATTCCAAGCATTAATTAGTTAAGGCACTATAATGCTACATCCCCCATTTTATTAGTCTATAGTTTTGTTTACAGTTACTCCCTCTTAAGGATCTGGTTAGACCTCGTAATTAAATCTTTTGTGCATACTTAACTTATTCCATTTACCCACTCCCGATTAAAGGTTTGTTTAAATTAATCCCCTGGTTACGATTGGCTAACTTACTTTGACACCTATTAAGGTTTAGGATGTGTATTTCCCCCTAATAGTCTACCTGGATGTCATACTAACCTTTAATATTTTTAATTGCCACGTAGGAATTAGGTTTATCCCAATTTTCCCTCTTAATATGTTTCCCATAAGGAATGTTACCTCTTTTATTACTTCTAATGTATTTATATATACACTTATATTTCCTTAGGATTTATCCAAAACATTCTTTAAGAAATTCTTACTGTATTTAATTATATCTAATATCTTTTAGACATCTCCACAACTGATATATGGTTTATAAAATAAAGTGTTTGCCCTAGTTTAATTAAGCATATTAACCTCCATAATAATAATATGTAGTTTAGTTTAATACCTCGATTTTTATTTAATATCCCATTTATTTATTTCTCATATTAATACATTTATGTGTAAACAACTTTTACTTCACCGAAGATAACACCCAAAATATTATAAAACATACTGATATAAAATGTTAATTTAGGTTTAATTATTTTTCCCATCTAAAAAGTTAATTACCCAACCTTACTTTAATTTTTAGTTACATTAAAAACCTTATATTATAGGTTATTCTTATGAAAAACTCATAAACATAATTTTAAACCTATTTACCCTTGTCCAAAAATCCCAAACTTATTATATAATAACTATAACATTTTACACATATTATAAAATTTTTATTTCATAAAAATATCTTTTAAAATCACCCAAATAAACCCATAATACCCGTAACTTGCAAAAATCATAACTTATGTTTAAAAGCTCAAAACCCATATTAATTTACATCAAAATAAACTAGATTTTATAAGGAATCTATGGTTAAAATTTCAAGTCAAAACACATTCGGGAAGGCCATTAAATAAATCTAGCAAGTTAGGGTTTATTTCTGAATATGATATAAAAACTTATACTTATATTTTAAAACGTTTTAATCGTGGCCGTCCGTTTCTTTTAACTGAGATCGGACGGCTCCTGATCGTCGAGTTCATCAGTGAACTCAAATTCGATCCCGAGTACTAATCTACCGTTTCCTCTTAATCCACAGAACCAAATCGAGTGGTTCTTGTTCCATTGAATTCGAAATTCCAAGACGCATCTATTGACACCAATTTCCCCAAATTTCATGCAGTATTACGCAAGATTGAATCTGGGTTCGAGTTAGGTTGAGTTTCGGGTTTTCGAATCCGATTTTGCCAATTCCTCTCGATATAATGCATAATTGAATAAATTGCTTTGTGGGTTTGGTCGAAAATGACCACGAACATCAACATCGGAGCAATTTGATCAGAAACTCACCGGAATTGCATTAACGGGGCGAAATCGAATCTGGAAAACTGGAAATCATTATTTCATGTGCAGTTCGAGTAGCCTACTTCATCTGGGTCAACTCGTGCTAACTGAGATTGATTCAATCCATGTCACCTACGTCATTTTAAAGTAGACATGTAACTCTAGATGTTAGTGGAAGAATCATTGAATTTGATAAACTAGGGAGAAAGTTATAGATCTCACAAGATCCGAGTTTACCTAGTTGGTTCGGGATGAAACTGGGCAGAATTACCGCCGTGATCGAGTGGCCAACTTTAGACAGATTTATCTCCCAAACCCGTGAGAATCAGCCTTGGCCATAAACATGAAAGTTGTAGAGGGATTAGAGACCTTCAAAACAAGCTAAAGAACACGAGATTTGGATGAGAATTGAAGAAGTTATGGCGTGACGAAGTTTACCCGATTTCAGGCAAAACTGCAGTTCTGGGTTACGAACTTGCGAGGAGCCAACTTTGGATCAATATTCCGGTCATTGTAGAAGGAGTTAGATAGTGTGTGAGTAATGGTTGGAAAGAGGAAAGATAGAAGAATCGAATGAAAGAAACGGCATACCAAATGGTGGAGTAGGGAAAAAGATATAGGTGTCTAAAGATCGACCCTCGACATGCCAAAACCGCTGGGAAAATCAACCGGTTAAGTGTTGGGTGCTGACTGGGCGTGACACGTGTCCTGGACACGTCAGCATCCTTCAAATTTTGGCTCTAAACTTCAATCTATCATAACTTTGGCTAGGATGATCCGTTTTTGACGTTCTTTTTATCGATCTTCATGGTTTTTCATAACCTATTTATTGGTGTAGGTTTCATGGCCTAGTTTGACCATTCTCAAAAAGTCAACTCTAGCAAGGCTTAATAAGCTTTAAGGTTTCTAGAATTTTATATTGACTTTTATGTTTCAAAACAATGTTCCAACACTTCCTAAAATCTTTATAATATATTTGGAGTGTTTAGAAATTTTCCCAAGATTTATTGACTTATAAATCTTATTATTAAATTCATAATACTATATAATAATGTATAATAATTGGGTTAAATAGGAGAAACCCCTAAATAAACTTCACAACTCCATATAATAATTTAATTCATTATTCCATATAATAATTTAATTTAACTCCCATCCTAATTATTTCCTAAATTAATTTAAATAAATTATGGGTTTTTATAATAATTAAGTTAACAAAAGACATCCCCTAAATTAATTTAACATTAATTTAGGGGTTATTTCAGTGTTAAAAGATCCAATAGAGTTATTAATAAGTGTACATAAATAACCCTTCAGATTAAATCCTATTCAGGACTTGTGTGACCAGACGTTGACCGGGAACTAAACATACAGTCTACGGTGAACGGTATGCGGATCTTGCAACCGTTTTCTAACGATTACATTGGCTGGCGGTGCTATTCTTGTTGTTTGAAATAACGACCAAGATAATTAATGTAAAATGTTGTTGTACTACTTGCACACTGTGGTATTTTTTATGTGCAGTGATTGTTGCACTACAACGTGTATGTCCCACGCATACAAACCACTCCTATACCAGTGATTAATACCTGCGTTAGTATACCGAACCTTGTACTCAAGTCTCTCATTAACTTCACTTTATAAAATACGTCATGATCCTAAACGTGATAATTGACCAATACACATTGTGTTATGTTTAACTTCTTTATATGACATTACAATTATATACTTTCGAGATGAGGAGCCAGTTGGATCTGGCCATGCATGCTAAGGGAGTTGTACCTGTCTCAGGTCGTCTCCTACTACGTCGCCGGAACATTCAGTTGGGAGGAAGACTTTATTCCTTCCGGGATTCAAATGCCCTTCAGTTCGAGGAAGACTTTTATTCCTCTAGTGGGTTCTTATTTCCACGCCATTCAGTTCAGGGGTTGAACTACGTCATCTCCTGGGGTTTTTATACCCAACCTTTCTTTAAACGAGGTCACTATACCTCCACTATTTCAGATATAAGTTATAACTGTCAGTACCATTGTGTGGACCGACTATCAGTAAGAATTCAGTTCAGCACTCGACCTTCTGCTGTTTTTTTCTTGTTGTTTCTATGTGACATTATTTGTCCTTGTGTGGATACTTGTTATCATCAGATTATGCTTGTTACAGCTTTATAAAAAATGAACTGCATGTATTCGACAAAGTAGTTTGGTGTGGCCCGGTAGACGATGGGCTGCACGTTTCCATACCAGAGTTGTTTGCTGAGCCCCTTTGGGGCACCCCCATTTTTCAGGTACCTGAAGATTGGAAGATTCACTCACTTAGTGTAGTGGGGTAGAACCAAGCTTTGGGAGTCTACTATTAGTTTTATTTGTTATTTCAGTTTGTACTTTTGAGTTTGATTCCTAGTATCTCGGGTTGTATCTGTATTCCAGACCGTGACATTTGAGGATTGTATTTGGACTTAGCCTTGTTGGTCACAAGGGTGGCCAACGGCATTGTGATACCGCCCGGTTGTTGTATTTATTTCCGCTGCAGTTGTATTTATTTGGGAGTGATCGCCGTTCAGTTTATTGGATTTCGGGTTGGGGTATTACAAAAATGGTATCAGAGCGTAGTTACGCTCTGGATACAAGGATACACCGAGATTAGGATATCTAAGACTTTAGGTTAAGGGTTGAGAGATAGTATTGAAAGAGTTTAAGTTAGTTTTACTTAGACCACTATCCAAGACCAGGATTTTGACCACAGTGCCTAATATACCTCAACATCCTGCAGATGTCAGGAAGAGGAGGACGACGTGGACAGGCTGATGAGGAGCCAAACATCAGGCTGGCAGACATTGCCACCTTGATTGCTCAGGCATTTGCACAGGCGGGGGTTGCACAGCAGCAGCAGTTACCTCCACCACCACCACCCAGGGAGAGAGACTGGGTGAAGAGTTTGGCTGATCTGAGGCCGACTGCATTCAAGGGGCAGACTGACCCTGCTCACTTAGAAACCTACATCATGGAGATGGAGACAGCGTTCGAGACGCTTGCAGTCCCAGCTAGGGAAAAAGTAAGACTTGCTGCCTTTTTATCTGAAGGATGCAGCTAGAGATTGGTGGAACATGGTGAAAGCCGACCACCTGATGACCCAGCTTTTACTTGGGGACATTACACTGCACTGCATTACTTAGGGGCAAATACTACCCGGCCCACACCAGGATGGTGAAGACTCGGGAGTTTGACGCCTTGGAGCAGACGGGGAAGATGTCAGTGGATGAGTACTATGCGAAGTTCACTTCGCTACTCAGACTATTACCCGGCATAGGATACTCGGACCAGGTGTTGGTCGACCGATTCTACGGGGGACTGAGCCCTCGACTTCAGTTTGGGATGGGACCAATCATCCCCACCAGTTTGCAGGTAAAACAGGAAAGACATAAATCAGTTGGAAATCTTATTACATACTATACCCCACATGGGAGATTGGAGATAATATCTTGAGATTTCAGGAATGCTATCATGCTGCTCCGTAGTGGAGATCACTTGTAAGAGAAGGGATGCTTTGAGCTCCCAAAAGAGGAAGGACGGACCTGGTGGCGAAGATGCCAAGCAGGGGAACTCCAACAAAAGAAACAACCCTATCAGAAAGGACAGGGTCCTATCAAGGGAAGGGGAACCAAACTACTGGAACCCCCAGTCAGGAACCCGGAGCAGCAGCAACTACACAGAAAACCTACCCATCTAAGGGTAGGAACTCTAAGTTAAATTGAGACTTTTGTGATTACTTCAGTACCTTTGGGATGTATATTGACCTTGATTGTATTAGGTTCCGGACATGGCTCAAACACGGGTCAGAAGTATGTCCGCCGTTTCAACTGTAAGCAATGCGGAAAGGACCACCCCGGCGTTGACTGCCAAGGGGAGAAAGTCACGTGCCGCTACTGTCAGATACTCGGGCATCGTGCCTTCGAGTGTATCCGGAACCCGGAGAGCAGGAACTACCGCCCGGGAGCAAAGCCAAACACCGGCCCTAAGAATGGAGCTAGCGATACTCGCCCTCCATCAACAAACCAGGCTCAGGGGTATAAGGGCAAAGGCCCAGCATCGGGACCCGCCCTACATGTCATGGACCGCTCAGATGAGGCTGGTCCTTCTTCTAACCCAGGTATTTCTAAACCATGTGAACCGTTATTGAGCAATGAATGATGTGAATGAGTGCTTGCATGCCTTGATTGCCTAGTTGCATAGGAAGGAATTAGTAAGACTCACTAGTAAAAATTTAAACCACGTAGGAAGCTATAAGATATGCTTTCCTATCCCCTCACCGCCCTCCCTGGAAGAAAACATTATCAAAATACAAGAACCAGGGAACGAACAATGTAAGGTTATCCAACCAGGATTGATACTACTCAAAGGATACCTAACACCGGAGACACAAATTGCAATCATCAGAAGGTGTCAAGAATTGGAGCAGGACCAGGAGGGTTCTACACTCCAGAATTTCCAGGAGGATCAAAAATGAAGCTGAAAATGATGTGCTTGGGAAAGGATTGGAATCCTTATACCAAGAATTACCAGGATACAAGAAATGGAGATGGAGCTCAAGTGCCAAAATCCAGAAGAATTTTTACAAATTGTGGAACAAGCAGTTACTACAGTACAGCTCAGCAGATGGAAGAAGATCCAGTTCCCAACTTAAGGCTGATCTATGTATCATCAACTTCTATGAAGAAGGAGGCCGTTTAGGGCTACACCAGGACAATGATGAAACAAAAGGGTCCCTTGACCAGGGGATACCAGTATTATCTATGTCTATTGGAGATGACGCAGAGTTCCTTTATTGCGAGCAGAAGCGTGTGGACCTTGCAAAGAAAATTATATTGAGTTCAGGAGATGTTTTAATAATGGGTGGAAAGTCAAGGTTGCTATACCATGGAATTAAGAGGGTTAAGCTAAACACAGCACCTTCGACAGTGATAAACACCACTCACATGAGACCAGGAAGATTAAGTTTGACTTTTAGAAAGTATTAGTGTTGTAATTTGTTTTTGGACATCAGAAAGGAGATCATATCATCATGAAGCATTATTGTCATGAAAGTGAATGTCTTTAGACCCCATCATATACCAAAGTACTTACTCAGATTCTGTTATTAGGTTGTGCTAAGGAGACGGAAGGTGCCTTAAGTATACTTACTGAGGAGGAGCCCGCAAGGGCGGCTCGATTCTCACTGGTACCTTTCCGGTTAATGGAGTGGATGCATTAGTACTGTTCGACTCCGGAGCCTCACATACTTTCGTTTCGCCTACGCTTGCGGGGAAGTTGGGGCTAGACGCTGTAGAGTTACCTGATTTTAAGGTGGCACTCCCGTCTAAGGAGAAGATCAGTTGCACTCGTCTTTATAGAGGAGCCACTATCAGTATTAAGGAGGAGGAATTTCCTATTGACCTTATTGAGTTCAGAGGTCTAGGATTCGACGTTATAGCCGGGATGGACTGGCTGGGGCGGCACAGAGGCCGCATTCTTTGTGCAGAGCGCAGACTGCTACTTAAGAGTCCATCAGGAGTGACAGTATCTTACCGTCAGAGCCCTAGGGCACCATCGATAAAAGTTATCTGCTATGTCTATGTACAAGCAAGTCAGGAAGCAGAAGGAGGTATATTATGCTATGTTCAGGATGTGAGCATGACCCTGATTTTGATCCAGCTATGCCAGTGGTGTCGGATTTTCCAGATATTTTTCCAAAGGAACTTCCAGGCTTACCGCCATCCAGAGAGGTAGAATTCTCCATTGAATTACTACCAGGTACCGGTCCCATAGCTAAGGCACCGTACCGTATGGCACCAGCAGAGATGGCTGAGTTGAAGGAGCAGTTGAAAGATTTATTGGACAAGGGATACATACGACCTAGCGTATCTCCTTGGGGAGCACCAGTCCTTTTTGTGAAGAAGAAGGATGGAAGCCTTCGTTTGTGTATTGATTACAGGGAGCTTAATGCAGTATCGGTGAAGAATAAATATCCACTACCACGGATTGATGATTTATTTGATCAGTTGAGAGGAGCAAAAGTTTTTTCGAAGATCGATTTGAGATCAGGCTACCATCAGATACCCATCAGGGAGCAGGACATAGAAAAGACAGCTTCAGAACACGGTATGGCCACTATGAGTTTACGGTTATGCCTTTTGGCTTGTCAAATGCACCTGCAGTCTTCATGGATTTGATGAACAGATTATTCAGAGAGCAGTTGGATAAGACCGTGGTTGTATTCATCGATGACATCCTAATCTACTCAAAGTCTAAAGAAGAGCATGAGAGTCACCTTCGACATGTACTTGAGATCCTAAGGGAGAACCAGCTTTATGCTAAGTTCTCCAAATGTGAGTTTTGGTTGGACAGAGTTTCTTTTCTAGGACATGTCATTTCAGATGCTGGGATCGCAGTGGATCCAGCAAAGATAGAAGCAGTTCGCACTTGGCCTAGGCCAAAGACAGTGACTGATATCAGGAGTTTCCTTTTGGGTTAGCAGGTTACTACAGAGGTTTGTCAGAGACTTCTCCAAAATAGCCAAACCTATGACCAGTTTAATGAAGAAGGACGCACCTTTCACATGGACTACTGAATGTGAGACCTCATTCGAGCTTCTGAAGAATGCTTTGACATCAGCACCAGTTTTGACTATCCCTGAAGGCACGAGGGTATGAGGTTTATTTATTGTGATGCATCAGGAGGGGACTAGGGTGTGTACTCATGCAGAATGGGAAGGTAGTCGCCTACGCTTCCCGACAGTTGAAGAAACATGAGGAAACTATCCCACACATGACTTGGAGCTTGGAGCTATTGTTTTTGCCTTGAAGATCTGGCGCCACTACCTGTATGGTGTCCAGATGACCGTATATTCGGATCATAAGAGTTTGAAATATGTATTCACCCAGAAGGAGTTAAATATGAGACAGAGGAGATGGGTTGAATTTCTTAAGGATTATGACATTGATTTGCAGTACAAGGAAGGGAAAGCTAATGTTGTAGCAGACGCATTGAGTCGACGAGCATATTCTCTTAATGCCATTGTGGCTAGCTCGAGTCTTATGGATGACATACGCAGAGCACAGCAGAGTGATCAGCGAATGATGGAGATCAGTCAGAAGTTGACTGACGGTACATTTGAGGGTGGAAAGTATGAGTTCCAGTTACATGATGATGGACTCATCAGATTGAAGGGAAGATTGTGTATTCCCAGAGACAGCACAGATATTAAGGAGCATATTCTTCGAGAGTCCCACACTCTCTACCACATGTCCATCCAGGAGCTTCTAAGATGTACAAAGATCTGAAGAGGTATTTCTGGTGGAGTGGTATGAAGGGCGACGTGACAGAGTATGTGATTCGATGTCTCACTTGTCAGAAAGTGAAATTCGAACATAGACGACCAGGAGGTATGGTACAGTCTATGCCAGTTCCAGAGTGGAAGTTTTATGATATCTCTATGGACTTCGTGGTGGGACTACCACCTACGAGAGGAGGACTTAATATGATTTGGGTGTGTTGTTGATCGACTGACTAAGGTTGCTAGGTTTATTCCGATGAAAGACACTTGGAAAGTGCCAAGTTAGCAGAGCTATTTGAGACAGAGATTATCAGACATCATGGAGTACCTAAGACTATTGTTTCAGATCGAGACACTAGATTTCTCTCACGATACTGGCGAGCTACTCGCGAAGCACTTGGCACTGAATTGAAGCTTAGCACAGCATTTCATCCTCAGACAGATGGTCAGTCAGAGAGGACTATTCAGACCTTAGAGGACATGCTACGAGCATGTGCCTTGGATTTTCAGGGCAGCTGGATAGATAGATTACATCTCATCGAGTTTGCTTATAATAACAGCTATCACGCCTCTATACAGATGTCACCTTTTCAGGCTTTATATGGCAGACCATGCCGCACACCTTTGTGCTGGGACGAGTCTAGTGAGACCGTCATCATTGGGCCTGAGTACTTGGAGCAAGTCCAGGCAGAAGTTCAGCAGATCAGAAACAATATGAAAGCAGCACAGGACAGACAGAAATCTTATGCTGATGAGAGGCGACGAGACCTTGAGTTCGCAGTTGGCGACCAGGTATTTCTACGAGTTTCACCCATGAAGGGTGTATTCAGATTTGGTCAGAAGGGCAAGCTAAGCCCGAAATTTGTAGGACCCTACGCTATCATAGAGCGGGTGGGCCTAGTGGCATATCGACTTGATTTGCCAGCCGAGTTGGGCAAAGTACACAATGTTTTTCACGTGTCTCAGCTTAAGAAATACATGCCTCATCCTTCTCATGTTCTACAACCAGAGACACTCTCTTTAGAACCAACAATGCGGTATGTGGAAACACCGCAAAGAATCTTAGATAGAAAGACACGAGAGACTCGAAACAAGTCTGTGAGCCTCGTGAAGGTTCTTTGGTCGAACCACGATGTGGAAGAGGCCACATGGGAACTCGAAGCTGATATGCGAGCGAAGTTTCCCTCATTATTTACCGACTAGGCACTTTAGTCTAGGGTACGGGGCGTACCCCTTTTTTGGGGGGTAGAGCCTTTTCATTTTTGAGTTTAGTGTGCATTTTGTGCACTTTTGTGCTTGCATTTGTTGCTTTTGTGCATTTCAGTTGTTGCACTTTTGTGCATTTCAGTTGTTGCACTTGTGTGCATTTCAGTTGTTGCACTTTTGTGCATTTCAGTTGTTGCACTTTTGTGCATTTCAGTGACACCTTGTCTTGTATGTGTTCTTGTGTAACACTGTGTTTGAATGTACCTTGTACTTCTACTTGATTGTGTGTACTTCATTACACTACAATGGAAATATTATATGCACTACGTTGCACCATTTGAAATGAAAAGTGATTGTGTTCACTGCCTCGCTTTACACTGCAAGTATATGTTATGACATTCCAAGTATTTCTGTTGTACTCGATATACACTATGAACTTAGGGATTAGAGACTTGGGACTTGATCCCTAAAAATTAGATTGAGTTGTGGATACTTAGAGGAACTTGATTCCCCCACAACCTTATACTTTAGATATGAGACTTCGGGGCGAAGTCCTTTTTAAGGGGGGTAGATTGAAATACCCCAAATCTAAATAATATTATTTAATCATTATTTATTGGAATATAATCCAAATATAAATCATTTCACGTACGCATGCAAACCCATGCATGAAAACGTTACGTAAAAACAGTCGTTTCACCATAAACGCTAAAACGCCTTAGAAGCATATGGTCAAACATGACCTTGTATGACCCTCTAATATTCAAACTAAATGGTCATACAATTATTATATGAATATACAATATATTCCCTAAGCTATATTCAGTCAAATACGCAAAATGCTCGGGAGTGCTCACACCCGCTCCTTAAAGCACGAAAAGTCCGGAGGAGTGCCGAGGTGGCACGAACTCCTATAAAATTAATTCCTAGAGTTCCTAACATCATTATTTATCATTCTAAAGAGAACCCACGAAGTGGTTTCTCAAAATTCAGCAAAAACCAAAGGAGGATTTCTTAGCGCTCCTTTTTGGCCCGGGAGTGTCCCGATGGCCCGTAATTTATGTCACGGGTTGATATAACCCCATATAACTCAATGTAACATCTTAGTATATGTTTATTTACTATAATAAGTGTTTACAAACACTTGGAACTCATAAAAAATTGGTTTCCCAAAATTTCCTTAGAGCACAAAACACACCTTCGGGTGTCACGAAAATGCGTTTTACGCAATTACCTTGTAGTTTTTGACATGCCACGAATTGGTAATCTTAAAAAGGGTTAAAATGACCTTCTAAATCAGTTGGTGTGACTAGTCAACAAGGCTCTCTATAGGGGCCGATTTTAAGGGCAAAAACTAGTATAAAATTTGCTTAAAAATTTATAAAAGGCTTAAAATATGATGACTCATCATCCCATGTGTTATATTACTTAATGTCTAAGTATGTAGGTCTCATTTGACCAGAGAGCTGTCGAAATTAGGCCATGGAATAAGGCCATGTGAGCTAGAACAAAAAAAAATGAAAAAGTAAAAAAGTAGATCTAAGATCTACTTTATTTGATTCCTTCTTCCACATGTGAACTTCCATGCTCCTTCCAAGCTATTCATGGCCGGTTTTTTTGAGCTCCATTCAGACCTTAAATTCGTGACCTACATGAAGGAGAAGACAAGCCATGTGACATTGAAAAATCAAAGAATAAACTCACCTTTTCTTACCTTGTCATCTAGCCAAAAGTATTGTCTTTCCAACTCTTGCTTAGTCACACCTCATGGCCGGTTTTTTAGCTGGAAAGGAGACATTTATTGAGCCAATCAACCATGAAATAAACTAAGAAAAAGTATTGTCAAATGACATTAAAATTTGACAAAAACAAAATCAATTTCCAAATGCCTATTGCATTACGTGAGCTAAGTCTCATTTCTTCTTCCTTGCCCTCTTCATCCACGGTTTAGGTAAGCTCCCTCCTCTCTCTCTTCTAGCTTCATCTTCTTCCTTTGAAGCTCTTAAGTCCATTAATGGAGATTTAACTTCTATCTTCATCTTTAAGGTAAATTCCTAGCATTTCTTGGCAAGTCTTGAAGCAAAACTCTTCCTAGCATAACAAGGTGTGTTCGGCTTCATTAGTTCTCCAAGGAGTTTGTCCAAACCAACATTAAACCAAGGAGCATCTCAAGGTAGGTTTTAAAGCTTGAAAATCCTTAAAACACATTTTTATGTGTAACCAAGTTCTACCTCTTCTAAGTCTCTTTTCTTCTTCATTTTGATGAAGGAAACTTTGTTCTTCATCTACCTTAGGAGTGCCGAATTCATAGGAGAAAAGTCTAAGGTAAACTCTTGTAAAAATACTTACAAATCTACTTAAGATCTTTGTTCAAGATCTAACTCCTAAAACACCTTCACCACTTGCATATAACCGAAGTGGAGCATCATATTACCTTGGAGAAAGCTTGGAGATTCAAGAAGAAGTTCAAGCACTTAACCACCTTGTTAAGAAGTAAGTTTACTATGTAAACCTTTATTATAAGCTTTGTTAAGCTTCTAAAATTGTACAAAAATTATGTACACCTCTTAGGTAAAGTAATACCGAACCTACATGGTTTTATTTGCCAAAAATAATCTATAACATATATAGAAAATATTTACCTTAAGACACATTTTTGTGTCACAAAAATTATCTATGTTACAAATTAAATTAGGCCGAATTGTCTGGGCAAAAATGCTCTATTTTGAGCTAAGAATTTATATAAGACATTACAATAATTTATACATGAGTTATATGACTCCTATGAATTTATCTATAATTTTTAGACATATAAATCCACTTTTATATAACATATGGTCTCATTTAAATTATGGCCGAATGCTTTATGTGTTAAATGGATTTTAATGAGCTACTTAGGTATATAAATTTATATCATAAAGTTTGGTGAGTTAAAAATATTCTATTAGTGTTTAAAATGACTAATTAATTTAGTTATATGGCTTAAATGTAATTTCTACAAAATTTAGTGTATATATTGTGAAGGCCGAGAACAAAAGGGCTGTTTGGTGTAAATATAAAATAATATAAGGTTAGGAATTAAGTTTATGAATTTTAGATAATTTAAACAAGCTCTAAAATAACTTTTTATAAAGTTTTGGGCTATTATGTAATTTATGAAAGTTGTTATTAAAGTTTGGAGTTGAATATGGGCGAATTCGTAATTAAGAGAATTATTGGGGTTACTTTCGAATTTGGAAGAATTAAATATTTAAACTTTAGTTTATAAGTTATTAAGAGACTATTATAAGTTTTGGGATGAAAATGTAATTAATGGAAAGTTCAAGACCAAAGCCGAATTCTTTGGGTTAGTTTGGTAATTTAAGAATTATATATATATATTCGGCATTTATGGAGAATTAAAATTAAAACTATAGTTTACATGACATTATGTAAAGGTTATAAGATTTTGGTGGTTAGATTGTAATTATAAGGAATAAATATATATTGGCCGAAATTTAAGGGGCTAAGTGGTAATTTTGAGAGTTATAATATTTAAAGCTATACACCAAAATATTAGGGTGGTTTTGTAATTTAGCTGAATAAGAAATTAAAACTCTATAATATAATGAGATTAGAATTTAAATTAAGTTTATGAATTATGTGGTTGTTTTGTAAATAACCGAAATATAAGGGTAAAAATTCAGATTAAATAAATATAGGTCCTACATGGATTTTGGAGGAATTAGAAGAAAGAATTTTGATTAAAGGAGTTATGAGGTTTAAACTATGACTTATATAGTTATAAGGAATTTACAGATAAACCGATGACTATTACTTTGGTTAAAGGAGGAATAATGAAAACTATAAGAATTTTATGTCCATGTATGACAAATAAATATAGTTAAGAAATTATAAGTTGTTATGTCACCTAGACAAATAAAATAAACAACAAATGCAATGAACACATAGATGTGCATTAAAGGATTTGTGAATAAATAACAAATAAGTTATACATAAATCATGAGGTAATTAAAAGAATAAAACCTCACATGAAATAACAAATATGAGATTTGTTAAAAGATCCAATAGAGTTATTATATAAGGGTAACATAAATTAACCCTTTCAGTTAAATCCTATTCTAGGACTTTGTTTGACCAGACGTTGACCGGGAACTAAACAGTACAGTCTACGGTGAACGGTATGGGATTCTTGCAACCTGTTTTCTAACGGATTACATTGGCTTGTGTGCTATCTGTTGTTTGAAATACGACCAAGATAATTAATGTAAACTGTTGTTTTACTCTTGCACACTGTGGTATTATTTTATGTGCGTGATTGTTGCTGACTACAACGTGTATGTCCCACGCATACAAACACTACTATACCAGTGGATTAAATACCTGCGTTTCAGTATACCGAGGACTTGTACTCAAGTCTCTCACTAACTTCACTTTATAACATACGTCATTATCCTAAACGTGATAATTGACAATACACATTGTGTTCTTGTTTAACGTCTTTATATGACACTTAACAATTATATACTTCGAGATTGAGGAGCCCAGTTGGATCTGGCCATGCATGCTACGGAGTTGTACCTGTCTCAGGTCGTCTCCTACTACGTCGCGACGGAACATTCAGTTGGGAGGAAGACTTTATTCCTTCCAGGATTCAAATGCCCTTCAGTTCGAGGAAGACTTTATTCCTCTAGTGGGTTCTTATTTCCCACGCCATTCAGTTCAGGGTTTGACTACGTCATCTCCTGGGGTTTTTATACCCAACCTTTCTTATAACGAGGTCACTATACCTCCACTATTTCAGATATTCAGTTATAACTGTCAGTCCCATTGTGTGGACCGACTATCAGTAAAGAATTTCAGTTCAGCTAACTCGACCTTCTGTGTCTTGTTCTATGTGACATTATTGTCCTTGTGTGGATACTTGTTATCATCAGATTATGCTTGTTTACAGCTTTATAAAAAAATGAACTGCATGTATTCGACAAAGTAGTTTGGTGTGGCCCGGTAGACGATGGGCTGCACGTTTTCCATACCAGCGTTGTTTGCTGAGCCCCTTTGGGGCACCCCCATTTTTCAGGTACCTGAAGATTGAGAAGTTCACTACACTGAGTGTAGGTGGGGTAGACCAAGCTTTGGGAGTCTACTATTAGTTATTTGTTTTCATTTCAGTTTTACTTTTGAGTTTGATTCCTAGTATCTCGGGTTGTATCTGTATTCCAGACCGTGACATTTGAGGATTGTATTTGGACTTAGCCTAGTTGGTCACAAGGGTGGCCAACGGCATTGTGATACCGCCCGTTGCTGTACTTATTTCCGCTGCAGTTGTAATTTATTTGGGAGTGATCGCCGTTCAGTTTATTGGATTTCGGGTTGGGTATTACACATTCATTCAGTTTTAGGTTGTTATCATTAACTTAATATGACTTACTTAACTTGTTTAACTTACTTAATTCCTTAATGATCCCCACCTAACACCTCTTAGTCTTACACTTAATCTTACAAACTTAATCTTAAACTTTCAAGTTTATACTTAACTTAACTTAATCTCTTAGTTCTTAGGGTCTCAATCATTACTACCCTACCAAAGGCATACCTTATTACCCATTGCCATTCTTAGAATTCAAAATTTTTCTTTTTTTTTTGTTTTTAGGCTCGACCGGACTTACCGACCGGACTTGCCAAGTCCGGTCCGTTCCAGTACCCTTTACCGTTTGAAAATTCTACCCCGACCGGACTTACAAGTCCGGTCCTATGTCCGGTCGATTCCAGAGACTTATTACCGTACAAATTTAAGCCCGACCGGACTTGACAAGTCTGGTCCCATGTCCGGTCTATTCCAGAAACATTTTCCGGTATTGTAACAGAGCCCGACCGACCTTGCAAGTCTGGTCCTAAGGTCGGTCGGCTCTAAAAACTTGTTTCTAAATTCTTTCAACTCCAAACTTCTCCTCATATATTCTAATATGTTATAACCTCATTTGGGCACCTCAAATACACCTTAAGCCCTCCTTTAAATACCTTAAATCATACACCAAAGATCCACCTTAGTCATTATGCATTTTCCTTGTAATAATGCTAACACTTGTAATGCTTCCTCTAGGTTTCTAGGTGGTGGTTCATACCTAGTGTAACCACTATGCCAAATGTTCTCTTCACCACTATAACATCATCTCCCAAGCATCTCTCACTATCTAAAACTCTTTTTTTGCCTTTACTTAAAGTTCCTTCCTAAGCTTAAGCTTCCATCCTCCAACACCTTATTCCTTCCTAGTTGGTTACCACATTTGACTAAGTACAATCATATAACTCTTATAAGCTTTATCTCACTCACCCTCACCCCCTTTTCATCAAGACTACCTCTAAAACTTCCTTAGTCATTAATTCCTTAGAACATATTCAAATCACCTTAAGCATTATACCTTCTCCTTAAACTTATGCACAAGTCTTACATTCCTCATCTCATGATTTTAGTGTGTTCAAAAACACTCACCAATCCTCTAATTCCTCCTAGACATTTCTAGGTCATTCTAAACCTCAAGAACTCCTTAGTTAACTAATCTCCACTCAAAAATTCCTCATAATGACTCCTAGTAAATCCTAGGTCATTAATTCACCATCATCACCTAAACACTTATTTTCTAATCAAATTTCGCCATAGCACCTCTAGCATCATAGCATGCCCATACACATTATTTTTCCTCATTTAACCATCTCAAACACCTCAAGTTCTTTCTCCTCATATCTCATCACCCAAACCAACTCATTCATAACAAACTCAATATATTGCAATAATCTTAAATTGCATAGCACTAAGGCTCTTAAAAGACATGGCTCTTAGGCCCTTAAATGACTTAAACTTAAACACTGAATTTCCCACATATATAAGCTTTCAACCTGCAAATACACTCATCAATCTCATAGTAGTTATAATGCTCTTAAAATCCACCTTAAACTTATATTACTAACTCATTCTCATTAGCTCCTTAATCACAAGTTCATAAGCTTGTTTAAGTTCTTTTTCTTAGGTTATATAACCCAATACACAATGTAAGCTTTAAGCCACATTGGTATTTATCTAAACTCATTCCTTAATCTTAAACCACCATTAGGTAAGCATTTTACCTTGTTTTCTCAAGCTTATCTTAATCTCTCTCCTTAGGCCTTCTTCTTGCATAGATCTTGGCCACCACTTAAATTCCTTTTGCCAATGTTCTAATCAATATTTAAGAACTCATATGAGTACTAAACAATGCACTAACCTCAAGGAATGAAAACCTAGGTTAGAAATGTGTTCTAAGGCATAAAAGTGGATGATTACCTTTGAAGTCTCAAGGTAGACTTTGGCATTGAATGAAATAGGACCTCCACTAGTCCTTGGTGAATAAATCAAGCTAGAACAAGGCATAAAAACATAGCCCCATGAGAAGGAATTTTCGGCCATGTACAAGAAATGATGGAAACATGGTTTTTCTTACATTTTCTTTACCTTAAGAGAATGGAGAAGCCAATGAGCTCTTCAAACTTGATTTTCCCCCATCAATGGAGTTTTCTCATGGCACCAAAATGGAGCTTTGAAAGATTTGAAAAGATAGAAAGATAGGTCTTGACCTAACTAAGAGAAATATGCAATTTGTTTTGGATTTGGAGCTTGGAGTTGTATTTGGCAAGTGATTGAAGATGGAGAACCATGGAGGGCAGCACTCTCGGTTTTGGAACAGAGAGAAGAAGAAGAAACCGTGGGTGAAGAGAGAAATGGAGGATAGAAGGAGGAAGGTAGCTTATAAGGATATTTTGCTTTAATAAAGCAAATAGTAACTTCTTTACTTATCTCTTCTTTTCTTCCTTATTTGACTACTTATGGTGACTCACCCTCCTTAGAAAACCGGCCCCCCCTACCTTAAATGAGGCTAGTCATGGTCTTTGTTGACCAACTAATTAGCTTAAGTTGATTAAAACTTAAACTAGTCACTATTTGGCACTATTCACTAATCAGTGCACATATTTCTGAAATTTTTGATTTCCCATTGATTTAGACCTCCTAATGTGATACTAATTAGTACACATGTTGATTAAAGAGTAATGATGGACATTTAGCCACTCAAAACTCAATTCTAAGACAATTTCTCAAAATGTGCTTTAAGACTTCTTAAAGCACATTTTGTGTTTTAACTTGTTTTCAAGTTTGGTTTTCTTTGCTAATTGATTTAAAATGACCATTAGAATATTACTAAGGTCTTATCAATATTTGGGTACTCACCCAAGTCTCTCCAAGCTTAGAGCACATTTTTGCCCTAATTGCCCTTAAGGCATTTCCTTGTGTTTTCCTTGGTTTAAATTATCTACCAATCTTTCTAAGGCATATTTTAGCCTTAATACATCATGATTTGATGTTTACTTAACATACTTAGGTTTGGGTATTTCAATCTACCCCCCTTAAAAGAACTTTGTCCCCAAAGTTCCCATGCATCTTTTCTTATTAGAATGCATGTCTTACCTCATTCCTTAGATCATATAGATCATACTTATGTATACTTAATCTCATTGGATCATTGGATCCACCATATTCTCATACTTAAATATCACACAACATGCTTAAGCATGTGCAGCACTCAAAATTCTTTTTGTTCCTTTTGATGATTAAAACATTCACATAACTTCCAACGTATTCTCCCATGTCACCGGTCCGTAGACAATGGCTCATTCGTCCTCGTCACCATGGGCCAGAATACAAACACGCTGCTCTCCCCATGTCACCGGTCCAAAGACAAAGGCTCGTGCGTCCTCGACTTCATGGGCGAGACTCAGTAAAAAGGTAATCCTTTTTACGAGGTCATGTGAGGAATAATTCCTCTAATTAAAAATACAAGCAACTCCAATTTCATTTTTATCCCAAGGTCTCTATCCTTAGTGTGATTTAATTGTGACCACTGGTAGGGAGTTTCAGGAATCATCCAACCCTGATGTGATCAGCATCAGTGTAGAACTATCCTTCCACCCCAATTTGTGTTCGGTTTCCCTTGATCCCTAGAAAATCAAGTTCCACCTCCCACGTCATTTTCAAACATCCAAATAATTCACTCATGTCCAATTTTCTATCTTTTTAGTTCTTCTAATCATAATCAATACATCTCCAAAGTGTGAACTCATTCCATCAAGCATTCCCAATTCATCTCCTAGTAATTACCTCAAGACTTAAATTCCTACTAAATTCTATATCAGTCTCATACCAACTTCCACTGTCTCATACCACATAGCATTACTATATCCTAACTCATGCTCATATCAAATAATATCTCATAGTGTTATCTTATTCTTATCTCTCACATAGTCTCATATCGACTCATACCTCATATATTCTTATTTCTTAAGTCTCCTTAATCCTCTTCCTTAATTCTCTTAACTTGTACTCACACCGGAGTTAACAAGATAGGTACTTAATATGTATGGTATTCACATCTTCTGTGTGCGATGACCATGATTTACCTCCAAATGTTTATGTAAAACATATTCTTAAATTATTTTGTGCTATGCACACCGTAGTTTATGTACTCAGTACACAAACATACGCTAAGCGGTTTTCGCTCTACCCCCTTAAAATGGATTACGCCCACGTAATCAGCGTTACATCATCTTTGAACATAAGTTCAAGATGTCTAATTCTCACCAAGCATTCTAGCTTCCACTCCACGTCATCTATCTTACTTATAATTCGATCAGAAATGACTTAGTCTCTGTATCGAGGATTCTTAACGGTACTTATACCGTTTCCTTAACTTAGTTTGGTCTAATCTCAAAGGTAGTGATCTGCTAGCTTCCGCTGCACCACTCTGATAATCTTAGGCCTAATTGTCTCAATGGGCACGTGTTATCTTTATATATACACGGCCTTAATGAGTTGTAACTCATCTATCCATTCTTCTTGAAGATCTTACGCTCATACTCTTAGTATTTTCTCGAATGTCTAAATTGTTCTCCCCAACTGACCTTTGGTCTGAGGATGATTCTTAGTCTTAAACTACTGTTTAGTGCATAATGCGCTTTATAGTCTTAATCCCTTACATCTTAAGGCATGTTCAATGTCTGTACTTAACAATCCGTGCTCTTCGCACTTCATAGTCCTTAATTATTTGTTCTCTGGTTCCTCTGTGTTGCTGGTTCAACTGAGCTCTTCTCTTCGACTGTTTGTGGTAGTAGCTGCTCTTGTCTGGTCTTGCGTCGTTGTCGGTGGTACGGAGTCGACTACTTCCCGTGTTCTTACACTACACTCGTCTACATGCATGGGGTACCTTACTGGTACATTACTACTTACCCAACTAACTCATAAATGAGCATGTCAGGCCCGCAAGCCCCTGTGGGGTGCAGTCGTCCCATGTCTCATTTTAGTAAACTCATAGTGTCCGTCACACGTTTAGCTATTGCTAATTATGAAGTATTCTGTTGTCGATCTCCTCTTTCATCGTTCCATAATAACATTTATTGTTCTTCTTGAAGTTAATCAAGGGAAGTCTATTCACTGTGTTCTTGGGTATGTATGCTCTAGTTCTTTATATATCCCGTACTGATGCGGTCTCTTAATAATTGAGGTCTCTTTCCGTAGAGCCTCGTAACTTGTCCTCATATTTATGCTACTAGGAATGCCTTTCCAGTTCCTTAAGGAATGGGTAGTGTGCTTCCTGTGAAATCTTACCTAACCAGGTCCAGACTACTGGCATCAACACTCAGTTCGTCTACCATCTTATTTTCTTACTTATGCTGGTCTTAACTCATAAATCTAATTGCCTCGGTGTCAATATTTGACGGCTCATACATAATGGTCGCCTTACCGCGCACCATGACTTAATCCACTTATCTAACTATTATACTCATGACCATTTCTACCGTGGTAGTTGGCCTTTACCATGTTACCCATTAATGGTGCAACCTCTTATTCACTTATTCTAATGTCTTACCTTATACTCAATCCCTTCTTGGTGTAAATACACTGGGAGTTCTCTCATTCCGACATTGGCGGTTGTCGTACCGTGTTGTAAGATAGTTGACTCTTGATATGAAGGTGTTCTATTCCAATCTCAGATTCGTAAGTAGGCTAATTTCTCTCGCTTTCTTTCATCCTTAACGATGTTATCTACTATGTAGTTTGACTGGTTACTGAAGAAGTCATCCGCTGATTCACAAGCTCCTCTGAGCATTGATTAATTGACGTGCCGTAATGTGCAGTCACAATGTTTATCTCTGCCCATACTAATTCTTACATCCTGGGTGTTGGATATGGGGTCTATATGTGCAACCTTCCTTATTACTCAAGTGTATCTGGTATGTTCTAAGGTAATCTCAAGGTTCATAGTTCCCATCTTCTAAATAAAGTGTATTTTATCTCTAATATGTGAAAACCCTCTTGAGGGGTTCATTCCCACTCATGGCCTCACAACAAGGAGAGGTATCCCCACCCTAAAGGCATGGTTCGTTCTCCGCTCCTGTCCTTAGCATTATCTCAATATTCTCGTTGGTACCCTTTCTTCTTGGTATATCTTCCCAATCTAAGTTATAGGTTTGGTAACCGTTCATATCTACAAATTGTAGTCCCTTCATGGCTTAAACAAGCTCTCTTATAACTTACTGCGCCTCGGGCTCTGATGTGGTTAACATCCTTGGCTCGTAGGTTCTCAATGCTTAATTTCTCAGTTCATTATTTGTACTCTTACTCATCTGTAGGTTATCCTCATAAACTTCTGGTCCCTTGAACACCATCAATCATTAGGTTACATACCAAATGTAGTATCGGGTTTCATGGTAAATTGTTACATCCTGCTTCCTGCTATGGAAGTTGTTCAAGTGATTGAGGTTACTTAATGTCTTTGACAATACTGTCATTTTACTAGACTTATGTCTTTTGGCAATTAAGGATAAGTTCGTATTAGGCGTTTGCCTTACGGTGTCCAAGTTGGATATCATCCTGGCATCTTATACTTCTATCTCAACGCTTCGTTCAACTTCCGTTGACTACGCCACCCGTTGATGATCAATCATACTTGGGTATTAATGAGTTAGACGAACAGTACTAGCTGTCATTCATCAGTTTGTTCGGCTCGACTATGCCCGCTCTGTGGGGGTAGTCCTCTGAGCTTTTCTTTTCCAGGGTTGTACGACTTTAATTCTTAGTAGGTTATAGCTTATGTTTATTTCTTTTATCCTTGATTTCCGGGTTTTCAATATCTTCATTGAAGAATGTTGTTATTGGTGTCCTTAATGGTCACTCTGAGAGTCTTATCCCTTTTCGTTGTAAGTCGATGCTTCAACAGTCTCAATAGTATCTTATAATACATCCCTTGTATATCATTGCTTATATAGTGTTTTTGCTCGCAATACCGAGCATCTCTTAGGTTTTCCCTTTGGAGTTTGAGATTGGCGTTCTTACCATACTGTCGGTTGTTGTTGTAGTGGGTTATACCGTTGCTAGTATTATACGGTTTAATACTTTGTCCAAGTTCCGCTCCCGGCTGACTGGTGTGTCACCTTATCTCGTCATGGTCAGGCCGTCGGCCTTTCCAAGGTCTATTTTTCTGTTCTCATGGATTTACAATCCGGTATTAATATATGTTACAACTGTAGCGTTCTCCTATCTCGCCATGATGGCTTTCCGTGTAGCTTAACCGTGGTAGCACTTGCTATAGCAAGTGCGCCATGCAGGATGGGTTATTGGTACAAGGCACATTGGAAGTGAAACTTCCTTCTAATTTCCATGTAATTGGTAGTCCTCGGGACTCCCTCAATGATCTCTTATTTTGGATAATCGACCATCCGGCAGTTTCCTTGTAGTTTGACAGTACTGTCATTTATCAGGGCGTTCCTCTTTCTGAGAGAACCCCTTAATATTTTGTTATGTCTTAATGCTCGCTCCTGTCTCCACACATTTTGTTGTGGTTACTCGGTAATGATTCTCCTTTAGGCACTACACGGTAGTCCTATTTTGGTACACAATTTATATGTGTTTCCACCGTTATCCGTGTTATGTCTAGCAGGTTGCAACCTTTTTCATTGTACGGGGTTTGGAGTTCCCGGTTCTTAACTGGACTTTCCAGTAATCTCAATCCTCATGCTCTGTATTATCATACTGTTATGCTCCTTCGGACCACTGTCCGGTACTCATGTCATTTCCCTTTTTCCTTTCTATTGCCCCGTAGTGCTTTCCTTATCATTGGTATGGCGGGTTATTTCGACTGCGTAGCATGTCGACCCATGTTGCCGGTAATTACCGTTCCTTTATTGATAGTATTCCATAGGTAGCGTCTGTTTCTCTGTTGATGCGCTCCATTTCAAATCTCCCAGTTCTCCATAACTGTTGTGACAAGTTGTTTCTCGTATTGCTTACTGTTAGCTAACTGCCAGATCGGGTTTCCCGAGTAAGAGAAGGCTTTCTTCTCTCTGGCGTTTGTTCCACATTTTAGGGTTAGGGATGTGGAGGGCGGGCCTAGGCACTATGGATATCCGGTAAACACCGGGAGTCCTGGCTAACGCACCTCACACTCTATCTCTCAACCCTTAACCCATAACTCAATCTCAACCATCATTCTCCCTAAGTTCGGTATTTCTTGTCTTCAGAGCGTAACTACGCTCTGATACCACTTTTTGTAACACCCCAACTCAATCCATATGTGGTCTCGCAACTAACAGTATACATATAAACATAAAGCAGCGGAATTCTTTACAAATCCAGGACCTTGCCACGGTCTGACTACAGAATATACCGAACATTAGTACAACAACCTAAACATTTACATATCCTTCTTACAACCCCCCTCACATCCTATACATCTTACTAACTCATATTGCCATACGAGTGTACATGCACAACTCGTAGGCCACTCTTAACCCTTAACACTTGTTCTCTTACCCCTACCCTCGCGACGGCCGCTTCCTGTTGTACCTGTGTAGTAAAAACAGCCCCCAAAGGGGGTCAGCACGAATGCTGGTACGATCCCCTCATGGCCCCCAAGCTAACGTGGCTACGACGACTAATTGTCGATAGCATGGAGGTTGATTGGATGCACAACATAATAGTAAATGCTGTAAACAAACACTCCATATATGAACAATCAAGGTTCACACCCAATGAACGACTTAAATGCGTTCCCTTAATCAGAGAGTTAGTCATTAACTCCTTAAGTAATGCTCCCTCTTATCTTAGTCCATCCTTATCTCACCTCAATCTTAGTCTTATCTTAATCTAGAAACAACCATCCTTTAATAAGGAGTGGATGTAACTTACCTTAATCTGAATAATACAAACCATCCTTTAAAAAAGGAATGGTTGCAACTTATCTTAACCATCACCTTAATCTTAATCCTTAATCATAAACTTAATCTTAATTTAATCTTAACGATACAAATCATCCTTTAAAAAGGAATGATTGTAACTTAACTTAATCTTAATAATACAAATCATCCTTTAGAAAGGAATGATTGAACTCATCTTAACCTTAACTTATTCTCAGAATACAAACCGTTCCTGGAGGGGAATGGTTGTAGCCTAAGTCCAAACCTGGGATTTAGGTGATCCCACCGCACCATCTTAATGCCACCTACCCTGGACGGGAATCCAGCGTAGCTGAGCCGGCAACCGGCCCTAGGCTACAAGTCCGAAGACAAGTCCTTAAGCGGAGGGCGGATCTGATTCAGATACCGTCCCCCTTTTTCCTTAGCATGCATGACCGGAGATCGGTCCCGGGTTTCCTCACTCAAGTTTCAGTTAGTAATAGTCTCAAGACCATGTTTGTTGGTTAACCTCTTTCGGTTCATATCGTCCCTCATTAGGGGCGTTCCTTAGTCTCACTTAATTCCTTACTAAACATTGGTTAGCAAGTTCTCACGGTATGTTGTGTTAGTTTTCAAACATCACACAACAATACAATATATATATAATATGTTCCGGTTGCATGCTTTATCTTGTTTAGTGAGCACACAAAACAAATAGCACACAAGCCGAGGGACACCTCGTTAGCAAGCAGGTCACAAGAGAACTGTACCGTTCACCGTTGGTCGTTCGGCTGCTTACTCTCTTCCGGAGTCCAAACTCCCAAGTCCTAAAACATTCATTCAGTTTTAGGTTGTTAATCACTTAACTTAATATGACTTACTTAACTTGTTTAACTTACTTAATTCCTTAATGATCCCCACCTAACACCTCTTAGGTCTTACACTTAATCTTACAAACTTAATCTTAAACTTTCAAGTTTATACTTAACTTAACTTAATCTCTTAAGTTCTTAGGGTCTTAATCATTACTACCCTACCAAGGCATACCTTATTACCCATTGCCATTCTTAGAATTCAAAATTTCTTTTTTTTTTGTTTTTAGGCTCGACCGGACTTACCGACCGGACTTGCCAAGTCCGGTCCGTTCCAGTACCCTTTACCGTTTGAAAATTCTACCCCGACCGGACTTACAAGTCCGGTCCTATGTCCGGTCGATTCCAGAGACTTATTACCGTACAAAATTTAAGCCCGACCGGACTTGACAAGTCCGGTCCCATGTCCGGTCTATTCCAGAAACATTTTCCGGTATTGTAACAGAGCCCGACCGACCTTGCAAGTCCGGTCCTAAGGTCGGTCGGCTCTAAAAACTTGTTTCTAAATTCTCTTTCAACTCCAAACTTCTCCTCATATATTCTAATATGTTATAACCTCATTTGGGCACCTCAAATACACCTTAAGCCCTCCTTTAAATACCTTAAATCATACACCAAGATCCACCTTAGTCATTATGCATTTTCCTTGTAATAATGCTAACACTTGTAATGCTTCCTCTAGGTTTCTAGGTGGTGGTTCATACCTAGTGTAACCACTATGCCAAATGTTCTCTTCACCACTATAACATCATCTCCCAAGCATCTCTCACTATCTAAAACTCTTTTTATGCCTTTACTTAAAGTTCCTTCCTAAGCTTAAGCTTCCATCCTCCAACACCTTATTTCCTTCCTAGTTGGTTACCAACATTTGACTAAGTCATTATAACTCGTTATAACGCTTTATCTCACCCCCTTTTTCATCAAGACTACCTCTAAAACTTCCTTAGTCATTAAATTCCCTTAGAACATATTCAAATCACCTTAAGCATTATACCTTCTCCTTAAACTTATGCACAAGTCTTACATTCCTCATCTCATGATTTTAGTGTGTTCAAAAACACTCACCAATCCTCTAATTCCTCCTAGACATTTCTAGGTCATTCTAAACCTCAAGAACTCCTTAGTTAACTAATCTCCACTCAAATTCCTCATAATGACTCCTAGTAAATCCTAGGTCATATTAATTCACCATCATCACCTAAACACTTATTTTCTAATCAAATTTCGCCATAGCACCTCTAGCATCATAGCATGCCCATACACATTATTTTTCCTCATTTAACCATCTCACACACCTCAAGTTCTTTCTCCTCATATCTCATCACCCAAACCAACTCATTCATAACAAACTCAATATATTGCAATAATCTTAAATTGCATAGCACTAAGGCTCTTAAAAGACATGGCTCTTAGGCCCTTAAATGACTTAAACTTAAACACTGAATTTCCCACATATATAAGCTTTCAACCTGCAAATACACTCATCAATCTCATAGTAGTTATAATGCTCTTAAAATCCACCTTAAACTTATATTACTAACTCATTCTCATTAGCTCCTTAATCACAAGTTCATAAGCTTGTTTAAGTTCTTTTTCTTAGGTTATATAACCCAATACACAATGTAAGCTTTAAGCCACATTGGTATTTATCTAAAACTCATTCCTTAATCTTAAACCACCATTAGGTAAGCATTTTACCTTGTTTTCTCAAGCTTATCTTATCCTCCTTAGGCCTTCTTCTTGCATAGATCTCGGCCACCACTTAAATTCCTTTTGCCAATGTTCTAATCAATATTTAAGAACTCATATGAGTACTAAACAATGCACTAACCTCAAGGAATGAAAACCTAGGTTAGAAATGTGTTCTAAGGCATAAAAGTGGATGATTACCTTTGAAGTCTCAAGGTAGACTTTGGCATTGAATGAAATAGGACCTCCACTAGTCCTTGGTGAAATAAATCAAGCTAGAACAAGGCATAAAAAACATAGCCCCATGAGAAGGAATTTTCGGCCATGTACAAGAAATGATGGAAACATGGTTTTTCTTACATTTTCTTTACCTTAAGAGAATGGAGAAGCCAATGAGCTCTTCAAACTTGATTTTCCCCCATCAATGGAGTTTTCTCATGGCACCAAAATGGAGCTTTGAAAGATTTGAAAAGATAGAAAGATAGGTCTTGACCTAACTAAGAGAAATATGCAATTTGTTTTGGATTTGGAGCTTGGAGTTGTATTTGGCAAGTGATTGAAGATGGAGAACCATGGAGGGCAGCACTCTCGGTTTTGGAACAGAGAGAAGAAGAAGAAACCGTGGGTGAAAGAGAGAAATGGAGGATAGAGGAGAGAAGGTAGCTTATAAGGATATTTTGCTTTAATAAAGCAAATAGTAACTTCTTTACTTATCTCTTCTTTTCTTCCTTATTTGACTACTTATGGTGACTCACCCTCCTTAGAAAAACCGGCCCCCTACCTTAAATGAGGCTAGTCATGGTCTTTGTTGACCAACTAATTAGCTTAAGTTGATTAAAACTTAAACTAGTCACTATTTGGCACTATTCACTAATCAGTGCACATATTTCTGAAATTTTTGATTTCCCATTGATTTAGACCTCCTAATGTGATACTAATTAGTACAAATGTTGATTAAAGAGTAATGATGGACATTTAGCCACTAAAAACTCAATTCTAAGACAATTTCTCAAAAATGTGCTTTAAGACTTCTTAAAGCACATTTTGTGTTTTAACTTGTTTTCAAGTTTGGTTTTCTTTGCTAATTGATTTAAAATGACCATTAGAATATTACTAAGGTCTTATCATGATATTTGGGTACTCACCCAAGTCTCTCCAAGCTTAGAGCACATTTTTGCCCTAATTGCCCTTAAGGCATTTCCTTGTGTTTTCCTTGGTTTAAATTATCTACCAATCTTTATAAGGCATATTTTAGCCTTAATACATCATGATTTGATGTTTACTTAACATACTTAGGTTTGGGGTATTTCATTTGGTGAACTAGGAAGTGTTAAAGGTGAATAAATGTTTACTTGAGAAGAAAACATGTATTAAGGTGATTTAGAGTGATGCAAGGAATTAGGTATTATCTTGGAAGTTCTAGGAATTCAATGTGTGTTTTGAGAATGTATTTAAGTCTTGGAGAAGTTTGTTTAAGATTTAGGTAATGTTGATATCCAAGGAATAAGTGATGTTTAGGTAAGATGTGAAAAAGGAGGTTTAGTTAGTAAGAAAAGAAGTTGAGAGAAGATGTTAAGGTGTAGAGGAAACACCTTGGTGTAGTGGTCATTATTGGTGAACTACCACTTATAAATCTTAAGGAGAAAACATCCCAAGTGCTAGGAACTTTGTAAGAAGTTTGTGAATGATAAAACGGTTTTGGTGAGTGATTTAAAGAGTTTAGCACATGGATAAAGTTGTGTTTGAAGTGCCCAAATGAGGTTAGGGTATACTAGGATATATGGGGTGAAGTTTGGAGTTGAATGTAAAAAGGAAAACAAAGATTTGGGGCAGACCGGACTTGCGACCGGACTTGCAAGTTCGGTCGGGCCCAGTTTACCCTGCGAGAATTAGCTTCTGGAATGGACCGACCTTGGGGACCGGACTTGCAAGGTCGGTCGGGCTTGTATTTTGTGTACGGATTGAGTTACTGGAACCGACCGGACATAGGACCGGACTTACAAGGTCGGTCGGAGTAGAAAATTTTGACGGAAATGTGTTCTGGAATCGACCGGACTTGGGTAAGTCCGGTCGGTAAGGTCGGTCGGACCAAAACATGGGTTAAGGTTATGAAATGATATGTAATGATGGGGATTGATTAGTAATGATGTTATAAAGTTTTTAAGGACATGTTAGGTGAGTTTTAATGACAATTAAGTGGGTGAAAAGTTGTAATAAAATGTGAAAGTAAATCAAGTTAAAATTGTAAAGTTATGTAACTAAGTTAACGGGGAAAAAGTTATAAGCATTAGACATTAAATAATCGTGCTACCCCGATGTTAATAAAGGTACATGTAATGTTATCAGTTGTTCGAGAATTACTCGAGGAACATAAGTGGACGTGGTAAAGTGGACTCCGGTGACAGGTATGGTTTTCTTGCAACCTGTGTCCTACCGGATTACACCAACTTGTATGCCAATGTGTTTTTCTGTATGTTTGCCACGTTGTAAGATAAAACATGTAATGAGTTTACAGCAATTCATTTATGTGGTGTGTTCAACTCCGATACCATTTAACCTCGGAAGTGTTAACCTTAGTTAACTGAGTCTAGGATCACATGAGAGTTCGGTATTCGGATTAAACGACCCGAACCATGGGACGTTCTAACCACGGCTATGCGTGTGTTAATTGTGTGATATGTGTTTGTGGATGTAGGGATCTCCCTTGTATGTTTAACCCAGTTGTAATGCTGTATGTGTTGTTATGTGACAGGCTCCATAGTGGGGTTCTAACTAATATCTAAAGTAAGTATGTACTAACAGTAGTGAGGAATCCGGTTTGGCCGGTCGCGCGTTGTTTGGGAGAGGGTATCCTTCTTAGCCTTACCCTTCTCTTTGTTATGGTTGTTTCCCTCACGGGTTATGATCTCCCATTAGCTTAATCCAAAGCTTAGCTATTCTGACTTATGTTCGGTTTAGGGGGAACATGTGTTTGTGTGGTGTGTGCGGGCCTCCAAACCCGAACCGCCTTAACTTAAGTTACTCGTCCAACTATTAGGACGGTAATGAGTGTTGTTGTTATTGTATAACGAGCTTATCATGAGACTGGCAACATTCTCTAGGCTCACCAGTGTATAAGCAATGTTTGGGTCGGTTCCTAAGAGAACCATCCCCGTTATGTTATGTATTTTTGTTGTGATGCAATATCTATTGCGGTGTTATGTTGTGCACGTTGAAACGTGCAAAGTGTTGTTGTGTGATGTTATGTAGTGTATGTTATAAGTTGTAAAATGTGGAGTATGTGGATCATGGATATGATTCCCAGTTTGAGAAAGGAGGCGTTTAAGGATAACCCGAATTAAGGGTAAGTGTCGCCTATTAAGGAAGTAGCTCCATTAGAGGAGGAACACTCTAGGGATAATGAATACCATGAGTGATTTATCAAGTAAGGATGTATTATCCGTTTGTTGAGCCCATTGAGGCGAATTGTTATGTGTTGTGTGTTTACAGTTGCATGCATGATTTAAACATAATCAATCGCATGCTAAGACGACAATTAGTTGTGCGTGGCCCGGTAGCATGTGGGCTGCGGGATTACCATACCAGCAAAGGTGCTGAGCCCCTTAGGGGCCACCCTTTCTCTTCTTTTCCTGTTTCAGGTACAGAGAGCTGGAAGCCGTTCGAGAGTAGGACGGGGTAGACATTGTACATGGGTAATCATTTAAGTGTATATATACAGTAGGTGTAGTAAGACCGAAATTGTTATCGGCATCAGTTTATAAATACTCGATATAGTTGAAAGGTGTATGTTGTTGTTGTTGTTAATGGAAAGAGATAGTAATGTGTAGTCGCTCGGGAATTTAGCCCATCAGACCGGTACAATGTATATGTATTAGCCTTGTTAGCCACGTGGGTGGTTAACGGCGTGTAACACCAAGAAATTAAGTAATGTGTTGAAGTTTGTTTTCCGCTGCAGTTTGTTATTAAGTGTGTTTGTTGTTGGATGGGGTGTTACACAGAGTCTAAGTCAATCCGTACATTAAAAAACAAATAGACTGTATCCATAACGTAAACATACTCATGGACGACAAGGGGCAAGAAGTATTGTCATATTCCACAATACCTTTCATTGCCACATACTCATAACTTGTAATGATCCCTGTTGCATTGCATTGTATTTTTGAAGACTTTATAGCTCTATATTTGCAATGCATAGATATTTAACAAGTTTAAGCACATAGGGACTGTCTCCGTCCCCCAGACTTTTCTCTCCACCCATGTAACAGCTTTGGGCCAACTTTCCCAGGTTTCGCATCCTTAGGAAGTTAGGTGATAAAGCACCCTTAAAGGCTTAATAACCGAGTGGACGAGGTCCGTTTTGGTTCAGGAGAAACAAGTTAGCGGAGTACCTTGCCTTTGTCCTCTCCCTTCTTCTTCTTTTTTTTAAATGAAAATCGCTAAGGGATACAAAGAACAGACACAGTCTATCGATATGAGAACACGGATTGACTCAAACAGTATGCAAACAGCACCTACTAATTATTACAACCAAGGGAGAAGAGAGATTACCGTCTTCCGTTGATTGAGTCATTCCGAGTGCTGAACGGAGTTCCTCGAATCTGGTGGTAGGAAGAGGCTTGGCAAAGATATCTGTTAGCTGATCCTCTATTGGAACAAAGTCAAGTTGAATTACCTTTTTCTCAACACAGTCCTTCAAGAAATGGAAACGTATTTCAATGTGTTTGGTTCTTCAATGTGTTTCCAGAGATTTTAAATGCACAATTATTATCACAAAAATACCAATTTGATCTCAGCAAAATTTTGCTTTGTAGAGGACCAAGAGTCTAAGCATAGACAAAGGAATTTTGCATTGCTAGATGTACTCTTTCGATCATGGAGAGAATCTATCCAGTCAAAATCACTAAAACCAGATAAAGTAATATAGGGGAACGAATGTACCATAGATGAAGTTGACTGGTTCCTTTTAAGTGTCGAAAGATTCGCTTGACCGCCTTGAGATGGGACTGTTTGGGTGCTGCTTGAAAGCGAGCACATAGACAGACTTGGTCGTCAGAATGTATGGCATTTAGACACTTCTTGTACGTATTTCCTTCTTTACGTCCTGTGGTTCTAGAGATCCTGTACGTTCATCAAAAACTTTGCAAACGACATATGAGAGAAGTACTAAATTGAATCTTTCACAAATTTGAAAAATGCTTAACAGACTAGGTTGAAGTCCAGTGACCAGATGGACTCCATCTACCTTAAACTTGGAGGGGTTACCTATGGTGCCAACTCCCATGATTTCACCTTGGTTATTGTTTCCAAAGGTGACCTTACCTCCTTTGTAGGATGAAAGCGAGCTGAATTTGTCGGGATTTCCAGTTGTGGAGCACCCTCTGTCCAAGTACACATAGTCCATCTCCACGCTCGCTTCCACCTGCAAAAAAAATCACTTGGTAGTTTTGGGAACCCAAATATACTTGGGTCCCCTTTTTGAACCAGATTTTTTCAGCTTTTCTCGTGCCTCAAGGATAAGATTGAGTCGCTTGATATTAAATGACACATCCTTGTGAAGCTTTTCACAGGCACTATCTCGATGTCCAAGACTCCCGCAATAACCACAAATCTTAGTGGGAGGAAGATTGACGTATTTTTGCTGTCCTTTCCACCAAGAATCAAAATTTTCTTTTTGTTGCTGGCGCTTGGGTTTGTTGTTGGATTTGGACATATTTTTAGGGATATCGAATTTTCCTTTATGCCACTTGGGCTTCGATTGAGTGGATCCAACTCCAGATCGTATATTGACTATCTCTTGGGAAAGTTTTTCAACTTCCTTTCGAAGATTATCACGATCTTGACTAACTTCCTTGATCTTGGAGTTGGCCCACTCGGGCAATTCTGATGGAGTGACCTGTTTGATGAAATTGACTGGTTTGAGAGAGAGTGCATGTTCCTTTTCTTTCAATTTTCGAGAGAGTTGCTCAACAGAAGAGGTTAGAGAGATAACTTGAGATTCTGAACTATTTAGCTCATTCTGCAAAGAACAACACTTGTCAGCGAAAACAATGAGGTCATGTTTGAGAGAGTCAATCTGAGTGAGTGACTCTTCCTATTCCCTTTGGTTGGATTCAGTAAGACTCTTGGTTTTGTGAGCTCCTTTTTAAGGGAGTCAACACGACGCCGAGAGTCTCGTAAGTCTAATCTAAGAGAGCAAGAGATAGTCTTGTGTTCCTCAGCTTCGTCTCTTAAAGCATACATGAGATCCTTTGAGATTTCGAGTTCCTCAGTTAACTCGGAAATTTTGCTGGTGAGACTTGCTTTGAGGGAGTTGTTCTCGGAGACAATTTTAGCAATTAAAGTCATAAATCCCATGGGGGTAATACGATAAAGGTCTGTTTCAAGATGAGAGCGGGTTACCTCATTGTCGGGGATCATGGACTCAGTCGTATCATGTGCCATGAGACATACTAGGTCGCTGGACTCCGTGTCTTGATCGTCGGAGTCTGAGTCACCCCAACCGACAGCTGCCATTGCGCGTTGATTGACTGTCAGCCTAAGCAAGGCTCTGATACCACATGTAAGATCGGGTGGCTGACTCAAACCAACTCAAGGTGTGAGTCTAAGAGTTGGTTTGACTCAATCGGTCTTTGAAAGTAAGAAACACTCTGTGATGTAGAGGCACTCAATCGAACTTCGTATGTGACAACACTTGAGACGTAGAAACACTTAGCCGAACTAAGTGCGTGGAAGCAGTTGCTCAAGGTAGTGAAGTAAGATAGACTTAGCGGAGCTAAATGGATTAACACTCGAAAGGTGGAGGACTCTGTCGAACTCAGCAGGATACACAATATAAGTTATTTTATTTCCTGGTCAAAACAAAACAACTTATAATGCCCACTCAGTAGATGAGATCTACTTCGTGGTTTTCACTCACTCACCCAATACAATCTCTGATCAGCTCAATGATAAGTGTAGTGAAAACTAGGTCCTACCTAGAAAGACTCTATCGATATGCACAAACGAATCTTGTACTTCTCTCTCTCTTTTTCACTCTCTAAAATAGGCAAAGCTTTCTCTAAACAAATGCTCTGAATGATTCTCTTTGGAAAGCTACAATGAGAAACGAAATGACAACTCTCTTATATAGTGGAGCCGGTGAGGGAGTCTGCTTCCGAAATTTCGGCCATCTGAACGTTGTAGTTGCTTAAAATTCGGTCCTAACTTCTTTATGAACGTTGCTAAGCCTTGGCCCTTAATTTCGGACAATTACCAATCCATTGGACGACTTGGCAACGTTCAATTATGACTTTCATGTCTGATGTAGTAGACTGACTCTGTCAGTTCCGAAATTTCAGGAACCAATGACTCTTTCCTTGAATTTCGGAAGCTGGAGCCATATTTCGGAAGCTGAAGCCAAGTCTTCTGATTAGTGCCATGTTGAGAGAATTTTGGTCCAAGTCTGAACGTTGATGACCGTTGTAAGTCAATGTAGTTGCTGTACTTGCTCCTTAATTTTCGCAACTGACCGACAGACTCCTCGAATTACCAGAAAGTCAAGGCTTTGGATTTTGCTCACATTTTGCATGAATTTCGGCCCAAGGATGATAGTTGATGACTGTTATGGTTTAGTGGACGTTGCTCCTTGAATTTCGTTACTGATTGATGAATTCACATGGATGGACTCTCTCGCTCTTTCGAGGTTGACTGACTCTGTCTTGTTTTGAGAAGTGTGATTGACTCCTTTGATCTGGTTGACTATCTCAGCAACACCTTCATACTCCAACAGTTTCCCCCTTGTTGCTGATGATAGCAAAACTCTTTTTGTGTGTGATTGACTCCTTTGATCTGGTTGACTATCTCAGCAACACCTTCATACTCCAACAGTTTCCCCCTTGTTGCTGATGATAGCAAAACTCTTTTTGTGAATCCCGAATGAGTCAATCTGCAAAACAAGACAAGAGCAAAAAGAATTTTGGGGAACTAACCCTGTCCAGGTCCAGGTTCCCCCTTAATCACAGCATAGATTGAGTAACTCTTGCTAGAGTTCCCCCTGAATCGATGAGCACAATTTTGGCAAACCACGGCCTACTAAGAGAGATTGGAAAAAGGGAATATATGACTAAGTTAAGAAAACTGCAACCAACATGATCTAGTACCAACAGAGTAAAAACGAAACAGAATATCCAAACTTCACCAAAGACCTAGTCACACAGAGACAGAGTCAATCCAGAACATAGCCAGAGTGCCTCGTTCGTGAGAGACGGGATTCACTACTTCCCCCTTTTTGCTGTCATCAGTAAGAGAAGTTTGCAACAGAGTCTAAGTCAATCCGTACATTAAAAAACAAATAGACTGTATCCATAACGTAAACATACTCATGGACGACAAGGGGCAAGAAGTATTGTCATATTCCACAATACCTTTCATTGCCACATACTCATAACTTGTAATGATCCCTGTTGCATTGCATTGTATTTTTGAAGACTTTATAGCTCTATATTTGCAATGCATAGATATTTAACAAGTTTAAGCACATAGGGACTGTCTCCGTCCCCCAGACTTTTCTCTCCACCCATGTAACAGCTTTGGGCCAACTTTCCCAGGTTTCGCATCCTTAGGAAGTTAGGTGATAAAGCACCCTTGAATGCTAGTGTCCCACTTCTGTTTGGATTCCATTCTGCTATTTTGACAGACTGCTGTGTGCTTTCTGTCCTTTGGATACCTCTGTTTATTTGTACTGCTTCCGCCTGCTCTGTCTGATTGCAAACTCAGATAGCTGCTGTGTGCTTCCTGTCTGTTGAGGATTTCTGATTTTGTAAGTGCTCTACTTCGTCTGCTCTATCTGTATTTGATTTGAGACGGTCTGTTGTGTGCTTACTGTCTTCTGCTAAGTTCTAAATTTTGCTAAGCTTCTGATTTTGCTAAGCTTCTGATTGTGTTTAATCTTTTTGAGTTTGTTAAGCTTCTGATTTCGTCAAGCTTTCAGCTTCAGTTTACCTTATGCTATTAAGTGTATGTTTTGACCACCGCTTAGCTCCTTGTGTTTTAGACTTCTGTCTATTTGAAAGACTTCCGCTTTATCTCTGATTTTGCTCTGGCTAAGCGCTTTTGTATATGTATAAATATGTATGTTCAGTATCTGTTTTGAGCATGCTCAGCTGATGAAGTTTATCACCTGCTGAGTAATAGTTTTGCTCACCCCTATCTCCGTCTGATTTGCAGGTTTTAGTTCGCGCTTGGAGATTCAGTTTCTACTTTTGTCTTGGCTTTTGAGCTCTGTATTTCAGTTTGTTTGGCCATGGTGCCCAGTTGTAATTAGATTGTACATTGTATTTAAGGTTGGCTTCCGCCTGTGTATTGTAAAGATGTGTTGTAATTGTGTATTTGATCAATATATGAGTTTCAGTTCTGTTTTGGGGTTTCGATAGTGTAGCCTTGCGTGTCTTAGGTAATAAGTGCGCGGCGTGTAACGGTCTCTCAACCAGGGTGGTTTTGGGGTCGTTACATTTAATGGTATCAGAGCCAGGTTTGGTTTTCGTTGGGATTTGTGGGTGTCTGCATGTCTACGCTTCCGTGTCTTGCCTGCTATCTGCTATGTGCTATCTGCTACGTGATTTTGATTGTTATCTAGTGTTTTTTTTGTGGCTGCTCTGTGGTGGTCCCCCATCAGAGTGGCGCAGTGGAAGCGTAGTGTTTGTTTGCATGTGCTTGTGTGTTCTAAGAGTGAGTCTGAGAGTGTCGGGTCCTTTGGGAAAGGATGACCTAATGTGAGTTCTTGTTTGACAGAGTTGTGTGCTTCAGTTGTGAGCTTGTGTTAGTGCTTGTGTTGTATGTTCTGTGTTGTGTTCTGGTGGGAGTTCGCGAGTATGCTGGTCCTTTAGGTAAGGACACCTCTGAGAGTTCTTGTGCCTTTCGGCTGAGTGTTAGTAATCTTCTGTTTCACCTCTTCAGTCAGTGAGTTATTTAACAAGTTCTGAGTGTAAGCACTGTGAGGTGTGGACTTCTAAGATGTGTAAGCATTTCCTTCTGTGCTTTTAGGCCGAACCCCCAAAAATATTCTGCTATGTGCTAGATTTGTGAGGTGCAAGCTTATAAGATATGTGAGTGTTGTTCCTATTCCTTCAAGCTTAGCGTTTGTAATATTTTGCTTTGCTCATTCTTTTAGTGAATCAGCTAGTGAGGTTCGTGTGTTAGCTCGTATAAGTAGAGCTTCTGAGATATGTTAGTGTTCTTTATATGTCTTTGTGCTAAGCCTTTAGTGATCATCTGTTGTATCTCTCTGTCGGCGTGTCAGTCAGTGTATTCTAGTGTGAGCTTGTGAGTGTGCTTGGTCCTTGGGTTAGGACGACTTCTGAGAGTTCCTGTGCCTTTGGGCTGAGAGTTACTGATCTTCTGTTCCGCCTCCTCGGTCAGGAAGTCAACCAGTAAACTTGAGTGTTAGCTCTTCGAGGTTAGAGCTTCTGAAATGAGTGAGTGTTCTTTCTGTGCCTTTGGGCTGAGAGTTATTGATCTTCTGTTCCGCCTCCTCTGTCAGGAAGTCAACCAGTAAACTTGAGTGTTAGCTCTTCGAGGTTAGAGCTTCTGAAATGAGTGAGTGTTCTTTCTGTGCCTTTGTGCCGAGCCTTTAGTGATCATCTACTTTGTTTCCTCTGTCAGCGAGTTAACCACTGTATTCTGAGTGTTAGCCTTGTGAGTGTTCATTGTTTTCTGGCACTAGAAGTGCATTTGTTCACATTTTGGTTTCGTCAAATTTCAAGGACGAAATTCTTTTTAAGGGGGGTATATTGTTATACCCCAGATTTTTTTTTATTATT
This sequence comes from Limonium bicolor, assembly GCA_023374045.1. Taxonomy (NCBI): domain Eukaryota; kingdom Viridiplantae; phylum Streptophyta; class Magnoliopsida; order Caryophyllales; family Plumbaginaceae; genus Limonium; species Limonium bicolor. The sequence continues at coordinate 52,061,158 of CM041781.1, forward strand.
TCCTTTCTGATTCACAAAGGGAGTTGTGCTATTTTGTAATCTTATATTAGATTGTCTATGACATTCTCTTAATGTCATATGTTAGCTTGTGGAAGGAGGGCTAAAGATGTCCTTTTACGTTCTGTTAGTAATTAAAGAGTTAAGGACTTATTTCTTATTTTATTATTTCCTAACTCTCCTTTCTCAAATTTCTATTCACGATCAATTCCTCCTTCCACTATCCTGACGTTCTCTCGCACGACGGTTCTTCCTCGCTCTCCATAACCTCCCTTTGCTCTTCTCCCTTCTTTCAATCTCCAATCTGTAAATTGATTGCTAGAGATCCGCCAGTGGAATTCTGTTCGTCTGTCAGTCGTCAATCAGGTTTGGTTTGTAGATTCATGTTCTCTTCTCCGTTGAGTTTTCCTTTCCCTTTTCTGATTCTGATTTTGTATTTTGGGAACGGTTCAATTCGAGGGATTGTCATTCGATTGGAGATTTGGGAAGGCGATTCGTAGAGTCCGCAGAGATGGCTTAGCGTTGGATGTGAGGTAGGTGGTAGATGGATTCGGTTGTGTATGTTCACCCACGGGGGTTCTGTTTCGGTTCTGTATTTGAATTCTTTGACTCTCTGATTGGTGATGTTTCTTGGTTGATTTTGATGTGCTTTTGATGCGTTAAAACCCCGTGGATGTATGTTTTCGATTGGCTATTTTGCTACCATAAGTTATGTATGTTTTGTGGGGGATTTATGGCTTGGTTCTGGCTGTTTTCCGCAATTGATTTTTCAGTTTTCGCAGTGTCCGAACATGTGTCCGAACATTGAAGTTCGGACATCATACGCCGGCAGATTTTCTGACTCTCGGTTTATGTCCGAACATGCAAGGTCGGATGCATGTTCGGACAGGCCTTTGTTTTTGGCATAACTTCTTCGTCTGAGCTCCGTTTTGAGTGCCGTTTGTGGCGTTGGATTCCTCTTTTCGAGTACTATCTGTTTTGATATGTTTTAGCATATGTATATGTGCAATTTTATTTTAAAATCTTTGATAAGCCTTTGAACTCTTATTTGCTCTTAAAGTGAGTTTCAGCTTCAGACTTTGGTTTTGACTTTCGTATTTCATTGGTCTTTGCTTAAGACTTCTGTTTCACCTTGTGAATTCTGTTTTTGATTGTATTAAACCTTGGCTTGGGTGTTAGCGTTCAGCAACGCCCTCTGTTCTGTTTCGATTAAGCTTATGCTTTCTGCTCTGGTCTGATAAAGACTTCCGTTCTGTTCTGTATAAGGCTTTGATCTATCTCAAAGCTTCTGTTTTGGGACCTAGTATCTCTGTATCTGAACCGTGGATGGCTGGTTTAGCTATCTCGTAGCGCGCTATGTAGGATATCCTTCTGTTTCACGGGTGATGTTCCCCGTTCTGTTCACAGGTGTTCCACCTGTTCTGTTTACGAGTGAGGTTTCCTCGTTCTGTTCACGAGTTGTTACTCGTTCTGTCTGTATGCTTTGAATGCTAGTGTCCCACTTCTGTTTGGATTCCATTCTGCTATTTTGACAGACTGCTGTGTGCTTTCTGTCCTTTGGATACCTCAGTTTGTTTGTACTGCTTCCGCCTGCTCTGTCTGATTGCAAACTCAGATAAGCTGCTGTGTGCTTCCTGTCTGTTGAGGATTTCTGATTTTGTAAGTGCTCTACTTCGTCTGCTCTATCTGTATTTGTTTTGAGACGGTCTGCTGTGTGCTTACTGTCTTCTGCTAAGTTCTGGATTTTGCTAAGCTTCTGATTTTGCTAAGCTTCTGATTGTGTTTAATCTTTTTGAGTTTGTTAAGCTTCTGATTTCGTCAAGCTTTCAGCTTCAGTTTACCTTATGCTATTAAGTGTATGTTCTGACCACCGCTTAGCTCCTTGTGTTTTAGACTTCTGTCTATTTGAAAGACTTCCGCTTTATCTCTGATTTTGCTCTGGCTAAGCGCTTTTGTATATGTATAAATATGTATGTTCAGTATCTGTTTTGAGCATGCTCAGCTGATGAAGTTTATCACCTGCTGAGTAATAGTTTTGCTCACCCCTATCTCCGTCTGATTTGCAGGTTTTAGTTCGCGCTTGGAGATTCAGTTTCTACTTTTGTCTTGGCTTTTGAGCTCTGTATTTCAGTTTGTTTGGCCATGGTGCCCAGTTGTAATTAGATTGTACATTGTATTTCAGGTTGGCTTCCGCCTGTGTATTGTAAAGATGTGTTGTAATTGTGTATTTGATCAATATATGAGTTTCAGTTCTGTTTTGGGGTTTCGATAGTGTAGCCTTGCGTGTCTGTAACACCCCAACTACTAACAACACACTTAACAACATATCGCAGCGGAATTCATAACTCACCACATCACTTAACTCTTTGGTGTTACACGCCGTTAGCCACCCACGTGGCTAACAAGGCTAACATACATACATTGTACCGGTCTGATGGACTGAACTCCCGAGCAACTACACATAAATCCCGTTCCATGTCCAACAATCGTTATACACTTACATTACAGCCGTACCGAGTAATTACCAACTAACACCGATACATTTTCGGTCTTACTACACCTATAATACATCCACAGTTCTCATGACTACCACATACAAACACTAACCCGTCCTACTCTCGAACGGCTTCCAGTTCCTTGTACCTAAAAAGTATGGGAGCCCCCAAAGGGGGTCAGCACCTTTGCTGGTATGGTAATCCTGCAGCCCGCATGCTACCGGGCCACGCACAACTATTTGTCATCTTAGCATGCGGTTGATTTATTTCAAACATGCACAAACTCACACACATATCATGCTTATAAGCAAACATCCATTAATAGAATACAGACACAAGGTTAGCACACTCAACATAACAACACACTTCACTTTATAACATACACAACTTATTTTCACTCTTCTTAGAGTACATGAACTTCACTTAGGGAGTGCCGGGGTGATATAAGCCCGAGCACAACATACATACATTTTCTTTACCTGAGTGGCGGCCTCATATAGGACCGATCACAACATACACAATTTCCCCTAGCTCCAATAGTGATGAGGTAGGTAAGCCTTGGTTAAGCTTGTGGGTGGTTGTAATCCAAGAAGAAAAACAACCATAACATAACAGAGAGGGAGTCGAAGCAACATAGGCGTCAACACCCTAACAACAATACACATAATTTCCCTCCTAGCCCGATATGGAGGTCGGGTAGGTAAGCTTTGGCTAAGCTAGTGGGAGGTCGAAATCCAATGAAGGAAAACAACCCTAACATAACAGGATGGGAGTTAATTCTCATATATGTATTAACTCCCAAACAACACGCGCGACCGGGACAACCGGATTCCTCTCCATACATACAGTCCTCTCCTAACATCATATACCTTTTTATTAGTTAAGGGTTCCCTTATGGAACTTATCACATACATACATCACATAGTGTTACTAACTCGGTTAGACACACAAGGGAAATCATATCCCATTTCAACAACACGGATAACAGTATTCAACAACAACAACATATTAAACAAGTCACATACATCACACTTTAACCACAACATACACTAACGCACGGATAGCCGTAGTTAGAACGTTCCCGTGGGTCGGGACGTTTATTCCGAATACCGATCTCTTATGTGAACCTAAGGTCGGTTAACTATTATTTAACACATAATTAAGGTTAAGTGGTATCGGAATTGATTACGCCACAATAATGAATTACTATAAACTCATTTCATGATTTATCTTGCAAGGTGGCAAACACACAGAAAAATACGTTGGCATACAAGCCGGTGTAATCCGGTAGGACACAGATTGCAAGAAAACCATACCTGTCACCGAAGGTGCACTCTAGTGTGCCATCACATGTTCTTTGAAATTCTTTGAACAACTGGTAACATTATAACTATCTTCATTAATATCGGGGTAATATAATTATTTAACGTCTAATGCGCCCATGATTAACCCCGTTCGGTAGTTTTATAACTTTACACTTTTAACTTGTTTACTTTCACACTTTTACTACAACTCTTCACCACTTAATTACCATTACAACTTACTTAACATATCCTTAACAACCTTATAACATCATCACTTAACAATCCCCACCATTGGGTATCACTTCCTACCCTTAAACAAAATTTTTGGTCAACATTACACTATGTCCGAACTTGTGTCCGAGCTTCGAAGTTCGGACACAAGTCGAGGCAAAAACCAAAGAAAAATTCTACCTGTCCGAGCTTCCAAGTTCGGACACAAGTCGAGGCCAAAACTGAAGAAAACTTACAGGCGTCCGAACTTGTGTCCGGACATCGAAGGTCGGACACAAGTCGAGACTAAATAGCCTGGGAAAATTTTTCGAGTGTCCGAACTTCCAAGTTCGGACGGAAGTTCAGACACAACTGAAACTCCGAAAATTTCATAAAACGACGGGTCATGTCCGAACTTCCAAGTCCGGACGGAAGTTCGGACGTACCCAAAAACACAGCAAACAGAGGCAAATTCTACCCAGAATTGTACTTCCAATAAACCTACCCTCATCCCTTGTTTCACAAGCTACAACCAACCATTCTTTTCCACATTAAACATCCCAAATCAACACCTAAATTCTCTCATTCATAAAGCCATCATCAAACACTCATTTCCCAACAAAATTTTGCTATAACCTCCCCATAAACCTTACACATTCATCCTCATCAATTATCATCCTTTTCATTCCTAAACAGCACATAACAATTCCTTAAATTCCATCAACAACAACTTATCAACCATAAACTCCATAACCACAATATCAATCTCAAACTTAAAGCATTTGTCTCTTAAGGCCCTCAACTCAACATTAATTCACAACCTCTTCTAACATCAACTAAACACATTACAACATAGTTTTCAATCCATACATTTGGGTTCATTTATTTGTTTACCCATCCCAAACAACTTCAACAATTACAACAAGGTTTAAGGTAGTTTTCTTACCTTAATTTTACAAGTTTCCTCAATTCTCCTCTTGCTCCAAATCTTCTCCAAAAATCGGTTAAGAGGGTATGGCGTTTCCAAACTCCCTCTTAACATCCAAGAACACAAAACACACTCTATTAATTATCTAAACCCTTAGAAACTCAATTAAATCAAAGGCTAGAATTAGGGTTTACCTTTTGAAGCTTTTAAGAGGGATTTTCTCCCTTGAATCAAGAAGGGAACTACTCCACCATTGAAGGGTCAATTTGGGGCTCAAGAACAAGAGAAAAACAAGGTATCAAAAATGGTGAAAAATCAATTACACCAAGAGGTGAAGGAAAAATGACTTTCTCTTGGAAATTTTTACCTTAGAGGAAAGAGGAGACTCCAAGCTCCACATTGGTGCCATTTTCTCTTCAAATGGGGAAAACCCACGGAGGTCAACTTCTTCCTTTTGGAATTTTGAAAAGAGAGGATGATATAGGAAGATGAGAGGAAGAAGAATATGTGATTTGTTTTTTATTTGGAGCTCAAATGGAGCTTGGGCATGAGGTTGAACATGGAGTAGCCATGGAAGGCTTCAAAAACGCCCAAACCAGCAGAGAGGGAGAAGGGAAATCGGTGGAGGAAGAAAGAGAGGAAAGAGAGGAAGAGAGAGAGGGAAAAAGGAAATAAAGGAGGAGAGAGAGTTGGGTGAGGGGTATTTGTGCCCTTTGTTATCTTGGCTCTCTCTTGACTTAATTAATTAGCTAACTAGTCTTGTGTGAGTGGGCTGTCTACATTAATAAAACCGGCCCACTAATTTAAACATGCTAGAGCGTTTTTCGGTTTTTAACAGAACGCTCGTTTATTTACCCGATTTAGCACTATTCACTAACCGGGGTCGTTTTCCGGAATTTTCTCATTCCTTTAATTTTAATGGTTATTAAACTCCCATTAATGTTTAGTTATTGTTACATAATCAACTATTATTTTTACGGGGTCATTTAACTGTTTAAAATCACGTTTTCAGGTTTTCTCGAAGAACGTGTTTTAAGATTCCGTTAGCGTTTAAACGCATTATTTGAATCCGTTTTCTTCCGGGATTTTTCCCACATGTTCTTAATGTGTAATTAAGGTATAAAAATATATTTATAACCCTAATGAAGGTTATGTACCTCCTAAAATAATTAAATACGCGTTTTCACGTTTTGTGACTTTTACGCATTTTCTTTTTCTTTTTGGTTTTCATTTGTTCACCAATGATCTTAAGGACTTAATTAGCCTTAGAAATTATAATTACATAATTAATTAACACATTAAGGTTTGGGGTATTTCAATCTACCCCCCTTAAAAGAACTTCGTCCTCGAAGTTCACACTTCCCACGCATCATTGGTTAGAATACGGGGATTACTTACAACATAAACTTCCATAACAAACATGTTTTACATCACAACCTCGGACTTGATGGTCCGGGTAACACATCCATACATACATAACATACTTAGTAACCTCAGACTTAATGGTCCGGGTACCTTAACAACATTATACATACATAACAACCCTTAGACTCTTAGGTCTGGGTACATAACAACCTTTAGACACATGGTCTAGGTAACATAACACCTTCAGAATTCAATCACATTAGGACTCAAGGTCCAAAATAATAATTACTACACATACCACACAACATGTCATAGCATGTATATCAACCAGAAATTCCTTTTCCATCTCTTTATGAGTTTGAGACCCATGTAGAGTACATATACACTGTGATCCCGCAGAACCGGCCGCGATGGACTCTCTGGTCCCCGTTCCTTTGGGAGATCAAAACAATTACATACATCTTTAAAATATACTTCTCATGTCACCGGTCCTAAGACAAAGGCTCATACGTCCTCAGCTCGTGAGCAAGTAGTAGGAAAATACCCTCTACGAGGTTAAGTATAACGAAATCCTTTATTGGAAGGATCTTAATCGAAAATCCTTTACAAGGTCACATAAAAGTAGTCCTTCCTTTGAAAATACCGTTTAAGAATCTTAAAAATATTAATTGATGTCTTGAAAATACCAATTGAGAATTTGAAACCCAATTTTAAAATTCTTTTGAAAATTCAATACAACTCCAAGTCCAATTATTGTTAACTGCATCTTATCTTGATGTGATTATTTATGACCACTTATAGGGAGTTTCAAGAATCATCCAACCCTAGTGTGATCAGCATCAGAGTTGAACTATCTTTCCACCCCAATTTGTGTTTGGTTTCCCTTGATCTCATGATAATCAAGTTTCACCTCCCACTTTAATTTCAAACAACAACTAATTCAAGCATGTACCATTTTCTATCTTCTAATTCATCTAGTCGTAATCATTACATCTCCAAGGGTGGAACTATGTCCATCAATCATCTTCCCGATTTATTTTAAATCAAGTTACCTAGGGAATTTAATTCTCACTAGGTTCTACGTTGGTGTCATACCTCTTCATAAATCACAATACTGTATATATGCATATATCCATATATATATATTTTTATCAAAATATAATACACAATATTACATTTGGTATCTTATGAACATGCACTTTCGGGGTTTTAGTCCCCCGGGAGTTTTTCTACTCCCTTATACTTATACTTTCACACACATTTGTTGACACAATAAACACACTTATCGCAAGGGTATTCGCATCTTCCGTGCGTAATTACCACAATTAACCATGAATGAATGTGTATGTTTATGTAACACACACACTAATCATCAAAACAATTCATTTTGTGCTATGCACATCATAGTTCACGTACACTTGTACGGTAAAACACTGAGTGGTTCTGCGCTCTACCCCCCTTAAAAGGGATTACGCCCACGTAATCAATCTGTTAATCACTGGTTTAGAACATTCTACTGTCGTGAAGTGTTTATCTCCACGCGGTTTATTACACAATGTGTTCTGGTTTGAGGATCTTAGCCATATTGGCGGTTTAGTCTCTAACCAAGAATTCTCATTAGAGTTTATTTTAACTCTTAACTGGTTTTGATCCTGGCCTGTGAGGCTTTTAGGCATCATTAGTTTGCCATTCACTCATGTTCACTATTCGCATTCATCGTTTGAATCACTGGTTCACCAGTTTCTGCTGCGCAACTCTTGATAATTTAGAGCTTAGTTTGCCCCATACATTATTCTTACTGTACCGTATATCTTTGATTATCACCTTCATCTTGGTAATAACTATTTCTCAACCGACGCGTGGTATTTCTTACCATGAGCGAACTCGGTGAGTTACAGACTTTCTATCCACTTCCATGATAATTTACTGTGTGTACTGCTATGTATTTCACAATGTTTAACTTGACTACTTCCGACTTACTGTCGGTTGAGTTTGAGCTACTATGTATTGTGTAGTACTCTGTCGGTTATTTCCAACACTTAAGGTATATTCCATACCGACATTTAATAATCGTGTTACTGTAGTCACTTATGTCAACCAGGTTCCTTTTTATTGGTACGACCGTGCTTGTCCTATACATCGGTTTTTATCACATCCTAAGTCTTTGTTCTTCCATCATAATTGACATCTCCCAAACTTCCTAGCTATCTCACTCGATCATTACCGTGCAAGCGCAATACCAAAACACTCAGTCATACAGAGTGCAGAGGCGTAAACTCTTGACAGTAAGTCTCTTATGAGATAGCAATAGGGATTCATACTGTGTTCCTTATCACGTAGCATCAACTACTGGCGTATTGCTCAGTCTGTGTATCATCACTTATCTTGTATGCCCATTGAGTTTCACTCATAATCTGTCTTATTTGCCACATTATTATTTAACAATACTTATGCAACGGTCGCTTACTGCGCACCGGCCTCTTTTCATTGTATAACATTAACTTATACTGCATTCGCTATTATATTAGCCTCCGCCATTACACTGAGTTTCGCCACTTGTTTGGCTGATTGCTGAACACACTATTCTTCGAGTCTTTATGCTCTTCGAGCGTTGTTCATTACACATTTAGCATCACACATCTATGGTGGTTGTTATTAGACTTTTTACTCATCCGGTCTCCACAACTGGTATAACACTTCTTTTCGTATAACACTCATTCAAATCACTCTAGGTAACAACATCATAGTCCATTCCTAACATCTCTCTTAAACTTGGTTTACATAACTACCGCCGTTGCGGTCTCATAGTATCAAGAGGTATCCCCACTCTTAAAGCAGTGGTTCGTTATCCACTTTACTTACTTATATAACATAAACTTCTGTGATTAATAAAATTTACTTGACACACTCCATTTATGGCTTATAAGCCCTATTGCTTCGAGCTCTACTCACTGTAGGCTGTCCACACATTTACTTCTCCAAACAATATTACATGGTTTAGAGGTCGTATTGGGCTCCATGACAAGGCCGTAGCATCACGGTTCCTTTCATGGGATGCCCATTCAAAGATGCCAGACTTCCTCCTGACGACTTATGCTTAAGCTGGGTGTTAGTCTCAACCCTTGCGTTTCTGTCACGTAATTTCGTTCAACCACTGTTGATCCAAACACCCTTTTAAGGACAGCTCCTGGTGTCACTAGGTTATGCCATCACATCTGGCTTGCACTTGTTGATATTGTTTAGTTTACTACTTCGCTCTGCGTTCTTTGTTGGGTTAAATATCCTCTTTAGTGAAATTGATACCTCGGGAGCTCATCCCGATCATTGCACATTAACATATCCATTGTAGGCATTTGCCTCACCATATGTAGGCTGGGTACTTACTCCAGCTATTATGTTCATCCTTCGGGATTCTTAAGACTTGTGTGACGTCTTTGCTTACTAACCAGTGCACTTCGCACTTGTTCACCTTTAAACATTTCCTTAAAATGAACTTACTGATTCCTTTAGTTTCCTTAACTTGACTGGGTTCCTTTACTTCAACCATTTGATGTAATCCATTGCTCTTGCTTGACTTCTACTTCGGACCGTAGTATGGAGTCGACTACTTCCCGTGTTCCAGGCTCCACTCGTATACATACATGGGGTATCCTACTGATACATTGCTACTTACCCGACTACCCCATAAAAAGGTTTGTCAGGCCCACAAGCTCCTATCGGAGTGCGGTCGTCCCACATTTCAGTTGGTACACTCGTAGTGTCCGTGACACGCCTAGGTGAAGTATTCTGTTGTCAACTCCTCTTATATTATCCTATGATAATATGCATTCCATCCCGAACTTAATCAAGGGAAGTGTATCCACTGTTGTATTATTATGAACTCACTCCATTCCCTCGGGTAGTTACCCTTGGGTTTACCGGTTTCCATCCGGTTGTTTAAAAGTGACCGGGTAAAACTTACCTACCATGTGGCACTGAGGCCCGCGTAGGTCTTCTGGTTTGGTTTTAAGAAAAGAAGAATTGAAATAAATTGGGTTTGAAAGAAAATCTGGTTTTTAAAAGAGTTTGAAAGAAAATGATTTTAGGTTTAAAGAAAAATTTTCGTGGTTTTACAACGTTTCCTTGCCTCAGCCAAGTCTAGTTCTTGCTGACTGGTATATTCCAAGTACAGAGGTCAGGCTATTAAGCCCTTCCACGGTTATGATGATCTCACTTAACTTCATGGTACTTTACTAAGTACCGGTAGTTGTTTAAAATTTTTCGTACAACCTTGTTATAGCAGCACTTGCCATGGCAAGTGCGCCATGCAATCTGGTTATTGGTTCAACGCACATCGGTTGCGGCATTGCCTTCGCCCGTTCTAACATCAGTGGCCTTGCTGGCCCTTACTTGATCTTACAGTCTTAACAACAATTCCTTGGGTAGTTCTCTCTGTCTTCACCTGATAACCATTAACTAGGGTGTTTCCCATTCTGGGAGACCCCTTTTTACTTAGTATCGTATCCTCCTCGTACTACGTCGTGGTTCCTTAATCGGTTGGTATACTGTGGTGTATTAGTTAACATTTGTAGTCCCGTAGACACTCGTCTCGGGTTCCACTACTTCACTTCTCTACTGTTGCACGGTTAGTGCTTGCAAGCTGGTTGTCCTCGACTGCTGCGCATGTCGACCCAGGGTGTTGGAAATTCCATTCTCTTATGCATAAGATTTTTCACTTTTCGCTACCTCATGCGGCAGATATTATTAAAATGGAGACCGTCTTCGGGATTCACGCCCTTCGGAATCTACGTGTGACAGGTTCCCCGTACTTATAAGGTCGTTAATGACAGCCAGATCGGGTATTCCCGAGTAAGAGAGGATTTCCATCTCTCTGGCGTTCTTTCCAAGTTATATAATAGGGTTTGTGGAGGGCGGGATGGATACTGTAGGTATCCAGTACATACTGGCATTTCCCAACTAGCGTACCTCTCACGCTATCACTCAACCTATAACCCAAAGTACTAAACTCTTAACTCGGTACTTCCTAAGCTCGGTAATTCTGTCATCTGAGCGATACTTCGCTCTGATACCACTTTTTGTAACACCCCAACTACTAACAACACACTTAACAACATATCACACGGAATTCATAACTCACCACATCACTTAACTCTTTGGTGTTACACGCCGTTAGCCACCCACGTGGCTAACAAGGCTAACATACATACATTGTACCGGTCTGATGGACTAAACTCCCGAGCAACTACACATAAATCCCGTTCCATGTCCAACAATCATTATACACTTACATTACAGCCGTACCGAGTAATTACCAACTAACGCCGATACATTTTCGGTCTTACTACACCTATAATACATCCACAGTTCTCATGACTACCACATACAAACACTACCCCGTCCTACTCTCGAACGGCTTCCAGTTCCTTGTACCTGAAAAGTATGGGAGCCCCCAAAGGGGGTCAGCACCTTTGCTGGTATGGTAATCCTGCAGCCCGCATGCTACCGGGCCACGCACAACTATTTGTCGTCTTAGCATGCGGTTGTTTTATTTCAAACATGCAAAACTCACACACATATCATGCTTATAAGCAACATCCATTAATAGAATACAGACACAAGGTTAGCACACTCAACATAACAACACACTTCACTTTATAACATACACAACTTATTTTCACTCTTCTTAGAGTACATGAACTTCACTTAGGGAGTGCCGGGGTGATATAAGCCCGAGCACAACATACATACATTTTCTTTACCTGAGTGGCGGCCTCATATAGGACCGATCACAACATACACAATTTCCCCCTAGCTCCAATAGTGATGAGGTAGGTAAGCCTTGGTTAGCTTGTGGGTGGTTGTAATCCAAGAAGAAAAACAACCATAACATAACAGAGAGGGAGTCGAAGCAACATAGGCGTCAAACACCTAACAACATTACACATAATTTCCTTCCTAGCCCGATATGGAGGCCGGGTAGGTAAGCTTTGGCTAAGCTAGTGGGAGGTCGAAATCCAATGAAGGAAAACAACCCTAACATAACAGGATGGGAGTTAATTCTCATATAGTATTAACTCCCAAAAACAACACGCGGACCGGGACAACACGCGGATTCCTCTCCATACATACATATATTATTAGTAAGGTTCCCTTATGGAACTTATCACATACATACATCACATAGGGTTACTAACTCGGTTAGACACACAAGGGAAATCATATCCCATTTCAACAACCACGGATAACAGTATTCAACAACAACAAAATATTGAAACAAGTCACATAACATCACACTTTAACGCACAAACATACACTAACGCACGGATAGCCGTAGTTAGAACGTTCCCGTGGGTCGGGACGTTATTCCGAATACCGATCTCTTATGTGAACCTAAGGTCGGTTAACTTATTTAACACATAATTAGGTTTTTTAAGCGGTATCGGAATTGATTACGCCACAATAATGAATTACTATAAAATCATTTCATGCTTTATCTTGCAAGGTGGCAAAAACACACAGGAAAAAAACGTTAGGCATACAGAAGGTTGTAATCCGGTAGGACACAGGTTGCAAGAAAACCATACCTGTCACCGAAGGTGCACTCTAGTGTGCCATCACATGTTCCTTGAAATTCTTTGAACAACTGGTAACATTATAACTATCTTCATTAATATCGGGGTAATATAATAATTTAACGTCTAATGCGCCCATGATTAACCCCGTTCGGTAGTTTTATAACTTTACACTTTTAACTTGTTTACTTTCACACTTTTACTACACAACTCTTCACCACTTAATTACCATTACAACTTACTTAACATATCCTTAACAACCTTATAACATCATCACTTAACAATCCCCACCATTGGGTATCACTTCCTACCCTTAAACAAAATTTTTGGTCAACATTACACTATGTCCGAACTTGTGTCCGAGCTTCGAAGTTCGGACACAAGTCGAGGCAAAAACCAAAGAAAAATTCTACCGGTCCGAACTTGTGTCCGAGCTTCCAAGTTCGGACACAAGTCGAGGCCAAAACTGAAGAAAACTTACAGGCGTCCGAACTTGTGTCCGGACATCGAAGGTCGGACACAAGTCGAGACTAAATAGCCTGGGAAAATTTTTCGAGTGTCCGAACTTCCAAGTTCGGACGGAAGTTCGGACACAACTGAAACTCCGAAAATTTTATAAAACGACGGGGCATGTCCGAACTTCCAAGTCCGGACGGAAGTTCGGACGTACCCAAAAACACAGCAAACAGAGGCAAATTCTACCCAGAATTGTACTTCCAATAAACCTACCCTCATCCCTTGTTTCACAAGCTACAACCAACCATTCTATTCCACATTAAACATCCCAAATCAACACCTAAATTCTCTCATTCATAAAGCCATCATCAAACACTCATTTCCCAACAAAATTTTGCCATAACCTCCCCATAAACCTTACACATTCATCCTCATCAATTATCATCCTTTTCATTCCTAAACAGCACATAACAATTCCTTAAATTCCATCACAACAACTTATCAACCATAAACTCCATAACCACAATATCAATCTCAAACTTAAAGCATTTGTCTCTTAAGGCCCTCAACTCAACATTAATTCACAACCTCTTCTAACATCAACTAAACACATTACAACATAGTTTTCAATCCATACATTTGGGTTCATTTATTTGTTTACCCATCCCAAACAACTTCAACAATTACAACAAGGTTTAAGGTAGTTTTCTTACCTTAATTTTACAAGTTTCCTCAATTCTCCTCTTGCTCCAAATCTTCTCCAAAAATCGGTTAAGAGGGTATGGAGTTTCCAAACTCCCTCCCAACATCCAAGAACACAAAACACACTCTATTAATTATCTAAACCCTTAGAAACTCAATTAAATCAAAGGCTAGAATTAGGGTTTACCTTTTGAAGCTTTTAAGAGGGATTTTCTCCCTTGAATCAAGAAGGGAACTACTCCACCATTGAAGGGTCAATTTGGGGCTCAAGAACAAGGAGAAAAACAAGGTATCAAAAATGGTGAAAAATCAATTACACCAAGAGGTGAAGGAAAAATGACTTTCTCTTGGAAATTTTTACCTTAGAGGAAAGAGGAGACTCCAAGCTCCACATTGGTGCCATTTTCTCTTCAAATGGGGAAAACCCACGGAGGTCAACTTCTTCCTTTTGGAATTTTGAAAAGAGAGGATGATAGAGGAAGATGAGAGGAAGAAGAATATGTGATTTGTTTTTGATTTGGAGCTCAAATGGAGCTTGGGCATGAGGTTGAACATGGAGTAGCCATGGAAGGCTTCAAAAACGCCCAAACCAGCAGAGAGGGAGAAGGGAAATCGGTGGAGGAAGAAAGAGAGGAAAGAGAGGAAGAGAGAGAGGGAAAAGGAAATAAAGGAGGAGAGAGTTGGTGGGGGGGTTTTTGCCCTTTGTTATCTTGGCTCTCTCTTGACTTAATTAATTAGCTAACTAGTCTTGTGTGAGTGGGCTGTCTACATTAATAAAACCGGCCCACTAATTTAAACATGCTGGAGCGTTTTTCGGTTTTTAACAGAACGCTCGTTTATTTACCCGATTTAGCACTATTCACTAACCGGGGTCGTTTTCTGGAATTTTCTCATTCCTTTAATTTTAATGGTTATTAAACTCCCATTAATGTTTAGTTATTGTTACATAATCAACTATTATTTTTACGGGGTCATTTAACTGTTTAAAATCACGTTTTCAGGTTTTCTCGAAGAACGTGTTTTAAGATTCCGTTAGCGTTTAAACGCATTATTTGAATCCGTTTTCTTCCGGGATTTTTCCCACATGTTCTTAATGTGTAATTAAGGTATAAAAATATATTTATAACCCTAATGAAGGTTATGTACCTCCTAAAATAATTAAATACGCGTTTTCACGTTTTGTGACTTTTACGCATTTTCTTTTTCTTTTTGGTTTTCATTTGTTCACCAATGATCTTAAGGACTTAATTAGCCTTAGAAATTATAATTACATAATTAATTAACACATTAAGGTTTGGGGTATTTCAGTGTCTTAGGTAATAAGTGCGCGGCGTGTAACGGTCTCTCAACCAGGGTGGTTTTGGGGTCGTTACAAAATCTCTTTTTGTTCTAAGGTTGCTGTGTTGGTGGGTTAGTAGAATAAATGACAGGTTTCAAACATATAAGTCATGCTAGATCAATACCGAAAACACCTAGGTTTATTCCAAGGAAAATGGTCCAGTTACCTCCTAGGAAAAATCTGGTTAATAACTGCATTAGTAAACAGCAAGGTGATTAATGTGTTGAGGCTGCAATCTTATGCTTTTCTGTGTGTCAAAATTTTGTGTAAGGTTCTGGACAATCTTGGGCTGGTAATGCTATGGTAGTCACGTAGGAAAACCTGGGGGGAAAGCATGCTTAAATTGATTAGTGATCACTTGTGAAATCTGTTTAGGAGTGTGCTAGGAAAACAACAAGGAAACTAATGTACTTGGATTAAAAATCTGGGGTGTTTTTCTGCTGAAAAGGTGTGATGTCGTTCAAGAAGAGCTGGGCTGATATGTTATGAGAAACCTTGTTGATTAACTTAGGTAATCATGTCATTAAATGACCAGGAGGAAAACTGATTAGGAAGTGTAGATAATGGCTAAGGATTTGTGTGACAGATTGATTAAGTAGATACCGAAAATCTGCTGCTGTGTTCCTAGAAAATCTGAGTGTTTTACCAAGGGATATTAATAAGAGACTTTGGGAAATATATCATTAAGCTACTAGGGAAAATTAGCTAGACATAACCAAAAGATGGCTGAATAAATGTGTGCTGAAAACACTGAAGTTGTATTTCAGTTTCTGCAGTAAATACCGGTTCTGCATAAGGGAAATTCAGAGGAGTAAACAGGGTTGTTTTGGGGTGTCTTTAAGTTCAAAATCTTGTTAAAACACTTGATTAAGAGGTTAAACACCTTGGGGGGGATTAGAAGACACCAGATCAATGAATGAGAAACAAAAAAAAGCAGAAAAGAAACATAGAAGTGAAGATACTAGTTCTATGTTGCTGTTTTATTTTCGGTGTTATCAGTTTCAGCATAACTGGAATTTGCAGATAGGTCAAGAGTGTTGGGGTGGTTTAATGAAGAACTTGAAACCTAACTAAACCACATAAATTAAGCTGTAAACTCTTTGGGAGAGATTAGAAGAAAGATTTATAACCTAAGAGATAGACTGAAGAGGAGACACACAGATTTATGTTTTCAGTTCTCTACAGTTTTTCAGTTTCAGAATAAGGAAGTTTAAGGGAGTTAGCAGTGTTGTTTTGAGTGTAGAATCTTACTTAAACACTTAATTAAGTGGGTAAGCAACTTGAGGAAAATTTGAGGTCAGTTGATTAGTTAAAAGAAAGGATGGAGAGGTGATGCACATACTTTGTTTTCAGTTTTACTGAAGACATGAGTTTCTGTATAATCATGTTACAGAGGGGTATAAGGGGAGGTAATTAGTTACTAATGAGCCTAAAATGTCCCTAAAACACTTAGGTAAGATTATAAATACACAGGAGAGGAATTAAAGGGCGGTTTCACCACCTAACAGAGGAGACCAAGAAGAGACATATCAGTTCTTTTTGCAGCTTATCGATAATGGGTTGTTTTAGTTAACCGGGTTGCAGAAATAGTAACAGTGTCGAATCAGTCTAGGAATGAACAAGAACCTTGCTGATATATGTGGCTAGATTGGTGAGATAGTTTGGGAGAGCTAGGCAATCAGGTTAGGGGACAATTGAGGGCCTGAATTAAGTATAAGCAGAAAGAAGTCAAAGAGGGTGTACCAGTTTTTGTTCCAGTTTTTCAGTTTCTTCTCTGTTCAGTGTGTGCAATACAGCGGTGAGATTGACATAGTTGTTTTAACTTGTTGGGGTTTGAAATATGGCTGGAACACTTAGCTACATAGATGAGTGCTTGGGACAGACCAAAAGACAAGTTAATAATCAACCGAAAAGAAACAGAAGAGAGGGTAGCAGTTAGGTGTTTCAGTTATTGTTCTGAAACTTAGGCTCGATATAACCAACTTGCAGAAGTTTTAAAAGTGGCAAATGGATCAGTTGATGAATTTGAAACCTGACTAATACATCAACCCAAGGGTACAAACACTTTGAGGAAACTATAAAGCAACCCAAGGCATTGAAAAGAGGAGCTCAATGGAAGTATGCACAGGGTATTGTTTCAGTTTCTGAAACTTACGTTTCAGTATGGCTGTGTTCAGTGGTAGTGAGTGAGTGATGTTGGTTTAATAATGAACCCAAAACATTTCTAATACATCTAGCTAAACCGGTAAAACACTTTGGAAGAGTTGGACATCAGTTTGGGGACTTAAACATAGATTAAACTGAAGATATGTGTAGTTGGTGTTTCCAGTTTCTGTTGTGCTTGTGTTGCGGTATGGATGGATATCTAGGTGGTTAGTGGTGCTGTATTAGGAATTGGTTATGATTATAAAACCTTGCCAAGATGCCTAGAAAAAAAAGGGGTACAATTTAGGCAGTTTGAAACTGGATCTTTGGTGAACTATGAATGGGAAATAACCAAGCTAATGAACAGGAGGGCTGTTCTGTTTAGCAACTGCCGTGAAACAAAAAGAAAACTGAAGGGGGTAAGTAGATTAAGGAACCTGTGAGCTAGGGGACTCGGAGTCGATTTGAAAAGGGTTAGGCCTTAGGTACCAACCCGAAACAGTAGTATTAGTATGAGATTTAATAATGCAAGGGAAGGGAGTAACATAGCTAGAAATAATCTAAGAAGCAACATGGGTATTAACGGGGGGCAAACCTTGAATTGGCTTACATGGAACCGCTGGGTCTCCAGCGACGAATCCGAATCCAACGAATGAAGTAGGACTAACGATGCCACTTATACTGTATAAGACTAGAGTAAATGTTATAAAAAGTTTTACGAATAGCAATGTGTGACCAACCAAACTAACCCGCTCATGTAACAACTATAGGAGTGTGTTCCGCGAGCGACGAGGAATCGTAACGCAAGTGTACCCGTCGACTGATAAAAGGTATGGACATGTGTGGTTCGTATGTTGCCGTGTTACACGGCTTGTGTGCTGTGTGCCTTGTTTGCCAATGACTTCAAGACTAAAGCATGAAAACAGATTGTTTGTTTATCTTGCTTATTTGCTTGCGCTGTGCGTGTGTGAAGCATGAGAACAGATTGCTTATTTAAATTGCAGTATTGGTTGCTCTATACCTGTTATACCTCACGTGCGTGCACATAGTAACTTAGTCACTCCCCGTTTATGTAAAACTACGGGACGAAACGTGACGAATAATACAAACAAATAAGGAAACTACTTATACAAAGGAAAACTCCTCCTTAACCATGGAGGATTTCTAAGGACGCCTACTATGGTGTCAAGTTATTTATGATAAGTGAATACTTTATTGAGGACTACTGTCGACACACACATTGGTGTCGAGCTGACAAAAAGAAAAGACACATATTGAGTAAATATCAACTCGTGGAACATGAGAATAACCCGGGAAGACAACATCTCGGGCCGCGCGGTATGGATGAGCGGGAGTTGGTATCTGCATCAGATCCTTCGACCGACTATTTTGGAGTGCATCCTGGGGTCTAGAGATGACCCCTCTGCCTCGACGTATGACGCCGGGACTGGAGGATTAGCGAGCACACCCTGGGGTCTAGAGATGACCCCTCTTTCGCGACATATGACGCCGGGAATGGAGGAGTGGCTATGGAGAAGACGTTCTCCAAATTATGGTGATAAGAGAATTCACAAACAATCCTTAAAGAAACAAGGAATGATTAGCACCTACATAATAGAGTCTCGGGATCCAATCTATATCCCCTGACTCGGTGCCAGAGAATAAAGGAAAACTTGTGTAACGAGACCAAGCAATAAGGAAACAATTCACAAAAGTGATCCTTTAAGAAACAAGAGACGAATAGCACCTACAGAATAAAGTCTCGGGATCTAACCTATATCCCCTGACTCGGTGCAAGAGAACGAAGATAAATTTGTGTAATGAGAACAAGAAAACAATACGTAATCTCTTGAATGATCCCATAGTGAGGATCGCCAGTATAATCTACCTACGCACACGTCTTATTAATTACTTGATTGTGTTGCTACATTAGCAGCTTATTGTATTGGGTTGCGTGTTTGACGTTGCTGTGCTACTTGAAAGTTGTGCTTGGTTGTTTGTTGACAGTGCTATGCTACCGTCAAGTGTGTATGCTATCATGAGGAAGTGTGGAGTGCTTTACCGCTTTATTATAGCATGTAAATTGACTTAATAATATTCGACCAAGTAGTCGTGTAGCCCGGCAACATACGGGCTACACACGTTCATACTCAGCGTAGTTTGCTGAGTCCTTTACAACCCATTTTTTCAAGTATTGTGCCGGACGATAACGGAGTGTAGGCGGGATGGCTACCATGGGGGTAGTCCATCAGGGCATGACTTTTAAGTTTGTAGTAGTATGTGTGACATATGGGTTGTTACTAAACCCGAGATGTAATCCTTAGTTTATGATTTGGTAATATTGTTGTAGACACTCGGTATTCGGAATCGTGTCTTGTATTGTATATGAGTTTTGGTTGAGGGTTGTTTCCAGTCATGCAGACCGTAACTTGGTGTTGGTAGTATGGTTGTGTCAACCACGTGGGTGGTTGGTGTCTGTAGCACCCGAATAGAGTTAGAAACCGCTGCGTAGACTTCTCGTGTTAACGTTAGGCTCGTCATTTAATTATTGGTTGTGATTCGGGGGTGTTACAGATAGTGGTATCAGAGCGTAGTTACGCTCTGATGACTGGAACAGGAAATACCGAGTTTAGGAATTCTAACCAGGGGTTAAGGGTAGTGGGTAGTACGTGAGGCACGTTAGTTAGGATTCTTCCCCAGTAATTACTGGATACCTAATGGACACCTACACCCAACCTTCACATCCTTAATTTTTTCTTAAATTCAGAGAAAGAACGCCAGAGAGGTAGAAAACCTCCTCTTACTAGGGAAAACCCGATCTGGCGGTTACTTAATGTCATACCATCAACCCGGGAAGAGGAAAAACTATACTATACAATAGCCCAAGCCTCCGACTGGAGCGTAGAGTGTAAAGACGCTGCCAAGAGAATCATAACTATAAAAAGACCAAACTTATCGGCAACTTGGGTCGACATGCTTAGCAGTCGATAGGACCCTGCCTGATAGGCCAAACAGGGGACTAAAACATCCCTAGGAATAAAGAAACAAATGAAGCTTGGATAACCAATTAATTAAGATAAAATGGTTAAGTATGGATAAAAATGCTATGGAAATAAAATCATACAATCCATATACTTAGGGGGATTAATGCCAGTAAACCTCCCCTAAGGTAACGAAATAAAGGAACGTGATCCGAAACAAAATTCGCCAATTAAATAAAGTTGGTACAAAATATGGTACCTAATAAAGCATGAAACAGGGTTACACACTAAAGTATAACGTTTTGGGATTCAATAAATTCCCTATTCCTTCTCATGTCCCTCTTCATTCTTCAGCATTTCCTGAAAGACACAACACCTTAATTGGCGGGTGATATACATCTCCACCGACCCCTGCCCTCTTGTACTACAATTACTCTTCTGAACCTCTTGAGCGTAAACAACTAAGACCGGTGACCATAACTGGACTCCTCGTCTACTTCTACCACCGGTGAACAACGAACGTACATATTTATGTCTCCTTCACTTTATCCTTGTTTAAATAGTTTGAACCCTTTGAAACCCAACAATTGTACCACTAAGGACACAAGTTTCACAATATAAATGTGCAAGTCAAGCTTGGAAGTATGTACAATATCTAAACAGTTATTCTCAACCATTATTCACAAGTTCATACCAAGGTTTAGCGGAGATACATCCAGACCTAAACCTGCAAGCAGAGTTTCCAAACATAAGATATATATTTCTTACATTCTAAAATCAGTTTACCAGCGCACGGTATTATTGAAATCACAAACATCACCACACAAATTTGACCTCCCTTGTAAATGTCCAAATGGCAATGTATAACACCACTACTATGATATAACCCTTCCAAACACACTACACATGAAGGAGGCAACTACTATAAATCAAAGGACCAAAGAGAAGCATCTGGTATGATTGGTAACCAAGTAAATGTAACCTAGGAAAGCTACACACGAGGAACCCTAAACATGATATATGAAATTATATATACGAATGTGCACACATACATATCAAGAAAGACAATATATGAATCAAACTCAAGGAGAAAACGAGGTTCAATTCAAGAAGGTCGTGGTTAGTAAATCAATCGCACCCGACTTAAGCTAATGAAATAACTTAACAACCGAAGATAAATATTGGTGGACCAATAAAGCAAAGAGCTAGACTACTTCAGGTAAGATAAACACACAAGGAATAATAATGAGGAAGTAACAGAAGGGTTACAAGACCCAGGAAAGACTAAGATGGAAAACTAAATAACGGAATTAAAAATTTATAACATTAAGGCTGATCGAAGTGAACCTAACCGGTCCAGCAAGAAAAACCAGTCAAATATCTATGAAGAGGAAAATATCAGGAGAAAACCAAGTACTTATGAATAATTGGGTATTGAAATTTGGAAATTTTAAACAAGATTAACGGGCTTAATGGAGGAATTAATTGACGGACTAAGATAGGTGAGGAATCATGTTGTAAATTCAGATATTAGGTTGCAAGTGTTGAGGATAATAGTAATAGCATAAGATTTGGGAAGTATACAATTGTATACCCAATTGACTAACACTAAAATTTATGAGACCACATGTACATAGGAAACAAACATGAACATACCTACATATGGTACGCGGACTGGAATGTGAAGAACGGATAATACCAGGAGGATATAAATGCATGTACTAGTATATCATTAAACTTATTGGAATACTCATATGGGAACCTATATATACAGTTAAAGAATCTGAACCATTAATTTAAAGGCTTAGACTTGGGCACTAGTCCATGAATTGATTGCCAGATGGCTAGGTACGAGTAGTATAAGAACTCAAATTTGATTAATAGATTGCTTATTTAATCGGACGGTCAAGGTTGAACTTGACCCTGGCCAGGTCAAGGGACACTGCACATAAATTGGGGTGAAGGGGTAGTCCGACATTTACGCTGATCACGTCAGTGTTGGATGATTCTCGAAACCCCCTACAAGTGGGCACATAAACTACAATTAGGTGAAAGTTTATAAGGTGGATAATTAAAAATGCGAGAGGAACGGTGTTGATACTAGATGATGAAACCACCTAAATACATGGATACATGGTTCGAAAACTTGAGATAAACACAAAGGTACATAGATACATAAGAACAGGAAATGATGTGATGTTATCAATAATATAACTGTTAATGCATAAAAACATATACTATGGCAATCAAATGCAATAAGTAACCGGTAGTAATCAATCACTTTAGCTCCTGGTGAAACCTAATAACGACACTAGGATATATGAATAAGCAAAACTAGTTGGCAAACTGCTGCTTGACACGATCATAAGATCAATGGTGACGATAAGGAAACTAAATACCGTATGTAAGTGGGCTACAACCGTAAAAACTTATAATATGTATAATTCAGTAACCTTTGACTAGAACTAACTGAGGTTAACCGACTATGCAAAGTCCGTGATTACCTTGTTATCTTGGAACTGAAAGATCAAGGTTGCCTAATAGAAAAAAAAGGAGGAAAAGACTAATTTGGCTGTACACCTTAAGGTATAAAATAGGTAACAATGCTAAAATTAGAAACAATGACACATTGGTAACATTGAAGGATACTAAGCTCTAAATCTTTACTAAGGAGCACACACGAATATAAGCCTGAAGGTCAGCTGGAAGGAACAAAGCAGACACTTAAAAGCGCACTAAAACCTTGAACATCCGATCCCCAGAGGAAAGGGATATACAAGTTACAAACCACCGAGACCGTATACAGATTAAAATACCAAGTGGCAATCAAGAACCCTTTTACGCCTAAATGATAAGGGTTCGGAGGAGCTAGATAATACAATGTAAAAAAAATAAAAAAAAATAGAAAAAGGAAAACGAAACCTTAAGGTAATCAGAGTCGCACAGCAGAAGCTGGTGGATCGTTTCACACATCTTCTAGTAGATTAACAAGTGACTTATCTGCCAATACCTTAGAACCAAAGAGACTGAACCTGAATCCATTGGTAGATCGGTGTGAATACCAATAAAAGTCTTTTGATACAAGAAACTAAGCCATTAACATGATTAAGACCTACGAGGGGATTATAATGTGAGCTACATTGAATGGGAACTAGAATGCTCCTTGAGACTTAAACATCTCGAACCAATGTTCAAGGATGAGATAGTGCGGATTACGTGGGCGTAATCCATTTTTAAGGGGGGGGGGGGGGGTAGGCGCGTTGTGTTTTTGCTGCTTTGTTGTTTGTGTGGTGTTGTTTTGGATATTATGCGTGGTTGAGTTGTGTTTGGATTGTATATTGGATGCTTTGTGAGGTACCTTGGTGATGTATGAATGACTTGTTCATCTGATTGCTTATGAGTACAGTATATGAACATTACTAGTACACTGAGATATTGTTGAGAACTTGGTGAAGCCACATATGTGGCGTGGTGCTTATAAACACAATTGGTGAAATAGAACTGTGGAATCTGCGGGACATGACCCCCTTGGTTGTGAGAACGAATTCGGGACTTGATCCCTGGGAGTGACAAGAATACGAACATAAATTGACGAGACAAGACTTCGGGTCGAAGTCTCTTTAAGGGGGATATGTTGAAACACCCCTAATAACTGAAACGCATAAAATCACGAATATACGAGGAGTGTTTAAGTAAACTGGGCACATTAATAAAATCAGGTTATAATTTATAACTTACGAGACTAAGGGACATACATATGTCCATGAACGTAATAGCGGGTCACATTGTAATATTAGCAGTTGTGCCTGTCGGTTTTGACGTTGGCCCGTACAACCGAGTGAATGTAAATTATTACATGTTAGGACATTGTACACGAAACAAGTGTGACACATTATGCAAACTCAAATATATGGAGTACTCATTGACACATATCAATTGTACTAGGTAACATGTGTTACGAGAATATATTATACGAACATGTGCAAGTGACATGGTTACATAAATACTTGTGCTCACCAAATTTTATATCCCTGAACTCAATTATTAAACAAATTAGATAGGTGTTACTAGACTTCATTATAATACTATAACAATTAATCAGCCCCACCCATGGTATATCCAAAAATCCTACAATTCACTAACATTTAATTAATTACCCACCCACACCTTGCATTACCGAGGAATTATGCAAGTTTCACTAAATTCCATTCAGTTATTAACTCAGCCATACACTACCACCAATTTTAATTACTGAAACACTCTATATCAGTCCCTCTTCCTTCTCGCGTGGTGCACCCCGACTAAGGATCACTGAACTCATTTCTCCCCCATCACTCCATGCCTGGCGCAAGTCCAGAGAAGGAATTTCCAGTTTCTCGTAACCACTGAGCATGGTAAGCCGCTCCTTTTCCTCTTCTTGTCTCCAAAACGTCTCGTAGTAATCCCCAGTAGCTTCCTTAGCGATTTACGTTCCTTCACATTTCCACAGAGTTTCAAACTTCTTCAATCTTCTTCCCTGCATGTCCGAAGCCAATTGAATTACCGGTCTCAAAAATCCGGAACTACACAAAATCAACAAGGAAGGTAAATGCTACCAGTCCCTCTTACTTCGGTTCCTTGTGCTCTAGGATTCCGTCCGAAAACCTTTGGTTTCTGACTCCCCTTCTCTCAATCCTTCATGCATGCAACCTTCTGGAGATACCCTTGTGAAGTGTGTGAAGACCGTCTAGAAAACCTACTCCATTCCTTCGCCAGTTGTAGCGCAAGGTAAATACTCCCGGTTTGCCTCCTTACCTCTGTCTCTTCTTTTCCTTGTTCTGTCTGGACCGAAAATGAAATACCCCAAACCTTAGTATATTGTTTAAACACTTAAATATGGTGTATTAAGACTAAAAAGAGTCTTAGAAACATTAGCAAACAAAATTAAACAAAAGGAAACACAAAATGTGCTTTAAAGTCAATAAGAGCCAAAATGTGCTCTAAGCTTGGGATAAACTTGGTTAAGACCTAATGAACTTACCAAGACCTCATTTATACACTAATGAACATATTAAATCAATTACCAAAGAAAACCAAGCTTGAAAACAAGTCTAAACACAAAATGTGCTTTAAGGAGTCTTAAAGCACATTTTTGAAAAATTGTCTTGTAAATGAGTTTTGAGTGGCTAGATGTCCATCATTACTCTTAAATATATATGTGTACTATATAATATCACATTTGGGTGTCTATATTAGTGGGAACAAAAATTTCACTTCTATGTGCCTTGTTTTATGAATAGTAACTTTTATAAGCTATTTTGTAACATATGTTTGTATAAGTAATTAAATTGACAAACAAAGACTATTTACCCTCCTACTACTATTTGGGGCCGGTTTTTAAGGTTGGTGACACACCACCTTTGTTAGCTTGTTAAGAAAATAAGTAAACTACTTAAGTACCCTTTTTACTTTATAAGTATAAATATCTTCATAAAGCAAGTTCTATCTTATTCTCTCATTTCTTTCCTTGCTCACACGGTTTCCCACCTCTCTTCTTCCTTCCTCTTCCTGTTCTCTCACGATAAACCACTACCACCATTAAAAACAAGCTTTGATCTCTTGTAAAACCTTGCTCACTTGTCCAAATCAAAAACAACACCACCATCTTCTTCCTCTCCTCAAGCTCTTCATTTCTATCTTCTCCAAACTTCAAGACAACCATTTCGGTGCCATGGAGTTTCTCCATTGAAGGAGCTTGAGCTTGTATTTTACATATTGTTACTCTCCTTGGTTCTAGGTAAGGAATCTCAAATAAAAACTTCATTTCCTCCTTGTTTTTGTCATGTCCGAAAATATTGAAGGAGCTTTTTATGTGACTTTGTTCTAGCTTCATTCCAACTCTTCATGGACTAGGTGGAGTCCTCTCTTGCTAGATATTCAAACTCTCTTCAAAGAGCAAGGTAAAACAACTACATTAATGTTTTTGAAACAATGTAAAACTAGGGTTTACAATGAGATGGAGCTTATAGCTTGAATACTCATTATAATGTTTGTATATTGTTTAGAACTTGTCAAAGAATCAAGTACTCTATCGGTTTTCTAAAGGAAACAAGAAAGAAGTTATTTTGCAAAAGAGGTAAATCTACTAACCTAATGTTGTTTTAATGCCTTAGGAGAAATGAGCTTATAAATGCTTATTAAAACTACCTAAAGAGCCAATGGGAATGACTTAGTAAAGTGTTCTCAGCTTAGTAAAAGGCATATGTGTTGTTGAGTGTATTTGCAGGTTAAAGGCAAATAATTGTGGAAATTCAGTGTTTATGATTTTGCATTTTAAGGGCCTAAGAGCCATGTCATTTAAGGGCCTAAGTGCCATGCAATTTAAATTGTGCACTATATTGTGATGTAGTGCCTTGTGAGTGAAGTTTGTGTATAATAAGTATGGATTTTTAGTGTTCTTGGTTTTTTTGGTAAAAACAATGTGTTTTGGTTTAGTAATGTTCTAGGAGAACCTATGTCAAATTTGGGTAACAAATGTGAAGTTCTAAGTGTTAAAATGAGTTTGATAAGTTAAGGAGTATTTAAAATGGTTAAGTGTTGTTCTTGTGTAAGAACACATGCATTAAGGTGATTTGGATGTAACAAGGACTTAGGCATGAGCTTGAGATTTTAGTATGTACCAAAGCATTTGGGACTTAGGTAAAGACTTAGGCAAACTTTGGTAAATTAAGGAGAAGGTAACTTGAAAAAGATTTGAAGTAATGTATAAGGAGTTAGTGTGAGAGATGATGCTTGGGAGATGATGTTAAGATGAGAAAACATTTTGGGATAGTAGTTATCATAGGTGAGAAACACCATTTAGAAACCTAGTGTAAAATGTTGTAAGTGTTAGGAATTTTGTGAAGAAATAAGTAAAGGTTTAAGGAATTAGATAATGAGTTTTATGAGTGTTTAAGGATGTCTTAAGGTGTGTTTGAAGTGCCCAAATGGATTAGGGGGTACTAGGTTGTATGGGGTGAAGTTTGGAGTTGAATGTAAAGGAAAACAAAGGTCTGGGGCAGACCGAACTTGCGACCGAACTTGCAAGTTCGGTCGAGCCCAGTTTACCCTGCGAGAATTGGCTTCTGGAAAAGACCGACCTTGGGGACCGGACTTGCAAGGTCGGTCGGGCCTGTATTTTGAGTACGGATTGAGTTACTGGAAAAGGCCGAACTAGGACCGGACTGGTAAGTTCGGTCGGGCTAAATTTACAAAGGGGAGAAACTCTCTGGAAAAGGCCGAACATAGGACCGGACATGGTAAGTTCGGTCGGGCTAAATTTACAAAGGGAGAAACTCTCGGGAAAAGACCGAACATAGGACCGACTTGGTAAGTTCGGTCGGAGTAGAAAATTTTAACGGAAATGTATTCTGGAATCGACCGAACTTGGGTAAGTTCGGTCGGCAAGGTCGGTCGGACCTAAACTTGTAAAAAAAAAAAAAAAACAGAAAAGAATGTGACTTATGTAGTTAACCCTAGGGTGTATAATGAAGGTAACCTAGGGTAAGATAGACATTAAAACATGTCATACAATTATGTTAAACACTTAGTAAATTTGGAGGTTAAGTAAGTTAATTAACCGACGTTCTTGAATTATGTATAGTGACTTACGGAGGAAATCAAACGAGGCAAGGACCAAGGTATGGTTTTCTTGCAGTCTGTTGTCTAGCGGTTTACACCGGTTTGTGTGTGTTGTTTTTCTGTGTGTTTACAACGTTATAAGATTTAAACATGTAATGAGTTTACAGTTGTTCATATTATTGTGATGTGTTGTGACTCAATTCCCTTGTGTGTCTAACATGACTTACCACCTATTGTGTGTTGGTTGTTAAGTTCCACTATGAACTTCTAACAAGTGTTAACTGGGAAGTGAGGAATCCGGTTATCCGGTCATGCATGTAAGTTAAGAGTAGATATCTGAATCAGATTCGACTCTTATGTTGTTAAGATTGTTCTCCTTAATTTGGCGTTCGATCTCCCGCTAGCTTCTTCCAAAGCTTACCTATTCTGACTTATGATCGGTTTAGTGGGAACCTGTGTTTGTGTGGTGTGTTCGGGTCACTAAATCCGAACCATCTGTGACTTAAGTTACTCGTTCGTCTAACAGAACGGTAATGAGTGTGTTTAACGAGCTTGACATGAGAGTGAATCACTCTCTAGGCTCTTATGTTATTTGACCCTTGTGGTTTGTTATCGTGGAGTGAAAATCCACTGTGTATGTGTTGAGCTATGCACCGATGCCATGCTCCATGTTATGTTATGTTATGTATATAATTGAATGCCATGTTATAATGACAAGTAGCTGCGCGTATCCCGGTAGCCGATGGGCTGCGCGTTAGCCATACCAGCCAAGGGTTGCTGACCCCCTCGGGGGATCCATATTTCTTATACTGCAGGATGAGGATCGAAGAAGCGGAGTGGCTTTAGATCCTAGGATGTAATTACTTTTTATACTTTTGGATGTTGGCCCGGGATGCGCCTGTGCTCCTGTGGCGTTATATACTTTGGTTGCTGCAGTTTCAGTGATGAATACAGTGAAGATTATGTAAACACTCGGTATTGTATATAATGTATTTATGGTTTAGTTTATGCTCGGGAGTCTGATCATCAGACCGGTACACTTGTATTTATTCTGCCTTGTCAACCACGTGGGTGGTTGACGGCGTTGTAGCACCGAAGCGTTAGTTACTGTTTAGTTTTTTATTCCGCTGCGATTTCATTAGTATCATGTGCGTATTAGGGGTGTTACAAAAAGTGGTATCAGAGCGAAGTATCGCTCTGATGACTAGAATACCGAGCTTAGGAATATACCGAGTTAGGAAACCTAACTACAGTTACCTAAGTGATCAGTTATGGAAAGGTTAACCACTAACTAAGTGTGGAAATACCTTATTGTCGGGAAGCGTTACGATCGTTGGACCGATAAGTGTGTAAGCATATTGCTAATGAATACTCATGTGAATACAGATGTCAGGTAGACCACGCGGTAGAGGCCGCGGAAGTGGTACTGGTACTGGGGGTGACCAGGGCGAGAACACTACGGCTCAGG
Organism: Limonium bicolor; assembly: GCA_023374045.1. Taxonomy (NCBI): domain Eukaryota; kingdom Viridiplantae; phylum Streptophyta; class Magnoliopsida; order Caryophyllales; family Plumbaginaceae; genus Limonium; species Limonium bicolor. The sequence continues at coordinate 52,090,719 of CM041781.1, forward strand.
TTATGGCTGAGGCTGTAGCAGCCGCTGTGGCCCAGATGGTACCCCAGCTTGTAGCTGCGATCCAGCAGGGGCAGATGCCCGGAGTTCAGCCACCACCCCACCGCCACGAGAGACCAACTGGGTCAAGGCATTGGCAGATCTGAGACCCCCTTCATTTCATGGGGAGACCGACCCACGTAAGTTGGAGGCGTACATCTCCGAGTTGGAGACCGCCTACGAGACCTTGGCTGTGCCCGCAGAGGCTAAGGTCCGTCTTGCCGCTTACTACCTGAAGGGTTCGGCACAAAACTGGTGGAAGCTAGTGAGAGAGGACCGGATGGCGGATCCTCAGTTTGGTGGAGGGAGTACACGGCTCTGCTGCGAGCCAAATACTACCCCGTGCACGTTCAAGAGGCCAAGCGCCTGGAGCTGGATAGCTGAGGCAGGGGGACAAGGTGACGGTTGATGAGTACTACACCGCCTTCACCGGCCTTGTCCACCTGTTACCGGACCTGGGATACTCGAACCGGGTGCTGGTAAACCGTTTCTACAACGGTCTCAGCCACCGTCTTCGCTATGGGATGGGGCCAGCTGAGTATACTACCTTGCAGGTAATTTAAGTAAAGAGTGATGTGAATATGTAGTCTACAAGTGAGTATTAATGTGAGTTTGTGAGTATGTATTGCGGGGCATGACTGATCATCCTAAATATAGGAGTGCTATCATGCCGCTGCTAAGGTGGAGATCACCGTCCGTCTGAGGGACGAGGAGAATGCGCACAAGCGCAAGGCCACGAGCGAGGGCCAGAGTTCGCAAGGGTACGGGGGAGGAAAGAAGAAGAAGAAACCTTATCCCAGCCCCAGAAGAGTCAGCACCAGGGACAAGGGCCAAGCCCAAACCACCACCGCTGAGGAGCCACTGAAGCTCACATATGCTTATGCGGCGAAGCCCCTACGCTCTTACCCACCGAAGGGTAATTGTTTAATCATGTGTAATAAGTTGATGTGTATATTGACAAGTTGTGAAACAAGTACTGAGTGTGTATTGTGTTAGCAGCTAGCACGGGCTCTGGACCGGAGCGCCACTATTACTGTAAGTGGTGCAATGGAGACCACCCCGGCAAGGACTGCAAGGGAATGAGGTGCAGTGTCGATACTGCGAGAAGTGGGGTCACCGTGACCACGAGTGTTACCGGAACCCCAACAGCAGAGTCAACAAGCCCAAGGGGCAGTGGAAGGGTAAGGCCACAGCAGCTATTGATGGCCCGAAGACGGCTAACCAGCCACCCACTGATCAGAGGCACTGATTCCCAGAAGGGGAAAGGGTCGGGACCTAGCAAGGCCACCCTGAATGTGGTGGACCGGTCTGAGGCGCCAGGGCCCTCTTCTAGACCAGGTACCGCCTAAACTGTTGAATGTAATAAGTGATTGCATACCGCATTTCATGCTTGTGTGTTTAGTGAGTTCAAGTGTATTATCATGTGAGTAAGGAGTTAAAGTATAGTGTGAAAGACACCTAATTAGATAATTCTAAACTGAAAGGAACCTTCAATATATGTTATCCAATCCCACCCACACCAAACCCTGAAGAGACCACCATCAACATCACCGACTTTCCAATGGAGCAATGTCAGGTTATCCAGCCAGGTATGATACTCTTAAGTGGATACCTGACACCGGAAGCACAAGTCCATATCATCAGACGATGCGACGAACTTGGAGCTAAACCTGGAGGTTTCTACACACCTGAATATCCGAACGGATCAAGAATGCAATTGAAGATGATGTGCATGGGTAAGGACTGGAACCCTTACACCAAGTCATATCAAGAAGTGCGAGCTGAAGATGGAGCAACGTACCAAGTATACCAGAGGAGTTCCGTGCGGTCGTTAATCACGCCGTGGGAATTGCTCAACAAGTTGAAACGGATCAATTCCAATGTGGAAGCAGATTTGTGTATTGTGAACTTCTACCAGAAAGGTGTACGGTTAGGGTTACACCAAGATAAGGACGAGTCACCCGAGTCTCTAAGTAAGGGAGTACCCGTGGTGTCTTGGTCCATTGGTGATACCGCAGTATTTGTATATGGCGAGCAGAAGCGTGCTGATCTCGCAAGAAGTTAATGTAAGTCAGGAGATGTATTAATCATGGGTGGGCAGTCAAGGATGCTATATCATGGCATCAGGAAGATCAAACTGAATACCGCACCGTCGGCAGTGATCAATGCCACACACATGAAACCCGGACGTTTGAATTTGACCTTCAGACAATTCTAAACCTTGTATACTTTTGTAATGTGTTAAGCCAGTATATGTTAAGGGAGTTATGTATGTGTTAAGTTATATCAACCATGTAAACCAACAATGTTGTAAAGAGGAAGTGTTAATGAATAAAGTGGAGTTATTGAAGTATATCAACCGTGTTGTTACCCAGTACTTATTAGTTTGCCAATGAATTAGGCTGTGCACTCGGAACGGGAGGTACACTGAGTGTCTGCAATGAGGCAGAAGCCGGCAAGAGCGGCACAATCCTCACCGGTACCTTTCCAGTGAATGGCGTGGATGCATCGATCTTGTTCGACTCTGGAGCCTCACACATTTGTTTCGCTATCTTTTGCGAAGAGGCTGGGGTTAGATGGAGAGGAGATGCCAGACTTCTTGGTCACTCTCCATCGAAAGAGCGGATCAGGTGTACCCGCTACCACCGAGATGTCATTGTACGAATCAGAGGTGAAGAGTTCCCGATCGACCTGATAGAGTTCGACGGACTCGGATTTGATGTGATTGTCGGGATGAACTGGTTGGAGCGGTACAAGGGCAGAATCCTGTGTGCCGAGCATCGACTGCTTCTTCGGAGTCCATCTGGGGTTACCATATCATACCGCCAGAGGCCCAGGGAGCCTTCGACTCAGATCATCACCGCCATGGCCATGTATCGTGAGTTACGACGAGGGAGTGATGTGTACCTCTGCTATGTCCAGGACATAGAGAGAGACCCTGAGTTTAGCCCAGATGTGCCGGTAGTGTCGGAGTTTCCTGATGTATTTCCTAAGGAACTGCCGGGCATGCCGCCAGCACGAGAGGTTGAGTTTGAGATCGACTTAGTTCCGGGCACTGGACCCATTGCGAAAGCACCTTACGTATGGCTCCAGCAGAATGACAGAGCTCAAGGAGCAGCTGAGAGACCTACTCGACAAGGGCTTCATCCGCCCTAGTGTGTCACCATGGGGAGCGCCGTCCTCTTCGTGAAGAAGAAGGACGGTAGCCTCCGCCTATGTATCGATTATCGGGAGCTGAATGCTGTTACGGTGAAAAACCGTTACCCTTTACCACGCATCGACGATCTATTTGATCAGCTTAGGGAGCATCAGTATTCTCCAAGATAGACTTACGTTCCGGATACCATCAGATTGCCATCCGTGACAGTGATATCGAGAAGACAGCTTTCAGAACGAGGTATGGGCATTATGAGTTCACAGTTATGCCGTTTGGCTTATCGAATGCACCAGCAAGTTCATGGACTTAATGAACCGTTGTTCCAAGATCAGTTGGACAAGTCAGTGGTAGTCTTCATCGATGACATTCTTGTGTATTCTAAATCTAGAGGTGAGCACGAAAGCCACCTGAGAGATGTGTTACAAACTCTGAGGAGAAACCAGTTGTATGCAAAATTTTCGAAATGTGAATTTTGGTTGAACCAAGTATCTTTCCTTGGACATGTGATTTCTGATGCCGGGATCGCTGTTGATCCGGCAAAGATAGATGCAGTGCGCACCTGGCCTAGGCCGAAGACAGTCACTGATATCAGGAGCTTCCTCGGTCTGGCAGGATATTATAGGAGGTTTGTGAAGGACTTCTCCAGTATCTCGAAGCCGATGACTTCCTTATGAAGAAGGATGCACCATTCGAGTGGACAGTCGACTGTGAGAGTTCTTTCGCGAGTCTCAAGGATGCTCTGACATCTGCACCAGTCCTGACTATACCAGACGGTCCAGATGGTTTTGAGGTCTACTGCGACGCATCAGGCAGAGGTATGGGTTGTGTATTGATGCAGCACGGGAAGGTCGTAGCATACGCCTCCCGTCAGCTGAAGAAGCATGAGGAGAACTACCCTACCCACGACTTAGAATTGGGTGCCATTGTCTTCGCATTGAAGATATGGCGACATTATTTGTATGGGGTAAGTGTGACAATCTATTCTGACATAAAAGCTTAAAGTACTTGTTCACTCAGAAAGAGTTGAACATGAGGCAAAGAAGGTGGGTTGAGTTTCTGAATGACTACGATATTAATCTGCAATACAAAGAGGGTAAGGCAAATGTGGTAGCTGACGCACTGAGTCGCCGAGCACACTCTCTCCATTCGCTAGTCTCTCATACTGGCTTGGTTGAAGAGGTGCGGAGTGCTCAGATGACGGATCAGTATGCTGGAGATCCGGCAGAAGCTTATTGATGGCACATTCGAGGGTCAGAAGTACGACTTCAGACTCCATGATGATGACCTGATTAGGCTGAATGGCCGCTTGTGTATACCTAGAGTAGCGCTGAGTTGAAGGAGCGCATATTGAGTGAATCCCATTGTTCTACTACTTCGATTCACCCCGGAGCTTCAAAGATGTATAAGGTATAAAAGGTATTTTTGGTGGACTGGAATGAAGAAAGATGTTAGTGATTATGTTGAGGTGTCTCACTTGCCAGAAGGTCAAGTTTGAGCACCGACGGCCTGGTGGTATGGTACAGCCAATGCCAGTGCCTGAGTGGAAGTTCCATGATATCTCCATGGACTTTGTAGTAGGGCTTCCGCCTACAAGGGGAGGTCTGAATATGATATGGGTGATAGTTGACCGACTGACCAAGGTGGCCCGATTCATTCCGATGAAGGACACTTGGAAAGTGGCAAGATTGGCAGAACTGTTTGATAAGGAGATTGTAAGACATCATGGTGTACCGAAAACGATTGTATCTGACAGAGATACCAGATTCTTATCCAGATATTGGAAGTCCACACGAGAGGCATTGGGTACTGAATTGAAATTGAGTACAGCGTTTCATCCACAGACCGATGGTCAGAGTGAGCGCACTATTCAGACACTTGAGGATATGCTACGTGCTTGTGCACTTGACTTTCAGACCAGCTGGATTGATAAGTTACATCTGATCGAGTTTAGTTACAACAACAGTTATCATGCTTCGATCAAGATGTCTCCCTTCCAGGCCTTGTACGGTAGACCATGCCGCACGCCATTATGCTGGGATGAGTCGAGTGAGGCGGTCATTATAGGACCAGAGTATCTTGAGCAAGTTCAGGCAGAAGTTCGCCAGATCAGGGCTAATATGAAAGCAGCTCAGGATAGACAGAAGTCGTACGCAGATGTGCGCCGACGTGACCTGGAGTTCGCCGTGGGCGATCAGGTATTTTTGAGAGTATCCCCCATGAAGGGAGATTTCGTTTTGGCCAGAAGGGCAAGTTGAGCCCAAAGTATGTGGGGCCTTATGTTGTGACGGAGCGGATCGGCCCGGTAGCCTATAGACTAGACCTACCCGCCGAGCTGGGCAAGGTACATGATGTATTTCATGTGTCCCAGTTGAAGAAGTATATGTCTCATCCGTCTCATGTGCTTCAGCCTGAAAGGCTAACCTTAGAGCCGACCATGCGATCAGTGGAGACTCCGGTACGGATTCTGGATGCTAAGACTCGAGACACTCGCCATAAGTCTGAGACTGGTGAAAGTTCTCTGGTCTAACCAGGACGTTGAGGAGGCCACTTGGGAGCTGGAAGATAAGATGAAGGCGAAGTACCCGTCATTGTTTACTTCTTAGTACTTATGTGTATAGGGTACGGGGCGTACCCCTTTTAAGGGGGGTAGAGCCGTTTCGGTTATGTGTGTACGACGTGTATTTGAATACATCGTCTATGTTATGTGTTATGTTACAGACCGTTGTGTCTGAATGTGGATAATGTTGTATGGACCTTGTGTCCAATGTTATGTTATGTTGTATGGACCTGGTCCAATGTTATGTAAGTGTGTTGTTAGTAATGTATGGAAGTATTGTTTATAAGTATTCCCGTGTCTAATATTTAGGATATGTGGAAGTATGAACTTTGAAACCTTAGTTATTGTTTAAACACTTAAATATGGTGTATTAAGACTAAAAAGAGTCTTAGAAACATTAGTAAACAAAAAAACAAAAGGAAACACAAAATGTGCTTTAAAGTCAATAAGAGCCAAAATGTGCTCTAAGCTTGGGATAAACTTGGTTAAGACCTAATGAACTTACCAAGACCTCATTTATACACTAATGAACATATTAAATCAATTACCAAAGAAAACCAAGCTTGAAAACAAGTTAAACACAAAATGTGCTTTAAGGAGTCTTAAAGCACATTTTTGAAAAATTGTCTTGTAAATGAGTTTTGAGTGGCTAGATGTCCATCATTACTCTTAAATATATATGTGTACTATATAATCACATTTGGGTGTCTATATTAGTGGGAAATCAAAAATTTCACTTCTATGTGCCTTGTTTTATGAATAGTAACTTTTATAAGCTATTTTGTAACATATGTTTGTATAAGTAATTAAATTGACAAACAAAGACTATATTACCCTCCTACTACTAATTGGGGCCGGTTTTTAAGGTTGGTGACACACCACCTTTGTTAGCTTGTTAAGAAAATAAGTAAACTACTTAAGTACCCTTTTTACTTTATAAGTATAAATATCTTCATAAAGCAAGTTCTATCTTATTCTCTCATTTCTTTCCTTGCTCACACGGTTTCCCACCTCTCTTCTTCCTTCCTTCTTTGTTCTCTCACGATAAACCACTACCACCATTAAAACACAAGCTTTGATCTCTTGTAAAACCTTGCTCACTTGTCCAAATCAAAAACAAACACCACCATCTTCTTCCTCTCCTCAAGCTCTTCATTCTATCTTCTCCAAACTCAAGACAACCATTTCGGTGCCATGGAGTTTCCCATTGAAGGAGCTTGAGCTTGTATTTTTACATATGTTACTCTCCTTGGCTTCTAGGTAAGGAATCTCAAATAAAAACTTCATTTCCTCCTTGTTTTTGTCATGTCCGAAAATATATTGAAGGAGCTTTTTATGTGACTTTGTTCTAGCTTCATTCCAACTCTTCATGGACTAGGTGGAGTCCTCTCTTGCTAGATATTCAAACTCTCTTCAAAGAGCAAGGTAAAACAACTACATTAATGTTTTTGAAACAATGTAAAACTAGGGTTTACAATGAGATGGAGCTTATAGCTTGAATACTCATTATAATGTTTGTATATTGTTTAGAACTTGTCAAAGAATCAAGTACTCTATCGGTTTTCTAAAGGAAACAAGAAAGAAGTTATTTTGCAAAAGAGGTAAATCTACTAACCTAATGTTGTTTTAATGCCTTAGGAGAAATGAGCTTATAAATGCTTATTAAAACTACCTAAAGAGCCAATGGTGAATGACTTAGTAAAGTGTTCTCAAGAGCTTAGTAAAAGGCATATGTGTTGTTGAGTGTATTTGCAGGTTAAAGGCAAATACATTGTGGAAATTCAGTGTTTATGATTTATGCACCTTAAGGGCCTAAGAGCCATGTCATTTAAGGGCCTAAGTGCCATGCAATTTAAATTGTGCACTATATTGTGATGTAGTGCCTTGTGAGTGAAGTTTGTGTATAATAAGTACTTGATGGATTTTTAGTGTTCTTGGTTGTTTTTGGTAAAAACAATGTGTTTTGGTTTAATGTTCTAGGAGAACCTATGTCGAAATTTGGGTAACAAATGTGAAGTTCTAAGTGTTAAAATGAGTTTGATAAGTTAAGGAGTATTTAAAATGGTTAAGTGTTGTTCTTGTGTAAGAAACATGCATTAAGGTGATTTGGGATGTAACAAGGACTTAGGCATGAGCTTGAGATTTTAGTATGTACCAAAGTCATTTGGACTTAGGTAAAGACTTAGGCAAACTTTGGTAAATTAAGGAGAAGGTATGAACTTGAAAAAGGATTTGAAGTATGTTATAAGGAGTTAGTGTGAGAGATGATGCTTGGGAGATGATGTTAAGATAGGAGAAAACATTTTGGGATAGTAGTTATCATAGGTGAGAAACACCATTTAGAAACCTAGTGTAAAATGTTGTAAGTGTTAGGAATTTTGAAGAAATAAAGGTTTAAGGAATTAGATAATGAGTTTTATGAGTGTTTAAGGATGTCTTAAGGTGTGTTTGAAGGCCCAAATGGGATTAGGGGGTACTAGGTTGTATGGGGTGAAGTTTGGAGTTGAATGTAAAGGAAAACAAAGGTCTGGGGCAGACCGAACTTGCGACCGAACTTGCAAGTTCGGTCGAGCCCAGTTTACCCTGCGAGAATTGGCTTCTGGAAAAGACCGACCTTGGGGACCGGACTTGCAAGGTCGGTCGGGCCTGTATTTTGAGTACGGATTGAGTTACTGGAAAAGGCCGAACTAGGACCGGACTTAAGTTCGGTCGGGCTAAATTTACAAAGGGGAGAAACTCTCTGGAAAAGGCCGAACATAGGACCGGACTTGGTAAGTTCGGTCGGGCTAAATTTACAAAGGGAGAAACTCTCGGGAAAAGACCGAACATAGGACCGGACTTGGTAAGTTCGGTCGGAGTAGAAATTTTAACGGAAATGTATTCTGGAATCGACCGAACTTGGGTAAGTTCGGTCGGCAAGGTCGGTCGGACCTAAACTTGTAAAAAAAAAAAAAAAAAACAGAAAAGAATGTGACTTATGTAGTTAACCCTAGGGTGTATAATGAAGGTAACCTAGGGTAAGACATTAAAACATGTCATACAATTATGTTAAACACTTAGTAAATTTGGAGGTTAAGTAAGTTAATTAACCGACGTTCTTGAATTATGTATAGGAGTGACTTACGGAGGAAATCAAACGAGGCAAGGACCAAGGTATGGTTTTCTTGCAGTCTGTTGTCTAGCGGTTTACACCGGTTTGTGTGTTGTATGTTTTTCTGTGTGTTTACAACGTTATAAGATTTAAACATGTAATGAGTTTACAGTTGTTCATATATTGTGATGTAATGTTGTGACTCAATTCCCTTGTGTGTGTCTAACATGACTTACCACCTATTGTGTTGGTTGTTAAGTTCCACTATGAACTTCTAACAAGTGTTAACTGGGAAGTGAGGAATCCGGTTATCCGGTCATGCATGTAAGTTAAGAGTGGATATCTGAATCAGATTCGACTCTTATGTTGTTAAGATTGTTCTCCTTAATTTGGCGTTCGATCTCCCGCTAGCTTCTTCCAAAGCTTACCTATTCTGACTTATGATCGGTTTAGTGGGAACCTGTGTTTGTGTGGTGTGTTCGGGTCACTAAATCCGAACCATCTGTGACTTAAGTTACTCGTTCGTCTAACAGAACGGTAATGAGTGTGTTTAACGAGCTTGACATGAGAGTGAATCACTCTCTAGGCTCTTATGTTATTTGACCCTTGTGGTTTGTTATCGTGGAGTGAAAATCCACTGTGTATGTGTTGTTGAGCTATGCACCATTGATGCCATGCTCCATGTTATGTTATGTTAGTATATAATTGAATGCCATGTTATAATGACAAGTAGCTGCGCGTATCCCGGTAGCCGATGGGCTGCGCGTTAGCCATACCAGCCAAGGGTTGCTGACCCCCTCGGGGGATCCATATTTCTTATACTGCAGGATGAGGATCGAAGAAGCGGAGTGGCTTTAGATCCTAGGATGTAATTACTTTTGTATACTTTTGGATGTTGGCCCGGGATGCGCCTGTGCTCCTGTGGCGTTATATACTTTTGGTTGTGCAGTTTCAGTGATGATATACAGTGAAGATTATGTAAACACTCGGTATTGTATATAATGTATTTATGGTTTAGTTTATGCTCGGGAGTCTGATCATCAGACCGGTACACTTGTATTTATTCTGCCTTGTCAACCACGTGGGTGGTTGACGGCGTTGTAGCACCGAAGCGTTAGTTACTGTTTAGTTATTTTATTCCGCTGCGATTTCATTAATCATGTGCGTATTAGGGGTGTTACAAAAAGTGGTATCAGAGCGAAGTATCGCTCTGATGACTAGAATACCGAGCTTAGGAATATACCGAGTTAGGAAACCTAACTACAGTTACCTAAGTGATCAGTTATGGAAAGGTTAACCACTAACTAAGTGTGGAAATACCTTATTGTCGGGAAGCGTTACGATCGTTGGACCGATAAGTGTGTAAGCATATTGCTAATGAATACTCATGTGAATACAGATGTCAGGTAGACCACGCGGTAGAGGCCGCGGAAGTGGTACTGGTACTGGGGGTGACCAGGGCGAGAACACTACGGCTCAGGTTATGGCTGAGGCTGTAGCAGCCGCTGTGGCCCAGATGGTACCCCAGCTTGTAGCTGCGATCCAGCAGGGGCAGATGCCCGGAGTTCAGCCACCACCGCCACCGCCACGAGAGACCAACTGGGTCAAGGCATTGGCAGATCTGAGACCCCCTTCATTTCATGGGGAGACCGACCCACGTAAGTTGGAGGCGTACATCTCCGAGTTGGAGACCGCCTACGAGACCTTGGCTGTGCCCGCAGAGGCTAAGGTCCGTCTTGCCGCTTACTACCTGAAGGGTTCGGCACAAATGGTGGAAGCTAGTGAGAGAGGACCGGATGGCGGATCCTCAGTTTGGATGGAGGGAGTACACGGCTCTGCTGCGAGCCAAATACTACCCCGTGCACGTTCAAGAGGCCAAGCGCCTGGAGCTGGATAGCCTGAGGCAGGGGGACAAGGTGACGGTTGATGAGTATTACACCGCCTTCACCGGCCTTGTCCACCTGTTACCGGACCTGGGATACTCGAACCGGGTGCTGGTAAACCGTTTCTACAACGGTCTCAGCCACCGTCTTCGCTATGGGATGGGGCCAGCTGAGTATACTACCTTGCAGGTAATTTAAAAAGAGTGATGTGAATATGTATAGTCTACAAGTGAGTATTAATGTGAGTTTGTGAGTATGTATTGCGGGGCATGACTGATCATCCTAAATACAGGAGTGCTATCATGCCGCTGCTAAGGTGGAGATCACCGTCCGTCTGAGGGACGAGGAGAATGCGCACAAGCGCAAGGCCACGAGCGAGGGCCAGAGTTCGCAGGGGTACGGGGAGGAAAGAAGAAGAAGAAACCTTATCCCCAGCCCCAGAAGAGTCAGCACCAGGGTGACAAGGGCCAAGCCCAAACCACCACCGCTGAGGAGCCACTGAAGCTCACATATGCTTATGCGGCGAAGCCCCTACGCTCTTACCCACCAAAGGGTAATTGTTTAATCATGTGTAATAAGTTGATGTGTATGTTGATAAGTTGTGAAACAAGTACTGAGTGTGTATTGTGTTAGCAGCTAGCACGGGCTCTGGACCGGAGCGCCACTATTACTGTAAGTGGTGCAATGGAGACCACCCCGGCAAGGACTGCAAGGGAATGAGGTGCAGTGTCGATACTGCGAGAAGTGGGGTCACCGTGACCACGAGTGTTACCGGAACCCCAACAGCAGAGTCAACAAGCCCAAGGGGCAGTGGAAGGGTAAGGCCACAGCAGCTATTGATGGCCCGAAGACGGCTAACCAGCCACCCACTGATCAGAGGCACACTGATTCCCAGAAGGGGAAAGGGTCGGGACCTAGCAAGGCCACCCTGAATGTGGTGGACCGGTCTGAGGCGCCAGGGCCCTCTTCTAGACCAGGTACCGCCTAAACTGTTGAATGTAATAAGTGATTGCATACCGCATTTCATGCTTATGTGTATTAGTGAGTTCAAGTGTATTATCATGTGAGTAAGGAGTTAAAGTATAGTGTGAAAGACACCTAATTAGATAATTCTAAACTGAAAGGAACCTTCAATATATGTTATCCAATCCCACCCACACCAAACCCTGAAGAGACCACCATCAACATCACCGACTTTCCAATGGAGCAATGTCAGGTTATCCAGCCAGGTATGATACTCTTAAGTGGATACCTGACACCGGAAGCACAAGTCCATATCATCAGACGATGCGACGAACTTGGAGCTAAACCTGGAGGTTTCTACACACCTGAATATCCGAACGGATCAAGAATGCAATTGAAGATGATGTGCATGGGTAAGGACTGGAACCCTTACACCAAGTCATATCAAGAAGTGCGAGCTGAAGATGGAGCAATACCAAGTATACCAGAGGAGTTCCGTGCGGTCGTTAATCACGCCGTGGGAATTGCTCAACAAGTTGAAACGGATCAATTCCAATGTGGAAGCAGATTTGTGTATTGTGAACTTCTACCAGAAAGGTGGACGGTTAGGTTTACACCAAGATAAGGACGAGTCACCCGAGTCTCTGTAAGGGAGTACCCGTGGTGTCTTGGTCCATTGGTGATACCGCAGTATTTGTATTGGCGAGCAGAAGCGTGCTGATCTCGCAAGGAAGTTAATGTTAAAGTCAGGAGATGTATTAATCATGGGTGGGCAGTCAAGGATGCTATATCATGGCATCAGGAAGATCAAACTGAATACCGCACCGTCGGCAGTGATCAATGCCACACACATGAAACCCGGACGTTTGAATTTGACCTTCAGACAATTCTAAACCTTGTATACTTTTGTAATGTGTTAAGCCAGTATATGTTAAGGGAGTTATGTATGTGTTAAGTTATATCAACCATGTAAACCAACAATGTTGTAAAGAGGAAGTGTTAATGAATAAAGTGGAGTTATTGAAGTATATCAACCGTGTTGTTACCCAGTACTTATTAGTTTGCCAATGAATTAGGCTGTGCACTCGGAACGGGAGGTACACTGAGTGTCTGCAATGAGGCAGAAGCCGGCAAGAGCGGCACAATCCTCACCGGTACCTTTCCAGTGAATGGCGTGGATGCATCGATCTTGTTCGACTCTGGAGCCTCACACACATTTGTTTCGCTATCTTTTGCGAAGAGGCTGGGGTTAGATGGAGAGGAGATGCCAGACTTCTTGGTCACTCTCCATCGAAAGAGCGGATCAGGTGTACCCGCTACCACCGAGATGTCATTGTACGAATCAGAGGTGAAGAGTTCCCGATCGACCTGATAGAGTTCGACGGACTTGGATTTGATGTGATTGTCGGGATGAACTGGTTGGAGCGGTACAAGGGCAGAATCCTGTGTGCCGAGCATCGACTGCTTCTTCGGAGTCCATCTGGGGTTACCATATCATACCGCCAGAGGCCCAGGGAGCCTTCGACTCAGATCATCACCGCCATGGCCATGTATCGTGAGTTACGACGAGGGAGTGATGTGTACCTCTGCTATGTCCAGGACATAGAGAGAGACCCTGAGTTTAGCCCAGATGTGCCGGTAGTGTCGGAGTTTCCTGATGTATTTCCTAAGGAACTGCCGGGCATGCCGCCAGCACGAGAGGTTGAGTTTGAGATCGACTTAGTTCCGGGCACTGGACCCATTGCGAAAGCACCTTACGTATGGCTCCAGCAGAATGACAGAGCTCAAGGAGCAGCTGAGAGACCTACTCGACAAGGGCTTCATCCGCCCTAGTGTGTCACCATGGGGAGCGCCGGTCCTCTTCGTGAAGAAGAAGGACGGTAGCCTCCGCCTATGTATTGATTATCGGGAGCTGAATGCTGTTACGGTGAAAAACCGTTACCCTTTACCACGCATCGACGATCTATTTGATCAGCTTAAGGGAGCATCAGTATTCTCCAAGATAGACTTACGTTCCGGATACCATCAGATTGCCATCCGTGACAGTGATATCGAGAAGACAGCTTTCAGAACGAGGTATGGGCATTATGAGTTCACAGTTATGCCATTTGGCTTATCGAATGCACCAGCGAAGTTCATGGACTTAATGAACCGCTTGTTCCAAGATCAGTTGGACAAGTCAGTGGTAGTCTTCATCGATGACATTCTTGTGTATTCTAAATCTAGAGGTGAGCACGAAAGCCACCTGAGAGATGTGTTACAAACTCTGAGGAGAAACCAGTTGTATGCAAAATTTTCGAAATGTGAATTTTGGTTGAACCAAGTATCTTTCCTTGGACATGTGATTTCTGATGCCGGGATCGCTGTTGATCCGGCAAAGATAGATGCAGTGCGCACCTGGCCTAGGCCGAAGACAGTCACTGATATCAGGAGCTTCCTCGGTCTGGCAGGATATTATAGGAGGTTTGTGAAGGACTTCTCCAGTATCTCGAAGCCGATGACTTCCTTAATGAAGAAGGATGCACCATTCGAGTGGACAGTCGACTGTGAGAGTTCTTTCGTGAGTCTCAAGGATGCTCTGACATCTGCACCAGTCCTGACTATACCAGACGGTCCAGATGGTTTTGAGGTCTACTGCGACGCATCAGGCAGAGGTATGGGTTGTGTATTGATGCAGCACGGGAAGGTCGTAGCGTACGCCTCCCGTCAGCTGAAGAAGCATGAGGAGAACTACCCTACCCACGACTTAGAATTGGGTGCCATTGTCTTCGCATTGAAGATATGGCGACATTATTTGTATGGGGTAAGTGTGACAATCTATTCTGACCATAAAAGCTTAAAGTACTTGTTCACTCAGAAAGAGTTGAACATGAGGCAAAGAAGGTGGGTTGAGTTTCTGAATGACTACGATATTAACCTGCAATACAAAGAGGGTAAGGCAAATGTGGTAGCTGACGCACTGAGTCGCCGAGCACACTCTCTCCATTCGCTAATCTCTCATACTGGCTTGGTTGAAGAGGTGCGGAGTGCTCAGATGACGGATCAGTATATGCTGGAGATCCGGCAGAAGCTTATTGATGGCACATTCGAGGGTCAGAAGTACGACTTCAGACTCCATGATGATGACCTGATTAGGCTGAATGGCCGCTTGTGTATACCTAGGAGTAGCGCTGAGTTGAAGGAGCGCATATTGAGTGAATCCCATTGTTCTACTACTTCGATTCACCCCGGAGCTTCAAAGATGTATAAGGTATAAAAAGGTTTTTGGTGGACTGGAATGAAGAAAGATGTTAGTGATTATGTGTTGAGGTGTCTCACTTGCCAGAAGGTCAAGTTTGAGCACCGACGGCCTGGTGGTATGGTACAGCCAATGCCAGTGCCTGAGTGGAAGTTCCATGATATCTCCATGGACTTTGTAGTAGGGCTTCCGCCTACAAGGGGAGGTCTGAATATGATATGGGTGATAGTTGACCGACTGACCAAGGTGGCCCGATTCATTCCGATGAAGGACACTTGGAAAGTGGCAAGATTGGCAGAACTGTTTGATAAGGAGATTGTAAGACATCACGGTGTACCAAAAACTATTGTATCTGACAGAGATACCAGATTCTTATCCAGATATTGGAAGTCCACACGAGAGGCATTGGGTATTGAATTGAAATTGAGTACAGCGTTTCATCCACAGACCGATGGTCAGAGTGAGCGCACTATTCAGACACTTGAGGATATGCTACGTGCTTGTGCACTTGACTTTCAGACCAGCTGGATTGATAAGTTACATCTGATCGAGTTTAGTTACAACAACAGTTATCATGCTTCGATCAAGATGTCTCCCTTCCAGGCCTTGTACGGTAGACCATGCCGCACGCCATTATGCTGGGATGAGTCGAGTGAGGCGGTCATTATAGGACCAGAGTATCTTGAGCAAGTTCAGGCAGAAGTTCGCCAGATCAGGGCTAATATGAAAGCAGCTCAGGATAGACAGAAGTCGTACGCAGATGTGCGCCGACGTGACCTGGAGTTCGCCGTGGGCGATCAGGTATTTTTGAGAGTATCCCCCATGAAGGGAGTATTTCGTTTTGGCCAGAAGGGCAAGTTGAGCCCAAAGTATGTGGGGCCTTATGTTGTGACGGAGCGGATCGGCCGGTAGCCTATAGACTAGACCTACCCGCCGAACTGGGCAAGGTACATGATGTATTTCATGTGTCCCAGTTGAAGAAGTATATGTCTCATCCGTCTCATGTGCTTCAGCCTGAAAGGCTAACCTTAGAGCCGACCATGCGATCAGTGGAGACTCCGGTACGGATTCTGGATGCTAAGACTCGAGACACTCGCCATAAGTCTGTGAGACTGGTGAAAGTTCTCTGGTCTAACCAGGACGTTGAGGAGGCCACTTGGGAGCTGGAAGATAAGATGAAGGCGAAGTACCCGTCATTGTTTACTTCTTAGTACTGTGTATAGGGTACGGGGCGTACCCCTTTTAAGGGGGTAGAGCCGTTTCGGTTATGTGTGTACGACGTGTATTTGAATACATCGTCTATGTTATGTGTTATGTTACAGACCGTTGTGTCTGATGTGGATAATGTTGTATGGACCTTGTGTCCAATGTTATGTTATGTTGTATGGACCTGGTGTCCAATGTTATGTAAGTGTGTTGTTAGTAATGTATGGAAGTATTGTTTATAAGTATTCCCGTGTCCTAATATTTAGGATATGTGGAAGTATGAACTTTGAAACCTTAGTATATTGTTTAAACACTTAAATATGGTGTATTAAGACTAAAAAGAGTCTTAGAAACATTAGCAAACAAAATTAAACAAAAGGAAACACAAAATGTGCTTTAAAGTCAATAAGAGCCAAAATGTGCTCTAAGCTTGGGATAAACTTGGTTAAGACCTAATGAACTTACCAAGACCTCATTTATACACTAATGAACATATTAAATCAATTACCAAAGAAAACCAAGCTTGAAAACAAGTCTAAACACAAAATGTGCTTTAAGGAGTCTTAAAGCACATTTTTGAAAAATTGTCTTGTAAATGAGTTTTGAGTGGCTAGATGTCCATCATTACTCTTAAATATATATGTGTACTATATAATATCACATTTGGGTGTCTATATTAGTGGGAAATCAAAAATTTCACTTCTATGTGCCTTGTTTTATGAATAGTAACTTTTATAAGCTATTTTGTAACATATGTTTGTATAAGTAATTAAATTGACAAACAAAGACTATATTACCCTCCTACTACTATTTGGGGCCGGTTTTTAAGGTTGGTGACACACCACCTTTGTTAGCTTGTTAAGAAAATAAGTAAACTACTTAAGTACCCTTTTTACTTTATAAGTATAAATATCTTCATAAAGCAAGTTCTATCTTATTCTCTCATTTCTTTCCTTGCTCACACGGTTTCCCACCTCTCTTCTTCCTTCCTTCTTTGTTCTCTCACGATAAAACCACTACCACCATTAAAACACAAGCTTTGATCTCTTGTAAAACCTTGCTCACTTGTCCAAATCAAAAACAAACACCACCATCTTCTTCCTCTCCTCAAGCTCTTCATTTCTATCTTCTCCAAACTTCAAGACAACCATTTCGGTGCCATGGAGTTTCCCCATTGAAGGAGCTTGAGCTTGTATTTTTACATAGTGTTACTCTCCTTGGCTTCTAGGTAAGGAATCTCAAATAAAAACTTCATTTCCTCCTTGTTTTTGTCATGTCCGAAAATACACATTGAAGGAGCTTTTTATGTGACTTTGTTCTAGCTTCATTCCAACCTTCATGGACTAGGTGGAGTCCCTCTTGCTAGATATTCAAACTCTCTTCAAAGAGCAAGGTAAAACAACTACATTAATGTTTTTGAAACAATGTAAAACTAGGGTTTACAATGAGATGGAGCTTATAGCTTGAATACTCATTATAATGTTTGTATATTGTTTAGAACTTGTCAAAGAATCAAGTACTCTATCGGTTTTCTAAAGGAAACAAGAAAGAAGTTATTTTGCAAAAGAGGTAAATCCACTAACCTAATGTTATTTTAATGCCTTAGGAGAAATGAGCTTATAAATGCTTATTAAAACTACCTAAAGAGCCAATGGTGAATGACTTAGTAAAGTGTTCTCAAGAGCTTAGTAAAAGGCATATGTGTTGTTGAGTGTATTTGCAGGTTAAAGGCAAATACATTGTGGAAATTCAGTGTTTATGATTTATGCACCTTAAGGGCCTAAGAGCCATGTCATTTAAGGGCCTAAGTGCCATGCAATTTAAATTATGCACTATATTGTGATGTAGTGCCTTGTGAGTGAAGTTTGTGTATAATAAGTACTTGATGGATTTTTAGTGTTCTTGGTTGTTTATTGGTAAAAACAATGTGTTTTGGTTTAGTAATGTTTTAGGAGAACCTATGTCGAAATTTGGGTAACAAATGTGAAGTTCTAAGTGTTAAAATGAGTTTGATAAGTTAAGGAGTATTTAAAATGGTTAAGTGTTGTTCTTGTGTAAGAAACATTCATTAAGGTGATTTGGGATGTAACAAGGACTTAGGCATGAGCTTGAGATTTAGTATGTACCAAAGTCATTTGGGACTTAGGTAAAGACTTAGGCAAACTTTGGTAAATTAAGGAGAAGGTAGAACTTGAAAAAGGATTTGAAGTAATGTTATAAGGAGTTAGTGTGAGAGATGATGCTTGGGAGATGATGTTAAGATGAGGAGAAAACATTTTGGGATAGTAGTTATCATAGGTGAGAAACACCATTTAGAAACCTAGTGTAAAATGTTGTAAGTGTTAGGAATTTAAGAAGATAAGTAAAGGTTTAAGGAATTGGATAATGAGTTTTATGAGTGTTTAAGGATGTCTTAAGGTGTGTTTGAAGGGCCCAAATGGGATTAGGGGGTACTAGGTTGTATGGGGTGAAGTTTGGAGTTGAATGTAAAAAGGAAAACAAAGGTCTGGGGCAGACCGAACTTGCGACCGAACTTGCAAGTTCGGTCGAGCCCAGTTTACCCTGCGAGAATTGGCTTCTGGAAAAGACCGACCTTGGGGACCGGACTTGCAAGGTCGGTCGGGCCTGTATTTTGAGTACGGATTGAGTTACTGGAAAAGGCCGAACATAGGACCGGACTTAGTAAGTTCGGTCGGGCTAAATTTACAAAGGGGAGAAACTCTCTGGAAAAGGCCGAACATAGGACCGGACTTGGTAAGTTCGGTCGGGCTAAATTTACAAAGGGGAGAAACTCTCGGGAAAAGAACCGAACATAGGACCGGACTTGGTAAGTTCGGTCGGAGTAGGAAATTTTAACGGAAAGTGTTTCTGGAATCGACCGAACTTGGTAAGTTCGGCGGCAATGTCGGTCGGCCTAAACTTGTAAAAAACAAAAAAAAAAAAAAAAAAACAGAAAAGAATGTGACTTATGTAGTTAATAACCCTAGGGTGTATAATGAAGGTACCTAGGGTAAGAACATTAAAACACATGTCATACAATTATGTTAACACTTAGTAAATTTGGAGGTTAAGTAAGTTTAATTAACCGCGTTCTTGAATTAATGTATCGGAGTGACTTACGGAGGAAATCAAACGAGGCAAGGACCACAGGTATGGTTTTTCTTTGCAGTCTGTTGTCTAGCGGTTTACACCGGTTTGTGTGTGTATGTTGTTTCTGTGTGTTTACATTTTAAGATTTAAACATGTAATGAGTTTACAGTTGTTCATATTATTGTGAAGTAAGTTGTACTCAATTCCCTTTGTGTGTCTACATACTTCCACCTACTTGTGTGTTTGGTTGTTAAGTTCCACTAGAACTTCTAACAAGTGTTAACTGGGAAGTGAGGAATCCGGTTATCCGGTCATGCATGTAAGTTACGAGTATATCTGATCAGATTCGACTCTATGTGTTTAAGATTGTTCTCTCCTTAATTGGCGTTCGAGCTCCCGCTAGCTTCTTCCAAAGCTTACCTATCTACTGATTATGATCGTTTAGTGGGAACCTGTGGTTTGTGTGGTTGTTCGGGTCACTAAATCCGAACCATCTTGACTTAAGTTACACGTTCGACTACAGAACGGTAATGATGTGTTTAAGAGCTTACATGAGAGTGAACCACTCTCTATGGCTCTTATGTTTTATTTGAACCCTGTGGTTTGTTATCGTGGAGTGAAAATCCACTGTGTTTGTGTTGTTGAGCTATGCACCATGATGCCATGCTCCATGTTATGTTATGTATGTATAATTGAATGCCATGTTATAATGACAAGTAGCTGCGCGTATCCCGGTAGCCGATGGGCTGCGCGTTAGCCATACCAGCCAAGGGTTGCTGACCCCCTCGGGGGATCCATATTTCTTATACTGCAGGATGAGGATCGAAGAAGCGGAGTGGCTTTAGATCCTAGGATGTAATTACTTTTGTATACTTTTGGATGTTGGCCCGGGATGCGCCTGTGCTCCTGTGGCGTTATATACTTTTGGTTGCTGCAGTTTCAGTGAGTGATGTATACAGTGAAGGATTATGTAAACACTCGGTATTGTATATAATGTATTTATGGTTTAGTTTATGCTCGGGAGTCTGATCATCAGACCGGTACAATTGTATTTATTCTGCCTTGTAACCACGTGGGTGGTTGACGGCGTTGTAGCACCGAAGCGTTAGTTACTGTTTAGTTATTTTATTCCGCTGCGATTTCATTAGTATCATGTGCGTATTAGGGGTGTTACAAAAAGTGGTATCAGAGCGAAGTATCGCTCTGATGACTAGAATACCGAGCTTAGGAATATACCGAGTTAGGAAACCTAACTACAGTTACCTAAGTGATCAGTTATGGAAAGGTTAACCACTAACTAAGTGTGGAAATACCTTATTGTCGGGAAGCGTTACGATCGTTGGACCGATAAGTGTGTAAGCATATTGCTAATGAATACTCATGTGAATACAGATGTCAGGTAGACCACGCGGTAGAGGCCGCGGAAGTGGTAATGGTACCGGGGGTGACCAGGGCGAGAACACTACGGCTCAGGTTATGGCTGAGGCTGTAGCAGCCGCTGTGGCCCAGATGGTACCCCAGCTTGTAGCTGCGATCCAGCAGGGGCAGATGCCCGGAGTTCAGCCACCACCGCCACCGCCACGAGAGACCAACTGGGTCAAGGCATTGGCAGATCTGAGACCCCCTTCATTTCATGGGGAGACCGACCCACGTAAGTTGGAGGCGTACATCTCCGAGCTGGAGACCGCCTACGAGACCTTGGCTGTGCCCGCAGAGGCTAAGGTCCGTCTTGCCGCTTACTACCTGAAGGGTTCGGCACAAAACTGGTGGAAGCTAGTGAGAGAGGACCGGATGGCGGATCCTCAGTTTGGTTGGAGGGAGTACACGGCTCTGCTGCGAGCCAAATACTACCCCGTGCACGTTCAAGAGGCCAAGCGCCTGGAGCTGGATAGTCTGAGGCAGGGGGACAAGGTGACGGTTGATGAGTATTACACCGCCTTCACCGGCCTTGTCCACCTGTTACCGGACCTGGGATACTCGAACCGGGTGCTGGTAAACCGTTTCTACAACGGTCTCAGCCACCGTCTTCGCTATGGGATGGGGCCAGCTGAGTATACTACCTTGCAGGTAATTTAATAAAGAGTGATGTGAATATGTATAGTCTACAAGTGAGTATTAATGTGAGTTTGTGAGTATGTATTGCGGGGCATGACTGATCATCCTAAATACAGGAGTGCTATCATGCCGCTGCTAAGGTGGAGATCACCGTCCGTCTGAGGGACGAGGAGAATGCGCACAAGCGCAAGGCCACGAGCGAGGGCCAGAGTTCGCAGGGGTAGGGGGAGGAAAGAAGAAGAAGAAACCTTATCCCAGCCCCAGAAGAGTCAGCACCAGGGTGACAAGGGCCAAGCCCAAACCACCACGCTGAGGAGCCACTGAAGCTCACATATGCTTATGCGGCGAAGCCCCTACGCTCTTACCCACCAAAGGGTAATTGTTTAATCATGTGTAATAAGTTGATGTGTATGTTGATAAGTTGTGAAACAAGTACTGAGTGTGTATTGTGTTAGCAGCTAGCACGGGCTCTGGACCGGAGCGCCACTATTACTGTAAGTGGTGCAATGGAGACCACCCCGGCAAGGACTGCAAAGGGAATGAGGTGCAGTGTCGATACTGCGAGAAGTGGGGTCACCGTGACCACGAGTGTTACCGGAACCCCAACAGCAGAGTCAACAAGCCCAAGGGGCAGTGGAAGGGTAAGGCCACAGCAGCTATTGATGGCCCGAAGACGGCTAACCAGCCACCCACTGATCAGAGGCACACTGATTCCCAGAAGGGGAAAGGGTCGGGACCTAGCAAGGCCACCCTGAATGTGGTGGACCGGTCTGAGGCGCCAGGGCCCTCTTCTAGACCAGGTACCGCCTAAACTGTTGAATGTAATAAGTGATTGCATACCGCATTTCATGCTTGTGTGTATTAGTGAGTTCAAGTGTATTATCATGTGAGTAAGGAGTTAAAGTATAGTGTGAAAGACACCTAATTAGATAATTCTAAACTGAAAGGAACCTTCAATATATGTTATCCAATCCCACCCACACCAAACCCTGAAGAGACCACCATCAACATCACCGACTTTCCAATGGAGCAATGTCAGGTTATCCAGCCAGGTATGATACTCTTAAGTGGATACCTGACACCGGAAGCACAAGTCCATATCATCAGACGATGCGACGAACTTGGAGCTAAACCTGGAGGTTTCTACACACCTGAATATCCGAACGGATCAAGAATGCAATTGAAGATGATGTGCATGGGTAAGGACTGGAACCCTTACACCAAGTCATATCAAGAAGTGCGAGCTGAAGGAGGAAAGTACCAAGTATACCAGAGGAGTTCCGTGCGGTCGTTAATCACGCCGTGGGAATTGCTCAACAAGTTGAAACGGATTCAATTCCAATGTGGAAGCAGATTTGTGTATTGTGAACTTCTACCAGAAAGGTGGACGGTTAGGTTTACACCAAGATAAGGACGAGTCACCCGAGTCTAAGTAAGGGAGTACCCGTGGTGTCTTGGTCCATTGGTGATACCGCAGTATTTGTATATGGCGAGCCGAAGCGTGCTGATCTCGCAAGGAAGTTAATGTTAAAGTCAGGTGATGTATTAATCATGGGTGGGCAGTCAAGGATGCTATATCATGGCATCAGGAAGATCAAACTGAATACCGCACCGTCGGCAGTGATCAATGCCACACACATGAAACCCGGACGTTTGAATTTGACCTTCAGACAATTCTAAACCTTGTATACTTTTGTAATGTGTTAAGCCAGTATATGTTAAGGGAGTTATGTATGTGTTAAGTTATATCAACCATGTAAACCAACAACGTTGTAAAGAGGAAGTGTTAATGAATAAAGTGGAGTTATTGAAGTATATCAACCGTGTTGTTACCCAGTACTTATTAGTTTGCCAATGAATTAGGCTGTGCACTCGGAACGGGAGGTACACTGAGTGTCTGCAATGAGGCAGAAGCCGGCAAGAGCGGCACAATCCTCACCGGTACCTTTCCAGTGAATGGCGTGGATGCATCGATCTTGTTCGACTCTGGAGCCTCACACACATTTGTTTCGCTATCTTTTGCGAAGAGGCTGGGGTTAGATGGAGAGGAGATGCCAGACTTCTTGGTCACTCTCCATCGAAAGAGCGGATCAGGTGTACCCGCTACCACCGAGATGTCATTGTACGAATCAGAGGTGAAGAGTTCCCGATCGACCTGATAGAGTTCGACGGACTGGATTTGATGTGATTGTCGGGATGAACTGGTTGGTGGAGGGTACAAGGGCAGAATCCTGTGTGCCGAGCATCGACTGCTTCTTCGGAGTCCATCTGGGGTTACCATATCATACCGCCAGAGGCCCAGGGAGCCTTCGACTCAGATCATCACCGCCATGGCCATGTATCGTGAGTTACGACGAGGGAGTGATGATGTACCTCTGCTATGTCCAGGACATAGAGAGAGACCCTGAGTTTAGCCCAGATGTGCCGGTAGTGTCGGAGTTTCCTGATGTATTTCCTAAGGAACTGCCGGGCATGCCGCCAGCACGAGAGGTTGAGTTTGAGATCGACTTAGTTCCGGGCACTGAACCCATTGCGAAAGCACCTTACCGTATGGCTCCAGCAGAGATGACAGAGCTCAAGGAGCAGCTGAGAGACCTACTCGACAAGGGCTTCATCCGCCCTAGTGTGTCACCATGGGGAGCGCCGGTCCTCTTCGTGAAGAAGAAGGACGGTAGCCTCCGCCTATGTATATTAGGGAGATGAATGCTGTTACGGTGAAAAACGTTACCTTTACCACGCATCGACGATTATTTGATCAGTTAAGGGAGCATCAGTATTCTCCAAGATAGACTTACGTTCCGGATACCATCAGATTGCCATCCGTGACAGTGATATCGAGAAGACAGGCTTTCAGACGAGGTATGGGCATTATGAGTTCACAGTTATGCGTGTGGCTTATCGAATGCACCAGACAAGTTCATGGACTTTAATGAAACCGTTGTTCCAAGATCAGTTGGACAAGTCAGTGGTAGTCTTCATCGATGACATTCTTGTGTATTCTAAATCTAGAGGTGAGCACGAAGCCACCTGAGAGATGTGTTACAAACTCTGAGGAGAAAACCAGTTGTATGCAAAATTTTCGAAATGTGAATTTTTGGGGAACCAAGTATCTTTCCTTGGACATGTGATTTCTGATGCCGGGATCGCTGTTGATCCGGCAAAGATAGATGCAGTGCGCACCTGGCCTAGGCCGAAGACAGTCACTGATATCAGGAGCTTCCTCGGTCTGGCAGGATATTATAGGAGGTTTGTGAAGGACTTTCCAGTATCTCGAAGCCGATGACTTCCTTAATGAAGAAGGATGCACCATTCGAGTGGACAGTCGACTGTGAGAGTTCTTTCGTGAGTCTCAAGGATGCTCTGACATCTGCACCAGTCCTGACTATACCAGACGGTCCAGATGGTTTTGAGGTCTACTGCGACGCATCAGGCAGAGGTATGGGTTGTGTATTGATGCAGCACGGGAAGGTCGTAGCGTACGCCTCCCGTCAGCTGAAGAAGCATGAGGAGAACTACCCTACCCACGACTTAGAATTGGGTGCCATTGTCTTCGCATTGAAGATATGGCGACATTATTTGTATGGGGTAAGTGTGACAATCTATTCTGACCATAAAAGCTTAAAGTACTTGTTCACTCAGAAAGAGTTGAACATGAGGCAAAGAAGGTGGGTTGAGTTTCTGAAATGACTACGATATTAACCTGCAATACAAAGAGGGTAAGGCAAATGTGGTAGTGACGCACTGAGTCGCGAGCACACTCTCTCCATCGCTAATATCTCATATGGCTTGGTTGAAGAGGTGCGGAGTGCTCAGATGACGGATCAGTATATGCTGGAGATCCGGCAGAAGTTTGATGGCACATTCGAGGGTCAGAAGTACGACTTCAGACTCCATGATGATGACCTGATTAGGCTGAATGGCCGCTTGGTAACCTAGGAGGTAGCGCTTGAAGGAGGCATATTGAGTGAATCCCATTGTTCTACTACTTCGATTCACCCCGGAGCTTCAAAGATGTATAAGGGTATAAAAAGGATTTTTGGTGGACTGGATGAAGAAAGATGTTAGTGATTATGTGTTGAGGTGTCTCACTTGCCAGAAGGTCAAGTTTGAGCACCGACGGCCTGGTGGTATGGTACAGCAATGCAGTGCCTGAGTGGAAGTTCCATGATATCTCCATGGACTTTGTAGTAGGGCTTCCGCCTACAAGGGGAGGTCTGAATATGATATGGGTGATAGTTGACCGACTGACCAAGGTGGCCCGATTCATTCCGAGAGGACACTTGGAAAGTGGCAAGATTGGCAGAACTGTTTGATAAGGAGATTATAAGACATCACGGTGTACCAAAAACTATTGTATCTGACAGAGATACCAGATTCTTATCCAGATATTGGAAGTCCACACGAGGGCATTGGGTATTGAATTGAAATGAGTACAGCGTTTCATCCACAGACCGATGGTCGAGTGAGCGCACTATTCAGACACTTGAGGATATGCTACGTGCTTGTGCACTTGACTTTCAGACCAGCTGGATTGATAAGTTACATCTGATCGAGTTTAGTTACAACAACAGTTATCATGCTTCGATCAAGATGTCTCCCTTCCAGGCCTTGTACGGTAGACCATGCCGCACGCCATTATGCTGGGATGAGTCGAGTGAGGCGGTCATTATAGGACCAGAGTATCTTGAGCAAGTTCAGGCAGAAGTTCGCCAGATCAGGCTAATATGAAAGCAGCTCAGGATAGACAGAAGTCGTACGCAGATGGCGCCGACGTGACCTGGAGTTCGCGTGGGCGATCAGGTATTTTGAGAGATCCCCCATGAGGGAGTATTTCGTTTTGGCCAGAAGGGCAAGTTGAGCCCAAAGTATGTGGGGCCTTATGTGTGAGGAGCGGATCGGCCCGGTAGCCTATAGACTAGACCTACCCGCCGAACTGGGCAAGGTACATGATGTATTTCATGTGTCCCAGTTGAAGAAGGATATGTCTCATCCGTCTATGTGCTTCAGCCTGAAAGGCTAACCTTAGAGCCGACCATGCGATCAGTGGAGACTCCGGTACGGATTCTGGATGCTAAGACTCGAGACACTCGCCATAAGTCTGTGAGACTGGTGAAAGTTCTCTGGTCTAACCAGGACGTTGAGGAGGCCACTTGGGAGATGGAAGATAAGATGAAGGCGAAGTACCCGTCATGTTTACTTCTTAGTACTTGTGTGTATAGGGTACGGGGCGTACCCCCTTTTAAGGGGGGTAGAGCCGTTTCGGTTATGTGTGTACGACGTGTATTTGAATACATCGTCTATGTTATGTGTTATGTTACAGACCGTTGTGTCTGATGTGGATAATGTTGTATGGACCTTGTGTCCAATGTTATGTTATGTTGTATGGACCTGGTGTCCAATGTTATGTAAGTGTGTGTTAGTAATGTATGGAAGTATTGTTTATAAGTATTCCCGTGTCCTAATATTTAGGATATGTGGAAGTATGAACTTTGAAACCTTAGTATATTGTTTAAACACTTAAATATGGTGTATTAAGACTAAAAAGAGTCTTAGAAACATTAGCAAACAAAATTAAACAAAAGGAAAACAAAAATGTGCTTTAAAGTCAATAAGAGCCAAAATGTGCTCTAAGCTGGGATAAACTTGGTTAAGACCTAATGAAATTACCAAGACCTCATTTATACACTAATGAACATATTAAATCAATTACCAAAGAAAACCAAGCTTGAAAACAAGTCTAAACACAAAATGTGCTTTAAGGAGTCTTAAAGCACATTTTTGAAAAATTGTCTTGTAAATGAGTTTTGAGTGGCTAGATGTCCATCATTACTCTTAAATATATATGTGTACTATATAATATCACATTTGGGTGTCATATTAGTGGGAAATCAAAAATTTCACTTCTATGTGCCTTGTTTTATGAATAGTAACTTTTATAAGTATTTTGTAACATATGTTTGTATAAGTAATTAAATTGACAAACAAAGACTATATTACCCTCCTACTACTATTTGGGGCCGGTTTTTAAGGTGGTGACACACCACCTTTGTTAGCTTGTTAAGAAAATAAGTAAACACTTAAGTACCCTTTTTACTTTATAAGTATAAATATCTTCATAAAGCAAGTTCTATCTTATTCTCTCATTTCTTTCCTTGCTCACACGGTTTCCCACCTCTCTTCTTCCTTCCTTCTTTGTTCTCTCACGATAAAACCACTACCACCATTAAAACACAAGCTTTGATCTCTTGTAAAACCTTGCTCACTTGTCCAAATCAAAAACAAACACCACCATCTTCTTCCTCTCCTCAAGCTCTTCATTTCTATCTTCTCCAAACTTCAAGACAACCATTTCGGTGCCATGGAGTTTCCCCATTGAAGGAGCTTGAGCTTGTATTTTTACATAGTGTTACTCTCCTTGGCTTCTAGGTAAGGAATCTCAAATAAAAACTTCATTTCCTCCTTGTTTTTGTCATGTCCGAAAATACACATTGAAGGAGCTTTTTATGTGACTTTGTTCTAGCTTCATTCCAACCCTTCATGGACTAGGTGGAGTCCCCTCTTGCTAGATATTCAAACTCTCTTCAAAGAGCAAGGTAAAACAACTACATTAATGTTTTTGAAGCAATGTAAAACTAGGGTTTACAATGAGATGGAGCTTATAGCTTGAATACTCATTATAATGTTTGTATATTGTTTAGAACTTGTCAAAGAATCAAGTACTCTATCGGTTTTCTAAAGGAAACAAGAAAGAAGTTATTTTGCAAAAGAGGTAAATCCACTAACCTAATGTTATTTTAATGCCTTAGGAGAAATGAGCTTATAAATGCTTATTAAAACTACCTAAAGAGCCAATGGTGAATGACTTAGTAAAGTGTTCTCAAGAGCTTAGTAAAAGGCATATGTGTTGTTGAGTGTATTTGCAGGTTAAAGGCAAATACATTGTGGAAATTCAGTGTTTATGATTTATGCACCTTAAGGGCCTAAGAGCCATGTCATTTAAGGGCCTAAGTGCCATGCAATTTAAATTATGCACTATATTGTGATGAAGTGCCTTGTGAGTGAAGTTTGTGTATAATAAGTACTTGATGGATTTTTAGTGTTCTTGGTTGTTTATTGGTAAAAACAATGTGTTTTGGTTTAGTAATGTTTTAGGAGAACCTATGTCGAAATTTGGGTAACAAATGTGAAGTTCTAAGTGTTAAAATGAGTTTGATAAGTTAAGGAGTATTTAAAATGGTTAAGTGTTGTTCTTGTGTAAGAAACATTCATTAGGGTGATTTGGGATGTAACAAGGACTTAGGCATGAGCTTAAGATTTAAGTATGTACCAAAGTCATGTTGGGACTTAGGTAAAGACTTAGGCAAACTTTGGTAAATTAAGGAGAAGGTATGAACTTGAAAAAGGATTTGAAGTAATGTTATAAGGAGTTAGTAGTGAGAGATGATGCTTGGGAGATGATGTTAAGATGAGGAGAAAACATTTTGGGATAGTAGTTATCATAGGTGAGAAACACCATTTAGAAACCTAGTGTAAAATGTTGTAAGTGTTAAGGAATTTACAAGAAGATAAGTAAAGGTTTAAGGAATTGGATAATGAGTTTTATGAGTGTTTAAGGATGTCTTAAGGTGTGTTTGAAGGGCCCAAATGGGATTAGGGGGTACTAGGTTGTATGGGGTGAAGTTTGGAGTTGAATGTAAAAAGGAAAACAAAGGTCTGGGGCAGACCGAACTTGCGACCGAACTTGCAAGTTCGGTCGAGCCCAGTTTACCCTGCGAGAATTGGCTTCTGGAAAAGACCGACCTTGGGGACCGGACTTGCAAGGTCGGTCGGGCCTGTATTTTGAGTACGGATTGAGTTACTGGAAAAGGCCGAACATAGGACCGGACTTAGTAAGTTCGGTCGGGCTAAATTTACAAAGGGGAGAAACTCTCTGGAAAAGGCCGAACATAGGACCGGACTTGGTAAGTTCGGTCGGGCTAAATTTACAAAGGGGAGAAACTCTCGGGAAAAACCGAACATAGGACCGGACTTGGTAAGTTCGGTCGGAGTAGGACATTTTAACGGAAATGTGTTCTGGAATCGACCGAACTTGGGTAAGTTCGGTCGGCAAGGTCGGTCGGACCTAAACTTGTAAAAAAAAAAAAACAGAAAAGAATGTGACTTATGTAGTTAACCCTAGGGTGTATAATGAAGGTAACCTAGGGTAAGATAGACATTAAAACATGTCATACAATTATGTTAAACACTTAGTAAATTTGGAGGTTAAGTAAGTTAATTAACCGACGTTCTTGAATTATGTATAGGAGTGACTTACGGAGGAAATCAAACGAGGCAAGGACCAAGGTATGGTTTTTCTGCAGTCTGTTGTCTAGCGGTTTACACCGGTTTGTGTTGTATGTTTTTCTGTGTGTTTACAACGTTATAAGATTTAAACATGTAATGAGTTTACAGTTGTTCATATTATTGTGAAGTAATGTTGTGACTCAATTCCCTTGTGTGTGTCTAACATGACTTACCACCTATTGTGTGTTGGTTGTTAAGTTCCACTATGAACTTCTAACAAGTGTTAACTGGGAAGTGAGGAATCCGGTTATCCGGTCATGCATGTAAGTTAAGAGTAGATATCTGAATCAGATTCGACTCTTATGTTGTTAAGATTGTTCTCCTTAAATTGGCGTTCGATCTCCCGCTAGCTTCTTCCAAAGCTTACCTATTCTGACTTATGATCGGTTTAGTGGGAACCTGTGTTTGTGTGGTGTGTTCGGGTCACTAAATCCGAACCATCTGTGACTTAAGTTACACGTTCGACTAACAGAACGGTAATGAGTGTGTTTAACGAGCTTGACATGAGAGTGAACCACTCTCTAGGCTCTTATGTTATTTGACCCTTGTGGTTTGTTATCGTGGAGTGAAAATCCACTGTGTTTGTGTTGTTGAGCTATGCACCATCGATGCCATGCTCCATGTTATGTTATGTTATGTATATAATTGAATGCCATGTTATAATGACAAGTAGCTGCGCGTATCCCGGTAGCCGATGGGCTGCGCGTTAGCCATACCAGCCAAGGGTTGCTGACCCCCTCGGGGGATCCATATTTCTTATACTGCAGGATGAGGATCGAAGAAGCGGAGTGGCTTTAGATCCTAGGATGTAATTACTTTTGTATACTTTTGGATGTTGGCCCGGGATGCGCCTGTGCTCCTGTGGCGTTATATACTTTTGGTTGCTGCAGTTTCAGTGATGATATACAGTGAAGATTATGTAAACACTCGGTATTGTATATAATGTATTTATGGTTTAGTCTTATGCTCGGGAGTCTGATCATCAGACCGGTACAATTGTATTTATTCTGCCTTGTTAACCACGTGGGTGGTTGACGGCGTTGTAGCACCGAAGCGTTAGTTACTGTTTAGTTATTTTATTCCGCTGCGATTTCAATTAAGTATCATGTGCGTATTAGGGGTGTTACAGAAAATCTTTCTCCGTCCTCTAATCTACTTCTCTTTCCCTTGCATAACTCTGCATGCAAACTTACAGGGAGAAACTCGGGGGAACGATGAACCAGAATCTTCTTCAAGATCGCGCAAAGGTAGAGTGAGTAACCGAAGACTTGGACTTTTCTATTCTCTGTTTCTGATGTCCGGAAATTTATGTTGACATCCTCTCCTTGTTCAACCAGTCTACATGCATGAACTCCTCTGGAAAACCTCCTCATGGTTGCGCCAGAACTTACCCAGAAACTCATTCTCGAACTGCCTAGCATACGGTTCTAAGGTGAGGCCACAACGGACGTTCTTCCTTGCCTTGTTTTTTTCTGTTTTAGTTCACTTTAAGACAACTTCTAATTTTTCCAATCTCTCGGTAAAGCATTAGTAACTAATCTGGAAACTTTTTATTGCGCATGTCCGGTTGTAAAGCCAAGGGCTCTGAGTCAAAATCGCAGCCCAACTGAAAGGGTACCCAGAGAAGAGTTAATCCCTAAACCAAGGTAAATTCAACTGAAGTTGTCCGTGTACTACCCATCGATTTAGCATGAAAATATATATACATATATATGTATATTCCTTCACAGAAAACTAACCCTCGATTCCTTCATAACTAGGACCAAAAATTGTCCAAGGAGGACCAAGGAAAAACAGCAAAGAAACCCAGCTGAAGATCCCTAAGGTTGTGTCCAAAACTCATGGTTAATGTGTGTTTGATAACTGACTGTAAACGGCCAACAATAAGCTAGAAAATCTCTGTTTGTTCTAAGGTTGCTGTGTTGGTGGGTTAGTAGAATAAATGACAGGTTTCAAACATATAAGTCATGCTAGATCAATACCGAAAACACCTAGGTTTATTCCAAGGAAAATGGTCTAGTTACCTCCTAGGAAAAATCTGGTTAATAACTGCATTAGTAAACAGCAAGGTGATTAATGTGTTGAGGCTGCAATCTTATGCTTTTCTGTGTGTCAAAATTTTGTGTAAGGTTCTGGACAATCTTGGGCTGGTAATGCTATGGTAGTCACGTAGGAAAACCTGGGGGGAAAGCATGCTTAAATAGATTAGTGATCACTTGTGAAATCTGTTTAGAAGTGTGCTAGGAAAACAGCAAGGAAACTAATGTACTTGGATTAAAAATCTGGGGTGTTTTTCTGCTGAAAAGGTGTGTTATCGTTCAAGAAGAGCTGGGCTGATATGTTATGAGAAACCTTGTTGATTAACTTAGGTAATCATGTCATTAAATGACCAGGAGGAAAACTGATTAGGAAGTGTAGATAATGGCTAAGGATTTGTGTGACAGATTGATTAAGTAGATACCGAAAATTTGCTGTTGTGTTCCTAGAAAATCTGAGTGTTTTACCAATGGATATTAATAAGAGACTTGGGGAAATATATCATTAAGCTACTAGGGAAAACTAGCTAGACATAACCAAAAGATGGCTGAATAAATGTGTGCTGAAAACACTGAAGTTGTATTTCAGTTTCTGCATAAGGGAAACTCAGAGGAGTAAACAGGGTTGTTTTGGGGTGTCTTTAAGTTCAAAATCTTGTTAAAACACCTGACTAAGAGGTTAAACTCCTGGGGGGATTAGAAGACACCAGATCAATGAATGAGAAACAAAAAAAAACAGAAAAGAAACATAGAAGTGAATATACTAGTTCTATGTTGCTGTTTTATTTTCGGTGTTATCAGTTTCAGCATAACTGGAATTTGCAGATAGGTCAAGAGTTTTGGGGTGGTTTAATGAAGAACTTGAAACCTAACTAAACCACATAAATTAAGCTGTAAACTCTTTGGGAGAGATTAGAAGAAAGATTTATAACCTAAGAGATAGACTGAAGAGGAGACACACAGATTTATGTTTTCAGTTCTCTACAGTTTTTCAGTTTCAGAATAAGGAAGTTTAAGGGAGTTAGCAGTGTTGTTTTGAGTGTAGAATCTTACTTAAACACTTAATTAAGTGGGTAAGCAACTTGAGGAAAATTTGAGGTCAGTTGATTAGTTAAAAGAAAGGATGGAGAGGTGATGCACATACTTTGTTTTCAGTTTTACTGAAGACATGAGTTTCTGTATAATCAAGTTACAGAGGGGTATAAGGGGTGGTAATTAGTTACTAATGAGCCTAAAACGTCCCTAACACACTTAGGTAAGATTATAAATACACAAGAGAGGAATTAAAGGGTGGTTTCACCACCTAACATAGGAGACCAAGAAGAGACATATCAGTTCTTTTTGCAGCTTATCGATAATGGGTTGTTTTAGTTAACCGGATTGCAGAAATAGTAACAGTGTCGAATCAGTCTAGGAATGAACAAGAACCTTGCTGATATATGTGGCTAGATTGGTGAGACAGTTTGGGAGAGCTAGGCAATCAGGTTAGGGGACAATTGAGGGCCTGAATTAAGTATAAGCAGAAAGAAGTCAAAGAGGGTGTACCAGTTTTTGTTCCAGTTTTTCAGTTTCTTCTCTGTTCAGTGTGTGCAATACAGCGGTGAGATTGACAGAGTTGTTTTAACTTGTTGGGGTTTGAAATATGGCTGGAACACTTAGCTACATAGATGAGTGCTTGGGACAGACCAAAAGACAAGTTAATAATCAACCGAAAAGAAACAGAAGAGAGGGTAGCAGTTAGGTGTTTCAGTTATTGTTCTGAAACTTAGGCTCGATATAACCAACTTGCAGAAGTTTTAAAAGTGGCAAATGGATCAGTAGATGAATTTGAAACCTGACTTATACATCAACCCAAGGGTACAAACACTTTGAGGAAACTATAAAGCAACCCAAGGCATTGAAAAGAGGAGCTCAATGGAAGTATGCACAGGGTAATGTTTCAGTTTCCGAAACTTACGTTTCAGTATGGCTGGGTTCAGGGGTAGTGAGTGAGTGATGTTAGTTTAATAATGAACCCAAAACATTTCTAATACATCTAGCTAAACCGGTAAAACACTTTGGAAGAGTTGGACATCAGTTTGGGGACTTAAACATGGATTAAACTGAAGATATGTGTAGTTGGTGTTTCCAGTTTCTGTTGTGCTTGCGTTGCGGTATGGATGGATATCTAGGTGGTTAGATGTGCTGTATTAGGAATTGGTTATGATTATAAAACCTTGCCAAGATGTCTAGAAAAAAAAGGGGTACAATTTAGGCAGTTTGAAATTGGATCTTTGGTGAACTAAGAATGGGAAATAACCAAGCTAATGAACAGGAGGGTTGTTCTCTTTAGCAACTTCCGTGAAACAAAAAGAAAACTGAAGGGGTAAGTAGATTAAGGAACCTGTGAGCTAGGGGACTCAGAGTCATTTGAAAAGGGTTAGGCCTTAGGTACCAACCCGAAATAGTAGTATTAGTATGAGATTTAATAATGCAAGGGAGGGGAGTAACATAGCTAGAAATAATCTAAGAAGCAACATGGGTATTAACTGGGGGAAAACCTTGAATTGGCTTACATGGAACCGCTGGGTCTCCAGCGACGAATCCGAATCCAACGAATGAAGTAGGACTAACGATGCCACTTATACTGTATAAGACTAGAGTAAATGTTATAAGAAGTGTTACGAATAGCAATGTGTGACCAACCAAACTAACCCGCTCATGTAACAACTATAGGAGTGTGTTCCGCGAGCGGCGAGGAATCGTAACGCAAGTATACCCGTCGACTGATAAAAGGTATGGACATGTGTGGTTCGTATGTTGCCATGTTACATGGCTTGTGTGCTGTGTGCCTTGTTTTCCAATGACTTCAAGACTAAAGCATGAAAACGGATTGTTTGTTTATCTTGCTTATGTGCTTGCACTGTGCGTGTATGAAGCATGAGAACAGATTGCTTATTTAAATTTGGTATTGGTTGCTCTATACCTGTTATACCTTACGTGCGTGCACATAGTAACTTAGTCACTGCCCGTTTATGTAAAACTACGGGACGAAACGTGACGAATAACACAAACAAATAAGGAAACTACTTATACAAAGGAAAACTCCTCCCTAACCATGGAGGACTTCTAAGGACGCCCACTATGGTGTCAAGTTATTTATGATAAGTGAATACTCTATTGAGGACTACTGTCGACACACACATTGGTATCGAGCTGACAAAAAGAAAAGACACATATTGAGTAAATATCAACTGGTGGAACATGAGAATAACCCGGGAAGACAACATCTCGGGCCGCGTGGTATGGATGAGCGGGAGTTGGTATCTGCATCAGATCCTTCGACCGACTATTTTGGAGCGCATCCTGGGGTCTAGAGATGACCCCTCTGCCTCGACGTATGACGCCGAGATTGGAGGATTAGCGAGCACACCCCGGGGTCTAGAGATGACCCCACTTTCTTGACATATGACGTCGGGAATGGAGGAGTGGCTATGGAGAAGACGTTCTCCAAATTGTGGTGATAAAAGAATTCACAAACAATCCTTAAAGAAACAAGGAATGGTTAGCACCTACATAATAGAGTCTCGGGATCCAATCTATATCCCCTGACTCGGTGCCAGAGAATAAAGGAAAACTTGTGTAACGAGACCAAGCAATAAGGAAACAATTCACAAAAGTGATCCTTTAAGAAACAAGAGCCGAATAGCACCTACAGAATAAAGTCTAGGGATCTAACCTATATCCCCTGACTCGGTGCAAGAGAACGATGATAAATTTGTGTAATGAGAACAAGAAAACAATACGTAATCTCTTGAATGATCCCATAGTGAGGATCGCCAGTATAATCTACCTACGCACACGTCTTATTAATTACTTGATTGTGTTGCTACATTAGCAGCTTATTGTATTGGGTTGCGTGTTTGACGTTGCTGTGCTACTTGCAAGTTGTGCTTGGTTGTTTGTTGACAGTGCTATGCTACCGTCAAGTGTGTATGCTATCATGAGGAAGTGTGGAGTGCTTTACCGCTTCATTATAGCATGTAAATTGACTTAATAATATTCAACCAAGTAGTCGTGTAGCCCGGCAACATACGGGCTACACACGTTCATACTCAGCGTAGTTTGCTGAGTCCTTTACAACCCATTTTTTTCAGGTATTGTGCCGGACGATAACGGAGCGTAGGCGGGATGGCTACCATGGGGGTAGTCCATCAGGGCATGACTTTTAAGTTTGTAGTAGTATGTGTGACATATGGGTTGTTACTAAACCCGAGATGTAATCCTTAGTTTATGATTTGGTAATATTGTTGTAGACACTCGGTATTCGGAATCGTGTCTTGTATTGTATATGAGTTTTGGTTGAGGGCTGTTTCCAGCCATGCAGACCGTAACTTGGTGTTGGTAGTATGGTTGTGTCAACCACGTGGGTGGTTGGCGTCTGTAGCACCCGAATAGAGTTAGAAACCGTTGCGTAGACTTCTCGTGTTAACGTTAGGCGCGTCATTTAATTATTGGTTGTGATTCGGGGGTGTTACAATCAAATTAACCACTTAATCTTCTACACCCATATTACTATTCTGTTACTCAATTCCTTTTATTTCCTTAAACTTAATTATGTAAAGCGTATTTTAAATCCTAAATCTACTAACTTTTTTTTAACCAACTTATTAAATCATTAACTCCCTTTTCTTTCTCACTTCTTTTAACAAATCCTTCGTGTATTAATTTAACAAAATTTATCCTTAACATAATTAACTTCAGTTTAGTACTCTATTCGTTTACTTCATAAATATATTTATGTTATCTGTTGAACACCACTTATAAAATCCTAATCTCTCACCTTATACCGCAAATAATAGTAAATTTATGGTTAGTTATAGCTACTACTTTTTACCCTCCTTTACATCCAACCACCCATTACGAACTTATAAATTTATAATTATCCAAACTACCCAGTCATTCACTATATACTATGTATAAACTGTTTTTCTATAATCAAATGATTAATTAAATTCTTCCAATCTACAATTTAGTAACCCTTACTCCCTCCGTTCAAAAATATCTGTCATTTTAGAAGCTTACACACTTATTAAGGAAAATAGAATAATGACACATGTACCCCTACTTTTTATTTTTCCATCTAGATAATAATTACTTTTGTGTTGAGTAGTAGGGTTAAAAGTGGAAAAATATTTGTCAAAAAGCTAGAATGACACATATTTTTGAACAAGAATCACATCTTAAAACGACAGATATTAATTAACGGAGGGAGTATTATCCAACTCATCCGCCTTACTTATACCCACCAATTCAATCCAACCCACTTAATTTGTTAATACATTTTATTTATATATGTATATATATATATATATATATTTACCGCTTGTATACTTTTACATTTATTTCTCATGAAGAACAAACTTCCGCCATTATAGAAGAAAAGTGGAGTATATTACCGGTTCTGGAAGGAATTGTTTTGCTACCCTTCCTCAATCTAGTGTGTAACACCCCAACTACTAACAACACACTTAACAACATATCGCAGCGGAATTCATAACTCACAACATCACTTAACTCTTTGGTGTTACACGCCGTTAGCCACCCACGTGACTAACAAGGCTAACATACATACATTGTACCGGTCTGATGGACTAAATTCCCGAGCGACTACACATAAATCCCATTCCATGTCCAACAGTCATCATACACTTACATTACAGCTGTACCGAGTAATTACCAACTAACGCCGATACATTTTCGGTCTTACTACACCTATAATACATCCACCATTCTCATGACTACCACATACAACACTACCCCGTCCTACTCTCGAACGGCTTCCAGTTCCTTGTACCTGAAAAGTATGGGAGCCCCCAAAGGGGGTCAGCACCTTTGCTGGTATGGTAATCCCGCAGCCCGCATGCTACCGGGCCACGCACAACTATTGTCGTCTTAGCATGCGGTTGATTTATTTCAAACATGCACAAACTCACACGTATCATGCTTATAAGCAAACATCCATTAATAGGGCACAAACACAAATTAGCACACCACTCAATAACAACACACTTCACTTTATAACATACTCAACTTAATTTCTCTCCTCTGAGAGGATATAACTTTACTTAGGGAATGCCGGGGTAATATAAGCCCGAGCACAACATACATACATTTCCTTTACTTGAGTGGCGGCCTCATATAGGACCGATCACAACATACATAATTTCCCCCTAACTCCAATAGTGATGAGGTAGGTAAGCCTTGGTTAAGCTTGTGGGTGGTTATAATTCCAGGAGGAAGAACAACCGTAACATAACAAAGAGGGAGTCGAAGCGAACTTAGGCATCGACACCCTACCAACATTATACATAATTTCCCTCCTAGCCCGATGTGGAGGTCGGGTAGGTAAGCTTTGGCTAAGCTAGTGGGAGGTCGAAATCCAATGAAGGAAAACAACCCTAACATAACAGGATGGGAGTTAATTCTCATATGTATTAACTCCCAAACAACACGCGCGACCGGAACAACCGGATTCCTCTCCATACATAACATATACTTATTAGTTAGAGGTTCCCTTATGGAACTTACCACATACATACATCACATAGTGTTACTAACTCGGTTAGACACATATGGGGAGTAATATCCCTTTTTAACAACATGAATAACCGTATCCAATAACAACAACAACAAATCCAACAAGTCACATACATCACTCATATAACAACATACACTAACGCACTGATAGCCGTAGTTAGAACGTTCCCATGGGTTGGGACGTTTATTCCGAATACCGATCTCTTATGTGAACCTAAAGTCGGTTAACTATTATTTAACACATAACTAAGGTTAAGCGGTATCGGAATTAATTACGCCACAATAATGAATTACTGTAAACTCATTTCATGCTTTATCTTGCAAGGTGGCAAACCATAGAAAAACACATTGGCATACAAGCCGGTGTAATCCGGTAGGACACAGGTTGCAAGAAAACCATACCTGTCACCAAGGTCCACTCCATTTTGTCCTCTTATATTCCTTGAATAATTCTCGGACAACTGGTAACATCACAATTGTTTCCATTAACATCGGGGTAATATAATTGTTTAACGACTAATGCGCCCATAGTTAACCCCGTTATCCCGTTATACTTAATTTACTCTTGTGATCTTAAGTTTACAACTCTCACACCAAACCTAACACTTGTTTACCCACTTTAAGGCCTTTACATTTCACTAAACAAGGCCTAAACATCATCTAAAACCATTACCATTCAATCCCCCATCATTAGGAGCCTTAAACAAATTTTTTTGTTGTTCTCTGGTATGGACCGCCCCTCTGCGGCGGTCCCAGGGGCGGTCCACAACAGAAACTACCCGTTTTTTCGTTTTCTGCATTTCCCTGCACTGGACCTCCCCGCAGGGGCGGTCCCTAGGGGCGGTCCAGAACAGAACCCATTTTAAAAACCGTTTTTCTACACATTCTGAGCTCCAAATTCATCCAAATTTTTTTCCACTTATTCCACAATCTTTCCACATGTTTCCCACATGTTTAAACACCTTAAAACATGCATTAAACCTCTCCAAATCATTGGTTTAATCCACCACCCAATTCTTGCTCAAATTCAACAAATTCGTTTTCTCACATCTTGCATTTTGCACTCTTTTGCATTTCTAACTTCTTCTTGTTAGTTTTTACATCCTTCCAACCTCACCAAATGCATCAATGACCATTACACATCATTTATAGACAAATGCATCATCTAAACCCAAGTTCACTCCTTGTTTCACAAGTTATAAACACAAATCCTTTCTCTTGGAATTCTAAGTTCCTATCACCATTATGCTACAGATTTTGCATCCTTCCAACATCATTCTCCATCCACCTTTACAAGGTCATCAAGTATCTCAACTCAGCCACAACACACCTAACTCCTCCATTTTACCAAGTCACCTTAAAACACTTATTTTCTATCGAAATTTTGCCATAACCTCCCCATAAACTTAACATCTCCCAAACCATCAATTCACATCAATTTACATTCCTAATCCAGCCACACCCATAAGGGTCCTACCAGCACATAGTATCCATCCAAAATTCACCAAACAACACTATAAACACAATTCCCAAATCACTTGGCTCCAAGGCCCTCAATTCAACCAACATTTCACAAAGTCCAACTAACCACAATCAAGCACATTATTGCTCCAGATTTATTTCATCTTTTATTTTTCCCAAACCAATTCTAAACAATTAATATAGGCATTAAGGTAGATTTCTTACCTTAATTCACAAGTTTTCTCCTTTAATCCTCCTCTTGCTCCTCATCTCCTCAAAACCGGTCAAGAGGGAATGGAGTTTCCAAACTCCATCCCAACATTAAAGAAACAAAAAACATACTCAATTAATTATCTAAACCCTTAGGAAAATCTCAATCCAATCAAAGGGCTTAGAACACAAGTTAGGGTTTACCTTTTAGGCCTTTCAAGAGAGGTTCTCACCCTTGAATCAAGAAGGGGATTATTCCACCATTGGAGGGTTGAAATGGAGCTCAAAGCCAAGAAGAAAAACAAGGTAAGAGAGAGAGACAAAATCGGCTACCACTACAATGGAGAAAAATGAGGTTTTTCTTGGAGATTTTTACCTTATGAGAGAGAGGAGACTCCAAGCTTCAAGAATAGCCATTTTCTCTCTCAAATGGGAAAAACCCATGGAGATGAAGTTCTTCATTTTCGAATTTTGAAAAGAGGGAATGATAGAGGATGATGAGAGATGAAAATATGTAGTTTATTTTCGATTTGGAGCTCAAATGGAGCTTGGGCATGAGTTTGAATGTGGAGTAAGCCATGGGGGCTTCACCATCGTTCAGCAGAGAGGGAGAGAGGAGAAAAAACGTTGGAAGAAGAAGAAAGAGAGAAAGAGGGAAAGAGAGAAGGGAAAAAAAATAAAGGAGAGAGAGAGAGTGAGTGGGTATAAGTTATTTTTTTGCTTTTTGACTTATTTAATTAGCTAACTAGTCATGTGTGAGGGGGCTGTCTACATTAATAAAACCGGCCCACATAACTGTTACAGGCTGGAGCGGTTTTTTGTCTTTTACAGAAAACACTCATTTATTTACCCCGGTTTTAGCACTATTCACTAACCGGGCCCGTTTTCCGGAATTTTCTTGTTTATTTAATTTTAATGGTTATTATACTCCCATAAATGTTTATTTATAGTTATATGATAAACTATAATTTTTACGGGGTCATTCGACTGTTTAAAGTCACGTTTTCGGGTTTTCTCGAAAAACGCGCTTTAGACTCCGTTAGCGCTTTAACGCATTATTTGAATCCGTTTTCTTCCGGAATTTTTCCCATATATTCTTAGTATGTAATTAGGGTATAAAAATATATTTATAACCCTAGTGAAGGTTATATACCTCCTAAAATAATTAAAACGCGTTTTCACGTTTTGTGACTTTTACGCATTTTATTTTTTTCTTTTTGGTTTTTATTTCTTCACCCATGATCTTAAGGACTTAATTAGCCTTAGAAAATAATAATCACATATTTAATTAACATATTAAGGTTTGGGGTATTTCAATCTACCCCCCTTAAAAGAACTTCGTCCTCGAAGTTCACACTTCCCAAGCATCATTTGAATTAGAACACAGGGATTACTTGCAACATAACTTCCATAACAAACATACTTTACATCACAACCTCGGACTTAGCGGTCCGGGTAACACATCCATACATACATAACATGACATAACATACTTACATAGTATCCTCGGACTTAATGGTCCGGGTACCTTAACAACATTTGCACATACGTAACAACCCTTAGACTCTTGGTCTGGGTAACATAACAACATTTAGACTCGTAGGTCTTGATAACATAACATCCTTTAGACACATAGGTCTTGATAACACAACACTTTCGGAACTTAACCACATTAGGACTCAAGGTCCAAAATAATAATTATTACACATACCACACAACATGTCATAGCATGTATATCAACCAGAAATTCCTTTTCCATCTCTTCATGGGTTCGAGACCCATGTTGAGTACATATACCCTGTGATCCCGCAGAACCGGTCGCGATGGACACTCTGGTCCCCGTTCCTTTGGGAATTCAAAACAATTGCATACATCTTTAAAATATACTTCTCATGTCACCGGTCCTAAGACAAAGGCTCATACGTCCTCAGCTCGTGAGCAAGTAGTAGGAAGATACCCTCTATGAGGTTAAGTATCATGAAATCCTTTATTGGAAGGATACAAGTTGAAAATCTCTACGAGGTCACAATAAAGGTAGTCCTCCTTTGAAAATACCACTTAAGAATCTTAAAAATTTATTGAAGTCTTGAAAATACCAATTGAAAAATTTCAAACCCAATTTAAAATTCTTTTGAAAACTCAATACAACTCCAAGTCCAATTATTGCTAACTGCATCTTATTCTTGATGTGATTATTTGTGACCACTTATAGGGAGTTTCAAGAATCATCCAACCCTAATGTGATCAGCATCAGAGTTGAACTATCTTTCCACCCCAATTTGTGTTCGGCTTCCCTTGATCTCATGATAATCAAGTTTCACCTCCCACTTCATTTTCAAACAACAGATAACACATTCATTTCCAATTTCTATCTTTTAATCCTTCTAGTCATAATCATACATCTCCAAGGGTGGAACTATGTCCATCAATCATCTTCCCGATTTATTTTAAATCAAGTTACCTAGGGAATTTAATTCTCACTAGGTTCTACATTGGTGTCATACCTCTTCATAAATCACAATACTGTATATATACATATATCCATATATATATATATATATATATATTATATATATATATATATATATATATTTTATCAAAATATAGTACACAATATTACATTTGGTATCATATGAACATACACTGTCGGGGTTTTAGTTCCCCGGGAGTTTTCTACTCCCTTATACTTGTACTTTCACACATATTTGTTGACACAATAAACACACTTATCGCAAGGGTATTCGCATCTTCCGTGCGTAATTACCACAATTAACCATGGATGAATGTGTATGTTTATGTAACACACACACCAATCATCAAAACAAATCATTTTGTGCTATGCACATCATAGTTCACGTACACTGTACGGTAAAAGACACTAAGTGGTTCTGCGCTCTACCCCCCTTAAAAGGGATTACGCCCACGTAATCAATCAGTTAATCATTGGTT
Source organism: Limonium bicolor (assembly GCA_023374045.1). Lineage (NCBI taxonomy): Eukaryota > Viridiplantae > Streptophyta > Magnoliopsida > Caryophyllales > Plumbaginaceae > Limonium > Limonium bicolor. The sequence continues at coordinate 52,133,573 of CM041781.1, forward strand.
TAGAACATTCTACCGTCGTGAAATGTTTATCTCCACGCGGTTTATTACACAATGTGTTCTGGTTTGAGGATCTTAGTCATATTGGCGGTTAGTCCCTAACCAAGAATTCTCATTAGAGTTTATTTTAACTCTTAACTGGTTTCGATCCTGGCCTGTGAGGCTTTTAGGCATCATTAGTTTGTCATTCACTCATGTTCACTATTCACATTCATCGTTTGACTCACTGGTTCACCAGTTTCTGCTGCGCAACTCTTGATAATTTAGAGCTTAGTTTGCTCCATACATTATCCTTACTGTATTATGCATCCCCGATTATCACCTTTATCTTGGTAATAATGGTTTCTCAACCGACGCGTGGTATTTCTTACCGTGAGCGAATTCGGTGAGTTACAAACTTTCCATTCATTTCCACGATAATCTATTGTATTCTACAATGATTTACTTGGTTTCTTCCGACTTACTGTCGGTTAAGTTTGAGCTACTACCTTTTGTGTAGTACTTTGTCGGTTATTTCCAACACTTGAGGTATGCTCTACCGATATTCAACAATCGTGCTACTGTAGTCACTTATGTCAACCAAGTACCCTTTGATTGGTACTACCGTGCTTCTCTTATGCATCGGTTTTATCACACCATAAGTCTTGCTCTTCTATCACATTTAACATTTCCAATTTCCTAGCTATCTCACTCGATTATTACCGTGCAAGCGCAATACCAAAACACTCAGTCCTACAGAGTGCAGAGGCGTAAACTCTTGACAGTAAATCTCTTATGCGATTGCAATAGGAATTCACACTGCTTCCGTATCACATAGTATTAATTACTGGCTTATTGCCCAGTCTGTTTATCATCACTTACTTGTATGTTCATTGAGTTTCACTCATAACTGGTCTTATTTGCCACATTGTTATTTAACAATACTTCTACAATGGTCACTTACTGCGCACCGTGCTCTTACTCATTGCATAACATTAACTTACACTGCATCCACTGTTATTTTAGCTTCCGCCACTACACTGTGTTTCGCCATTTATTTGGCTGGTTGCTGAATACGCTATTCTTCGAGTCTTTATGCTCCTTGAGCGTTGTTCATTTCACATCTAGCATCCCACACGTAATGGTGGTTGCTATTCGACTTATCACTCTTTCAGTCTCCACAACTAGTACAACTCTTTTCATAGTAACAACATGGTCAACCTTTAACACATTCCCTGAACTTAATTCACATAACTACCGCTGTTGCGGTCTCCCATATCAAGAGGTATCCCCACACTTTAATCAGTGGTTCGTTATCCGCTTACCTACTTATATAACATAAACTTCCATAATCAATAAAATTTCCTTAACACATTTTACTTGTGGCTTATAAGCCCTATTGTCTCGAGCTCTGCTCATTGTAGGCTGTTCACACACACTTACTTCTCCGTACTATATTACACGGTTCCTTTCATGGGATGCCCCTTCAAGGATGTCAGACTTCCTTCTGACGCCTTACGCTTAAACTGGGTGTTAGTTTCGACCCTTGCGTTTCTGTCACGTTATTTCGTTCAACCACTGTTGATCCAAACGCCCTTTTAAGGACAGTTCCTGGGTGTTACTAGGTTATGCCATTACATCCGGCTTGCACTTATTGGTATGTTTAATTTACTACTTCGCCCTGCGTTCTTTGCTGGGTTAAATATCCTCCTTAGTGAAATTGATACCTCGGGAGCTCATCCCGATCATTGCACATTAACATATCCATTGTAGGCATCTGCCTCACCATATGTAGGCTGGGTACTTACTCCAGCTATTGTGTTCATCCATCCAGATCCTTAAGACATATGCTATGTCTTTACTTACTAACCAGTGTACTTCGCACTTGTTCACCTTTAAACATTTCCTTAAAATAAACTTACTAATTCCTTTAGTTTCCTTAACTTGACTGGGTTCCTTTACTTCAACCATTTGATGTAATCCATTGCTCTTGCTTGACTTTTACTTCGGACCGTAGTATGGAGTCGACTACTTCCCGTGTTCCAGGCTCCACTCGTATACATAGTGGGGTATCCTACTGATACATTGCTACTTACCCGACTACCATAAGAAGGTTTGTCAGGCCCACAAGCTCCTACGGAGTGCGGTCGTCCCACATTACTGTTGGTACACTCGTAGTGTCCGTCACACGCCTAGGTGAAGTATTCTGTTGTCAACTCCTCTTATATTATCCTGTGATAATATGCATTCCGTGCTTCCCGAACTTAATCAAGGGAAGTGTATCCGCTGTATTATTATGAACTCACTCCATTTCCTCGGGTTGTTACCCTTGGGTTTACTGGTTTCCATCGGTTATTAAAAGTAACTGGGTAAAACTTACCTACCATGTGGCACTGAGGCCGTGTAGGTCTTCTGGTTTGGTTTAAGAAAAGAAGAATTGAAATAAATGGGTTTGAAAGAAAATTGGTTTTGAAAGAGTTCGAAAATGATTTTTTTTGAAAGAAAAATTTTGTGGTTTTACAACGTTTCTTGCCTTAGCCAAGTCTAGCTTCCTGCTGACTGGTGTATTTCCAAGTACTGAGGTCAGGCTATAAGCCCTTCCACGGTTATGATAATCCCACTTAACTTCATGGTACTTTACTAAGTACTGTAGTTGTTTAAAATTCCCGTACAACCTTGTTGTAGCAGCACTTGCCATGGCAAGTGCGCCATGCTAACTGGTTATCGATTCACACCGGTTGCGGTATTGTTTACTTCCGCACCAACATCATGGCCTTGCTGGCCCTTACTTGATCTTAATCTAACAATGAATCCTGGGTACTTCTCACTGTCTTCACATGGTACCATTAACTAGGGTGTTTCCCATTCTGGAGACCCCTTTTACTTAGTTTGTCTCCTCGTACTATGTTGTAGTTTCTTAATCGGTGGTGTACCGTTGGTGTATTAGTTAACATTGTAGTCCCGTAGACACTCGTCTCGGTTCTACTACTTCACTTCTCCACTGTTGCACGTTAGTGCTTGCAAGCTGGTGTCCTCGACTGCTCGCATGTCGACCCAGGGTGCTGGAAATTCCATTCTCTTGCATAAGATTCATCACTTTTCGCTAACAAAGCGGTTAATTTGTTAAAATGGAGACCGTCTTCGGATCCACCTTTCGGGATCTACCGTGTGACTGGTCTCCGTACTTTAAGGACACTTAACAACAGCCAGATCGGGTATCCCGAGTAAGAGAGGACTTTCATCTCTCTGGCGCTCTTTCGAGTTAGAATAGGGTTTGTGGAGGGCGGGATGGATATCGTAGGTATCCAGTACACACGGTGTTCCCTAACTAGCGTACTCTCACGCTATCACTCAACCCTTAACCCAAAGTACTAAACCTAACTCGGTACTTCCTAAGCTCGGTATTTCAGTCATCAGAGCGATACTTCGCTCTGATACCACTTTTTGTAACACCCCAACTACTAACAACACACTTAACAACATATCGCAGCGGAATTCATAACTCACAACATCACTTAACTCTTTGGTGTTACACGCCGTTAGCCACCCACGTGACTAACAAGGCTAACATACATACATTGTACCGGTCTGATGGACTAAATTCCCGAGCGACTACACATAAATCCCATTCCATGTCCAACAGTCATCATACACTTACATTACAGCTGTACCGAGTAATTACCAACTAACGCCGATACATTTTCGGTCTTACTACACCTATAATACATCCACCATTCTCATGACTACCACATACAACACTACCCCGTCCTACTCTCGAACGGCTTCCAGTTCCTTGTACCTGAAAAGTATGGGAGCCCCCAAAGGGGGTCAGCACCTTTGCTGGTATGGTAATCCCGCAGCCCGCATGCTACCGGGCCACGCACAACTATTTGTCGTCTTAGCATGCGGTTGATTTATTTCAAACATGCACAAACTCACACGTATCATGCTTATAAGCAAACATCCATTAATAGGGCACAAACACAAATTAGCACACACACTCAATAACAACACACTTCACTTTATAACATACTCAACTTAATTTCTCTCCTCTGAGAGGATATAACTTTACTTAGGGAATGCCGGGGTAATATAAGCCCGAGCACAACATACATACATTTCCTTTACTTGAGTGGCGGCCTCATATAGGACCGATCACAACATACATAATTTCCCCCTAACTCCAATAGTGATGAGGTAGGTAAGCCTTGGTTAAGCTTGTGGGTGGTTATAATTCCAGGAGGAAGAACAACCGTAACATAACAAAGAGGGAGTCGAAGCGAACTTAGGCATCGACACCCTACCAACATTATACATAATTTCCCTCCTAGCCCGATGTGGAGGTCGGGTAGGTAAGCTTTGGCTAAGCTAGTGGGAGGTCGAAATCCAATGAAGGAAAACAACCCTAACATAACAGGATGGGAGTTAATTCTCATATATATTAACTCCCAAACAATACGCGCGACCGGAACGACCGGATTCCTCTCCATACATAACATATACTTATTAGTTAAAGGTTCCCTTATGGAACTTATCACATACATACATCACATAGTTACTAACTCGGTTAACACATAGGGAAATATCCCTTTTAACAAACATAATAAGTATCCAATAACACAACAACTAACAAGTCACATACATCACACATAATCACAACATACACTAACGCACGGATAGCCGTAGTTAGAACGTTCCCATGGGTTGGGACGTTTATTCCGAATACCGATCTCTTATGTGAACCTAAGGTCGGTTAACTATTATTTAACACATAACTAAGGTTAAGCGGTATCGGAATTAATTACGCCACAATAATGAATTACTGTAAACTCATTTCATGCTTTATCTTGCAAGGTGGCAAACACACAGAAAAACACATTGGCATACAAGCCGGTGTAATCCGGTAGGACACAGGTTGCAAGAAAACCATACCTGTCACCAAGGTCCACTCTTTTGTCTCTATTCCTGAACAATTTGAACAACTGGTAACATCACAATTACTTTCATTAACATGGGGTAATATGTTGTTTAACGTCTATGCGCCCATAGTTAACCCCGTCATCCCTTTACCTAATTTACTCTTGTGATCTTAAGTTCACAACTCTCACACCAAACCTAACACTTGTTTACCCACTTTAAGGCCTTTACATGTCACCAAACAAGGCCTAAACATCATCTAAAACCATTACCATTCAATCCCCCATCATTAGGAGCCTTAAACAAATTTTTTTGTTGTTCTCTGGTATGGACCGCCCCTCTGGGGCGGTCCCAGGGGCGGTCCACAACAGAAGCTACCCGTTTTTGTTTTCTGCATTTCCCTGCACTGGACCTCCCCACAGGGGCGGTCCCTAGGGGCGGTCCAGAACAGAACCCATTTTAAAAACCGTTTTTCTACACATTCTGACTCCAAATTCATCCAAATTTTTTTCCACTTATTCCACAATCTTTCCACATGTTTCCCACATGTTTAAACACCTTAAAACATGCATTAAACCTCTCCAAATCATTGGTTTAATCCACCACCCAATTCTTGCTCAAATTCAACAAATTCGTTTTCTCACATCTTGCATTTTGCACTCTTTTGCATTTCTAACTTCTTCTTGTTAGTTTTTACATCCTTCCAACCTCACCAAATGCATCAATGACCATTACACATCATTTCTAGACAAATGCATCATCTAAACCCAAGTTCACTCCTTGTTTCACAAGTTATAAACACAAATCCTTTCTCTTGGAATTCTAAGTTCCTATCACCATTATGCTACAGATTTTGCATCCTTCCAACATCATTCTCCATCCACCTTTACAAGGTCATCAAGTATCTCAACTCAGCCACAACACACCTAACTCCTCCATTTTACCAAGTCACCTTAAAACACTTATTTTCTATCGAAATTTCGCCATAACCTCCCCATAAACTTAACATCTCCCAAACCATCAATTCACATCAATTTACATTCCTAATCTCCACACCCATAAGGGTCCTACCAGCACATAGTATCCATCCAAAATTCACCAAACAACACTATAAACACAATTCCCAAATCACTTGGCTCCAAGCCCTCAATTCAACCAACATTTCACAAAGTCCAACTAACCACAATCAAGCACATTATTGCTCCAGATTTTATTTCATCTTTTATTTTTCCCAAACCCAATTCTAAAACAATTAATATAGGCATTAAGGTAGATTTCTTACCTTAATTCACAAGTTTTCTCCTTAATCCTCCTCTTGCTCCTCATCTCCTCAAAACCGGTCAAGAGGGAATGGAGTTTCCAAACTCCATCCCAACATTAAAGAAACACAAAAACATACTCAATTAATTATCTAAACCCTTAGGAAAATCTCAATCCAATCAAAGGGCTTAGAACACAAGTTAGGGTTTACCTTTTTAGGCCTTTCAAGAGAGGTTCTCACCCTTGAATCAAGAAGGGGATTATTCCACCATTGGAGGGTTGAAATGGAGCTCAAAGCCAAGAAGAAAAACAAGGTAAGAGAGAGAGACAAAATCGGCTACCACTACAAGATGGAGAAAAATGAGGTTTTTCTTGAGATTTTTACCTTAGGAGAGAGAGGAGACTCCAAGCTTCAAGAATATGCCATTTTCTCTTCAAATGGGAAAAACCCATGGAGATGAAGTTCTTCATTTTCGAATTTTGAAAAGAGGGAATGATAGAGGATGATGAGAGGATGAAGAATATGTAGTTTATTTTCGATTTGGAGCTCAAATGGAGCTTGGGCATGAGTTTGAATGTGGAGTAGCCATGGGGGCTTCACCATCGTTCAGCAGAGAGGGAGAGAGGAGAAAAAACGTTGGAAGAAGAAGAAAGAGAGGAAAGAGAGGAAAGAGAGAAGGGAAAAGAAAATAAAGGAGGAGAGAGAGAGTGAGTGGGTATAAGTTATTTTTGCTTTTTGACTTATTTAATTAGCTAACTAGTCATGTGTGAGGGGGCTGTCTACATTAATAAAACCGGCCCACATAACTGTTACAGGCTGGAGCGGTTTTTGTCTTTTACAGAAAACACTCATTTATTTACCCGGTTTTAGCACTATTCACTAACCGGGCCCGTTTTCCGGAATTTTCTTGTTTATTTAATTTTAATGGTTATTATACTCCCATAAATGTTTATTTATAGTTATATGATAAACTATAATTTTTACGGGGTCATTCGACTGTTTAAAGTCACGTTTTCGGGTTTTCTCGAAAAACGCGCTTTAGACTCCGTTAGCGCTTTAACACATTATTTGAATCCGTTTTCTTCCGGAATTTTTCCCATATATTCTTAGTATGTAATTAGGGTATAAAAATATATTTATAACCCTAGTGAAGGTTATATACCTCCTAAAATAATTAAAACGCGTTTTCACGTTTTGTGACTTTTACGCAATTTTTTTTTTTCTTTTTGGTTTTTATTTCTTCACCCATGATCTTAAGGACTTAATTAGCCTTAGAAAAATAATAATCACATATTTAATTAACATATTAAGGTTTGGGGTATTTCATAGTGTATGTGTTGCAGCAACCTCAGTGATCCACGGCTGAAGAGGCGCAGGTACCAGAAGAAAATGGAGGGAGATGCAGTCTGGTGTGCAAATTGTAACAGTCCACTGAATTCCACCGATTACAAGGAAATCAACTTGGATATGGATGTTAGATGCGGCAGTTCCAGTGATAAATCATGTAGATGAGTAGACTCAAGAAAAAAAATGAAGAGAGGCGTATGCTCCTTGTTCCCCAATTAGGTTTGCAAAATCACCGAGAGTAAAGAGGAAGAACGAAGGTGTGGAGCATGTCCGCTTGTTGTCCTCTAGTTATGTTTTAAAAGGGAAAATTACATGCCCCACCCATGACGTTTGGCGCAATTACAGACTTCACCCACGTGGTTTCATAAATTACTTTCCCCACCCATGTGGTTTCCCTCTTTTTACATCCAACAACTTTTCTAATTTTTATTCAATTCAAAAGATGCTTAAATGTAGTCCGAAATTGATGAAACTTTACATAGGCGATGTTAAAGTGTTATATTTTGGTTCAGTGAGAAATCTAAAGTTTTTTAAGCTTAAATGTGACATATGGGACCCAATGAACATGTCACATGTTTCATTGGGTCCCACGAGTCACATTTAAACTTAAAAAACTTCGGATTTGACATAAGATCAAAATATATCACTTTAGCATCATCCATCTAAAGTTTCATCAATTTTGGACAACGTTTATGTAACGCCCCTATTTAACATAAATGCAGCGGAAATAAAATACTAAGGCGATTACAGATCATCGGGTTCCAAACACCCGGCACCAAACCTCACCAATTACAACTTATAATATTACAGATGCTACGGTCTGAACTCGAGAAAACATAATAAGAGCAAGATATAGAAACTCTCCACAATTCCTAATTCCCATCCCAATCACTCATACTCTTCGTGGCCACCTGCATAACAATTTGTACCTGCAAGATGAAACCAAGCAGCCCACCCCGGGAGGGGTGAGTCAGTTCCCTGGAATGGAACTGGTACAACTCTCCAAAACAAAAGTTTAAAACATAACTCTTGAAATAAACAATAACTTGAAGTCAAATGCTTAAAACAAAAGCAGAAGAACAAGACACATCCAAATCACCAAGTCAAAGGTAACAAGTCAAGGACAAGGATAAATAACAAGTAAGTAAAGTGAGCCAACATAAAAGAAACCACGCCAGAAGTTAGTGAACATCCATTGCTTAAGTTAGATTCAGTTCCAATTAGGATTAGAAAGACCCAAGTAGTCACAAGGACTGGGAATGAAAGAAGATATCCAAGAACCCATAACTCAAGAGTGGAATAAAACCAATTGGGAGAGATAGCCCCCACCGCCAGTCAGTTGTCACAAGGACGAGGTAAACAGACCTCCGCTGTCAGTTGTCCATATGGACGAGGTATAGCAGACCTCCGCTGCCACCGACCCGTTCTCAGTCATCGGTGAAAAGTGAGTGCACCACTTATTAGAAATAATCCATACCCAATACCAAGATTGACATTTCCCATATTCCCACTAGACTATTAACTGTACAAGTGCAATACCAAAACACTCAGTCCTACAGAGTGCAGAGGCGTAAACCCTCAACAGTCAATATCTAATGAGATAACCAGATAAAAGGAACCAATGATCATGTGAGTTGTACATCCAAGGCTCAGTTAGTCACATCAAGCTGAGTTAGTCACACAAACAGTTTCCTTTTAAAATCCATTCAAGATCAGTTGGCATTTTCCAAAACATTCCATAAAGTCCGTGAGCAAAGTATCTGAGTACGAGAAATCGTACCTGGTAGGAGCAGTAGCAGTAACCAACTTGAAAGTGCGAACTTCCACTAACAACCTATAATTAAGGCGTTCCAAGTACTGATTAGCTAAGGAACTCATAAAGCTAAATGTCTTTTATTCTTACTGATTTATAATTTCGGGTTTACAATTACCCTCTCATAAGGATTTGGCAAGATCTTGTTAATTAAACCTATCATTAGGCCCATTTCATTTAATCCGGAATGATTTAGAGTTTTAACCTGAGAGTGACCCAAACTCTCATTGCATAGTTTAAGTGGGCTTTTGAAGTTCATGGACTTAGGCCCAGTAGGATGACCCAAGTCCGCGTTATGTTTTCGCTAATTGATTAAATCTTCTAAAAAGGATTTTTGCGAGGTTTCGAACGCGCAACCTCGATCAAGTTCGGGTGTGACTTAACCATTTACGCTATTGAATTTGTATGTCTTAAGTGTACATTCTAACTTATTTCAATTTCTTACTCTTGAACATAGGTTTAGCTTTATTAAACTCTTAAGTTACACTTCGCTAATTCACTTTAATACCTAATTAAGGTTTACGATATGTATTTCCCCTAATAGTCCACCTAGATGTCACATTAACATTTAATATTTTAATTGTTACGTATGAATTAGGTTTGCTCTAATTTTTCCCTCTTATTATATTTCCCATAAGGTATGTTATTTCTTTTATTTACTTTTAATGTACATATATTAGGATTTATTCAAGACATTCTTATGTAGTTTTATTTAATTACTCTTATTAACTTCTACACATATCCACATCCAATATATGGTTTATAAAATAAAGTATTTCCCTTAGTTTCAATTAAGTATATTAACTACCACATTATATAATTAATATAAATGGAGATTAATTCAACTCCTTGATTTAACCTAAGTTACTATTTTATTTCCTTTATATATATATAATTTTTACTTCACTTAAAAGTTTATACCCAAAAATATTTATTAACATTCTGTATTAAATGTTAGTTTAGTCTTATTATATTTTTCCCAACCTATAAAGTTCATTAATCAACTATACTTTAATTTTTGGTTACATTCAAGACCATATATTATAAGATAACTTATGAAAAATTCATAAACACAATTTTTTAGACCCATTTTCTCTTGTCTAAAAATTCCCAAATTTAATATGTAGTAACTATGATATTTTAGACATATTATAAAAATTTTTTAAAAATATTTTTTTAAATTATCTAAATAATTCCATAATACTCAGAACTTACAAAAATCGTAACTTACGTTTTAAAAACTCAAAACCCATATTAATTTAAACGAAGATAAACTATAGTTTATAAGGAATCTATGGTTCAAATTTCAAGTCAAAATACATTAGGGAAGGTCATTAAATAAATTCAACAAGTTAGAATTTTATTCTGGGGTTTATATAACTTAATCATCTACATTATTAGGCTTAAGTTTCTATTTTTATATAACATATCTTATTATTTTACCCATTGATCTCATCTATATTCTAACTCTTATCATATTAACTTTAATTCAACACTCTACCCCATCATATGTTTATCAATCAGTCAGTTCCAATTTATGAACTTAACTACTAATCTTTTTTTATTCTCATATTACTAGTTTATTATTCACTTCATTTCCTTAAGCTTAGTTGTACATATGTTTAGATATTTCAAATCCTAAAATTATCAACCTATTACCAACTCGTTATCCGTATACTCCCTTCTCGTTTTACAACCTAATTCACCCTTGAACTCAGGGGTTTATCGATCCACTATTAACTTACCAAAGTTTACTATATAATTTAGCAATTAAATTTATTGATCAATTTAACCACTTAATCTTCTACTCCCATATTACCATTTTTTTTACTTGATTCCTTTTACGTCTTTAATCTCAAATATATAAATATGTATTTTACATTCTAGCATTACTAATTGATTAACTACTTGATAACTAATTATCAAGTACTCCTTTAATCTCTCCCACTAACCACAATATTTTTCCCAAATATTAATTTTCCAACATCTTAATTACATAGATATTTTAAATCCCAAAATACTAATCCCATTAAACATTTAATAATAATTTTTTTTACCCTTTTATCAAATCTATCATTATTGACTTATTACTTATCAATTCATCAATTTCCTTTACAAACCATCCGTTTTTAACTTAGTCATCCTATATTATTGTATTTATCCCTCTCTCTATAATCTCTTTTTTTGTGTTTTGATTTATTTGTTTACTTCATAACAAAAAACCCAATATGTAGCCGCACTAACACCTATTTCTGATCAAACTTCATATTGGTAAATTTGTTGGTTTTTCCCATATATATACCCGTTTCTAAACAATACTACCCCGTTAAATTAGCGTTTAATTTACCATTTTAAAACGTAATCATCAATTTGTTCAACTCACTCATTAATCTTAAAAACAGTTACATTCACCATAAACATCCATTGTTAATGTTAAAATCCTCAAATCTGAAAGTTACCTATAATTAAATTGTTAAAATTATTTAATATCTAGTTAGCCACTCATTTGCGTAACGTGCGGCAGAAAAAGAAAATCCAAAAACTCTGACGGTTATGATAAGTTACTTAGAAGGTGATAAGTATGGGTATATTACCGATTCAAAATTGAACAGATTTCAGCCTCGTGAAAGATGCGGTTCCGGCGATCTATCAGATGCGCGCAGGCTCAAGAAAAGGATGAAGCGCTGCAGAACATGTGTCACTTAGGCACACGAAAGAGATGAAGAGGACGCAGATCGTTTTCAATCTGGTTTGCATGCAGTAGTTCCGTAAAGAGGATGAGGATGATGCAGAGTGGTATGTCTCTTGTTCTCCAGTTGCTTTTGCTTTCACCGACATGAGGATGAAGAGTGGAAACGAACAGAACAAGAAGGGATGAAGGGAGAGCAGATGTAAAAAGAGAATGAAGTGCGCTGCAGTATGTTCTCCTTGCTTTCTTGTTTGGGCTGTAGCTTACCGTGGAGAGAATGAAACTGGTGCAGAGGCAAGAGGAGAATGGAGGTGAGCGCAAAGCATGTTCCTTGTTCGGTAGTTTGTGTATGTGTATGAAGAAGAAGGAAACGGAAGGGAATTAGAAGAGAGGCACTTAATCATGCAGTGTTCCTTCAGCCAGTTTTGGTTTGCTTCAGTACGTAACTGAAGGAAATGAAGAGAGTAGAAATACAAGAGAAGAAGGAAAATGAAGAGTAACGAATAGAAGGAGAGAAACTGAAGGGAGGCGGCAATTCATTTGCCAATTATATATAATTACAAACGTGAGTGGAGAAGAATAAATATAGGCTGGATACATTAACCGTGAGTATAGAGGATCTCTAAGTGAGTTTTATTATAAATGGGGAGAATCCGAAGGAATGTGGAGTTACATTTAGTTTTACTTATATATACTCATTTATTATTTATTATATTATTTTTGTAAAGGAAATATTAGAGGAGGTTTAAATGTTCATAATTAAATTAGTTTGTTAAATGACCTCCTAATCTTCCTCGTATTAAGTTGTACTATTATTCCACAGGCTTATACTTACATCAGTTTTGTTATTTAATTTTGCTCTTTATAAATATACCCTTGTTCATCGTTTCATGTAGAGTTTAATATTCCTTGTATTAATTTTTGTAACATGAGTTTAAAGAAAATGGGGAGGCTCTCTTGTATATATTTTTTTTCTTTTTGTTTTTTTAAGTTATAACGTGGTGATGAAAAATGAAAATGCCTTATTATAATGAAGAGTATAAATAGAATAGAAATGGAAAAGGAGTAAGTGAAGTGAAGCTGAATAACCGTGAGTGAAAGGGAAAATTCTGGAATGTATATTTTGTCAATTAAGTTATTGTATGGGGGGAATATGAAGAGGAGAGGCCAGCATGTAAGTTTCTTGATTATTATGAGAAGGAAAACGAAGAGAGACACATGCCATGTATATTTATTTGTCACCAGTATTGCAACATGAGTAAAAGTATACGAAGAGGATAATAGACAAGAGGCTATTACTTTGAGTCATTTAAATGTTCTCAATTTATGTTAGATTGTTAAATAAACTCTCAATATTCCTCATAATGATTTATGTTATCATTTCATGTAATAATATATATTACATATTAAACTGATTTTTATTTGTTTAATTTACTTCATATAAATGTTCCCCTTAATTTTATAATTTCATGTAAGGTTTAACAACCCTCTCTAGACTATATATTTACTTTTATAAATATAATTGAGGTTCATTGAAACCTTAATTCATGTAAATATTTACTTAATCCATTATTGCGACATGTTAGCCTTATATAATTAGACCTTAATTATTTTTATAATTATTAGGGATATTTCAACCATGATTTTATATTAACTTTTATGATCCAAATCAATGTTCCAAATATTTCTAAAATTTTTATAATATAATTGGAGTGTCTTGAAATTTTTCCAAAATTTATTGACTTATAAATCTTACTATTAAATTCATAATACCATATAATAATTTAATATTTAATAGGTTTTATTTAGGGTTCAATAAAGGAAATCCCCTAAATTAATTTAGATTAATTTATGGGGTATTTCAGTTTAAGCATCTTTTGAATTGAACAAAAATTAGAAAAGTTGCTGAATATAAAAAGAGGGAAACCAAATGGGTGGGGCAAGTAATTTGTGAAACCACGTGGGTGGAATGTATAATTGCGCCAAACGTCATGGGTGAGGCATGTAGTTTTCCCTTTTTAAAATTACCGGGTGAAGAGAATGAATAGACTGAGGCGGAAGATATATGTTTCTTCGGTCATTGGTGAGGTTTGTAAATGACTGGAAGTGAAGCAAGAGAATGGGAGTGGAGTTGTGTATGCTCCTGGTTTTCAGAGAAGGGAACACAGCAGCATCAAGCATAAATTGAAGAGAGGAGAAGCTTGTATGTTCAGACCGACAAGGAGCGAATGAAGAGAGGATCTGCGTAAGTATTGTGGAGGATGGGCTATGTTCCTCATATTAATTTTGTAACCTGAGAAAAGAAAATAGAGAGATTGATATACATATATCTTTGTTTCGCCTTATAACCGTGAGTGATGAAAAATGAAAAGAGTTTTATTACAAATGAAGAGAGTATAAAGAGGATAGAAATAGGAAAGGAAGGGAAATGAAAAGAAGCTGGTATTTGTCACTTATAATTGTAACATGAATAAAAGAATAGAGGAGACACTATTATTTTGAGCCATTTGAATGTTCACAATTTATGTTAGCTTGTTAAATAAACTCTTCATTCTCCTCATAATAATTTGTATGATTATTTCATATAATAGTGTAAATTACATGTTACACCGGTTTTTATTATTTAATTTACTCCTTATAAACATTCCCCTTAATTCTATAACCTCATGTGAGGTTTATTAACCCTTTTAAACTATATGTTATTTATAAATATAATTGAGGTTCCTTGAACCCATAATTGAACCCTTAATTCGTGTAAATTAATACTTAATCCTTTATGGGAGTATGTTAGCCTTATATAGTTAGGCCTTTATTATTTCTATAATTCTGAGGGACATTTCACAAACATGTACCACCACATTATTCCAAACAACGATCACTGGCCAAATAAATAATCATGGTCTCCTTTTTTTGTCGGTGTATCCCCTGGCCTTCCAATCTCTTTCATAAGTTAAACATTGCCGAACTCTTCCGCTTTGAACTTGGTTTAGTTTGTTTCTTTTATTTTTTCCTTCTAAGCGTTCTAATTATCTCTAGAAGAACAAGGATAGAGAAGAGAATGAGAGGATTTCAATGAATATTCTCTGAGTATATTATTGTAAATGTGTCGGCTACAGTATCTACAAGATTTACCCTAATGCTATATATATACGAGACTGTACACTAACAGACTGTAAATGAAATACAAGAGTGGGCCTTATGAGCTAGAACTATTAGGCCCATCTTTATCTTGTTCAGTCTCTAAAACCGTAGCACTACTGGGCCGATGTTGGCCAGAATTATTACTCGGTCCAATAGCCCCCCACGCTCCAAGCTGAAGTAGGTTGAGGTTGGAGCGAAGTACAGAGAATCTAGCGCCGGTCAACGGCTTTGTAAGGATGTCGGCAACCTGGTCACTTCCATGGATGAAAGAGATGCGCAACGTACCGTTGTGAACCCGTTCCCTAACGAAATGGAAGTTGAGAGCGATGTGCTTGGCGCGAGCGTGAAACATCGGCCCAGTAACACTATTGGGCCAATGTTGGCCAGAATTATTACTCGGTCCAATAATCTCAAATGCTTGAATATATTCTTTCTAGATATTATAGGTATAAAAATATCACAATTAATTGCATCAGCTAGATACCAGTATATGTCTGTTTTAACTTGTGGATAGTGGCAACATTAAGGCCTTCAGGAATTTTAAAAGACTCCAGCACTTAGTCAGGTATGCACATTGATCACATCAATCGAGTCTTTCTTATTACATGCTTCATTTGATTGATGGGTCACTCTAAAACTCACATTATTATATAAGACAGTTATTAAGTTCAATCTTACTTATATCCGCACCTATAGGCAGAGGCGGAGCCAGAAATTGAAATTGGGGGCATGAACAAAATTATAAAAAGTTGGGTGTTTTTATCAAAATTTTCTAAAAAAAAAATTTACACTATAATTTTGTGTAATTTAGTAAAGTTGGGGTGTGTTGCTCCCTCCTACACCTCATTGTCTCTGCCTACCTATTATAGGAGTAACATAAAGCCTTGTCAAAGACATTTTATAACCGTCTTATGTGTCTCTATAATATGTGGCGTAAAATAATCTTCTTATAATAGCATTTTCTACTAGTATCAGAGAATTAAAAGGAAATTTAACTTTGCATGAACTTTCTGTGATAAAATAATGAATCTTGACGTTTTTCTCCTTTTGAAGGAGTTTGTAACACCCCTACAATAATAAAACAACAGCGGAAAATAAACTAAAGGTGCTACAGACCATCGGGCTCCAAACACCCGGTTCCAACCTCACCAACTACAACCATTACAATTAACTAAGTTACGGTCTGAACTTCGAGAAAACTTAACATAACATAACAGTAATAAAATACATTTACTCTCCATAAACCTAATCCCATCCCAATCACTCATGCTCTTCACGGCCACCTGTAAATCAATTTGTACCTGCAAGATGAAACCAAGCAGCCCACCCCGAACGGGGTGGGTCAGTTCCCTGGAATGGAACTGGTACTAATCTCCAAAACAAACTTATAAAATAACTCTTAAATAAATATTAGCTTGAAAGCAATCACTTAAACCACACAGAGAGTAAGACATTTCATAAATTACCAAATCAAGATATCAAGATAAGCATGAAGGTTAATAACATAAAAGTAAGGTTAGTGAAACAAAACCACATCATGTGTCAGTGAACATCCATTGCCTTAGTTAAACCCAATTCCCGTTAGGAGTAGGAAGACTCAGATAGTCACAAAGGACTAGGAATAATAAGATAGATCCAAGAACCATAACTCAAGAATGGAATAATACCAATTGGGAGAGATGGCCCCCACCGCCAGATATAAATGTCCGTATGGACGAGGGATATACAGCCCCCTGCTGTCAGATTAAATATGTCCTGATGGACGAGGGATATACAGCCCCCTGCTGTTAAATATCTTATCCCCTATGGGCGAGGGATATCAGCCCCCTACTTAAATATCAATACCCCTATGGGCGAGGAATATCATCCCCCTGTTGTTACCATTGAAGACGCGCGCACGTCAAAACCTCTAACCACTCATTGATGAAACGAATCCGAGTCAAAGAAGTGATTTACCAAAATGACCTTTTCCAAATTCCCACCAATCACTAACTACCCAGGAGCAATACCAAACACTCAGTCCCTACAAGTGCAGAACGTAAACCTAAGCAAGCCAATGTCTAAGGAACAACCAAAAAGAAGGAACCAACCCAAGTGAGTTTCACATTCAAGGCTCAGTTAGGCCACCACCATTCCTTTAGAATTCCTCTTAACCAGTTAGTGTTTTCCAAAATTCCACAAGTCATCACAAAATATCGGAGTACAAGAAATCGTACCTGGGTAACGCTGTAGCAGTTCTAGTCAACTTCGCAAACAATCACAGTACTCTGAAGATATTAAGGTAGTCTATCATCAATCACTTGTATCCTTATAAGCTTAAATAAACTCCTTACTCTTATTCCAAGTCTAATTGTCTTTAAAGAGCCCCCCCTAAATTTATGTATAATCTTTGAGTTATCTGCGAACATTGTTATAGCCCAAGGTGGTAAGATCAGGAATATTCGATTAACATTTGCTAATTGTCCCCTATCATCCTCCCTTTATTTCCTACTTTAACCAAAATCCTCACATTCAAGACTTTTGAGACCTCTACATCATAAATGTTTTTATTAATAATTAAATCTAGAATTTTCATAATAATCTTAAGCTCATACCTTTATTCTTAATTTAGAATAAACTTGTATATTTGAACCTACGATGGCTCATCTCAGAATACATACTACTATCCCACAATGTAAAGATTATGCATTTAAACTCACTAAATAACCCATTATGATAAGTCTTTATCTTAACTTAATTAAGATCTACATCTTGTATATTGGAACCATAATTCGTAGATACATTTTATTATATCTTAACTGAGCCACTAAACTCAATTCACATCCCATAGCTCAGAATACTTTTAAACACCATCTAACAAACTGTCATAAGATGTTAAATTGCTTCTCATCCGAATACTATACTAAGTTACTCATTTAACGATTATCTTACATTTAGTATTCCAAGGTATATTATATGTTTTTATTACCTATACCAGAAGGTGTTTAGTATACCTTTTATGTATCCTTACTTACATTTATTTCCTAAATGTTTTATTTTTACACACATTCTTCTCTATACTATGTATAATCCTTTGTACTAAACTTCATTAAACTTAAGCCTTAATATGTTTTAAAATTGTTTTACAAAACCTAAGGTTTCAAGAATAACCTATAAATAACTTTCCTTTATTGTATTTAGGATGGACAATATATCTACATAGAGTAGAATTTATCAGAATTAATTCTGGTTCATAGTGAAATTGTTAATTATTTAATTGTAACAACCCCATCCACATTAACACACTTACAAATAAACTGCAGCGGAATAACAACCCTCGTCACATTACTTAACTCGTTGGTGTTACACGCCGTTAGCCACCCACTGGCTAACAAGGCTAATACATACACATTGTACCGGTTGATGGCTAAATTCCCGAGCGACTACACATTACTATACCTTTCCATTAACACAACAACAACATACACCTTCCAACTATACCGAGTATTTATAACTAATGCCGATAACAATTCGGTCTTACTACACCACTACTGTATATATACAACATAAACAATTACCCATTACAATGACTACCCCGTCCTACTCTCGAACGGGCTTCCGGCTCTTGTACCTGAAATAGGAAAAGAAGAGAAAGGGTGGCCCCCAAGGGCTCAGCACCTTTGCTGGTATGGTAAATCCCGCAGCCCACTCTACCGGGCCACGCACAACTAATTGTCGTCTTAGCATGCGGTTGATTATTTTAAATAAATCATACTGCAACTGTAAACACACAACACCATAATCATTTCGCCTCAACGGGCTCAACAAACGGATATATATCCTTACTTAATAGTCCTCATGGTATTATTATCCCTAGAGTGTTCCCTCCAATGGAACTACTTCCTTAACAGACGACACTTACCCTTTAATCGGGTTATCCTTAAACGCCTCTTTTCTCAAACTGGGATTCATATCCATGATCCACATACTCAACATTTTACAACATATAACATACACTACATAACAACACTTAACAACACTTTGCACGTTTCCACGTGCACAACATAACACCGCAATAGATATTGCATCACAACAAAGATACATAACGGGAATGGTCCTCTTAGGAACCGACCCGAACATTGTTAATACACTGGTGAGCCTAGAGAATGATGTCACCCTCATGGTAAGCTCGTTATACAATAACAACAACACTCATTACCGTCCTAATAGTTGGACGAGTAACTTAAGTTAAGGCGGTTCGGGTTTGGAGGCCCGAACACACCACACAAACACATGTTCCCCCTAAACCGATCATAAGTCAGAATAGCTAAGCTTTGGAATAAGCTAATGGGAGATCATAACCCGTGAGGAAACAACCATAACAAAGAGAAGGGTAAGGCTAAAAAGGATACCCTCTCCCAAACAACGCGCGACCGGCCAAACCGGATTCCTCACTACTGTTAGTACATACTTACTTTAGATATTAGTTAGAACCCCACTATGGAGTCTATCATAACTACACACCATACAGTTACAACTGGGTTAAACACACAAGGGAGATCCCTACATTCACATACACATATCACACAATTAACACACGCATAGCCGTGGTTAATACGTCCCATGGTTCGGGTCGTTTACTCCGAATACCGAACTCTCATATGATCCTAGACTCAGTTAACTAAGGTTAACACTTCCGAGGTTAAATGGTATTGGAGTTGCACACGCCACATAAATTAATTACTGTAAACTCATTACATGTTTAATCTTACAACGTGGCAAACATACAGGAAAACACATTGGCATACAAGCCGGTGTAATCCGGTAGGACACAGGTTGCAAGAAAACCATACCTGTCACCGGAGTCCACTTTATCACGCCCACTTATGTTCCTCGAGCAATTCTCGAACAACTGATAACATTACATGTACTTTTATTAACATCGGGGTAGCACGATCATTTAATGTCTAATGCTTATAACTTTTCCCCGTTAACTTAGTTACATAACTTTACAATTTTAACTTGATTTACTTTCACATTTTATTACAACTTTTCACCCACTTAATTCTCATTAAAACTCACCTAACATGTCCTTAACAACCTTATGACATCATTACCTATCAATCCCCATCATTACCTATCATTTCCATACCTTAAAACAACAATTTTGGTCCATACAGTGGCCTGTCCGAACTTGTGTCCGAACCTCCAAGTTCGGACGCAAGCCGAGACCTAATACTGAAACCCATATACACGTCCGAACTTATGTCCGGACTTCCCAAGTTCGGACACAGTTCGAGAGTGGGAAAATCCTTTACCCAACAGAGCCTGTCCGAACTTCCATGTCCGGACGGAAGTTCGGACACGGCAAAACATTCAATTTCCAAGTCTTTAAACACTTAACCAATTTCACCAAACTTCTCCTAAAGCCTCATAATGTTCCCTAACATCATTTGGCACTTCAAACACACCTTTATCCATGTGCTAAACTCTTTAAATCACTCACCAAAACCATTTTATCATTCACAAACTTCTTACAAAGTTCCTAGCACTTGGGATGTTTTCTCCTTGTGATTTTAAGTGGTAGTTCACCAATATGACCACTACACCAAGGTGTTTCCTCTACACCTTAACATATTCTCTCAACTTCTTTTCTTACTAACTAAACCTCCTTTTTCACATCTTACCTAATCATCACTTATTCCTTGGATATCAACATTACCTAAACCTTAAACAAACTCTTCCAAGACTTAAATACATCCTCAAAACACACATTGAATTCCTAGAACTTCCAAGATAACACCTAAATCCTTGCATCACTCTAAATCACCTTAATACATGTTTCTTCTCAAGTAAACATTTATTCACTTTTAACACTTCCTAGTTCACCAAAACTCACTTAAAACACTTAGAACTTCTTACACATTTCCCAAATTTGGCCATAGCTTCTCTTGTATATACTCACATCCAAACACTTAGGTTTTTACCTTATTTCATTCAAGAACACCTAAAATCCATCAAACACATTTTTATACACAAACTTCACACATTTAGCACTACATCACAATATAGTGCATAACTTAAATTGCTTGGCACTTAGGCCCTTAAATACATGGCTCTTAGGCCCTTAAATTGCATAAACCTTAAACACTGAATTTCCCACATAACTAATGCCTTTGACCTGCAAATACACCCAACAATACATATGCCCTTAATAAACTCCTTGAGAACATTTTCCTAAGTCATGTACCATTAGCTCTTTAGGTGGTTTTAACAAGCATTATTAGCTCTTTTCTACTAAGGCATTAAACTACATTGAGATAGCTTGTTTACCTCTTTTTCCTCACAAACTTCTTTCTTGTTTCCTTGTAAAACCGGTAAGGCATTTGGTTCCTTGTCAACTACTAAACATTATACAAACAACATAATGAGTATTCAAGCTTTAAGCTCCTTCTCATTGTAAACCCTAAGTTTACATTATTTCAAAACATTAATGTAGTTGTTTTACCTTAATCTTTGAAGGGTGTTTGAATATCTATGAAGAGAGGACTCCACCTAGTCCTTGCAAGATTCAAATGGAGCTAGAACAAAGCAACACAGAGAGCTCCATCAATGAATATTTTCGGTCACACACAAAACATGGAGGAAACTTGATTTTTCTTTGAGATTCCTTACCTAGAAGTAAAGGAGATCAATAATATGTGGAAAGACAAGCTCAAGCTCCTTCAATGGTGGAACTCCATGGCACCGAAATGGGGCTTTTGAAGTTTTGAGAAGATAGGAATGAAGAGCTTGATGAGAGGAAGAGAATGGTGGTGTTTGTTTTTTTTTGGTTAAGTGAGCCATGAGATATTGACAATGGAAGATGGTGAAATGGTTGGTGGTGCTGTAGCTTCACCGTGAGAACAGAAGAAGAGAGGTAGAAGAAGAAGGGAACCGTGTGAAATGAAGAAAGAAATGAGAGAAGTGAGTTTGGTTTTGTTTTTGAAGATATTTATGACTTAAAGCAAATAGTAACTTATGAGTCATCTTTATTTACTTAATAAGTTAACATGTTTGGTGACTCATTACTACAAAAACCGGCCCCCATATACTTAGGAGGGTATAATAGTCTTTGTTGACCAACTTAATTACTTATAACATTATATGTTACAAACTAGCTTATAAAAATCACTATTCACAAAACAAGGCACATAGAAGTGAAATTTTTGATTTCCCATTGATATAGACTTCCAAATGTGATACTATATAGTACACATGTTAATTAAAGAGTAATGATGGACATTTAGCCATTCAAAACTCATTTACAAGACAATTTTTCAAAAACGTGCTTTAAGACTCCTTAAAGCACATTTTGTGTTTTAACTTGTTTTCAAGCTTGGTTTTCTTTGGTAATTTATTTAATATGTTCATTAACATATTTATAAGGTATAGGTATGACCATTAGGCCTTATACAAATTTATCCCAAGCTTAGAGCACATTTTGCTCATATTGACTTTAAGGTATTTTCTTGTGTTTTATTTGGTTTAACTGTCTACCAAAGTTTCTTAAGGACTTAATTAGCCTTATTAAATCACAATTGAATATTATTTAGTCTTGGTAGGCTCTTTGGGTCCTAACCAAGTTCACTCATAGCTTAGAGCATGTTTTTGCTCAAACCGTGTCTTAATGCTTTATTGCATTTTACTATGATTAAAATTGTCCACTGATGTTTCTAAGGCACTTTTTAGCCTTTATATAACATAGTTTGATATTTAAACCACATATCAAGGTTTGGGGTATTTCAATCTACCCCCCTTAAAAGAACTTCGTCCTCGAAGTTCACACTTTCCACACATCATTAGATTAGAACACAAGAATAACTTGGAAATAAACTTCCATAACCAAACACACTTTACATCACAACCTCGGACTTAATGGTCCGGGCAACACATCCACATCCACACATAACATAACATATCCACATGATAACCTCGGACTCTATGGTCCGGGTATCTTAACAACACTTACACATACATAACAACCCCTTGGACTCACTGGTCTTGGGTAACATCACAACATTTGGACACATAGGTCCCCATAACATAACAGTCTTCAGACACTTAGGTCTATGTAACATAACACATTTAGACTCATAAGTCTTGATAGCATACACTTTTAGGAGATCAAAGTCAAAATAACATTTATTACACATACCACACAACATGTCATAGCATGTATAACAATCAAAAATATCTTTTACATACACACTGTGATCCCGCAGAACCCGGTCGCGATGGACACCTTCCGTCCCCGTGCCTTTGGGAGATTAAAAACAATCACTTAAGTTTAAAATTTCCTTGTGAGGTTAAGTAAGAAGACTTTAATTATGTAAAGTATCCATCAACGTTTTATAAATACCAATTTAAAATCCTTTTGAAAACACACACAACTCCAAGTCCAACTTAAGCTCTTTGCTTCTTTTCTTAGCGTGGTTATTGTGACCACTTATAGGGAGTTTCAAGAGTCATCCAACCCTGATGTGATCAGCATCAGTGTTGAACTATCCTTCCACCCCAATTTGTGTTCGGCTTCCCTTGATCACATGCAAATCAAGTTCCACCTCCCACTTCATTTTCAAGCATCAATTAAATCACTCATTTCCAATTTTCTATCTTTTAAATCATTCTAGTCATGATCATAACATTTCCAAGGGATAGAACTGCATCTATCAGTTATCTCCATTCACTTTAATGTTGTTGCCTAGGGAATCTTATTCTCACTAGGTTCTATGTCGGTATCATGCCTTTTCTTGAATCACTATATAGTATATATATACACATATATTTTATCAAAATACAACACACAATTTCACATTTATACACTGTCGGGGTTTTAGTTCCCCGGGAGTTTCTCTACTCCCCACACTTGTACTATCACACACAACTGTTAACAAATAAACACACTTATCACAATGGTATTCGCATCTTCTGTGCGCAATTACCACAATTAAACCCTGAATGAATGCGTATGTTTACGTAACACACACACCAATCATCAAAACGAATTATTTTGTGCTATGCACAACATAAATCACGTACACTTGTACGGTAATACACACTAAGTGGTTTTGCGCTCTACCCCCCTTAAAAGGGATTACGCCCACGTAATCAATCACTAAACATCGATTTTAAGGTTCTACCGTCGTGAAGTGTTTTAACTTTCACACGGTCGATTATACAATGGATTCTGATTAGTGGATCTTAACCATATTGGCGGTTTAGTCCCTAAACCAAGAATTCTCATTGGAGTTTGTTTAAACTCTTAGTTGGTTTCGATTCTGGCCTGTTAGGCTTCTCGGCATTAATAATTAGCCATTCACTCATGTTCACCGTGTACATTAAACACTTGAATCACTTGCTCATTAGTTTCTGCTGCGAAACTCCAATAACTGTAGAGCTTACTTGCCTCATTTGTTATTCTTACTGTGTTGTACATCCCCAATTATCACCTTTATCTTGGTGACAACGGTTTCTCAACCGACGCGTGGTATCTCTTACCGTTAGCGAATTCGGTGAGTTATAAACTTTCTATCCACTTCCATAACAATTTACTGTGTATACAGCTATGTATTTCACAATGATTGACTTGATCCCTTCCGACTTACTGTCGGTTGAGATTGAGCTACTACCTAGTGTGTAGTGCTCTCTCAGCTATTTCCAACATTTGGGGTATATTCCATACCGATATTTGACAGTTAGTGCTACTGTAGTCACTTACTGTTAATCATGTCTCCAAATTTGGTTTTGCACAAGTACTCTTTTATTGGTGCGGCCTTGCATTTCCTATGCATCGGTCATTACAACATTATTCCTCCACCATTAACATGTTTCCAATTCCTGGCTATCCCACTCGATCATTATTGCGCAAGTGCAATACCAAAACACTCAGTCATACAGAGTGCAGAGGCGTAAACTCTTGACAGTAAATCCCTTATGCGATTCGCCATGGAATTCACACTGAGTTTCCTTATCACATAGTACCGACCATTGGCTTATTGCCCAGTCTGTGTATCATCACTTGCTTGCATGTCCATTGAGTTAACTCATAACGGGTCTTATCTGCCACATCATTATTCAACAACACTTATACAACGGTCGCTTACTGCGCACCGTGCTTATCGTATAACACTAACTTACATGGTATTTATTGTCACATTAACTTCCACACATATACTTACATCATTCGTATTATGGTTCATCACTCATTTGGATGGCTACTGAATGCTCCTTGAGCATCGATCATTCGAGTCATAAGCCGGCATTATTCAGCTCGGTGTTTCACTTTATACACACATGTTACTAAGCTAACTGCTCTCTTTCAATAACAATATGGTCAATCCTTAACATATTTCTTGGGCTTGATACACATAACTACCGCTCCTGCGGTCTCACAATATCGAGAGGTATCCCCACTCTTAATGCAGTGGTTCGTTTACCACTCTATTCACTTATCACATAACTTCTACAATCAATTGAATTTATATAACATATCTTGCTTATGGCTTATGAGCCTTGTTTGCCTTGAGCTGGGCTCATTGTAGGCTGTCCACACATATGTACTTCTCTGTACAACATTACATGGTTTGGATATTATATTGAGCTCCATGACAACTTATGTCTAAACTGGGTGTTGGTTTCAACCGTTGTGTTTCTGTCATGCATTTCATTCAACAATTGTTGATGCAAACACCCTTCAAGGATTGCTCCTGGGTGTTGCTATGTTATGCCGTTACATTTGGCTCACACTTATTGGTACATTCCGTTAGCCACGCCTTTTTGCGTTCTTAACTGGTTATTATCTTCTTCTGTGAAGATCAACATTTCCTGATAGTGTACGTACTCATTCTGGGAGTTTCATCCCGTTCATTGCACATTAATGTGTCCACATTAGGCATCTGCTTTCCATGTACAGGCTGGGTCACCGTTCTAGCTAACATGTTTATCCCTAAGGATCCTTAAGACATATGTGATGTCTTTACATAACAGTTTGTGCCCTTCGCACTTCCTAACTCTTAAACATTTCCTTGAGAGGAATTCACTAATCCTTTAGTCTCGTTAACTTAACTGAGTTCCTTAACTTCAACCATTCCTTGTAATCTCTAGCTCTTGTTTGATTTATACTGCTGACCGTAGACGGAGTCGACTACTTCCCGTGTTTTGGGACTCCACTCGTATACATATGTGGGGTACCATAATGATACATTGCTACCTACCCAACTAACCCATAAGTAGGTCTGTCAGGCCCACAAGCTCCTATCGGAGTGCGGTCGTCCCACAATTCAGTTGGTACACTCGTAGTGTCCGTCACACGCCTAGGTGAAGTATTCTGTTGTCAACTCCCTTATATTGTCCCGTGACAATATTTATTCCTTGTTTCCCGAACTTAATCGAGGGAAGGTTTATCCATTGTTGTATCTTTATCAACTGCCCTTGGGTTTTTTACTGGGTTGGTGTAAAAGAAGGTTAGAAAGAAATGTTGGTTTGAAAGAAAATTTGGTTTTGAAAAGAAAAGGGTTTGAATAAATCTGGGTTTGAAAGAAAATTTTTCATGGTTTCACAACATCTTCCTACCTTAGCCAAGTCTAGCTTCTTGCTGACTGGTGTACTTACAATTACAGGGGTTAGGCTGTTAAGCCCTTCCACACTTAACTTCGTGGAACTGTACCAAGTACTTCATATTTGTTATAAATTTCCCGAACAGCTCTGTTATAGCAGCACTTGCTACGGCAAGTGCGCCATGCTAACTGGCTATCGGTTTAACACATACCGGTTGTGGTATTGTTTTTACCCATACTGTCATCAGTGGCCTTGTTGGCCCTCACTGATCTTACTGCCTTGATAATAACTCTTCCGGGTGACTTCTCGCTGTCTTCACATAATAATTATCAACTGGGGTGCCTCCCATTCTTGGAGTCCCCTTTTTACTTAGCATTATTTTCTCTTTGTAGCCCGTTCCACGCATCGTCGTGGTTACTGAGACTTGTCTCTTGTTTGGGCACTATGTTATAGTTCCTTAGTTGGTTGGCATACCGTTGGTGTATTACTTACCAACTGTGGTCCCATAGACATTCGTCTCGGGTTTCACTAATCCACTTCTTGCTTGTTGCACGGTCAGTGCGTTGCAAGCTGGTTATTCTCGACTGCTCTGCATGTCGACCCAGGTTGCCAGAAATTCTATTCTTCTATACACTGATTCTTCGCTCTTCGCTATGAAATGCGGTTAACACTGTTTAGATGGGAACCGTCTCCGGAATTCCCTGTTTTCAGGATCTACCGTATGACAGGTTCTCCGTACCTTTAGAGGTACTTAATAACAGCCAGATCGGGTATTCCCGAGTATGAGAGGGCTTTCATCTCTCTGGCGTTCTTTCCCAAGTTATTAAACAGGGATTGTGGAGGGTGGGATGGATATTGTAGGTTTCCAGTAGTCACTGGTAGTTCCTAACTAGCGTATCTCTCACGCTATCACTCAACCCTTAACCTAAAGTACTTAAATCCTAACTCGGTACTTCCTAAGCTCGGTAATTCAGTCATCAGAGCGATACTTCGCTCTGATACCACTTTTTGTAACACCCCATCCAACATTAACACACTTACAATAAACTGCAGCGGAATAACAACCTCGTCACATTACTTAACTCGTTGGTGTTACACGCCGTTAGCCACCCACGTGGCTAACAAGGCTAATACATACACATTGTACCGGTCTGATGGGCTAAATTCCCGAGCGACTACACATTACTATACCTTTCTATTAACACAACAACAACATACACCTTCCAACTATACCGAGTATTTATAACTAATGCCGATAACAATTTCGGTCTTACTACACCTACTGTATATATACAACATAAACAATTACCCATGTACAATGACTACCCCGTCCTACTCTCGAACGGCTTCCGGCTCCTTGTACCTGAAATAGGAAAAGAAGAGAAGGGTGGCCCCCAAGGGGCTCAGCACCTTTGCTGGTATGGTAATCCCGCAGCCCACATGCTACCGGGCCACGCACAACTAATTGTCGTCTTAGCATGCGGTTGATTATTTTTAAATCATACATGCAACTGTAAACACACAACACATAATCATTTCGCCTCAACGGGCTCAACAAACGGATAATATATCCTTACTTAATAAGTCACTCATGGTATTCATTATCCCTAGAGTGTTCCTCCTCCAATGGAGCTACTTCCTTAACAGACGACACTTACCCTTTAATCGGGTTATCCTTAAACGCCTCTTTTCTCAAACTGGGATTCATATCCATGATCCACATACTCCACATTTTACAACATATAACATACACTACATAACAACACTTAACAACACTTTGCACATTTCCACGTGCACAACATAACACCGCAATAGATATTGCATCACAACAAAGATACATAACATAACGGGAATGGTCCTCTTAGGAACCGACCCGAACATTGTTAATACACTGGTGAGCCTAGAGAATGATGTCACCCTCATGGTAAGCTCGTTATACAATAACAACAACACTCATTACCGTCCTAATAGTTGGACGAGTAACTTAAGTTAAGGCGGTTCGGGTTTGGAGGCCCGAACACACCACACAAACACATGTTCCCCCTAAACCGATCATAAGTCAGAATAGCTAAGCTTTGGAATAAGCTAATGGGAGATCATAACCCGTGAGGGAAACAACCATAACAAAGAGAAGGGTAAGGCTAAAAAGGATACCCTCTCCCAAACAACGCGCGACCGGCCAAACCGGATTCCTCACTACTGTTAGTACATACTTACTTTAGATATTAGTTAGAACCCCACTATGGAGTCTATCATAACTACACACCATACAGTTACAACTGGGTTAAACACACAAGGGAGATCCCTACATTCACATACACATATCACACACTTAACACACGCATAGCCGTGGTTAGTACGTCCCATGGTTCGGGTCGTTTACTCCGAATACCGAACTCTCATATGATCCTAGACTCAGTTAACTAAGGTTAACACTTCCGAGGTTAAATGGTATCGGAGTTGCACACGCCACATAAATGAATTACTGTAAACTCATTACATGTTTAATCTTACAACGTGGCAAACATACAGGAAAATACATTGGCATACAAGCCGGTGTAATCCGGTAGGACACAGGTTGCAAGAAAACCATACCTGTCACCGGAGTCCACTTTATCACGCCCACTTATGTTCCTCGAGCAATTCTCGAACAACTGATAACATTACATGTACTTTTATTAACATCGGGGTAGCACGATCATTTAATGTCTAATGCTTATAATTTCCCCGTTAACTTAGTTACATAACTTTACAATTTTAACTTGATTTACTTTCACATTTTATTACAACTTTTCACCCACTTAATTCTCATTAAAACTCACCTAACATGTCCTTAACAACCTTATGACATCATTACCTATCAATCCCCATCATTACATATCATTTCCATACCTTAAAACAACAATTTTGGTCCATACAGTGGCCTGTCCGAACTTGTGTCCGAACCTCCAAGTTCGGACGCAAGCCGAGACCTAATACTGAAACCCATATACACGTCCGAACTTGTGTCCGGACTTCCCAAGTTCGGACACAGTTCGAGAGTGGGAAAATCCTTTACCCAACAGAGCCTGTCCGAACTTCCATGTCCGGACGGAAGTTCGGACACGGCAAAACATTCAATTTCCAAGTCTTTAAACACTTAACCAATTTCACCAAACTTCTCCTAAAGCCTCATAATGTTCCCTAACATCATTTGGCACTTCAAACACACCTTTATCCATGTGCTAAACTCTTTAAATCACTCACCAAAACCATTTTATCATTCACAAACTTCTTACAAAGTTCCTAGCACTTGGGATGTTTTCTCCTTGTGATTTATAAGTGGTAGTTCACCAATAATGACCACTACACCAAGGTGTTTCCTCTACACCTTAACATCTTCTCTCAACTTCTTTTCTTACTAACTAAACCTCCTTTTTCACATCTTACCTAATCATCACTTATTCCTTGGATATCAACATTACCTAAACCTTAAACAAACTCTTCCAAGACTTAAATACATCCTCAAAACACACATTGAATTCCTAGAACTTCCAAGATAACACCTAAATCCTTGCATCACTCTAAATCACCTTAATACATGTTTTCTTCTCAAGTAAACATTTATTCACTTTTAACACTTCCTAGTTCACCAAAACTCACTTAAAACACTTAGAACTTCTTACACATTTCCCAAATTTGGCCATAGCTTCTCTTGTATATACTCACATCCAAACACTTAGGTTTTTACCTTATTTCATTCAAGAACACCTAAAATCCATCAAACACATTTTTATACACAAACTTCACACATTTAGCACTACATCACAATATAGTGCATAACTTAAATTGCTTGGCACTTAGGCCCTTAAATAACATGGCTCTTAGGCCCTTAAATTGCATAAACCTTAAACACTGAATTTCCCACATAACTAATGCCTTTGACCTGCAAATACACCCAACAATACATATGCCCTTAATAAACTCCTTGAGAACATTTTCCTAAGTCATGTACCATTAGCTCTTTAGGTGGTTTTAACAAGCATTATTAGCTCTTTTCTACTAAGGCATTAAACTACATTGAGATAGCTTGTTTACCTCTTTTTCCTCACAAACTTCTTTCTTGTTTCCTTGTAAAACCGGTAAGGCATTTGGTTCCTTGTCAACTACTAAACATTATACAAACAACATAATGAGTATTCAAGCTTTAAGCTCCTTCTCATTGTAAACCCTAGGTTTACATTATTTCAAAACATTAATGTAGTTGTTTTACCTTAATCTTTGAAGGGTGTTTGAATATCTATGAAGAGAGGACTCCACCTAGTCCTTGCAAGATTCAAATGGAGCTAGAACAAAGCAACACAAGGAGCTCCATCAATGAATATTTTCGGTCACACACAAAACATGGAGGAAACTTGATTTTTCTTTGAGATTCCTTACCTAGAAGTAAAGGAGATCAATAATATGTGGAAAGACAAGCTCAAGCTCCTTCAATGGTGGAACTCCATGGCACCGAAATGGGGCTTTTGAAGTTTTGAGAAGATAGGAATGAAGAGCTTGATGAGAGGAAGAGAATGGTGGTGTTTGTTTTTGATTTGGTTAAGTGAGCCATGAGATATTGACAATGGAAGATGGTGAAATGGTTGGTGGTGCTGTAGCTTCACCGTGAGAACAGAAGAAGAGAGGTAGAAGAAGAAGGGAACCGTGTGAAATGAAGAAAGAAATGAGAGAAGTGAGTTTGGTTTTGTTTTTGAAGATATTTATGACTTAAAGCAAATAGTAACTTATGAGTCATCTTTATTTACTTAATAAGTTAACATGTTTGGTGACTCATTACTACAAAAACCGGCCCCCATATACTTAGGAGGGTATAATAGTCTTTGTTGACCAACTTAATTACTTATAACATTATATGTTACAAACTAGCTTATAAAAATCACTATTCACAAAACAAGGCACATAGAAGTGAAATTTTTGATTTCCCATTGATATAGACTTCCAAATGTGATACTATATAGTACACATGTTAATTAAAGAGTAATGATGGACATTTAGCCATTCAAAACTCATTTACAAGACAATTTTTCAAAAACGTGCTTTAAGACTCCTTAAAGCACATTTTGTGTTTTAACTTGTTTTCAAGCTTGGTTTTCTTTGGTAATTTATTTAATATGTTCATTAACATATTTATAAGGTATAGGTATGACCATTAGGCCTTATACAAATTTATCCCAAGCTTAGAGCACATTTTGCTCATATTGACTTTAAGGTATTTTCTTGTGTTTTATTTGGTTTAACTGTCTACCAAAGTTTCTTAAGGACTTAATTAGCCTTATTAAATCACAATTGAATATTATTTAGTCTTGGTAGGCTCTTTGGGTCCTAACCAAGTTCACTCATAGCTTAGAGCATGTTTTTGCTCAAACCGTGTCTTAATGCTTTATTGCATTTTACTATGATTAAAATTGTCCACTGATGTTTCTAAGGCACTTTTTAGCCTTTATATAACATAGTTTGATATTTAAACCACATATCAAGGTTTGGGGTATTTCATTAATAAGATAATCTATTATGAAAATTCTCATATTTTATATTCAAATAACCTATCATTACTCCCCATTACCGTAAAGTATATCAATATAATATCTTATGTAACTTAGTTTTATCTAATAAAAGGTTCAAAGGTTTTAAGTATCAAATTCCTATTTATAAACCCTCCTATAAATTCTCACTACTAAATACCTCACTTAACTGTAAACTCACATCCTGAATATTGGTAATAAATGTATTTTATATGGCTTATCTAATTCTAAGAAACTTAAGGATAATTATTTAGATAAATTTCCAAATCATCGTTTAATATAGATTATATCATAATCCTTTTAATGATTCTATCTTAAAACATTAAGTTATATTTCAATACCATAAATGTTAAGAAATGATTAAATCTAGTGTAACACCCCGAATAACACAACCAGATCACGATAAGTCCAAGCAGCGGATTCACAACTCCATCCGGGTGTCACAGACACCAACCACCCACGTGGTTGACACCCAACACTAACCATACTAAGCTACGGTCTGAATGACTGGAATTAAAGCCATAACCAAATCCAAGTACAAACTGGAATACAAACCAAGTACCGAGCGTCTACATCATAAGTTCTTACTTAAATTACACAATCCGAAAGTACAACTAGGGTTTAGTAATACAAGTCATAACCCATACATTAACAACATACTACTAAAGTCTTGCCCTTACGGACTACCCCTATGGTAGTCACCCGTGCCTACTCTCCGTCTGCCTCTCGTTTCATACCTGTAAAAATAAAGGACTCAGCAAAACTATGCCGAGTATGAACGTGTGAAGCCCGCATGTTACCGGGCCACACGACTACTTGGTCGAATATTATTAAGTCATATTACATGCTATAACAAAGCAGGAAAGCATACCACAACACATCATAATATCATACACACTGCAAGGTAGCAAAGCATTAGAAACAAGCAACCAAGCACAACAAGTTGCTAGCATAGCGACAGTAATCATGTAACTATTCAAACGTGTGCATAGGTCTATTATACCAACGATCCTCACTAGGGGATCATTCGAGCGTTGTGTGTTTTCATTCCTTTTACTCTTGTTTTCATAAAGTGTATTCTCTTTCTCTCCTCTTGCACCAGGTCTGGGGATGTAGTTAGGTTCCGTGACCATATCATGTAGGTGCCAATCTTTCTTTGATTAGTTAAGGTTCATTTGTGAACTCTCTTATCACCACGTATTGAAGAGCGTCTCCTCCATAGCCAATCCTCCATTTCCGGCGTCATGCGTCGAGAACGTGGGGTCACTTCAATACCCCCGTATGGGTTCCTTCAGCTGGTAGTTTACTATTCATTATCGTTAAAAGTTCGACACCATAGTGGGTGTCGTTAGAAGTCCTCTATAATTTAAGAGGAGTGTTCCTTATATATAGTTCCTTGTTTGTTCACGTAATTCATTGTGTTTCATCTCAAGGTTTTATCGCGAGAAGGGACTACACTACTGTGTGCACGCAAGTAATATACAGCAATGATATATGTAACAAGCATATAAACAAGTCATAGCAAGCAATCCAATTTCATGTTAGTCTTAAGGTCATTGTCAAACAAGGCACGCAGCACACAAGCCGTGTAACACGGCAACATACGAACCACACATGTCCATACCTTAATCGAAAGCACGAGTTGTCTTACACTCGAAGTCCCGGTCGGAGCTCGCTACGGCCCTAGCGTTAATTAAAACAATGCGTCAGTTTATTATTTTATGCGACGACACTTTATATCGTATGTTATTCCTTGGGTATGTTGTTACATGCTTAGTTTATATAAATTCCGAGAACTTCACATGCACTCATTGTAGGCTTATCTTACTCCTAGGACACTCACAACTTGTTTTATATGTTAACTAAGTCTTTTGTTCCTTAGGTAATGTTTAGAAGTGTTTTA
Organism: Limonium bicolor; assembly: GCA_023374045.1. Classification (NCBI taxonomy): domain Eukaryota; kingdom Viridiplantae; phylum Streptophyta; class Magnoliopsida; order Caryophyllales; family Plumbaginaceae; genus Limonium; species Limonium bicolor. The sequence goes on from CM041781.1 coordinate 52,167,758, forward strand.
AGCGCTAGTTATGTAACAAGTTTATATAACATGTCTAACGTGTATCCCCTCCTTAGATAAATAGGTGAGTAATATTTTAACTCTTGTATAGTGATAATATAGGCCATAGAATAACCCTAAAACTTCTTTATACAGAAACCCATAAGCTTCCAAAAATTAAAACACCATTTCCATGGAATACCTTAACTAACTTTACTTTTAATGTAGTTGTTGGTGTTTAACCTTCTCCACCCGATTCACTAACCTACTTATATTGATGAGCTACTATTTGGGTTCATTTATAAACTAGAATCACACTCTTAACACCTCTGGGAAGTAGCCATACTGAAGCACCAACCTCAGCAATTGAAACACCAGCTCTAAACATACTCCCCTTCAGTTTCTCTTTGTAACGCATCAATTTGATCTCCTATCTTTCCCAAGCGTGTACAGCCCTCATTAAGTGTATCAGCTAGATTTTAAGTTTATAAACAAGCCCTTACAACACTCTTATACCGACTGTGTGACAGTTATACAGAGGTAACAATGTCACAGAAAAATCTGAAAACATAATTTGGGTGTCTTCTCTTTTATCTCCCTTGTTTCCCATTAACCTGGCTTCTAGTCTTCCCCCAAAGTTTTTACACCCTTAGGTACATGAGCTAACAAGGTTTTAAGATCGTTTTTTTAAACCAATACAACATTCATATAGCTTCTGTGATTAATTGTACAGAAACAGCAACCCAACGAAAACTGAAAAGAATGGATAGAACTCTTCTTCTGTCCGGTTATTGACTGATTCCTAATATCCCACATGAGCAAGTCCACCTAGTAGAGTATATTAGCCATGTTTTAGATCCAATATAGAGCCACTACAACATCTTCAACTCCTCTGAAAATGGGCTATACAGAGGACAGTCACTATCGAAACTGAGATACCAGTCTGATATCCTTTCTTCTAGCCCCTTCTGTTAGTTCATGTATTGGCCTTCAATCTATCCCAAATTACTGACTCTGTTAGTTAAGGCCTTAAACCAAGATTCCACACCGAAACAAACTCACCACAACTTGGTGGATGTCACTGGTAAGCCCGCATACTGAAACTGTAAAGAAACTGAGAAGTTGAAACTAAGACTAGTACATTCTATTTTGTTTTTCCTTTCTGGTCACGAATTGGGTTATTTAACTCCCCCTCAAACTGATTCCCAGCTTAGCTAGATGTGTTACTACGCTACTGATTTCAACACAACTCAATGTCACCTAAACACAACACTAAAGTTACTGAAACACCCACACTGTTGGAACTGGCCAAAACTGATAACATCCTCTTCTATATATGTTTTTTTTTGTTTATGTTCACGAATTTGTTTTTAATTCCTCCCAGTTGTTGTCTCGGTTATTTAACATTTCTAGGAAGCTTCTAAACCCAACACACAACACAAGTAACTTGGTTAACAGCACTAATACATCCAGGAACTGTACTGGACAAACAACTGAAACAAAACCTGAAACTCAGAACTGATGAAATTTTCCATTCCTGTTATTTTCCTTCTGTTCTCTACATCTGCTTTCTAGTTTTCCCAACTTGCTCAACCAGTAGGTAAGTGATTTGGCAAGCTTTAAAACTCAGAAACAATCCCAACAACACCGTTCATCCCCACTGATGCACTCTTATACTGGAACACAAAATTCTGCAGAACCGATATAAGGAACTGATGAGTTATGCTCTTATTGTTGTCTTTCTGTTTCATTGCTAACGTTCCTTTACTTCTGCTCTAGGGTGTGTATAACTTGCTTGAGTGAATTAGGTAAGTTTTAGGTTTATAAGCCCCCAATCCACACTCTTATAGCCCTCTGTAATGATGTTATCCAGACAATACAAGTTGCAGAAAAGAAACTGAAATCAGACGCTCAACTCTGTTATACCCTCTCCTGTTACTTACATAATGGTCTTACCATCTATCCCTAGGCACTCACTTACTCAGTTCAGTGTTCCATCGGCACCTTCAACTCAAAACTAATCCAACAAACACTCACCTAACCCCTGTACCTAAACTGAACACACTGAAAACGAACTCTGTTGTTAAGTTTTCTGCTATGGATTTCTTTTGATCTTTTAGTCTGTTTTCTGGTTTGTCATTACTTTGTATTCCAACTGCCCCCACGGTACTCACCTATTTAGCTAAGTGGTCTTGTCACATTTCAAACTCAGAAACTACCTAAGACACCCTGTTAGTTCTACAGAACTATTTTATACCGAGACTGCAACCAAGTGCAAAACTGAAACAGAAAGCTAACCCACAGCTGATAAAACTGAGATAAGACCTGGTTCTACTTTGTCTTTCTATTTGGTCCCTTGTTTTGGTTTCTATTTCCCCCAATCTATTTATCTCCCTAGTTAAGGGCCTTAGCATAGTTTTAAAATCATCAACACAGACCTAAAACAATACAAGTTAGCTACTGGAACTGAAGTAGAGCAGAAAATGAAATCGGCGTATCTGGTTTCTATTCTCTGAAGTTGTTTTCTGTTTTTCTTTTTTTTGTTCCTTGTTCTTCAACATTCTCACATTTAGAGACTTCGCCAGGTGTGTTTATAATGTAGTGGATGCATTATTAACTCAATATCCTTCCCCAACAGTGATAATACCGAGGACCATGTTACAGGATTGGAATAATCAACAATTGAATTCGACACATGGATTATCTATGTTTTTTTCTTTTCTGATCAGGTAGTAGTTTAGGAGTAGCTCACCAGTTTAACACCCTAGCTGTCACTCCTTGGTGATCCTGGCACACTACAATACTTCCTGCCCCTTGGTTATTCGACAGCAGCTGAGAAATATTTCTCAGAGATCAGGTTTGATAGGTCAGAGGCAACAATGAATGAGGTAAAGAGGAGAATTTGTTTTAGCAGTCTTACCCTCTAGCTATGTTTCCAGCAGGAATTTAACGCCACTAAATCAGGAGATGTCCAAGCACAGCCTGGGGGAATGCACGAGGTGGTTACACCTGAAAAGAGCAGGAGAGTTGAGTACAGAGAATGACATTGTTTGGCATCAGGAAAATCGGGAAATAGGCCACAACAGGATGGCTTCCTGATTTCACCTTGGACAGATTCTCAAACCCCATGGTTGCAGGCACTTGATGGTTTATTCCTGGAGGACAAAGTGTAGATAGTTAGAGGAGTTATGTGACAGATCAAGAAGGGAGTGTCCCAGGGGTATTTCTCGATTAGGAATGAGCAAGAAGAGCTAGAAGAACATGGAGCTATTTGTGTGAGAAGAATCAGAGGGAGATGAGGGAGTTTCTGATCGGCAGGAGCATGTGCATGCCAGAAGAAAAGAGACTTGGTCTATATGCTGATATGCTCATGCGTCAAACAGCACAAGGCACAAGAGGAGTAGTGCTTCCAATTCACAAGAGAATGGTGTGGGAATTTGGAACGCCCACTCTGATGCACCAGAGTTGTCCCCCCCTTGACTACTTTTACAGACTTCAAAATGGTATCAAAACAGTAATGGAATCTTAGTAAGTTCGTGAGTTGTTTGTGCCTTAATATTCAACTAGGCAGGAAGGTATGGGCTTGACTGTTCCCTTCTTTTTTTTTGACCAGCGACACAGCAGTAGAACTGAGGAGTACGGGTTTGTATGTCTTGCTTTGTTTCTCTGTTCCTGATTGTGCGCATGCACAGAAGTAAGGAGGCCCGATTAGCTATGTTGTGGGTGTGGATTTTGAAACCGGAAAGGATGGGACGAGGTGGGTTAAGGGTGAGGAGCACGTGAAGGTTGGGCACCAATGTGCTGTGTGCTGCTCGCAAAGGGAACAAGAGAGTATGACGTTGCTGGGTACATGTCGGTAATGGGGAAGAAAGAGTGACTACTGCAGTACATCTTATTCTTCTTGCTTTTCGGTAGCTAACTAGTAATATTAGATTGGTGTGGGTTATTGAATTCGAGCATAGCTCCACTGGTTACAACCTTTATAAGGTACACGAGAGGTCTCAGGTTCTAGCCTCACCGGGAGCGTCTTTGCTCCCTTTTTTCTTTCTTTTTATTTGAATAAGTTATATATGTGTACTTATATATATGTGACTATATATTATTTCGTGTAGTTATTATTATTATTATTTCTTTTGTTACGAAGTTAGGTGACGACATTGTCACTTATTTACAACATTACAATATCGTAACGTAACATTACATACATGTACTTTCGTGTTCGTACATATATATATATGTACTAGATTTAATTGTTCGTAAGTTATTTTATGTCCATATTATAAAAACGTGTTATGATTTTATACGTTTAATATTTAGGGGTGTTTCAGCTTACCCCCCTTAAAAGAGACTTCGTCCCGAAGTCTTACTTCTTTAACTTCCAATTTCCCCTCCTAGCAATCTTAGTTGATATGAGACTGATATAGAACTTAGTAGGAATTTAAGTCTTGAGGTAATTACTAAGAGATGAATTGGGAATGTTTGTTGGACTGAGTCCACACTTTGGAGAGGTATTGATTATGATTAGAAGAACTAAAAAGATAGAAAATTGGACATTAGTGAATTATCTGATGTTTGAAAATGACGTGGGAGGTGGAACTTGATTTTCTAGGGATCAAGGGAAACCGAACACAAATTGGAGTGGAAGGATGGTTCTACACTGATGCTGATCACATCAGGGTAGGATTATTCCTGAAACTCCCTACCAGTGGTCACAATTAAATCACACTAAGGATAGAGGCCTTAGGATAAAATGAAATTGGAGTTGCTTGTATTTTTAATTAGAGGAATTATTCCTCACATGACCTCGTAAAAAGGATTACCTTTTTACTGAGTCTCGCCCATGAAGTCGAGGACGCACGAGCCTTTGTCTTCGGACCGGTGACATGGGGAGAGCGTGTTTTGTATTCTGGCCCATGGTGACGAGGACGAATGAGCCATTGTCTATGGACCGGTGACATGGGAGAATACGTTGGAAGTTATGTGAATGTTTTAATCATCAAAAGGAACAAAAGGAATTTTGAGTGCTACACATGCTTAAGCATGTTGTGTGATATTTAAGTATAAGAATATGGTGGATCCAATGATCCAATGAGATTAAGTATACATGAGTATGATCTATATGATCTAAGGAATGAGGTAAGACATGCATTCTGATAAGAAAAGATGCATGGGAACTTTGGGGACAAAGTTCTTTTAAGGGGGGGAGATTGAAATACCCCAAACCTAAAGTATGCTAAGTAAACATCAAATCATGATGTAGTAAGGCTAAAATATGCCTTAGAGTGATTGGTAGACAATTTAAACCAAGGAAAACACAAGAAAATGCCTTAAGGGCAATTAGGGCAAAAACGTGCTCTAAGCTTGGAGAGACTTGGGTGAGTACCCAAATATCTTGGTAAGACCTTAGTAATATCCTAATGGTCATTTTAAATCAATTAGCAAAGAAAACCAAGCTTGAAAACAAGTTAAAACACAAAATGTGCTTTAAGAAGTCTTAAAGCACATTTTTGAGAAATTGTCTTAGAATTGAGTTTTGAGTGGCTAAATGTCCATCATTACTCTTTAATCAACATGTGTACTAATTAGTATCGCATTAGGAGGTCTAAATCAATGGGAAATCAAAAATTTCCCGATTATGTGCCTTGGTTAGTGAATAGTAACTATTTAGTGACTAGTTTAAGTTTTAATCAATATAAGTCAATTAATTGGTCAACAAAGACCATGTTAGCCTTATATTAAGAGGGTGGCCGGTTTTTATGTGGGGAGTCACCACATGAGTCATCAAATGAGAAAGGAAAAGAAGAGATAAGTAAAGAAGTTACTATTTGCTTTATTAAAGCAAAATATCTTATGTTAGCTCACTTTTCTCCTCTTTCCTCCATTTCTCTCTTTCACCCACGGCTTCTTCTTCTTCTCTCTGTTCCAAAACCGAGAGTGCTGCCCTCCATGGTTCTCCATCTTCAATCACTTGCCAAATACAACTCCAAGCTCCAAATCCAAAACAAATTGCATATTTATCTTAGTTAGGTCAAGACCTATCTTCCTATCTTTTCAAATCTTTCAAAGCTCCATTTTGGTGCCATGAGAAAACTCCATTGATGGAGGAAAATCAAGTTTGAAGAGCTCATTAGCTTCTCCATTCTCTTAAGGTAAAGAAAATGTAAGAAAAACCATGTTTCCATCATTCCTTATACATGGCCGAAAATTCCTTCTCATGGGGCTATGTTTTTATGCCTTGTTCTAGCTTGATTTATTCACCAAGGACTAGTGGAGGTCCTATTTCATTCAATGCCAAAGTCTACCTTGAGACTTCAAAGGTAATCATCCACTTTTATGCCTTAGAACACATTTCTAACCTAGGTTTTTATTCCTTGAGGTTAGTGCATTGTTTAGTACTCATATGGGTCCTTAAATATTGATTAGAACATTGGCAAAAGGAATTTAAGTGGTGGCCGAGATCTATGCAAGAAGAAGGCCTAAGGAGGAGATTAAGATAAGCTTGAGAAAACAAGGTAAAATGCTTACCTAATGGTGGTTTAAGATTAAGGAATGAGTTTTAGATAAATACCAATGTGGCTTAAAGCTTACATTGTGTATTGGGTTATATAACCTAAGAAAAAGAACTTAAACAAGCTTATGAACTTGTGATTAAGGAGCTAATGAGAATGAGTTAGTAATATAAGGTTAAGGTGGATTTTAAGAGCATTATAACTACTATGAGATATGATAGAAAGAACTTGAGGTGTGTGAGATTATTGTGTGAGAAAAACAATGCATTTGGGCATGAGAATATACTAGAGGAGCTATGGCGAAATTTGAGTAGAAAATAAGTGTTTAGGTGATGGTGGTGAATTAATATGACCTAGGATTTACTAGGAGTCATTATGAAGAATTTGAGTGGAAATGAGTTAACTAAGGAGTTCTTGAGGATGAGGATGACCTAGAATGGTCTATGAGGAAGTTAGAGTTTAGATGGGTGTATTGAACACACCAAAGTCATGGTATGAGGATGGTAAGGCTTGTGCAAGAATCTGGATGGAAAGGTGTATAATGCTTTAAGGTGATTTAGGTATGAACAAGAGAGTAAAACAATGAGAGTTTTGAGAACCTTGTGTAAGGGTGATGATGCTAGTAGTGGACTAATGAGGTTTAGTTTAGATGTTAATGAGTGGACTTAGGTGATGGAAGAGAAAGGTGTGGGAGAATGTTGTCAAATGTCAAGGAAAATGACTGGGAATGTAAAAGAGAGTATGATCATGAGATGGTGAATGAGATGATAAAAGAGGTGGAAATGTCTAAGGAGGGTGTTACATGGTCAGGGTAAATGAAGAACCATGTTAAGGTGTTAAGGTAATGGAAAACAATGTATAAGTAAGCTCAAGAGTTTAGGAGTGTTGAGTAACAAATGAAAGAAGAGAAATTATGCATGGACATGCAAGATGACCTTGGAGGGATTGAGCAGAGCAAAGATGTAATGTAGGGATGTTAAGGAGGAGCTATATGGGTAGGAAAGAAACACTTTGGTTAGTCGAAGTTTTAGATAAAATGTACAAGTTGGAAATGTAAGGAAGCATATGACAAGTGTTAGGAATGTTGTAAGAATTTAGTAAATGTTTGAGTATATCTTTGGAAGTTGTTTTGGAAAGTTTGGTGAAGTTATAAGGTGAGTTTAAGTGCCTAAATGATGTTAGAAGACATTATGAGGGTTTAGGAGAAGTTTGGTGAATATTGGTTAAGTGTTTGAAGGCTTAGAAAATGAGTGTTTTGCCTTGTCCGAACATCCGTCCGGACATGGACGTTCGGACAGGCCCTGTTGCGTGAAAATTTTCAGAGTCTCGACTTGTGTCCGACCTTGGGAAGTCCGGACACAAGTTCGGACGTGCCTGCTTCTACTTAGGATTTTCCTCGACCCATGTCCGAACTTCCGAAGTCCGGACACATGTTCGGACATGCGTCTGTTTTCAGTTTTGAGTCTCGACTTGCGTCCGAACTTGGGAAGTCCGGACACAAGTTCGGACATGCCACTGTTTTGGCCAAAAACGTTGTTTAAGGATGGGAAATGATGAGGATAATTAGGTATTGATGTTATAAGGTTGTTTAAGACATGTTTGGTGGGTAACAATGATAATTAAGTGGATGAATAAGTATAAGTGATGAGGAGAAGCGATTCACTTAAGATTAAGTTTGTAAGATTAGGTTATAAACTTAGGAAGTGTTAGGTTGGGATCACTAAGAGTTAAGTAAGGTAAGTAAGTTAAGTAAGGTAAGTAATTTAAGTAAGTTGAATTAAGTTAAGTGATTAACAACCTAAAACTGAATGAATGTTTTAGGACTTGAGAATTTGGACTCCGGAGGAGAGTAAGCGACCGAACGACCAACGGTGAACGGTACAGTTGTTTCTTCTTGTGACCTGCTTGCTAACGAGGTGTCCCTCGGCTTGTGTGCTATTTGTTTTGTGTGCTCACTAAACAAGATAAAGCATGCAACCGGAACATATTATATATATATTGTATTGTTGTGTGATGTTTGAAAACTAACACAACATACCGTGAGAACTTACTAACCAATGCTTAGTAAGGAATTGAGTGAGACTAAGGAACGCCCCCTAATGAGGGACGATATGAACCGAAAGAGGTTAACCAACAAACAGGGTCTTGAGATAACTACTAACTGGAACTTGAGTGAGGAAACCCGGGACCGATCTCCGGTCATGCATGCTAAGGAAAGGGGGTCGTTATCTATAGCAGATTCGACCTCCGCTTAAGGAACTTGTCTTCGGACTTGTTGCCTAGGGCCGGTTGCCGGCTCAGCTACGCTGGACTCCCGTCCAGAGTAGGTGGCATTAAGATGGTGCGGTGGGATCACCTAAATCCCAGGTTCGAATTAGATACAACCAATCCCTTCCAGGAAAGGTTTGTATATTGAGATTAAGATTAAGATTAAGGTAAGGTTAAGTTAAGTTACAATCATTCCTTTTTAAAGGATGATTTGTATTATTAAGATTAAGATAAGCTACATCATTCCTTTAAAGGATGTTGTTTCTAAGATTAAGATAAGAATCAGATTATTAAAGGATGGACTAAGATTAAGATAAGAATCAGATTGAGAGATAAGATAAGGATGGACTAAGATTAAGAGGGAACATTATTAAGGAGTTAAATAACTAACTCTAATTAAGGGAACGCATTTAAGTCGTTCATTGTGTGTGAACTTTGATTGTTCATATCTGAGTTGTTGTTTACTGCACTTCTATTATGTTGTGCATCTAATCAACCTCCATGCTATCGACAATTAGTCGTCGTAGCCACGTTAGCTTGGGGGCCATGAGAGGATCGTACCAGCATTCGTGCTGACCCCCTCGGGGGCTTCCTTTTACTACACAGGTGAATATCAGGAGGCGGCTGTCGCGAGAGTAAGAAGGAGTACAAATGTTAAAGGTTAAGAGTGGCCTACGAGTTGTGCATGTACACTTGTATGGCAATATGAGTTAGTAAGATGTATAGGTTGTGAGAGGATTGCAAGAAGGATATGTAAATGGTTAAGGTTGTTAGACTAATGTTCGGTATATTCTGTAGTCAGACCGTGGCAAGTCCTGGATTGTAAAGAATTCCGCTGTGACATGTTTATATATATACTGTTAAGTTGCGAGACCACATTTGGATTGAGTTGGGGTGTTACAAAAAGTGGTATCAGAGCGTAGTTACGCTCTGAAGACAAGAATACCGAACTTAGGAGAATATTGAGGCTGAGATTGAGTTACGGGTTAAGGGTTAAGAGATAGGGTGTGAGGTGCGTTAGCCAGGACTCCCCGGTGTTTACCGGATATCCATAGTGCCTAGGCCCGCCCTCCACATCCCTAACCCTAAATATGTGGAACAAACGCCAGAGAGAAGAAAGCCTTCTCTTACTCGGGGAAACCCGATCTGGCAGTTAGCTAACAGTAAGCAATACGAGAAACAACTTGTTGTACAACAGTTATGGAGAACTGGGAGATTTTCAATGGAGCGCAACAGAGAAACAAGCGCTACCTATGGAATACTATCAGTAGGGGAACGGAAATTACCGGCAACATGGGTCGACATGCTACGCAGTCGAAATAACCCGCGATACCAATGGTAAGGAAAGCACTACGCGTGCAATGGATAAGGAAATTATAAGAGACATGAGTACCGGACAGCGGTCCGAGTGAGCATAACAGTGGGATAATACAAAGCATGAGGATTAAGACATAAGAAAATATTAGGGGTTCCCTCAGAAAGAGGAACGCCCTGATAAATGACAGTACTGTCAAACTACAAGGAAACTGCCGAATGGTCGATTATCCAAAATAAGAGATCATTGAGGGAGTCCCGAGGACTACCAATTACGTGGAAATTAGAAGGAAGTTTCACTTCCAATGTGCCTTGTACCAATAACCCATCCTGCATGGCGCACTTGCCATAGCAAGTGCTACCACGGTTAAGCTACACGGAAAGCCATCATGGCAAGATAGGAGAACGCTATAGTTGTAACACATATTAACACCGGATTGTAAAACCATAAGAACAGGAAAATAGGACTTTGGAAGGGCCTGACGGCCTGACCATGATGAGATGAACCGACACATCAGCCAGCAGGGAGCTGAGCTTAGATGAAATACTAAACCATATAAATGCTACAACGGTATAACCCACTACAACGACAACCGACAGTACGGTAAGAACCAATCCGAACTCCAAGGGGAAAACCTAAGAGATTGCTCGGTATCGCGAGCAAAAACACTATATAAGCAATGATACAAGGGATGTATTATAAGATACATTGAGACTGTTGAAGTATCGACTTACAAAAACGGGATAGACTCCCAGAGTGACCATTAAGGACACCAATAACAACATTCTTCAATGAAGATGTTGGAAAACCCAGAAACAAGGATAAAGATAAACGTGAGCTATAACCTACTAAGGATTAAAGTCGTACAACTGGAAAAGAAAGCCAGAGGACTACCCCCACAGAGCGGGCATAGTCGAGCCGATCAAACTGATGAATAACAGTTAATGCTGTTCGTCTAACTCATTAACACCCAAGTATGATTAGTCATCAACGGGTGGCGTAGTCAACGGAAGTTGAACGAAGCGTTGAGGTGGGAGTATAAGATGACGGGATGATATCCAACTTGGACACCTTAAGGCGAACGCCTAAACGAACCTAACCTTGACTATTAAAAGACATAAGTCTAGTAAATGACAGCATTGTCACAGACACTAAGTAACCTCAGATCACCTGAACAACTTCCCTAGCAGGAAGCAGGATGCAGCAACTTATCATGAAATCCGATACTACATTTAGTATGTAACCTAGCGGTGGATAGTGCTCAAGGAACCAGAATCTTATAGGGATGACCTGCAGATGAGTGAGAGTACAAATAATGAACTGAGAAATTAAGCATTAAGAGCCTACGAGCCAAGGATGTTAACCACATCAGAGCCCGAGGCGCAGTAAGTTATAAGAGAGCTTGTTTAAGCCACTAAGGGACTACAATTTGTAGATATGAACGGTTACCAAACCTATAACTTAGATTGTGAAGAACATTACCAAGAAAGGGTACCAATGAAAATGTTGAGATAATGCTAAGGACAGGAGCGGAGAACGAACCATGCCTTTTAGGGTGGGGATACCTCTCCTTGTTGTGAGGCCATGAGTGGGAATGAACCCCTCAAAAGGGGCTTTCACATATTAGAGATAAAATACACTTTATTTAGAAAATGAAAACTCTGAACCTAGAGATTACCTTAGAACATACCAGATACACTTGAGTAATAAGGAAGGTGGCACAGATAGACCCCATATCCAACACCCAGGATGTAAGAATTAGTAATGGTCAGGGATAAACATTATGACTGCACATTGTGGCACGTCAATTAATCAATGCTCAGAAGAGCTTGTGATTCAGTGGATGACTTCTTCAGTAATCAGTTAAACTACATGGTAGATAACATCACTAAGGATGAAAGAAAGCGAAAGGAATTAGCCTACTTACGAATCTGAGATTGGAGCATAACATCTTCATATCAAGAGTCAACTATTTTACAACACGGTACGACAACCGCCAATACCGGAATGAGAGAACTCCCAGTGTGTTTACACCAAGAAGGGATTGAGTATAAGGTAAGACATTAGAATAAGTGAATAAGAGGTTGCACCAGCAATGGGCAACATGGTAAGGGCCAACTACCACGATAGTAGTGGTCGTGAGTACAATAGTTAGAAAGGTGGATTAAGTCATGGTGCGCGGTAAGGCGACCATTAAGTATGAGCCGTCAAATATTGACACTGAGGCAATTAGATTTATGAGTTAAGACCAGTATAAGTAAGGAGATAAGATGGTAGACGAGCTGTGCATTGATGCCAGTAGTCTAGACCTAGTTAGGTAAGATTTTACAGGAAGCACACTACCCATTCCTTAAGGAACTGGAAGTGCATTCCTAGTAGCATAAATATGAGGAACAAGATAAGAGGCTCTACGGGAAGAGACCTCAGATATTAAGAGACCGCATCAGTACGGGATACATAAAGAACTAGAGCATACAATACCCAAGAACACAGTAAATGGACTTCCCTTGATTAACTTCAAGAAGAACAATAAATGTTATTAGGAACGATGAAAGAGGAGATCGACGACAAAATACTTCATAATTAGCAATAGCTAAACGTGTGACGGACACTATGAGTTTACTAAAACGAGACGTGGGACGACTGCACCCCACAGGGGCTTGCAGGCCTGACACGCTCATTCATGAGTTAGTTGGGTAAGTAGTAATGTACCAGTAAGGTACCCCATGCATGTGAACGAGTGGTGTAAGGAACACGGGAAGTAGTCGACTCCGTACCACCGACAACGACGCAAGATCAGACAAGAGCAGCTACTACCACAAACAGTCGAAGAGAAGAATTCAGTCGAACCAGCAACACAGAGGAACCAGAGAACAAATAATTAAGGACTATGAAGTGCGAAGAGCACGGATTGTTAAGTACAGACATTGAACATGCCTTAAGATGTAAGGGATTAAGACTGTAAAGTGTATTATGCACTAAACAGTAGTTTCAGACTAAGAATCATCCTCAGACCAAAGGTCAGTTGGAGAGAACGATTTAGACATTCGAGAAAACACTAAGAGTATGAACATTAGATCTCCAGGGAGACTGGATAGACGGGCTACAACTCATCAAGGCCGTGTATATATAAAGATAACACGTGTCCATTGAGAGACTAATATTCCTAAACTGTAAGGACGCAGAAGGATATACAATACTATAAAAAGCTAAGTGAGGCAGTTAAGCCTAAGAACATCAGAGTGGTGCAGCGGAAGCTAGCAGATCACTACCTTTGAGATTAGACCAAACTAATTTAAGGAAACGGTATAGGTACCGTTAAGGATCCTCGATACAGAGACTAAGTCATTTCTGATCAAATTATAAATAAGATAGATGACGTGGAAGCTAGAATGCTTGGTAAGAATTAGACATCTTGAACTTATGTTCAAAGATCATGTAATGTTGATTACGTGGGCGTAATCCATTTTAAGGGGGGAAGAGCGAAAACCGCTTAGCGTATGTTTGTGTACTGAGTACATAAACTACGGTGTGCATAGCACAAAATAATTTGAGAATATGTTTTACATAAACATTTTGAGATAAATCATGGTTATTGCACACAGAAGATGTGAATACCATACATATTAAGTACCTATCTTGTTAACTCCAGTGTGAGTACAAGTTAAGAGAATTAAGGAAGAGGATTAAGTGGATTAAGGAGACTTAAGAAATAAGAATATATGAGATATTATTTGATATGAATATGAGGAAGGAAAATTGTAATGCTATGAGATATAAGATGGTGAGAGTTGATATGAGACTGATATAGAACTTAGTAGGAATTTAAGTCTTGAGGTAATTACTAAGAGATGAATTGGGAATGTTTGTTGGACTGAGTCCACACTTTGGAGAGGTATTGATTATGATTAGAAGAACTAAAAAGATAGAAAATTGGACATTAGTGAATTATCTGATGTTTGAAAATGACGTGGGAGGTGGAACTTGATTTTCTAGGGATCAAGGGAAACCGAACACAAATTGGAGTGGAAGGATGGTTCTACACTGATGCTGATCACATCAGGGTAGGATTATTCCTGAAACTCCCTACCAGTGGTCACAATTAAATCACACTAAGGATAGAGGCCTTAGGATAAAATGAAATTGGAGTTGCTTGTATTTTTAATTAGAGGAATTATTCCTCACATGACCTCGTAAAAAGGATTACCTTTTTACTGAGTCTCGCCCATGAAGTCGAGGACGCACGAGCCTTTGTCTTCGGATGGGTGACAGGGGGAGAGCAGCGTGTTTGTATTCTGGCCCATGGTGAGAGACGAATGAGCCATTGTTATGGACCGGTGACATGGGAGATACGTTGGAAGTTATGTGAATGTTTTAATCATCAAAGGAACAAAAGGAATTTTGAGTGCTACACATGCTTAAGCATGTTGTGTGATATTTAAGTATAAGAATATGGTGGATCCAATGATCCAATGAGATTAAGTATACATGAGTATGATCTATATGATCTAAGGAATGAGGTAAGACATGCATTCTGATAAGAAAAGATGCATGGGAACTTTGGGGACAAAGTTCTTTTAAGGGGGGGAGATTGAAATACCCCAAACCTAAAGTATGCTAAGTAAACATCAAATCATGATGTAGTAAGGCTAAAATATGCCTTAGAGTGATTGGTAGACAATTTAAACCAAGGAAAACACAAGAAAATGCCTTAAGGGCAATTAGGGCAAAAACGTGCTCTAAGCTTGGAGAGACTTGGGTGAGTACCCAAATATCTTGGTAAGACCTTAGTAATATCCTAATGGTCATTTTAAATCAATTAGCAAAGAAAACCAAGCTTGAAAACAAGTTAAAACACAAAATGTGCTTTAAGAAGTCTTAAAGCACATTTTTGAGAAATTGTCTTAGAATTGAGTTTTGAGTGGCTAAATGTCCATCATTACTCTTTAATCAACATGTGTACTAATTAGTATCATTAGGAGGTCTAAATCAATGGGAAATCAAAAATTTCCCGATTATGTGCCTTGGTTAGTGAATAGTAACTATTTAGTGACTAGTTTAAGTTTTAATCAATATAAGTCAATTAATTGGTCAACAAAGACCATGTTAGCCTTATATTAAGAGGGTGGCCGGTTTTTATGTGGGGAGTCACCACATGAGTCATCAAATGAGAAAGGAAAAGAAGAGATAAGTAAAGAAGTTACTATTTGCTTTATTAAAGCAAAATATCTTATGTTAGCTCACTTTTCTCCTCTTTCCTCCATTTCTCTCTTTCACCCACGGCTTCTTCTTCTTCTCTCTGTTCCAAAACCGAGAGTGCTGCCCTCCATGGTTCTCCATCTTCAATCACTTGCCAAATACAACTCCAAGCTCCAAATCCAAAACAAATTGCATATTTATCTTAGTTAGGTCAAGACCTATCTTCCTATCTTTTCAAATCTTTCAAAGCTCCATTTTGGTGCCATGAGAAAACTCCATTGATGGAGGAAAATCAAGTTTGAAGAGCTCATTAGCTTCTCCATTCTCTTAAGGTAAAGAAAATGTAAGAAAAACCATGTTTCCATCATTCCTTATACATGGCCGAAAATTCCTTCTCATGGGGCTATGTTTTTATGCCTTGTTCTAGCTTGATTTATTCACCAAGGACTAGTGGAGGTCCTATTTCATTCAATGCCAAAGTCTACCTTGAGACTTCAAAGGTAATCATCCACTTTTATGCCTTAGAACACATTTCTAACCTAGGTTTTTATTCCTTGAGGTTAGTGCATTGTTTAGTACTCATATGGGTCCTTAAATATTGATTAGAACATTGGCAAAAGGAATTTAAGTGGTGGCCGAGATCTATGCAAGAAGAAGGCCTAAGGAGGAGATTAAGATAAGCTTGAGAAAACAAGGTAAAATGCTTACCTAATGGTGGTTTAAGATTAAGGAATGAGTTTTAGATAAATACCAATGTGGCTTAAAGCTTACATTGTGTATTGGGTTATATAACCTAAGAAAAAGAACTTAACAAGCTTATGAACTTGTGATTAAGGAGCTAATGAGAATGAGTTAGTAATATAAGGTTAAGGTGGATTTTAAGAGCATTATAACTACTATGAGATATGATGAGAAAGAACTTGAGGTGTGTGAGATTATTGTGTGAGAAAAACAATGCATTTGGGCATGAGAATATACTAGAGGAGCTATGGCGAAATTTGAGTAGAAAATAAGTGTTTAGGTGATGGTGGTGAATTAATATGACCTAGGATTTACTAGGAGTCATTATGAAGAATTTGAGTGGAAATGAGTTAACTAAGGAGTTCTTGAGGATGAGGATGACCTAGAATGGTCTATGAGGAAGTTAGAGTTTAGATGGGTGTATTGAACACACCAAAGTCATGGTATGAGGAATGGTAAGGCTTGTGCAAGAATCTGGATGGAAAGGTGTATAATGCTTTAAGGTGATTTAGGTATGAACAAGAGAGTAAAACAATGAGAGTTTTGAGAACCTTGTGTAAGGGTGATGATGCTAGTAGTGGACTAATGAGGTTTAGTTTAGATGTTAATGAGTGGACTTAGGTGATGGAAGAGAAAGGTGTGGGAGAATGTTGTCAAATGTCAAGGAAAATGACTGGGAATGTAAAAGAGAGTATGATCATGAGAATGGTGAATGAGATGCATAAGAGAGGTGGAAATGTCTAAGGAGGGTGTTACATGGTCAGGGTAAATGAAGAACCATGTTAAGGTGTTAAGGTAATGGAAAACAATGTATAAGTAAGCTCAAGAGTTTAGGAGTGTTGAGTAACAAATGAAAAGAAGAGAAATTATGCATGGACATGCAAGATGACCTTGGAGGGATTGAGCAGAGCAAAGATGTAATGTAGGGATGTTAAGGAGGAGCTATATGGGTAGGAAAGAAACACTTTGGTTAGTCGAAGTTTTAGATAAAATGTACAAGTTGGAAATGTAAGGAAGCATATGACAAGTGTTAGGAATGTTGTAAGAATTTAGTAAATGTTTGAGTATATCTTTGGAAGTTGTTTTGGAAAGTTTGGTGAAGTTATAAGGTGAGTTTAAGTGCCTAAATGATGTTAGAAGACATTATGAGGGTTTAGGAGAAGTTTGGTGAATATTGGTTAAGTGTTTGAAGGCTTAGAAAATGAGTGTTTTGCCTTGTCCGAACATCCGTCCGGACATGGACGTTCGGACAGGCCCTGTTGCGTGAAAATTTTCAGAGTCTCGACTTGTGTCCGACCTTGGGAAGTCCGGACACAAGTTCGGACGTGCCTGCTTCTACTTAGGATTTTCCTCGACCCATGTCCGAACTTCCGAAGTCCGGACACATGTTCGGACATGCGTCTGTTTTCAGTTTTGAGTCTCGACTTGCGTCCGAACTTGGGAAGTCCGGACACAAGTTCGGACATGCCACTGTTTTGGCCAAAAACGTTGTTTAAGGATGGGAAATGATGAGGATAATTAGGTATTGATGTTATAAGGTTGTTTAAGACATGTTTGGTGGGTAACAATGATAATTAAGTGGATGAATAAGTATAAGTGATGAGGAGAAGCGATTCACTTAAGATTAAGTTTGTAAGATTAGGTTATAAACTTAGGAAGTGTTAGGTTGGGATCACTAAGAGTTAAGTAAGGTAAGTAAGTTAAGTAAGGTAAGTAATTTAAGTAAGTTGAATTAAGTTAAGTGATTAACAACCTAAAACTGAATGAATGTTTTAGGACTTGAGAATTTGGACTCCGGAGGAGAGTAAGCGACCGAACGACCAACGGTGAACGGTACAGTTGTTTCTTCTTGTGACCTGCTTGCTAACGAGGTGTCCCTCGGCTTGTGTGCTATTTGTTTTGTGTGCTCACTAAACAAGATAAAGCATGCAACCGGAACATATTATATATATATTGTATTGTTGTGTGATGTTTGAAAACTAACACAACATACCGTGAGAACTTACTAACCAATGCTTAGTAAGGAATTGAGTGAGACTAAGGAACCCCCTAATGAGGGACGATATGAACCGAAAGAGGTTAACCAACAAACAGGGTCTTGAGATAACTACTAACTGGAACTTGAGTGAGGAAACCCGGGACCGATCTCCGGTCATGCATGCTAAGGAAAGGGGGTCGTTATCTATAGCAGATTCGACCTCCGCTTAAGGAACTTGTCTTCGGACTTGTTGCCTAGGGCCGGTTGCCGGCTCAGCTACGCTGGACTCCCGTCCAGAGTAGGTGGCATTAAGATGGTGCGGTGGGATCACCTAAATCCTAGGTTCGAATTAGATACAACCAATCCCTTCCAGGAAAGGTTTGTATATTGAGATTAAGATTAAGATTAAGGTAAGGTTAAGTTAAGTTACAATCATTCCTTTTTAAAGGATGATTTGTATTATTAAGATTAAGATAAGCTACACCATTCCTTTTAAAGGATGGTTGTTTCTAAGATTAAGATAAGCTCAGATTAGGTAAGATAAGGATGGACTAAGATTAAGATAAGAATCAGATTGAGGTAAGATAAGGATGGACTAAGATTAAGAGGGAACATTAATTAAGGAGTTAAATAACTAACTCTTTAATTAAGGGAACGCATTTAAGTCGTTCATTGTGTGTGAACTTTGATTGTTCATATCTGAGTTGTTGTTTACTGCACTTTCTATTATGTTGTGCATCTAATCAACCTCCATGCTATCGACAATTAGTCGTCGTAGCCACGTTAGCTTGGGGGCCATGAGAGGATCGTACCAGCATTCGTGCTGACCCCCTCGGGGGCTTCCTTTTACTACACAGGTGAATATCAGGAGGCGGCTGTCGCGAGAGTAAGAAGGAGTACAAATGTTAAAGGTTAAGAGTGGCCTACGAGTTGTGCATGTACACTTGTATGGCAATATGAGTTAGTAAGATGTATAGGTTGTGAGAGGATTGCAAGAAGGATATGTAAATGGTTAAGGTTGTTAGACTAATGTTCGGTATATTCTGTAGTCAGACCGTGGCAAGGTCCTGGATTGTAAAGAATTCCGCTGTGACATGTTTATATATATACTGTTAAGTTGCGAGACCACATTTGGATTGAGTTGGGGTGTTACAAAAAGTGGTATCAGAGCGTAGTTACGCTCTGAAGACAAGAACTACCGAACTTAGGAGAATATTGAGGCTGAGATTGAGTTACGGGTTAAGGGTTAAGAGATAGGGTGTGAGGTGCGTTAGCCAGGACTCCCCGGTGTTTACCGGATATCCATAGTGCCTAGGCCCGCCCTCCACATCCCTAACCCTAAATATGTGGAACAAACGCCAGAGAGAAGAAAGCCTTCTCTTACTCGGGGAAACCCGATCTGGCAGTTAGCTAACAGTAAGCAATACGAGAAACAACTTGTTGTACAACAGTTATGGAGAACTGGGAGATTTTCAATGGAGCGCAACAGAGAAACAAGCGCTACCTATGGAATACTATCAGTAGGGGAACGGAAATTACCGGCAACATGGGTCGACATGCTACGCAGTCGAAATAACCCGCGATACCAATGGTAAGGAAAGCACTACGCGTGCAATGGATAAGGAAATTATAAGAGACATGAGTACCGGACAGCGGTCCGAGTGAGCATAACAGTGGGATAATACAAAGCATGAGGATTAAGACATAAGAAAATATTAAGGGGTTCCCTCAGAAAGAGGAACGCCCTGATAAATGACAGTACTGTCAAACTACAAGGAAACTGCCGAATGGTCGATTATCCAAAATAAGAGATCATTGAGGGAGTCCCGAGGACTACCAATTACGTGGAAATTAGAAGGAAGTTTCACTTCCAATGTGCCTTGTACCAATAACCCATCCTGCATGGCGCACTTGCCATAGCAAGTGCTACCACGGTTAAGCTACACGGAAAGCCATCATGGCAAGATAGGAGAACGCTATAGTTGTAACACATATTAACACCGGATTGTAAAACCATAAGAACAGGAAAATAGGACTTTGGAAGGGCCTGACGGCCTGACCATGATGAGATGAACCGACACATCAGCCAGCAGGGAGCTGAGCTTAGATGAAATACTAAATCATATAAATGCTAACAACGGTATAACCCACTACAACGACAACCGACAGTACGGTAAGAACACAATCCCGAACTCCAAGGGGAAAACCTAAGAGATTGCTCGGTATCGCGAGCAAAAACACTATATAAGCAATGATAGCAAGGGATGTATTATAAGATATTGAGACTGTTGAAGCATCGACTTACAATGAAAACGGGATAGACTCCCAGAGTGACCATTAAGGACACCAATAACAACATTCTTCAATGAAGATGTTGGAAAACCCGGAAATCAAGGATAAAGAGATAAACATAAGCTATAACCTACTAAGAATTAAAGTCGTACGACCTGGAAAAGAAAGCTCAGAGGACTACCCCCACAGAGCGGGCATAGTCGAGCCGAACAAACTGATGAATAACAGTTAATGCTGTTCGTCTAACTCATTAACACCCAAGTATGATTAGTCATCAACGGGTGGCGTAGTCAACGGAAGTTGAACGAAGCGTTGAGGTGGGAGTATAAGATGACGGGATGATATCCAACTTGGACACCTTAAGGCGAACGCCTAAAACGAACCTAACCTTGACTATTAAAAGACATAAGTCTAGTAAATGACAGCATTGTCACAGACACTAAGTAACCTCAGATCACCTGAACAACTTCCCTAGCAGGAAGCAGGATGCAGCAACTTATCATGAAATCCAATACTACATTTAGTATGTAACCTAGCGGTGGATAGTGCTCAAGGAACCAGAATCTTATAGGGATGACCTGCAGATGAGTGAGAGTACAAATAATGAACTGAGAAATTAAGCATTAAGAGCCTACGAGCCAAGGATGTTAACCACATCAGAGCCCGAGGCGCAGTAAGTTATAAGAGAGCTTGTTTAAGCCACTAAGGGACTACAATTTGTAGATATGAACGGTTACCAAACCTATAACTTAGATTGTGAAGAACATTACCAAGAAAGGGTACCAATGAAAATGTTGAGATAATGCTAAGGACAGGAGCGGAGAACGAACCATGCCTTTTAGGGTGGGGATACCTCTCCTTGTTGTGAGGCCATGAGTGGGAATGAACCCCTCAAAAGGGGCTTTCACATATTAGAGATAAAATACACTTTATTTAGAAAATGAAAACTCTGAACCTAGAGATTACCTTAGAACATACCAGATACACTTGAGTAATAAGGAAGGTGGCACAGATAGACCCCATATCCAACACCCAGGATGTAAGAATTAGTAATGGTCAGGGATAAACATTATGACTGCACATTGTGGCACGTCAATTAATCAATGCTCAGAAGAGCTTGTGATTCAGTGGATGACTTCTTCAGTAATCAGTTAAACTACATGGTAGATAACATCACTAAGGATGAAAGAAAGCGAAAGGAATTAGCCTACTTACGAATCTGAGATTGGAGCATAACATCTTCATATCAATAGTCAACTATTTTACAACACGGTACGACAACCGCCAATACCGGAATGAGAGAACTCCCAGTGTGTTTACACCAAGAAGGGATTGAGTATAAGGTAAGACATTAGAATAAGTGAATAAGAGGTTGCACCAGCAATGGGCAACATGGTAAGGGCCAACTACCACGATAGTAGTGGTCGTGAGTACAATAGTTAGAAAGGTGGATTAAGTCATGGTGCGCGGTAAGGCGACCATTAAGTATGAGCCGTCAAATATTGACACTGAGGCAATTAGATTTATGAGTTAAGACCAGTATAAGTAAGGAGATAAGATGGTAGACGAGCTGTGCATTGATGCCAGTAGTCTAGACCTAGTTAGGTAAGATTTTACAGGAAGCACACTACCCATTCCTTAAGGAACTGGAAGTGCATTCCTAGTAGCATAAATATGAGGAACAAGATAAGAGGCTCTACGGGAAGAGACCTCAGATATTAAGAGACCGCATCAGTACGGGATACATAAAGAACTAGAGCATACAATACCCAAGAACACAGTAAATGGACTTCCCTTGATTAACTTCAAGAAGAACAATAAATGTTATTAAGGAACGATGAAAGAGGAGATCGACAACAGAATACTTCATAATTAGCAATAGCTAAACGTGTGACGGACACTATGAGTTTACTAAAACGAGACGTGGGACGACTGCACCCCACAGGGGCTTGCAGGCCTGACACGCTCATTCATGAGTTAGTTGGGTAAGTAGTAATGTACCAGTAAGGTACCCCATGCATGTGAACGAGTGGTGTAAGGAACACGGGAAGTAGTCGACTCCGTACCACCGACAACGACGCAAGATCAGACAAGAGCAGCTACTACCACAAACAGTCGAAGAGAAGAATTCAGTCGAACCAGCAACACAGAGGAACCAAAGAACAAATAATTAAGGACTATGAAGTGCGAAGAGCACGAATTGTTAAGTACAGACATTGAACATGCCTTAAGATGTAAGGAATTAAGACTGTAAAGCGTATTATGCACTAAACAGTAGTTTCAGACTAAGAATCATCCTCAGACCAAAGGTCAGTTGGAGAGAACGATTTAGATATTCGAGAAAACACTAAGAGTATGAACATTAGATCTCCAGGGAGACTGGATAGACGGGCTACAACTCATCAAGGCCGTGTATATATAAAGATAACACGTGTCCATTGAGAGACTAATATTCCTAAACTGTAAGGACGCAGAAGGATATACAATACTATAAAAAGCTAAGTGAGGCAGTTAAGCCTAAGAACATCAGAGTGGTGCAGCGGAAGCTAGCAGATCACTACCTTTGAGATTAGACCAAACTAATTTAAGGAAACGGTATAGGTACCGTTAAGGATCCTCGATACAGAGACTAAGTCATTTCTGATCAAATTATAAATAAGATAGATGACGTGGAAGCTAGAGTGCTTGGTAAGAATTAGACATCTTGAACTTATGTTCAAAGATCATGTAATGTTGATTACGTGGGCGTAATCCATTTTAAGAGGGGAAGAGCGAAAACCGCTTAGCGTATGTTTGTGTACTGAGTACATAAACTACGGTGTGCATAGCACAAAATAATTTGAGAATATGTTTTACATAAACATTTTGAGATAAATCATGGTTATTGCACACAGAAGATGTGAATACCATACATATTAAGTACCTATCTTGTTAACTCCAGTGTGAGTACAAGTTAAGAGAATTAAGGAAGAGGATTAAGTGGATTAAGGAGACTTAAGAAATAAGAATATATGAGATTATTTGATATGAATATGAGGAAGGAAATTGTAATGCTATGAGATATAAGATGGTGAGAGTTGATATGAGACTGATATAGAACTTAGTAGGAATTTAAGTCTTGAGGTAATTACTAAGAGATGAATTGGGAATGTTTGTTGGACTGAGTCCACACTTTGGAGAGGTATTGATTATGATTAGAAGAACTAAAAAGATAGAAAATTGGACATTAGTGAATTATCTGATGTTTGAAAATGACGTGGGAGGTGGAACTTGATTTTCTAGGGATCAAGGGAAACCGAACACAAATTGGAGTGGAAGGATGGTTCTACACTGATGCTGATCACATCAGGGTAGGATTATTCCTGAAACTCCCTACCAGTGGTCACAATTAAATCACACTAAGGATAGAGGCCTTAGGATAAAATGAAATTGGAGTTGCTTGTATTTTTAATTAGAGGAATTATTCCTCACATGACCTCGTAAAAAGGATTACCTTTTTACTGAGTCTCGCCCATGAAGTCGAGGACGCACGAGCCTTTGTCTTCGGACCGGTGACATGGGGAGAGCAGCGTGTTTTGTATTCTGGCCCATGGTGACGAGGACGAATGAGCCATTGTCTATGGACCGGTGACATGGGAGAATACGTTGGAAGTTATGTGAATGTTTTAATCATCAAAAGGAACAAAAGGAATTTTGAGTGCTACACATGCTTAAGCATGTTGTGTGATATTTAAGTATAAGAATATGGTGGATCCAATGATCCAATGAGATTAAGTATACATGAGTATGATCTATATGATCTAAGGAATGAGGTAAGACATGCATTCTGATAAGAAAAGATGCATGGGAACTTTGGGGACAAAGTTCTTTTAAGGGGGGGAGATTGAAATACCCCAAACCTAAAGTATGCTAAGTAAACATCAAATCATGATGTAGTAAGGCTAAAATATGCCTTAGAGTGATTGGTAGACAATTTAAACCAAGGAAAACACAAGAAAATGCCTTAAGGGCAATTAGGGCAAAAACGTGCTCTAAGCTTGGAGAGACTTGGGTGAGTACCCAAATATCTTGGTAAGACCTTAGTAATATCCTAATGGTCATTTTAAATCAATTAGCAAAGAAAACCAAGCTTGAAAACAAGTTAAAACACAAAATGTGCTTTAAGAAGTCTTAAAGCACATTTTTGAGAAATTGTCTTAGAATTGAGTTTTGAGTGGCTAAATGTCCATCATTACTCTTTAATCAACATGTGTACTAATTAGTATCACATTAGGAGGTCTAAATCAATGGGAAATCAAAAATTTCCCGATTATGTGCCTTGGTTAGTGAATAGTAACTATTTAGTGACTAGTTTAAGTTTTAATCAATATAAGTCAATTAATTGGTCAACAAAGACCATGTTAGCCTTATATTAAGAGGGTGGCCGGTTTTTATGTGGGGAGTCACCACATGAGTCATCAAATGAGAAAGGAAAAGAAGAGATAAGTAAAGAAGTTACTATTTGCTTTATTAAAGCAAAATATCTTATGTTAGCTCACTTTTCTCCTCTTTCCTCCATTTCTCTCTTTCACCCACGGCTTCTTCTTCTTCTCTCTGTTCCAAAACCGAGAGTGCTGCCCTCCATGGTTCTCCATCTTCAATCACTTGCCAAATACAACTCCAAGCTCCAAATCCAAAACAAATTGCATATTTGTCTTAGTTAGGTCAAGACCTATCTTCCTATCTTTTCAAATCTTTCAAAGCTCCATTTTGGTGCCATGAGAAAACTCCATTGATGGAGGAAAATCAAGTTTGAAGAGCTCATTAGCTTCTCCATTCTCTTAAGGTAAAGAAAATGTAAGAAAAACCATGTTTCCATCATTCCTTATACATGGCCGAAAATTCCTTCTCATGGGGCTATGTTTTTATGCCTTGTTCTAGCTTGATTTATTCACCAAGGACTAGTGGAGGTCCTATTTCATTCAATGCCAAAGTCTACCTTGAGACTTCAAAGGTAATCATCCACTTTTATGCCTTAGAACACATTTCTAACCTAGGTTTTTATTCCTTGAGGTTAGTGCATTGTTTAGTACTCATATGGGTCCTTAAATATTGATTAGAACATTGGCAAAAGGAATTTAAGTGGTGGCCGAGATCTATGCAAGAAGAAGGCCTAAGGAGGAGATTAAGATAAGCTTGAGAAAACAAGGTAAAATGCTTACCTAATGGTGGTTTAAGATTAAGGAATGAGTTTTAGATAAATACCAATGTGGCTTAAAGCTTACATTGTGTATTGGGTTATATAACCTAAGAAAAAGAACTTAAACAAGCTTATGAACTTGTGATTAAGGAGCTAATGAGAATGAGTTAGTAATATAAGGTTAAGGTGGATTTTAAGAGCATTATAACTACTATGAGATATGATGAGAAAGAACTTGAGGTGTGTGAGATTATTGTGTGAGAAAAACAATGCATTTGGGCATGAGAATATACTAGAGGAGCTATGGCGAAATTTGAGTAGAAAATAAGTGTTTAGGTGATGGTGTGAATTAATATGACCTAGGATTTACTAGGAGTCATTATGAAGAATTTGAGTGGAAATGAGTTAACTAAGGAGTTCTTGAGGATGAGGATGACCTAGAATGGTCTATGAGGAAGTTAGAGTTTAGATGGGTGTATTGAACACACCAAAGTCATGGTATGAGGAATGGTAAGGCTTGTGCAAGAATCTGGATGGAAAGGTGTATAATGCTTTAAGGTGATTTAGGTATGAACAAGAGAGTAAAACAATGAGAGTTTTGAGAACCTTGTGTAAGGGTGATGATGCTAGTAGTGGACTAATGAGGTTTAGTTTAGATGTTAATGAGTGGACTTAGGTGATGGAAGAGAAAGGTGTGGGAGAATGTTGTCAAATGTCAAGGAAAATGACTGGGAATGTAAAAGAGAGTATGATCATGAGAATGGTGAATGAGATGCATAAGAGAGGTGGAAATGTCTAAGGAGGGTGTTACATGGTCAGGGTAAATGAAGAACCATGTTAAGGTGTTAAGGTAATGGAAAACAATGTATAAGTAAGCTCAAGAGTTTAGGAGTGTTGAGTAACAAATGAAAAGAAGAGAAATTATGCATGGACATGCAAGATGACCTTGGAGGGATTGAGCAGAGCAAAGATGTAATGTAGGGATGTTAAGGAGGAGCTATATGGGTAGGAAAGAAACACTTTGGTTAGTCGAAGTTTTAGATAAAATGTACAAGTTGGAAATGTAAGGAAGCATATGACAAGTGTTAGGAATGTTGTAAGAATTTAGTAAATGTTTGAGTATATCTTTGGAAGTTGTTTTGGAAAGTTTGGTGAAAGTTATAAGGTGAGTTTAAGTGCCTAAATGATGTTAGAAGACATTATGAGGGTTTAGGAGAAGTTTGGTGAATATTGGTTAAGTGTTTGAAGGCTTAGAAAATGAGTGTTTTGCCTTGTCCGAACATCCGTCCGGACATGGACGTTCGGACAGGCCCTGTTGCGTGAAAATTTTCAGAGTCTCGACTTGTGTCCGACCTTGGGAAGTCCGGACACAAGTTCGGACGTGCCTGCTTCTACTTAGGATTTTCCTCGACCCATGTCCGAACTTCCGAAGTCCGGACACATGTTCGGACATGCGTCTGTTTTCAGTTTTGAGTCTCGACTTGCGTCCGAACTTGGGAAGTCCGGACACAAGTTCGGACATGCCACTGTTTTGGCCAAAAACGTTGTTTAAGGATGGGAAATGATGAGGATAATTAGGTATTGATGTTATAAGGTTGTTTAAGACATGTTTGGTGGGTAACAATGATAATTAAGTGGATGAATAAGTATAAGTGATGAGGAGAAGCGATTCACTTAAGATTAAGTTTGTAAGATTAGGTTATAAAACTTAGGAAGTGTTAGGTTGGGATCACTAAGAGTTAAGTAAGGTAAGTAAGTTAAGTAAGGTAAGTAATTTAAGTAAGTTGAATTAAGTTAAGTGATTAACAACCTAAAACTGAATGAATGTTTTAGGACTTGAGAATTTGGACTCCGGAGGAGAGTAAGCGACCGAACGACCAACGGTGAACGGTACAGTTTTCTTCTTGTGACCTGCTTGCTAACGAGGTGTCCCTCGGCTTGTGTGCTATTTGTTTTGTGTGCTCACTAAACAAGATAAAGCATGCAACCGGAACATATTATATATATATTGTATTGTTGTGTGATGTTTGAAAACTAACACAACATACCGTGAGAACTTACTAACCAATGCATAGTAAGGAATTGAGTGAGACTAAGGAATGCCCCCTAATGAGGGACGATATGAACCGAAAGAGGTTAACCAACAAACAGGGTCTTGAGATAACTACTAACTGGAACTTGAGTGAGGAAACCCGGGACCGATCTCCGGTCATGCATGCTAAGGAAAGGGGGTCGTTATCTATAGCAGATTCGACCTCCGCTTAAGGAACTTGTCTTCGGACTTGTTGCCTAGGGCCGGTTGCCGGCTCAGCTACGCTGGACTCCCGTCCAGAGTAGGTGGCATTAAGATGGTGCGGTGGGATCACCTAAATCCCAGGTTCGAATTAGATACAACCAATCCCTTCCAGGAAAGGTTTGTATATTGAGATTAAGATTAAGATTAAGGTAAGGTTAAGTTAAGTTACAATCATTACTTTTTAAAGGATGATTTGTATTATTAAGATTAAGATAAGCTACACCCATTCCTTATTAAAGGATGGTTGTTTCTAAGATTAAGATAAGAATCAGATTGAGGTAAGATAAGGATGGACTAAGATTAAGATAAGAATCAGATTGAGGTAAGATAAGGATGGACTAAGATTAAGAGGGAACATTAATTAAGGAGTTAAATAACTAACTCTTTAATTAAGGGAACGCATTTAAGTCGTTCATTGTGTGTGAACTTTGATTGTTCATATCTGAGTTGTTTACTGCACTTTCTATTATGTTGTGCATAATCAACCTCCATGCTATCGACAATTAGTCGTCGTAGCCACGTTAGCTTGGGGGCCATGAGAGGATCGTACCAGCATTCGTGCTGACCCCTCGGGGGCTTCCTTTTACTACACAGGTGAATATCAGGAGGCGGCTGTCGCGAGAGTAAGAAGGAGTACAAATGTTAAAGGTTAAGAGTGGCCTACGAGTTGTGCATGTACACTTGTATGGCAATATGAGTTAGTAAGATGTATAGGTTGTGAGAGGATTGCAAGAAGGATATGTAAATGGTTAAGGTTGTTAGACTAATGTTCGGTATATTCTGTAGTCAGACCGTGGCAAGGTCCTGGATTGTAAAGAATTCCGCTGTGACATGTTTATATATATACTGTTAAGTTGCGAGACCACATTTGGATTGAGTTGGGGTGTTACAAAAAGTGGTATCAGAGCGTAGTTACGCTCTGAAGACAAGAACTACCGAACTTAGGAGAATATTGAGGCTGAGATTGAGTTACGGGTTAAGGGTTAAGAGATAGGGTGTGAGGTGCGTTAGCCAGGACTCCCCGGTGTTTACCGGATATCCATAGTGCCTAGGCCCGCCCTCCACATCCTAACCCTAAATATGTGGAACAAACGCCAGAGAGAAGAAAGCCTTCTCTTACTCGGGGAAACCCGATCTGGCAGTTAGCTAACAGTAAGCAATACGAGAGAAACAACTTGTTGTACAACAGTTATGGAGAACTGGGAGATTTTCAATGGAGCGCAACAGAGAAACAAGCGCTACCTATGGAATACTATCAGTAGGGGAACGGAATTACCGGCAACATGGGTCGACATGCTACGCAGTCGAAATAACCCGCGATACCAATGGTAAGGAAAGCACTACGCGTGCAATGGATAAGGAAATTATAAGAGACATGAGTACCGGACAGCGGTCCGAGTGAGCATAACAGTGGGATAATACAAAGCATGAGGATTAAACATAAGAAAATATAAGGGGTTCCCTCAGAAAGAGGAACGCCCTGATAAATGACAGTACTGTCAAACTACAAGGAAACTGCCGAATGGTCGATTATCCAAAATAAGAGATCATTGAGGGAGTCCCGAGGACTACCAATTACGTGGAAATTAGAAGGAAGTTTCACTTCCAATGTGCCTTGTACCAATAACCCATCCTGCATGGCGCACTTGCCATAGCAAGTGCTACCACGGTTAAGCTACACGGAAAGCCATCATGGCAAGATAGGAGAACGCTATAGTTGTAACACATATTAACACCGGATTGTAAAACCATAAGAACAGGAAAATAGGACTTTGGAAGGGCCTGACGGCCTGACCATGATGAGATGAACCGACACATCAGCCAGCAGGGAGCTGAGCTTAGATGAAATACTAAATCATATAAATGCTAACAACGGTATAACCCACTACAACGACAACCGACAGTACGGTAAGAACACAATCCCGAACTCCAAGGGGAAAACCTAAGAGATTGCTCGGTATCGCGAGCAAAAACACTATATAAGCAATGATAGACAAGGGATGTATTATAAGATACTATTGAGACTGTTGAAGCATCGACTTACAATGAAAACGGGATAGGACTCCCAGAGTGACCATTAAGGACACCAATAACAACATTCTTCAATGAAGATGTTGGAAAACCCGGAAATCAAGGATAAAAGAGATAAACATAAGCTATAACCTACTAAGAATTAAAGTCGTACGACCCTGGAAAAGGAAAGCTCAGAGGACTACCCCCACAGAGCGGGCATAGTCGAGCCGAACAAACTGATGAATAACAGTTAATGCTGTTCGTCTAACTCATTAACACCCAAGTATGATTAGTCATCAACGGGTGGCGTAGTCAACGGAAGTTGAACGAAGCGTTGAGGTGGGAGTATAAGATGACGGGATGATATCCAACTTGGACACCTTAAGGCGAACGCCTAAAACGAACCTAACCTTGACTATTAAAAGACATAAGTCTAGTAAATGACAGCATTGTCACAGACACTAAGTAACCTCAGATCACCTGAACAACTTCCCTAGAGAGGAAGCAGGATGCAGCAACTTATCATGAAATCCAATACTACATTTAGTATGTAACCTAGCGGTGGATAGTGCTCAAGGAACCAGAATCTTATAGGGATGACCTGCAGATGAGTGAGAGTACAAATAATGAACTGAGAAATTAAGCATTAAGAGCCTACGAGCCAAGGATGTTAACCACATCAGAGCCCGAGGCGCAGTAAGTTATAAGAGAGCTTGTTTAAGCCACTAAGGGACTACAATTTGTAGATATGAACGGTTACCAAACCTATAACTTAGATTGTGAAGAACATTACCAAGAAAGGGTACCAATGAAAATGTTGAGATAATGCTAAGGACAGGAGCGGAGAACGAACCATGTAATGGGAGTATAGTATGGTTGCGGTTAAGACCTATAAGACTTACAATTTGATAAGAGTAAAACTAAAGATATAAAGGGAAAAATAGAGGGATAGAATGAAAATGAAAGATGATTAAACAGGACAGAGCGGAGAACGAACCATGCCTTTTAGGGTGGGGATACCTCTCCTGTTGTGAGCCATGAGTGGGAATGAACCCCTCAAAAGGGGCTTTCACATATTAGAGATAAAATACACTTTATTTAGAAAATGAAAACTCTGAACCTAGAGATTACCTTAGAACATACCAGATACACTTGAGTAATAAGGAAGGTGGCACAGATAGACCCCATATCCAACACCCAGGATGTAAGAATTAGTAATGGAGGGATAAACATTATGACTGCACATTGTGGCACGTCAATTAATCAATGCTCAGAAGAGCTTGTGATTCAGTGGATGACTTCTTCAGTAATCAGTTAAACTACATGGTAGATAACATCACTAAGGATGAAAGAAAGCGAAAGGAATTAGCCTACTTACGAATCTGAGATTGGAGCATAACATCTTCATATCAATAGTCAACTATTTTTACAACACGGTACGACAACCGCCAATACCGGAATGAGAGAACTCCCAGTGTGTTTACACCAAGAAGGGATTGAGTATAAGGTAAGACATTAGAATAAGTGAATAAGAGGTTGCACCAGCAATGGGCAACATGGTAAGGGCCAACTACCACGATAGTAGTGGTCGTGAGTACAATAGTTAGAAAGGTGGATTAAGTCATGGTGCGCGGTAAGGCGACCATTAAGTATGAGCGTCAAATATTGACACTGAGGCAATTAGATTTATGAGTTAAGACCAGTATAAGTAAGGAGATAAGATGGTAGACGAGCTGTGCATTGATGCCAGTAGTCTAGACCTAGTTAGGTAAGATTTTACAGGAAGCACACTACCCATTCCTTAAGGAACTGGAAGTGCATTCCTAGTAGCATAAATATGAGAACAAGATAAGAGGCTCTACGGGAAGAGACCTCAGATATTAAGAGACCGCATCAGTACGGGATACATAAAGAACTAGAGCATACAATACCCAAGAACACAGTAAATGGACTTCCCTTGATTAACTTCAAGAAGAACAATAAATGTTATTAAGGAACGATGAAAGAGGAGATCGACAACAGAATACTTCATAATTAGCAATAGCTAAACGTGTGACGGACACTATGAGTTTACTAAAACGAGACGTGGGACGACTGCACCCCACAGGGGCTTGCAGGCCTGACACGCTCATTCATGAGTTAGTTGGTAAGTAGTAATGTACCAGTAAGGTACCCCATGCATGTGAACGAGTGGTGTAAGGAACACGGGAAGTAGTCGACTCCGTACCACCGACAACGACGCAAGATCAGACAAGAGCAGCTACTACCACAAACAGTCGAAGAGAGAGAATTCAGTCGAACCAGCAACACAGAGGAACCAGAGAACAAATAATTAAGAACCATCCGCACCGTATTCATAGATATAGTATGGATATAGGTGATCCATCCGCACCGTATTCATAGATATAGTATGGATATAGGTGATCCATCCGTACCGTATTCATAGATATAATACGTGTATAAGTAAGACTAATCACATAAAACAAATGTGATAATAATGAATAAATGAACTTATAAAATAATGAGTATAATAAATAAACTTTAAAGGTTTTTATGGGCTTATACAAATGCTACATGATGTTAAGATAGGGATCTTAATATAAGTTTGTATGATATATTACACACTAGTGAGAATAATCACCTTACATAAAATAATGAAGTGTAACATTTAATGAAGGGAGCCTTTATAAGTTATGTATACTTGTAGGTGGCAAGAAGGCGGACTAATATTTGTAGGAAATACGTATAAAATTTGGTTTAGGACCATGCAATATTAAGTGATGGGTGTTATGAATAAAGTTGGTAAACTGCAATTTATTCAATCCAGGGTAGCATATTCCAAAGTACATGCACTATTTAATACTATGCTTGACTAAGTCAACTAATTTGACCAAGAGGTCAGGTTGACCAACTTATACGTTGAATGGGAGTTTAAGAAATAATACTGTCACAATATATGCAACTATATATTATTTGATTAAATCCAATAGAAATTGCATATATAAATATATGTAAAACCCAGAATATATGTATATATATATAAGTATATACGATATGGTTTTAATATCATGAAATGGTAATTGACAAGTGTTATGACATTAGTGTAAAGATATATATACTACAAGTCATACAGTGTAATTTAAAGTATGGTTTATTAAAATGAATAACGTGGTATGTAATATATGGTTTAATACCAAATGGTTAAGTAATACTATCATATAACGTTAGTGCTTGAGCATTGAATGCTATGCGAAGTAACGTTGCAGGTGTGGTCACTTCTTTCATCACCATAGTTAAAGATATACATATGATCCAAAGGGTTTATCTTTTTAACATTAAATTCCACAGTTACCGTTGTATTGCTTGCGTTTGTTTTTAACAGTTCCTCTTTCGGAACTTGTTCCTCCATGATCGGAACTTAATTCTCTATGGCCCACAACTCATTTTATTTGGTCTCCTTGAACAAAACATTTGATAGATGTTTGAACATAGTGGCGGATTCATTGCCATTTTTTTCTTATCTGTTTGCCTTGTGTTGGGGTAGGGAATTAATTGAATTCCGTTATAGTATACTTTAGTGTGTAAAATTTGTGCCCTGCTTTATTAAGCATTATAGATTGTACCAATCTTATGGTGTAATTTCAACTCGCACTATATCCTCTCATTTCATGGTTTTACGAGGGATTTACTAAGATTAATCTCTCGGGTGTACGAATTGAAGAATTTATCTCAATCCCAACGTTGGCTTATTTAATTTCTTACGTAAGCTTTATTTATTTCCTAAATTTTAGGGTGTTTCGGCCCTCTTCACTTGTAAGGTAGGGTCTTGTCGACTGCGAAGCATGTCGACCCAAGTTGCCTCTAAAATTGGTCCCTCAATGAGTGTTATTATTTATATTTTTTTTTTCTTTGTTTGTGGTACTAGTAACCTACCAGATTTCACGCATGGTCAAACAACTTGGCACACAAAGATTCGGTCATGCTTTACAATCATTTGAGGTTTTAGGTTTTACCTGCAGCAGAAGGGGTGTCTGGTCCTTCGGTGCGGTCCATGATGCTTAAGGCCGCCTCCCCTGGCCTCGGAGTAGATGTCTTCTGGAGATCTCGGGATCCCGCTCCCCTGTCACCCTTCACATCATAACCGGGCTTATAGCTCTCGCTCTCGGGATTCGCGTAGCTTTCAAAGGCCCTGTGCCCGCGCTTCCGGCAGTAGAAGCACTTTACCGGTTCGCCCTGGCAATCAACCCCGGGGTGGTTCTTCGTGCATCGTCTACATTTAAATTGGCGCTCGGTCTTTTTGCTTGGGCCGGCTCCAGACCCTGAATATTTGATTTGGTTAGTCAACAATTGGTCAAGACAACTGTAACGGTACTTAAGCATTAGCGTTTGGTTCATTTACCCTTGGATGGGTGGGAGCGTAGCGGCTTAGCCGCAATAGCCAGGTGGCCTAGCTGAAATGTCTCTGTAGGCTTGCTCCCATGGTATTTCACTCGCCTCTTGCTCGGGTAGTACTTCTTCTTGCCCGCACTCTTCCGTTTACGGCCCTTTGAGTCACCACGTTTCGCCTCCGTCTCCTGGGCAAATTCCTCGTCCCGCGTCTGGACGGTGATCTCGACCTGGAACGCTGCACGGTAGTAGTCCCGGGTCGTGGCATCATGGTCTCGTCCTTGACCTCGTCGCTCGGCCATCTAAGGATATCGTTTGTTAGTTTAGAACATACATAAGAATCTTACTGCAAGTTGTTATCACCCTTGCTGGCAGTTTAACATGGTAACGTCGTGCCTCACATAACTAACCCTTAACCCCGTTTCCCAAATTTAGGTTTTCCTATTCCCGGTACTTCTCTGTTCCAGTCATCAGAGCGCAACTACGCTCTGATACCACTTTCCCATCCGGGTGTCACAGACACCAACCACCCACGTGGTTGACACCCAACACTAACCATACTAAGCTACGGTCTGAATGACTGGAATTAAAGCCATAACCAAATCCAAGTACAAACTGGAATACAAACCAAGTACCGAGCGTCTACATCATAAGTTCTTACTTAAATTACACAATCCGAAAGTACAACTAGGGTTTAGTAATACAAGTCATAACCCATACATTAACAACATACTACTAAAGTCTTGCCCTTACGGACTACCCCTATGGTAGTCACCCGTGCCTACTCTCCGTCTGCCTCTCGTTTCATACCTGTAAAAATAAAGGACTCAGCAAAACTATACCGAGTATGAACGTGTGAAGCCCGCATGTTACCGGGCCACACGACTACTTGGTCGAATATTATTAAGTCATATTACATGCTATAACAAAGCAGGAAAGCATACCACAACACATCATAATATCATACACACTGCAAGGTAGCAAAGCATTAGAAACAAGCAACCAAGCACAACAAGTTGCTAGCATAGCGACAGTAATCATGTAACTATTCAAACGTGTGCATAGGTCTATTATACCAACGATCCTCACTAGGGGATCATTCGAGCGTTGTGTGTTTTCATTCCTTTTACTCTTGTTTTCATAAAGTGTATTCTCTCTTCTCTCCTCTTGCACCAGGTCTGGGGATGTAGTTAGGTTCCGTGACCATATCATGTAGGTGCCAATCTTTCTTTGATTAGTTAAGGTTCATTTGTGAACTCTCTTATCACCACGTATTGAAGAGCGTCTCCTCCATAGCCAATCCTCCATTTCCGGCATCATGCGTCGAGAACGTGGGGTCACTTCAATACCCCCGTATGGGTTCCTTCAGCTGGTAGTTTACTATTCATTATCGTTAAAAGTTCGACACCATAGTGGGTGTCGTTAGAAGTCCTCTATAATTTAAGAGGAGTGTTCCTTATATATAGTTCCTTGTTTGTTCACGTAATTCATTGTGTTTCATCTCAAGGTTTTATCGCGAGAAGGGACTACACTACGGTGTGCACGCAAGTAATATACAGCAATGATATATGTAACAAGCATATAAACAAGTCATAGCAAGCAATCCAATTTCATGTTAGTCTTAAGGTCATTGTCAAACAAGGCATGCAGCACACAAGCCGTGTAACACGGCAACATACGAACCACACATGTCCATACCTTAATCGAAAGCACGAGTTGTCTTACACTCGAAGTCCCGGTCGGAGCTCGCTACGGCCCTAGCGTTAATTAAAACAATGCGTCAGTTTATTATTTTATGCGACGACACTTTATAACGTATGTTATTCCTTGGGTATGTTGTTACATGCTTAGTTTATATAAATTCCGAGAACTTCACATGCACTCATTGTAGGCTTATCTTACTCCTAGGACACTCACAACTTGTTTTATATGTTAACTAAGTCTTTTGTTCCTTAGGTAATGTTTAGAAGTGTTTTAAGCGCTAGTTATGTAACAAGTTTATATAACATGTCTAACGTGTATCCCCTCCTTAGATAAATAGGTGAGTAATATTTTAACTCTTGTATAGTGATAATATAGGCCATAGAATAACCCTAAAACTTCTTTATACAGAAACCCATAAGCTTCCAAAAATTAAAACACCATTTCCATGGAATACCTTAACTAACTTTACCCCTTTTAATGTAGTGTTGGTTGTTTAACCTTCTCCACCCGACTCACTAACCTACTTATATTGATGAGCTACTATTTGGGTTCATTTATAAACTAGAATCACACTCTTAACACCTCTGGGAAGTAGCCATACTGAAGCACCAACCTCAGCAATTGAAACACCAGCTCTAAACATACTCCCCTTCAGTTTCTCTTTGTAACGCATCAATTTGATCTCCTATCTTTCCCAAGCGTGTACAGCCCTCATTAAGTGTATCAGCTAGATTTTAAGTTTATAAACAAGCCCTTACAACACTCTTATACCTATTGTGTGACAGTTATACAGAGGTAACAATGTCACAGAAAAATCTGAAAACATAATTTGGGTGTCTTCTCTTTTATCTCCCTTGTTTCCCATTAACCTGGCTTCTAGTCTTCCCCCAAAGTTTTACACCCTTAGGTACATGAGCTAACAAGGTTTTAAGATCGTTTTTTTAAACCAATACAACATTCATATAGCTTCTGTGATTAATTGTACAGAAACAGCAACCCAACGAAAACTGAAAAGAATGGATAGAACTCTTCTTCTGTCCGGTTATTGACTGGTTCCTAATATCCCACATGAGCAAGTCCACCTAGTAGAGTATATTAGCCATGTTTTAGATCCAATATAGAGCCACTACAACATCTTCAACTCCTCTGAAAATGGGCTATACAGAGGACAGTCACTATCGAAACTGAGATACCAGTCTGATATCCTTTCTTCTAGCCCCTTCTGTTAGTTCATGTATTGGCCTTCAATCTATCCCAAATTACTGACTCTGTTAGTTAAGGCCTTAAACCAAGATTCCACACCGAAACAAACTCACCACAACTTGGTTGATGTCACTGGTAAGCCCGCATACTGAAACTGTAAAGAAACTGAGAAGTTGAAACTAAGACTGGTACATTCTATTTTGTTTTTCCTTTCTGGTCACGAATTGGGTTATTTAACTCTCCCTCAAACTGATTCCAAGCTTAGCTAGATGTGTTACTACGCTACTGCTTTCAACACAACTCAATGTCACCTAAACACAACACTAAGTTACTGAAACACCCACACTGTTGGAACTGGCCAAAACTGATAACATCCTCTTCTATATATGTTTTTTTTTTGTTTCTGTTCACGAATTTGTTTTTAATTCCTCCCAGTTGTTGTCTCGGTTATTTAACATTTCTAGGAAGCTTCTAAACCCAACACACAACACAAGTAACTTGGTTAACAACACTAATACATCCAGGAACTGTACTGGACAAACAACTGAAACAAAACCTGAAACTCAGAACTGATGAAATTTTCCATTCCTGTTATTTTCCTTCTGTTCTCTACATCTGCTTTCTAGTTTTCCCAACTTGCTCAACCACTAGGTAAGTGATTTGGCAAGCTTTAAAACTCAGAAACAATCCCAACAACACCGTTCATCCCCACTGATGCACTCTTATACTGGAACACAAAATTCTGCAGAACCGATATAAGGAACTGATGAGTTATGCTCTTATTGTTGTCTTTCTGTTTCATTGCTAACGTGTCCTTTACTTCTGCTCTAGGGTGTGTATAACTTGCTTGAGTGAATTAGGTAAGTTTTAGGTTTATAAGCCACCCAATCCACACTCTTATAGCCCTCTGTAATGATGTTATCCAGACAATACAAGTTGCAGAAAAGAAACTGAAATCAGACGCTCAACTCTGTTATACCCTCTTCTGTTACTTACATAATGGTCTTACCATCTATCCCTAGGCACTCACTTACTCAGTTCAGTGTTCCATCGGCACCTTCAACTCAAAACTAATCCAACAAACACTCACCTAACCCCTGTACCTAAACTGAACACAGCTGAAACCGAACTCTGTTGTTAAGTTTTCTGCTATGGATTTCTTTTGATCTTTAGTCTGTTTTCTGGTTTGTCATTACTTTGTATTCCAACTGCCCCCACGGTACTCACCTATTTAGCTAAGTGGTCTTGTCACATTTCAAACTCAGAAACTACCTAAGACACCCTGTTAGTTCTACAGAACTATTTTATACCGAGACTGCAACCAAGTGCAAAACTGAAACAGAAAGCTAACCCAAAGCTGATAAAACTGAGATAAGACCTGGTTCTACTTTGTCTTTCTATTTGGTCCCTTGTTTTGGTTTCTATTTCCCCCAATCTATTTAGCTCCCTAGTTAAGGGCCTTAGCATAGTTTTAAAATCATCAACACAGACCTAAAACAATACAAGTTAGCTACTGGAACTGAAGTAGAACAGAAAATGAAATCGGTGTATCTGGTTTCTATTCTCTGAAGTTGTTTTCTGTTTTTCTTTTTTTTGTTCCTTGTTCTTCAACATTCTCACATTTAGAGACTTCGCCAGGTGTGTTTATAATGTAGTGGATGCATTATTAACTCAATATCCTTCCCCAACAGTGATAATACCGAGGACCATGTTACAGGATTGGAATAATAAACAATTGAATTCGACACATGGATTATCTATGTTTTTTTTTTTCTGATCAGGCAGTAGTTTAGGAGTAGCTCACCAGTTTAACACCCTAGCTGTCACTCCTTGGTGATCCTGGCACACTACAATACTCCTGCCCCTTGGTTATTCGACAGCAGCTGAGAAATATTTCTCAGAGATCAGGTTTGATAGGTCAGAGGCAACAATGAATGAGGTAAAGAGGAGAATTTGTTTTAGCAGTCTTACCCTCTAGCTATGTTTCCAGCAGGAATTTAACGCCACTAAATCAGGAGATGTCCAAGCACAGCCTGGGGGAATGCACGAGGTGGTTACACCTGAAAAGAGCAAGAGAGTTGAGTGCAGAAAATGACATTGTTTGGCATCAGGAAAATCGGGAAATAGGCCACAACAGGATGGCTTCCTGATTTCACCTTGGACAGATTCTCGAACCCCATGGTTGCAGGCACTTGATGGTTTATTCCTGGAGGACAAAGTGTAGAGATAGTTAGAGGAGTTATGTGACAGATCAAGAAGGGAGTGTCCCAGGGGTATTTCTCGATTAGGAATGAGCAAGAAGAGCTAGAAGAACATGGAGCTATTTGTGTGAGAAGAATCAGAGGGAGATGAGGGAGTTTCTGATCGGCAGGAGCATGTGCATGCCAGAAGAAAAGAGACTTGGTCTATATGCTGATATGCTCATGCATCAAACAGCACAAGGCACAAGAGGAGTAGTGCTTCCAATTCACAAGAGAATGGTGTGGGAATTTGGAACGCCCACTCTGATGCACCAGAGTTGTCCCCCCCCCCCCCCTGACTACTTTTACAGACTTCAAAATGGTATCAAAACAGTAATGGAATCTTAGTAAGTTCGTGAGCTGTTTGCGCCTTAATATTCAACTAGGCAGGAAGGTATGGGCTTGACTGTTCCCTTCTTTTTTTTTTGACCAGCGACACAGCAGTACAACTGAGGAGTACGGGTTTGTATGTCTTGCTTTGTTTCTCTGTTCCAGATTGTGCGCATGCACAGTAGTAAGGAGGCCCAATTAGCTATGTTGTGGGTGTGGATTTTAAAATCGGAAAGGATGCGACGAGGTGGGTTAAGGGTGAGGAGCACGTGAAGGTTGGGCACCAATGTGCTGTGTGCTGCTCGCAAAGGGAACAAGAGAGTATGACGTTGCTGGGTACATGTCGGTAATGGGGAAGAAAGAGTGACTACTGCAGTACATCTTATTCTTCTTGCTTTTCGGTAGCTAACTAGTAATATTAGATTGGTGTGGGTTATTGAATTCGAGCATAGCTCCACTGGTTACAACCTTTATAAGGTACACGAGAGGTCTCAGGTTCTAGCCTCACCGGGAGCGTCTTTGCTCCCTTTTTTCTTTCTTTTTATTTGAATAAGTTATATATGTGTACTTATATATATGTGACTATATATTATTTCGTGTAGTTATTATTATTATTATTATTTCTTTTGTTACGAAGTTAGGTGACGACATTGTCACTTATTTACAACATTACAATATCATAACGTAACTGTAACACCCCTACTACACACATAACTTTACTTGGAATCGCAGCGGAAAATAAACAACTAAACGGTAACTAAACGATTGGTGCTACAATGCCGTCAACCACCCACGTGGCTAACAAGGCTGAATAAATACAATTGTACCGGTCTGATGATCAGACTCCCGAGCATAGCACTAATAACCATATATATACATCAACATAATACCGAGTATTTACATAAATCCTTCACTGTATACTCCACTGTAAACCATCATAAACAAGTGTATGACACGCCACGGGAGCACAGGCGCAACCCGGGCAACATCCAAAGTACTCCAAAAGTAAACTACTCTCTAGGATCTAGAGCCACTCTGCTTCTTCGATCCTCATCCTGCAATAAAATATGGAGCCCCCGAGGGGGTCAGCACCTTTGCTGGTATGGCTAACGCGCAGCCCATCGGCTACCGGGATACGCGCAACCAATTGTCATGATGACATGGTATTTATTTTAAAACACACAACACATACATATATAACATAACATGGGTATTGTACACATCATAACACACATCACAAACATACAATTCCTTTTAGGAAGAGAACCAACACAGTTAGTCCCCATTGAGAGCTTAGAGAATGTTGCCATGCTCATACTTAGCTCGTTACATAACTCGTTACCGTCCGGTTAGGTTGGACAGTTAACTTAACACAAGGTGCCTCGGATATAGTGATCCAAGCACACCGAAACAAAACACATAGTATGCCCCTGTGGCCCGACGTGAGTCAGTAAAATAGCCTTGGTTAAGCTAAAGGGAAGGTTAGAAACCAAATTGGAAACTTAACCATAACATACAGAGAGAATCGAACCGGTTATGACATCGACTCCCATACTCACACGCGTGGCCGGAACAGACCGGACTCCTCACTTCCCCCGTTAGCCCTTGTTAGTAGTTCATCATTGAACACAACAAACAATTCACAATCATAGGTCAAGTCTTGTTAGACTCACACAAGGGAAGAGAGAGTCATACTCAACAACATAATGATATTTAACAACGGTAAACTCTTTACATGGTTTAATCTTACAAAGTCATAAACATACAGAAAAACAAACAACACACAAGCCGGTGTAAACCGGTAGGCAACAGACTGCAAGAAAACCATACCTCGGTCCTTGCCTCGACTGGTTCCACCTTGGAAGAATCCTAAACACATTAGTAACGTCGGTTAATTAACGCACTAGTCCATTGTTAACATTATCTACTCAACACTACTAGTTTATTTTTATTTTACACTTATTACAACTTTTCATCCTTTTAATTGCCTTTAAAACCCACCTAACATGTCTTACTTAACCTCATAATATCATTACTAACCTACTACCATTTTTAGATAACAATTCCCATCTTAAAACAATAATTTTTGGTCCACATAATGGCCTGTCCGAACTTGTGTCCGAGCTTCCAAGTTCGGACACAAGCCGTGATTTTAGACAGAAAACAGACACACGTCCAAACTTATGTCCGGACTTCGGAAGTTCGGACGTGAGCCGAGAAAAATTTTAGACAGAAACCCTTGCGTCCGAACATGTGTCCGGACTTCCCAAGTTCGGACACAGTTCGAGGATAATTCTAAGGATGGGTGGGTACGTCCGAACATGTGTCCGGACTTCCCAAGTTCGGACACTGTTCGCGAGTGAGAATTTCTTTACCCAACAGGGCCTGTCCGAACTTCCACATCCGGACGGAAGTTCGGACAAGGCATTATTCTCCAATTTCTAAGCCTTTATACACTTAACCAAATTTCCCAAAGCCTCCAACACTCATAGTATCTTTCCTTAAGTTTCTAAGTGATACTCCTTGCCTATTCCAATCATTATTCCTAGATATTTCTTCCACACAACATCATTACTTTAACATCATTTCTTACAAACTAAACTCCTTAAGTCATTCTTGAAATCCCTTTTCCTAAGCTTACACTTCCTCCTTATTTTACCAAAGTTTGCCTAAGCCTTCATCTAAGTCCAAAATGACTTTGGTACATACTAAAACCTCAAGATCATGCCTAAGTCCTTATTACACTCTAGAACACTTCCTAGTTCATCAAAATTCCTTTACAACATCTTGAACTCCTTATGCATTTTCTAAATTTCGACATAGTTTCTCCTAGCATTTTGTTACACCTTAGCACATTATTTTCATCATTAATCATCCTAGAACACTAAGAACACCAAGAACACTTTCTTACACAACTTCACCAAATTCACACTACATCACAATATAGTGCATAACTTAAATTGCATGGCACTTAGGCCCTTAAAATGCATGGCTCTTAGGCCCTTAAAGTGCTTAAATCATAAACACTGAATTTCCACAATATAAATGCCTTTAACCTGCGAATACACTCAACAACACATATGTTATTTTACTAGTCTCTTTGAGAACATTTACTAGGTCATTCACCATTTGCTCTTTAGGTAGTTTTAATAAGCATTTATAAGCTCATTTCTCCTAAGGCATTAAACAACATTAAGTTAGTAGATTTACCTCTTTTTCCAACACACTTCCTTCTTGTTTCCTTACAAAACCGTATGGTATTTTGATTCCTTGTCAAGTTCTAGACAATATACAAACATTATAATGAGTATTCAAGCTATAGGCTTCATCTCATTGTAAACCCTAATTTGACA
Organism: Limonium bicolor; assembly: GCA_023374045.1. NCBI lineage: Eukaryota > Viridiplantae > Streptophyta > Magnoliopsida > Caryophyllales > Plumbaginaceae > Limonium > Limonium bicolor. The sequence continues at coordinate 52,210,743 of CM041781.1, forward strand.
TTGTTTCAAAAACATTAATGTAATTGTTTTACCTTGATCTTTGAAGAGAGTTTGAATATATAACAAGAGAGGACTCCACCTAGTCCATGAAGAGTTGAAATGAAGCTAGAACAAAGTCACACAAAGAGCTATATCAATGTGTATTTTCGGTTAAGGTAAAACATGGAGGAAACATGATTTTTCTTTGAGATTCCTTACCTAGAAGCAAAGGAGATCAACAATATGTCAAAATACAAGCTCAAGCTCCTTCAATGGTGGAACACCTTGGCACCGAAATGGAGCTCTTGGAGTTTTGAGAAGATAGGAATGAAGAGCTTGATGAGAGGAAGAGATTGGTGGTGTTTGTTTTTGATTTGGACAATGAGCAAGATTTAACAAGTGGTCAAAGTGGGAGTTTCCATGGTGATAGTGGTATTACCGAGAGAGAACAAGGAAGAAGGAAGAAGAGAGGTGGGAAATCGTGTGAATGAAGGAAAGAAATGAGAGTGAAGATAGAATTTGCTTTAGGAGATATTTATGCTTATAAAGTAAAAAGTAAGTTAATTAATTAGTTTTCTTTACTTACTTATTATTATCAACTAAAGAGTGGTGAGTCACACACTTAGAAAACCGGCCCCCTTTATTAGTATGAGGGCATTTTAGTCTTTTTTGTCAATTTAATTACTTAATACAACATATGTTATAAACTAGCTTGTAAAAGTTACTATTCACCTAAACAAGGCACTTAGAAGTGAAATTTTTGATTTCCCATTAATATAGCCACCCAAATGTGATACTATATAGTACACATATATATTTAAGAGTAATGATGGACATTTAGCCATTCAAAACTCATTTACAAGACAATTTTTCAAAAATGTGCTTTAAGGCTCCTTAAAGCACATTTTGTGTTAAACTTGTTTTCAAGCTTGGTTTTCTTTGGTAATTGGTTTAATATGTTCATTAGTATATAAATGAGGTCTTGGTAAGCTCATTAGGCCTTACCCAAGTTTATCCCAAGCTTAGAGCACATTTGGCTCTTATTGACTTTAAAGCACATTTGTGTTTCCTTTTGTTTAAATTTGTTTACTAAGGTTTCTAAGACTCTTTTTAGCTTATTACACCCTATTTAGGTGTTTTTAAACAACATAACTAGGTTTGGGGTATTTCAATCTACCCCCCTTAAAAGAACTTTGTCCCCAAAGTTCCTACTTCCACATAACCAAAACATTAGAACATGAGAACACATATCAACAACACTTCTATATCACATTCTATATCACATTAACAACATCTTTACATCATATCGGACACATGGTCCAAACAACAAAACATCACAACATCATTCAGACTCAGCGGTCTGTAACATTAACAACATGACAATACAACACAGACAATGTATTCAAATACATGTCATACACATAACCGAAACGGCTCTACCCCCCTTAAATAGGGTACGCCCCGTACCCTATACATACAAATACTAAGAAGTAAACAACGACGGGTACTTCGCCTTCATCTTATCTTCCAGCTCCCAAGTGGCCTCCTCAACGTCCTGGTTAGACCAGAGAACCTTCACCAGTCTCACAGACTTATGGCGAGTGTCTCGAGTCTTAGTGTCCAGAATCCGTACCGGAGTCTCCACTGATCGCATGGTCGGCTCTAAAGTTAGCCTTTCAGGCTGAAGTACATGAGACGGATGAGACATATACTTCTTCAACTGGGACACATGAAATACATCATGTACCTTGCCCAGCTCGGCGGGTAAGTCAAGTCTATAAGCTACCGGGCCGATCCGCTCCGTCACAACATAAGGCCCCACATATTTTGGGCTTAACTTGCCTTTCTGGCCAAAACGAAACACTCCCTTCATGGGGGATACTCTCAAAAATACCTGATCGCCCACGGCGAACTCCAGGTCACGTCGGCGCACATCTGCGTACGACTTCTGTCTATCCTGAGCTGCTTTCATATTAGCCCTGATCTGGCGAACTTCTGCCTGAACTTGCTCAAGATACTCTGGTCCTATAATGACCGTCTCACTCGATTCATCCCAGCATAATGGCGTGTGCGGCATGGTCTACCGTACAATGCCTGGAAGGGAGACATCTTGATCGATGCATGATAACTGTTGTTGTAACTAAACTCGATCAGATGTAACTTATCAATCCAGCTGGTCTGAAAGTCAAGTGCACATGCACGTAGCATATCCTCAAGTGTCTGTATGGTGCGCTCACTCTGACCATCGGTCTGTGGGGTGAAACGCTGTGCTCAATTTCAGTTCAGTACCAGTGCCTCTCGTGTAGACTTCCAATATCTGGATAAGAATCTGGTATCTCTGTCAGATACAATCGTTTCCGGAACCCCATGATGTCTTACAATCTCTTTGTCGAAGAGCTCTGCAATCTTAGCCACTTTCCAGGTGTCCTTCATCGGAATGAATCGAGACACCTTGGTCAGTCGGTCTACCACACCCAAATCATATTCAGACCTCCCCTTGTAGGCGGAAGCCCTACTACGAAGTCCATAGATATGTCATGGAACTTCCACTCCGGCACTGGCATTGGCTGCACCATACCACCAGGCCGTCGGTGCTCAAACTTGACCTTCTGACAAGTGAGACACCTCAACACATAGTCATTTACATCCTTTTTCATTCCAGCCCACCAGAAGTATCTTTTCATACCTTTATACATCTTTGAAGCTCCGGGGTGAATCGAAGTAGTAGAACAATGGGATTCACTCAATATGCGCTCCTTCAACTCAGCGCTACTCCTGGGTATACACAATCTGCCATTAAGCCTAATCAGGTCATCATCGTGGAGTCTGAAGTCGTACTTCTGACCCTCGAATGTGCCATCAATAAGCTTCTGTCTAATTCCATCATGTACTGATCCGTCATCTGAGCACTCCGCACCTCTTCAACCAAGCCAGTATGAGAGACTAGCGAATGGAGAGAGTGTGCTCGGCGACTCAATGCGTCAGCTACCACATTTGCTTTACCCTCCTTGTACTGTAAATTGATGTCATAATCGTTCAGAAATTCAACCCACCTTCTTGCCTCATGTTCAACTCTTTCTGAGTGAACAAGTACTTTAAACTCTTGTGGTCAGAATAGATCGTCACACTTACCCCATACAAGTGATGTCGCCATATCTTCAGTGCGAAGACAATGGCCCCCAATTCTAAGTCGTGGGTAGGGTAGTTCTCCTCATGCTTCTTCAGCTGTCGGGAGGCGTAAGCCACGACCTTCCCGTGTTGCATCAACACACAACCCATACCCCTGCCTGATGCGTCGCAATAGACCTCAAAACCATCTGGACCGTCTGGTAATGTCAGAACCGGTGCAGATGTCAGAGCATCCTTGAGACTCGCGAAAGCCCTCTCACAGTCGACTGTCCACTCGAATGGTGCATCCTTCTTCATCAAGGAAGTCATCGGCTTCGAGACACTGGAGAAGTCCTTCACAAATCTCCTATAGTAACCCCCAGACCGAGGAAGCTCCTGATATCGGTAACTGTCTTCGGCCTAGGCCAGGTGCGCACTGCATCTATCTTTGCCGGATCAACAGCGATCCCGGCCTCAGAAATCACATGTCCAAGGAATGATACTTGGTTCAACCAAAATTCACACTTAGAAAATTTAGCATACAACTGGTTCTTTCTCAATGTTTGTAATACATCTCTCAGGTGGCTTTCATGCTCACCCCTGGATTTCGAATACACAAGTATGTCATCGATGAAGACTACCACTGATTTGTCCAACTGATCTTGGAACAAACGGTTCATTAAGTCCATGAACTTAGCTGGTGCATTTGACAAGCCAAACGGCATAACTGTGAACTCATAATGCCCATACCTAGTTCTGAAAGCTGTCTTTTCTATATCACTGTCTCGGATGGCAATCTGGTGGTATCCGGAACGTAAGTCTATCTTGGAGAATACTGATGCTCCCTTAAGCTGATCAAATAGATCGTCGATGCGTGGTAAGGGGTAACGGTTCTTCACCGTCACAGCATTCAGCTCCCGATAATCAATACATAGGCGGAGGCTACCGTCCTTCTTCTTCACGAAGAGGACCGGCGCTCCCCATGGTGAAACACTAGGGCGGATAAAGCCCTTGTCGAGTAGGTCTCTCAGCTGCTCCTTGAGCTCTGTCATCTCTGCTGGAGCCATACGGTAAGGTGCTTTCGCAATGGGTCCGGTGCCCGGAACTAGATCAATCTCAAACTCAACCTCTCGTGCTGGCGGCATGCCCGGCAGTTCCTTAGGAAATACATCAGGAAACTCCGACACTACCGGCACATCTGGGCTAAACTCAGGGTCTCTCTCTATGTCCTGAACATAGCAGAGGTATACATCACTCCCTCGTCGTAACTCGTGATACATAGCCATGGCGGTGATGATCTGAGTCGAAGGCTCCCTGGGCCTCTGGCGGTAAGATATGGTAACCCCAGATGGACTCCGAAGAAGCAGTCGATGCTCGGCACACAGGATTCTGCCCTTGTGCCGCTCCAACCAGTTCATCCCGACAATCACATCAAAGCCTAGTCCGTCGAACTCTATCAAGTCGATCGGAAACTCTTCACCCCTGATTTGTACAATAGCACCTCGGTAGTAGCGGGTACATCTGATCCGCTCTTTCGACGGGAGAGTGACCACGAAGTCCGGCATCTCTTCACCGTCTAACCCCAGCCTCTTCGCAAATGATAGCGAAATGAATGTGGTGAGGCTCCAGAGTCGAACAAGATCGATGCATCCACGCCATTCACTGGAAAGGTACCGGTGAGGATTGTGCCGCTCTTGCCGGCTTCTGCCTTATTGCAGACACTCAGTATACCTCCCGTTCCGAGTGCACAGCCTAATTCATTGGCAAACTAATAAGTATTGGGTAACAACACGGTTGATATGATTCAAACAACTCCACTTTATTCATTAACACACTCTTTTTACAACATTCATTGGCTTATACTGTCGCCATAATTCACACTTACAACATCCTTAATACATACTGTTTATCACATAATTATACAAGGCTTAAAACTGTCTGAAGGTCAAATTCAAACGTCCGGGTTTCATGTGTGTGGCATTGATCACTGCCGACGGTGCGGTGTTCAGTTTGATCTTTCTGATGCCATGGTATAGCATCCTTGATTGCCCACCCATGATTAGTACATCTCCCGATTTCAGCAGTAGCTTCTTTGCGAGGTCAGCACGCTTCTGCTCGCCATACACAAACACTGCGGTATCACCAATGGACCAAGACACCACGGGTACTCCCTTACTTAGAGACTCGGGTGACTCGTCCTTGTCTTGGTGTATACCTAACCGTCCACCTTTCTGGTAGAAGTTCACAATACATAGATCTGCTTTTACACTTGGAATTGATTCCGTTTCAACCTGTTGAGCAATTCCCACGGCGTGGTTAACGACCGCATGGAACTCCCTGGTATACTTGATACTGTTGCTCTGTGGCTCCCATCTTCAGCTCGAACTTCTTGATATGACTTGGTGTAAGGGTTCCAGTCCTTACCCATGCACATCATCTTCAATGCATCCTTGCTCCGTTCGGGTATTCGGGTGTGTAAAACCCTCCTGGTTTTGCTCCAAGTTCGTCGCATCGTCTGATGATATGGATTTGTGCCTCTGGTGTCAGGTATCCGTTTAAGAGTATCATACCTAGCTGGATGACCTGACATTGCTCCATGGAAAGCCGGTGATGTTGATGGTGGTTTCTTCAGGGTTTGGTGTGGGTGGGATTGGATAACATATATTGAAGTTCCTTTAAGTTTAGAGTACTCTAATTAGGTAAATCTCACACTATACTTTATTTATTACTCACATGATGTTTACTTAAACTCACTCACACTCATGCATGAAATGCGGTATGCAGACACTTATTTCATTCAACAGTTTAGGCGGTACCTGGTCTAGAAGAGGGCCCTGGCGCCTCAGACCGGTCCACCACGTTCAGGGTGGCCTTGTTGGACCCCGACCCCTTCCCCTTCTGGGACTCCGTGTACCTCTGATCTGGGGGTGGCTGGTTCGCCATCTTCTGGCCATCGGTGGTCGCAGTGGCCTTACCCTTCCATTGCCCCTTGGGCCTGTGTTCCTACTGTTGGGTTCTGCCAGCATTCATGATCGCGGTGACCGATCTTCTTACAGTACCGGCACTGAACATCGTTACCCTTGCAGTCCTTGCCGGGGTGGTCTCCGTTGCACCACTTGCAGTAATAGTGGCGCTCCGGTCCAGAGCCCGTGCTAGCTGCTATCACAATATCACCATTAATACTTGTTTCACAACTTATTAACATATACTCTAACTTATCACACAGGATTAGACAATTACCCTTAGGTGGGTAAGAACGTAGGGGCTTGGCCGCATACGCATAGGTGAGCTGCAGAGGCTCCTCAGCAGTGGTGGTCTGGGTCTGGCCCTTGCCACCTTGTTGCTGTCCTTTCTGGGACTGGGGGTATGATTCTTTCTTCTTCTTCCCTCCCCACTGCCCTTGCGTGCCTTGACCCTCGTTCTGAGCCTTGCGCTTGAGCGCACTCTCCTCGTCCCTCAGACGGACGGTGATCTCCACAATAGCAGCGGCATGATAGCACTCCTATATTTAGGGTGTCAGTTATGCCCCGCCAAATAAACTCACAACACATTAACACATCGTACACACTTATTCACATTACACTGTAGTTTCCTTTACCTGCAAGGTGGTATATCCAGTAGGCCCCATGCCGTAGCGTAGGCGATAGTTCAGTCCGTTGTAGAAACGGTTCACAAGGATCCGGTCTGAGTAACCCAGATCCGGTAGCAGGTGGATAAGTCCGATGAAGGCTGAGTAGTACTCATCTACCGTCATCTTATCCCCTTGTCTCAGATTATCCAACTCCAGGCGCTTGGCCTCTTGCACATGTATAGGGTAGTATTTGGCTCGCAGCAGAGCCGTGTACTCCCTCCACTGAAAGGTCGGGTCAGCAACTCTACCCTCGCGCACAAGCTTTCACCAGTTTTGTGCCGAGCCTTCAGTAGTAAGCAGCAAGTCGTACCTTGACCTGCTCAGGTGGTGCTAGGGTTTCGAACGCGGTCTCCATCTCGGAGATGTATGCCTCGAGCTTACGGGGATCGGTCTCCCCACTGAATGAGGGCGGCCTCAGATCAGCCAACGCCTTGACCCAATTGGTTTCTCGTGGCGGTGGTGGTGGTGGCTGAACTCCAGGCTGTCGCCCTTGCTGTATAGCAGCAACTAAGTCGGGTACCAGCTGAGCTACGGCGGCTGCAACTGCCTCAGCCATGGTCTGTGCCGTAGTATCATCACCCTGGTCACCCATACCTCCAGTACCGCGCCCGCGGCCTCTACCTCGTGGTCTACCTGCCATCTGTATTTATATGGACATCACATTAGCATTATGCTTGCACACTTATCGGTCCAACGATTGTAACGCTTCCCGATAACAAAGGTATCTCCACACTTAGTTAGTGGTCAACCTTTCCAAATCTGTTCACTAGGTATCTGTAGTTAGGTTTCCTAACTCGGTATATCCCTAAGCTCGGTATCTAGTCATCAGAGCGATACTTCGCTCTGATACCACTTTTTGTAACACCCCTACTACACACATAACTTTACTTGGAATCGCAGCGGAAAATAAACAACTAAACGGTAACTAAACGATTGGTGCTACAATGCCGTCAACCACCCACGTGGCTAACAAGGCTGAATAAATACAATTGTACCGGTCTGATGATCAGACTCCCGAGCATAGCACTAATAACCATATATACATCAACATAATACCGAGTATTTACATAAATCCTTCACTGTATATCCATTGTAAACATCATAAACAAGTGTATGACACGCCACGGGAGCACAGGCGCAACCCGGGCAACATCCAAAAGTACTCCAAAAGTAAACTACTCTCTAGGATCTAGAGCCACTCTGCTTCTTCGATCCTCATCCTGCAATAAAATATGGAGCCCCCGAGGGGGTCAGCACCTTTGCTGGTATGGCTAACGCGCAGCCCATCGGACCGGGATACGCGCAACCAATTGTCATGATGACATGGTATTTATTTTAAAACACACAACACATACATATAAACATAACATGGGTATTGTACACATCATAACACACATCACAAACATACAATTCCTTTTAGGAAGAACCAACACAGTTAGTCCCCATTGAGAGCTTAGAGAATGTTGCCATGCTCATACTTAGCTCGTTACATAACTTGTTACCGTCCGGTTAGGTTGGACAGTTAACTTAACACAAGGTGCCTCGGATATAGTGATCCAAGCACACCGAACAAAACACATAGTATGCCCCTGTGGCCCGACGTGAGTCAGTAAAATAGCCTTGGTTAAGCTAAAGGGAAGGTTTAGAAACCAAATTGGAAACTTAACCATAACATACAGAGAGAATCGAACCGGTTATGACATCGACTCCCATACTCACACGCGTGGCCGGAACAGACCGACTCCTCACTTCCCCCGTTAGCCCTTGTTAGAGTTCATCATTGAACACAACAAACAATTCACAATCATAGGTCAAGTCTTGTTAGACTCACACAAGGGAAGAGAGAGTCATACTCAACAACATAATGATATTTAACAACGGTAAACTCTTTTACATGGTTTAATCTTACAAAGTCATAAACATACAGAAAAACAAACAAACACACAAGCCGGTGTAAACCGGTAGGCAACAGACTGCAAGAAAACCATACCTCGGTCCTTGCCTCGACTGGTTTCCACCTTGGAAGAATCCTAAAACACATTAGTAACGTCGGTTAATTAACGCACTAGTCCATTGTTAACATTATCTACTCAACACTACTGTTATTTTATTTTACACTTATTACAACTTTCATCCTTTAATTGCTTTAAAACCCACCTAACATGTCTTACTTAACCTCATAATATCATACTAACCTACTACCATTTTAGATAACAATTCCCATCTTAAAACAATAATTTTTGGTCCACATAATGGCCTGTCCGAACTTGTGTCCGAGCTTCCAAGTTCGGACACAAGCCGTGATTTTAGACAGAAAACAGACACACGTCCGAACTTATGTCCGGACTTCGGAAGTTCGGACGTGAGCCGAGAAAAAATTTAGACAGAAACCCTTGCGTCCGAACATGTGTCCGGACTTCCCAAGTTCGGACACAGTTCGAGGATAATTCTAAGGATGGGTGGGTACGTCCGAACATGTGTCCGGACTTCCCAAGTTCGGACACTGTTCGCGAGTGAGAATTTCTTTACCCAACAGGGCCTGTCCGAACTTCCACATCCGGACGGAAGTTCGGACAAGGCATTATTCTCCAATTTCTAAGCCTTTATACACTTAACCAAATTTCCCCAAAGCCTCCAACACTCATAGTATCTTCTCCTTAAGTTTCTAAGTGATACTCCTTGCCTATTCCAATCATTATTCCTAGATATTTCTTCCATAAACATCATTACTTTAACATCATTTCTTACATACTAAAACTCCTTAGTCATTCTTGAAATCCCTTTTCCTAAGCTTACACTTCTCCTTATTTTACCAAAGTTTGCCTAAGCCTTCATCTAAGTCCAAAATGACTTGGTACATACTAAAACCTCAAGATCATGCCTAAGTCCTTATTACACTCTAGAACACTTCCTAGTTCATCAAAATTCCTTTACAACATCTTGAACTCCTTATGCATTTTCTAAATTCGACATAGTTTCTCCTAGCATTTTGTTACACCTTAGCACATTATTTTCATCATTAATCATCCTAGAACACTAAGAACACCAAGAACACTTCTTACACAACTTCACAAAAATTCACACTACATCACAATATAGTGCATAACTTAAATTGCATGGCACTTAGGCCCTTAAAATGCATGGCTCTTAGGCCCTTAAAGTGCTTAAATCATAAACACTGAATTTCCACAATATAAATGCCTTTAACCTGCGAATACACTCACAAAACACATGTTATTTTACTAGTCTCTTTGAGAACATTACTAGGTCATTCACCATTTGCTCTTTAGGTAGTTTTAATAAGCATTTATAAGCTCATTTCTCCTAAGGCATTAAACAACATTAAGTTAGTAGATTTACCTCTTTTTCCAACACACTTCCTTCTTGTTCCTTACAAAACCGTATGGTATTTTGATTCCTTGTCAAGTTCTAGTTTAATACCCCGGATCTAAAAATGGTGATTAAATTACTCTAATAAAATTATTAAGGGCCTAATGGTGCTAAAGAGTATTGGTAAAAAGAATAAAACCAAAAAAAAAAAGAGAAAACGCTTGAAAAGCGAAAAACGCTAAAATGCGCGTTAAATGAGTGTAAGAGATATATGATCTCGAGAGGGTCCGAGATGGATTTCCTAAGGCTTAGTTAGGCCTAATTAGTATACGGGAATGATTCCCGAAGAAAACGGATCCAAATAATGGATTAAAACGCTAATTAAGCATAAAAGCACGTTTTTCGAGAAAACCCGAAAACGTGACTTTAAGTGGTCAAATGGACCCGTAAAAATTATAGTTGATTAAATAACTATAATTAAGTATTAATGGAAGCTTAATAGCCATTAAAAATAAAGAAACAAGAAAAATCCGAAAAAACGGGCCCGGTTGGTGAATAGTGCTAAACCGGGAAAATAACGAGCGTTTCTGTAAAAAAATGGAAAACGCTACCAGCAAGTATTTTGTGTGGGGCTAATTTTAATTAGTACACACACACACATTTAATTAGCTTGTTAGCTTATTAAGTCATGAGATGACAAGTAAATAAATAAAGCAAAAAGGTGAAATAGTAAAAAGTGATTACTTACCTCTCACCTCCTTTATTTCTTTCTTATTTCACGATTTGCCCAGCCTCTGGCTACCTTCTTCTTCTTCCTCTGCACACCATGGCGATTGTTAAGCGAACAAACAGTACCCATCTCCTCCTTCCATTATCTTGCTCCATTCTCCACCAAATCACACAAAATGGTACCGTTGGATTCCTCTTGTTGAGAGCAACATTTTCCACCCTTCAAAAACTTAAAACCCTCATTTTCATTTTCTTGACCGTAGCCTCTGTTGAAGTTTGAAGAGGTCTTTAGAGTCTCCTTCATCTCCTTAATACTCTAAGGTATAAATAAACTCAAGCTCTCCATCTTCTTGGCTTGTTCATGCAAAAATCAAAAATTGCCCACGTTGATATTTCCCCCATTTTTCAGACGGTTTTAGTCTTTAACAGAGGGGTGATATTTTGCTAGCCTTGCTATTCAAAGGTGGTACCCAAGAGAACAAGGTAACTCCTTAGTGTTAAAGCCCTAAACTAGTTCGTGAAATATTAGTTTGTGAGTTACGTGGGAAAATAAACAAACTTGTTATGTGTGGTTTGGGGTATGATTGTAGATAGCAATATATACCTCTGTTTGGTGTGGAAACAAGAAGAGAAAGAGAGAACCAGAGAAGGAGGAAGAAGAGAAAAGAAAACAGGGAACTAACAAGGTATTGAGCTTACCTTGAGATGGTTTTGTTCTCTGTAAAACATGTTTGAACGTAATATGACCATGAGTTAGGGTAGTGTTGGTACTACAATATTGTTTGTTGAATGGGGGAAGTTTTAATGTTGTTGGGGGTGCAAGACAAACTTAGAAACTGAGCAAGTGTTGAGTGAAAACAAAGTGGATGGGCTGCTGAGACGTTGAGCTTGAAACTGATACATATATATATATGTAAACTGTCGAATGCATATGTATAAAATGATGCAGGTTGAAACCGATTTGGGTTGTGAATGAATTAGTGTGAGGAGAATGTAAGATGATAGGGGGGAAACTATGGCAAATTTTACCTAAAAACTATGTCACTTAGGAGCTGTTAGCATTTGTGGAAGAGAATGAAAATGAATCAAAAGCAGGAGCAGCAGCTCGGTAGAACTGCAACAGAAGAAAGAAATGAAATAGTGAAAATGGTGAGATATCAGTAGGTTGAGAGAATTGATTTTGGTGAGGGATCTAGGTGAGTTAGATGCTTGGATAAGTAGTTAAACATGTAAGATGAACATTGGAAACCATTGGGAATTGATTAGAGGAAGAAGAGAATGAAACAGAGCATGGAAATAATTCCGTTCGTAGCAGACCATAGTTGGTCCGGGACCTAGGTCTTGAATAAAGGCCCGGACCAACCTTGCAAAATAACCGAGAGTGGTAATGCACTGAGGGTCCGGGACTTTACCTAGGAGTAAGGACCCGGACCACTAGACAGAACTAGTTCGAGTGCTCCACTACACCTGGTCCGGGACTACCTTAAGTATAAGGACCCGGACCACAACAAAAAACAAGCCGAGAGTTCTGAAATGAGTAGGTCCGGGACTTAGGACCTAGACAAAGTCCCGGACCAACACCCAAATTTCACCCGAGAGGAATTTAAATGGGCTGAAAGTTAAGGAATTGTTTGGGGGCGAGTATATGAGATGCCTAAGACCTAATTAATGATAATTAAGAGTCATTATAAGTAAAAACAAGCTAGAGTAAGAGTGAGAAGTAAGTAAAGAATGAGAATGAAATTGTATAAGTATGAATTAGCAAGTATGCAAAGTGAATGTTAATGATGTTATAAGATGTTAGGCCGTGTTTGGTAACATGTAAAGGCCTTAAGAAGTGTAAGATAGTGTTAGAAGTGTTTGAGAAGTGAGAACTCAAATGAACAAGAGTGAACCCAAAGATAACGGGATAACGGGGTAACTACGGGAATAACATTTAATTATGTTCCGTATGATCTTAGTATTAACAATAATGTTTGAAACATTATCAGAGAACCGTGCGTGACCCGAGCTTGGTGAGATGACACGGTAAAAGTAAAAACCCCGGTGAAAGGTATGATTTTCTCATGCCCCGTATGCTAACCGAGTTACTCTGATTGTGTGTTTTGTGCCGGCTTATTCAAGATTAAAGCATGAAAATAATCCCTTGATTGATTATGCATGCATTGTTGTATGTTGAATGAGCTAACATACTTGTATGCCGGTGTGGTCTAACTTAGTGCATAGACCGACTCTTAGTGAGTACTGATTGACTAGAAACCCGTTGAACGGGAAGTCACATAACCAATGGTATTATGCAAACACACACAAGCTATCGATTAAAGTTTAACGATAACACAAACATATGAACTCCCTAAAATGCGAGGAGATGTACGGGTTGAGTATATACCCGATAACGGTTAGAGAACCTTATTGAAACAATCACGAAATAAATATGAGTGGAGAGATAAATGAACCTCCATCGAGAGGATTGAAGTTAGTCCAATGGAGTGAATATATAACAAAGTAAAAGAGACCTAAGGGACTATGTGGTTCCCTTGAGACACGGTCGACCTCCTATATGAGGATTTTACCCGGTATAAGAAAATATCCTAATGTATAAGCATATGATTGTGAGGGTAACCCTTAAACCTAAGATTACCCGAATTTAAGTAAAATTCCCAAAGTCATTAGAAACGTCGAGAATGATGCTTCTAAACTAATATATATGATATTATTATGATAACTCCGAGAGAGGAGTGTATGGGAATGAGAGTAGTCCGAGAGTAGTCGGACCTAAGTAAAAGAGATAGGAACTAAGAGAGAGTTCCGTGAGCTAGTTGAACCTTCCCACCATGCTAGACCCAGAGTAGGGTCGAAACCGGGGAAGTAAGACTATGCTAGAAGCCATGAGTTTTGGCTTAAGTATATAAGAGTAACAAGCGTGACGTAGGAGACCTGTAGTGTCTCGAGAATCTACAAGAGCTTGAGTATGAATGACCCAAGAGTGTGGGTGAGATAATGAGTATAAATAACCCGAGAGGAAGGGTGAGTATATGAATGTGTAACCCGAGAGAATGGGTAAGTATGAGAATGAGTAGCCCAAGAGAATGGGTGTGTACACGAATAAGTAACCCGAGAGAGCGGGTGAGGTATCGAATAAGTAAACAAGGCATAGTGAGGAATAACCCTCAATGCCTAGGAGTAACCAGTTATCACTAACAACATTGTTATGTTAGTTAGGAATCGTGTTCCGTGATTGGATGTAGATTCCTTGTGTGATATACATATATATTGTATTGCCGTGATGCATGTTGTTTGATTAAAATGAACTCCATGTATATCCGACCCAAAGTAGTCGGCGTACCGCGGTTAGCACGCGGTATATGCGAATTTCATGCGCAGCGTAAGCTGACCCCCTAGGGGGAACGTTTTTAGTGTGCAGGTACTTGAAGCTGACCACCGTTCGAGAGAGTAGGACGGGGACAGTTATGAAGCGTGGGTAGTTAGATCTTAATTACTTATGCATTTGAATGAGGTGTAAGTCCGAGTATGTTATCGGCATCCGTATATTGTAGACTCGGTATAGTAGAGATATGAGTTGAGTATTGAATTTGTATGTAGTACTCGGTTGTTCCAGTCCATCAGACCGTTACTGTTTGTGAGTCAGGCCTGGTTAGCCACGAGGGTGGCTAACGGCGTTGTATCACCCTCTGTTGTATTTGAATTCCGCTGCGAGCTTAATGGTAAATTGTAACAGTTTAAGAGGTAATGATGAGATTAGCAGTTGGGGTGTTACATCTAGACAATATACAAACATTATAATGAGTATTCAAGCTATAGGCTTCATCTCATTGTAAACCCTAATTTGACATTGTTTCAAAACCATTAATGTAATTGTTTTACCTTGATCTTTGAAGAGAGTTTGAATATATAACAAGAGAGGACTCCACCTAGTCCATGAAGAGTTGAAATGAAGCTAGAACAAAGTCACACAAAGAGCTATATCAATGTGTATTTTTCGGTTAAGGTAAGAACATGGAGGAAACATGATTTTTCTTTGAGATTCCTTACCTAGAAGCAAAGGAGATCAACAATATGTCAAAATACAAGCTCAAGCTCCTTCAATGGTGGAACACCTTGGCACCGAAATGGAGCTCTTGGAGTTTTGAGAAGATAGGAATGAAGAGCTTGATGAAAGGAAGAGATTGGTGGTGTTTGTTTTTGATTTGGACAAATGAGCAAGATTTAACAAGTGGTCAAAGTGGGAGTTTCCATGGTGATAGTGGTATTACCGTGAGAGAACAAGGAAGAAGGAAGAAGAGAGGTGGGAAACCGTGTGAATGAAGGAAAGAAATGAGAGTGAAGATAGAATTTGCTTTAAGGAGATATTTATGCTTATAAAGTAAAAAGGTAAGTTAATTAGTTTTCTTTACTTACTTATTATTATCAACTAAAGAGTGGTGAGTCACACACTTAGAAAACCGGCCCCCTTTATTAGTATGAGGGCATTTTAGTCTTTGTTTGTCAATTTAATTACTTAATACAACATATGTTATAAACTAGCTTGTAAAAGTTACTATTCACCTAAACAAGGCACTTAGAAGTGAAATTTTTGATTTCCCATTAATATAGCCACCCAAATGTGATACTATATAGTACACATATATATTTAAGAGTAATGATGGATATTTAGCCATTCAAAACTCATTTACAAGACAATTTTTCAAAAATGTGCTTTAAGGCTCCTTAAAGCACATTTTGTGTTTAAACTTGTTTTCAAGCTTGGTTTTCTTTTGTAATTGGTTTAATATGTTCATTAGTGTATAAATGAGGTCTTGGTAAGCTCATTAGGCCTTACCCAAGTTTATCCCAAGCTTAGAGCACATTTTGGCTCTTATTGACTTTAAAGCACATTTGTGTTTCCTTTGTTTAAATTTGTTTACTAAGGTTTCTAAGACTCTTTTTAGTCTTATTACACCCTATTTAGGTGTTTAAACAACATAACTAGGTTTGGGGTATTTCAGTAACGTTACATACATGTACTTTCGTGTTCGTACATATATATATATATGTACTAGATTTAATTGTTCGTAAGTTATTTTATGTCCATATTATAAAAACGTGTTATGATTTTATACGTTTAATATTTAGGGGTGTTTCATCTAGACTTACTAATCCACCTCACACTTAGATGTAAAAGTATTTTACTCATTTTATTATGGTTTATATATTAAGAATATTTAGATGTAAACGTATTACATTTGTTTACCATTAATTATAGAATAAGATCTATTTGTACAACATTTTATGTAATCACAATTTTTCCTAAGTTTTAACTTATTAATTACTTAATCCCAATTTTAGATTTACATTCTGATCATTGACAAATAATACTATACATGTATTTTAATATGGTTTACATATAAACCTTGGAAATTCAAAGGTAACTCTTTAAGCCTAATTCATTACTATAATTTAATACCACCTCATATAATATTCTTTTATTGGTATTATGTAGGGGTTTAGTTTAACTTATTAATTCCTTCGTATTATATTTCCTATAAGGTATTTAATTTTATTATGTTTACTGTGTATATATTTATATATACTAGGATTTGTACAAAACATTATTTATGTAGTTTTATTGTATTTAATTATTTATATTAACTTTTACACACCTACATCCAAAATATGGTTAATAAAATAAAGTATTTTCCTTATTTTCAATTAAGTATATTAACTACCATATTATATAATTAATATAAATGTAGATTAATTTAGCTCCTTGATTTAACCTAAGTTACTACTTAATTCCCTTTTTAAAATGCGTAAAAATATATATTTTATTCCCTAGTTTAATTAAAAATATTAACTCCCATATAATATAATAAATAAAACGTAAAAATAATTATATTCCTTGATTTATATAAGTTTCCACTTAAATATGTATATATACATATATGTAAATAATTTCACTTCTATTAAAAACTAATACCTAAACATTTATAAACTTACTGTTATAAAGTGTTAATTTAGTGTTCCATATTTTTCCCAGCTTAAAAAGTTTATTAACAAACCATACTTTAATTTTTGGTTACATTAAAAACCATATATTATAAGTTATTCTTATGAAAAACTCATAAACACAATTTTTAAAACCATTTACCATTGCCCAAAAATTCCCAAATTTAATATACAGTAACTATAACATTTTAGACATATTAAAAAAATTTATTTCATAAAAATACCTTTTTAATTTAGTCAAATAATTCCAGAAACCCCGTAACTTGTAAAAATCATAACTTATGTTTAAAAACTCCAAAACCATAATAATTTACATCAAAATAAACTAGATTAAATAAGGAATCTATGGTTAAAATTTCAAGTCAAATACATTGGGAAGATATTTAAATTAACCCAACAAGTTAGGACTATTTACTGGAATTTTATAAACTTATAATAATTATTTAATAGCACGATCTAATCTCGGCCGTCCAAATCCTTTAAAGCGAGATTGACTCCCTGAACGCCGTGTTCTTCAGCGAACCCATATTCAATCCCGAGTACTAAATCTCCATTATCTCCTAATCTACAGAACGAAATCGAGTGATTCTTGTTTCTATAGTTTCGAAATCCGATTTCGGTTCTATTGATGCCAATTTCCCCAATTATAATACAGTATTCGTTGAGTTTCGAATTCAGTTCGAGGTTAGGGTTTATAGTGGATACAGAATACGATTCGGAAACAAATCCAACAAATTCTCCTAATCTATCACGCAATTGACTAAATTGGAACATGGGTTAGGCCGGTAACAAGATTTAGAATGACCATAACGGAGCAATTGATCGGAAACTTACCGGAGTTGTGCGAATTGAGTGATTTCGAATTTGGAAATCTGGAAAAATTCGAACTTTCGAGCAGTTCACGAGGCCAACTTTGAGGATCTATAACTAGCAGTAAAAATCGAGTTAGGATATGAATAAGGGCTCATTGGAAAAAGCAAACTTAGATCTACGTATTGATAGCAAGAACTAATCCTAACTCGTATCACACAGAAAGAAATTGAAGCTAGAAGTTGCGAGTTTACCTTGTGTTTTCTGGGAAGAAAACTGTGATTTTATGTGATGGTGAACCTGAGACTTTAGACACCTTTTCCTTCTAATCGGTTGAGAATTGGCTTAGGCCATAAACATGAAAGTTTTAGAGGAATTAGAGCTCTTCAAAACGAGCTAAAGAACATGGAATTTGGATGAGAAACGAAGAAGTTATGATTGACCGAAGTTACCTGTTCGAAGGGAGAAACTGGGACTGCAGTTTTGGTTTTTGCAGGGTGGCTACTTTGGCTCAGATTTCCGGTTGATCTAGAACGAGTTAGGGTTTGTGTGAGTTATGGTTGTTTAGAGGGAATGTAGGAGAAGGCAACAAAGAAGACGACACTCAAAAATTCTTTAAGATGAGAAAGTTATGAAGGTCACAAGATAGGTCAAAACCTGATTTTCAGTTCCAAAAATATAGGAGATAAATCTGTCTAAGTGGTGGGGGCGCGATTCCCGAGGCGGCGATGAGTCAGCAGTCCATGCCACGTCAGCCTTTATCAAAATTTTGGCTCTAAACTTCATTTGATCATAACTTTGGCTAGGACGATCCGTTTTTGACGTTCTTTTTATCGATCTTCATGGTTTTCCATAACCTATTTATTGGAATAGGTTTCATGGCCTGGTTTGACCATTCTCAAAAAGTCAACCCTAGCAAGGCTTAATAAGCTTTAAGGTTTCTAGAATTTTATATTGACTTTTAAGTTTCAAAACAATGTTCCAACACTTCCTAAAATCTTTATACTATAGTTGGAGTGTTTATAAATTTTCCCAAGATTTATTGACTTATAAATCTTATTATTAAATTCATAATACTATATAATAATATATAATAATTAAATATTTAATTGTGTTCTTTAGAGTTAAATAGGAGGAATCCCCTAAAATAATTTCCATAATTCCATATAATATTAATACTCATAATTCCATACAATAATTTAATATTCATAATTCCTTCTACTAATTTAACAGTCATGATTCCATATAATAATTCAATACTTAATAGTATTATTAAAGGTTTAATAAAGGAAATCCCCTAAATTAATTTAGGGGTATTTCAGAGTCAATGGTACTCCATGAGGTAGGAGTGTTCATTTATTTTAGATACAATTTGAAGTTAGCTTATGACACTAGTGGAAAAAGCTTTTATACCATCGTTATTTTGCTCAAAACCACGGTTGAAAACCGTGGTATATACCTCTGTCGCATATAAGAAAACTGAGTATAAATGACTGTTCAAAACCATCGTTTTAAATATGATCGAAAAACCACGGTTCTGGAACCGTCATTTAAAAGCTTCATTCGCGCGGATTTTACCGACATTATATGACGGTTATACATGAAATTGTGGTTTATTCTTCACTATAAATGACGGTCATAGTCATTAACCGTCATTTATAGTGAAGAATAAACTACGGTTTCATGTATAACCGAGCCAATAACCGTCATTTATAGTCTACGATTTTTTTTAAATCCTAGCATTCAATCTCGTGTGCGGCAGATGCAGCTAATCACTGATTTTTAATCTAATAGAGCGCAGACACAACAAAATGAAGAGGCCATGAGCATGTATGTGCCTTGTTTGCGAATTACGGTTGTAACTCATGAGTCAAGAAGAATGAAGAGGCGCAGTATGTTTCCGGTTCGCCAGTGGGTTGCAAAATTTTTGTGAGGTTTGAAGAGAATGGATGAGGCGCAGAGAAATGTTCCTTGTTCACCAGTTAGAGTTACAAAAATTACCATGAGTGAAGTTGAGGAAGAAACGCAGAGCATGTTCTTTGTTTGCCGGCGTGGGTTGCAAAATTACCGTGAAATATAGAGAATGTGGAAGAAGGCAGAGCATGTTCCTTGTTCGCCAGCGTGGGTTGCAAGATTATTGTGAAATCTAGAGAATGAAGAAGAGGCGCAAAGCATGTTCCTTGTTCACAAGTTAGGATTGAAAAAATTAACGTGAGTGAAGAAACCTGGAAGAGAGCCGCAAAGCATATGTTCCTTGTTCGCTAGTTTAGGGTTGCAAAAAATTACCATGTAAGAAGATATATAAAGAGAATAAAGAGAGGCGCGAGTTTTTAGCAGAAATTAAAATTCCCACTAAGACTATAAATGACAGTTCTGTAGAAAACCGTCATTTATACTCAGTGGCATGATACTATAAATGATGGTTCACCCAGAACCGTCATATATAGTATGTGGCGTAAGTGAGTATAAATGATGGTTCCCCCAGAACCGTCATTTATAGTCAGTGACGCGATACTATAAATGACGGTTCACCTAGAACCGTCATATATAGTCACTGGCATGACTGAGTATAAATGACGGTTCCCCCAGAACTGTCATTTATACTAAGTGGCATGATACTATAAATGACGGTTCACCAGAACCGTGACGGTTTGTAAATAACCATGGTTTAAAGGCCGTGGTTTAAGACATATTTTCCGGTAGTGTGAAATTCAATAATAAAATTTAGAGATAAAAATTTAGTGAGAAGGGAAATTTCAACCTACAAAGTTGTTGAACACTAGCTAGGTTTCAAATGGGACCAAATTGATAAGAACAAGGGCGATAGATATCAGCTGGTTCAAAACCTACCCACTACCGTAACTATAAAAAAAAGATATCAGCTATCTTCATTCTTTCTTTGTGCATATTTTCCTCACTAAACTGAATCTACAATCGGAGGCTAGCATCCGCTTATATACACGTAAGAATAAAGATCAATTACAAGACAGACTGAGTCTAACTCAGAAGTGAAACACCCTAAATTGCTAGGAATTAATATAGTGATCTTAGATCACTGTATAGTTGTAGCCAATGGGAATTACTTACTGGGAATTAAGTGTTAGTGTGTCGTCTCCTTATTACAATATCTCTAAGTGTTGACCCAATGAATATAATACCATGAAGTATATCATTTTCAGTAGACCATTCATGGCCATAAAATAGACAGCAAGGTCTAGCCAATTTATTCTTATACAACAGTCCATTCATTTCGGTTATCTTTGGACTCGGTTAGCTAGTTATTATCGTTTTGTCACTTCCTATTCCTATACCTCAATGTTGTCAATCCAACTAGACATTCCCTACACTTTATTGAGCTTTATTTCATGCTCAAAATCAAGCCAAACAAGGCTCCAAATCAGCCTATACTTTCCGCCCAAACTAATGGTGTTCAAACATGTAGCAATTGTCACACGTTACTTCTTGTCACATAAACTATCACATTGTCTTATATAATCCTAAGTATTATAATATCAAGTGAGACATCAGCATGTGGCCGATTTTTACATGATGAAACACTTCTAAATTAGCCATTAGACAACAAGTATAGTCCATCCATTATTTTACTAGGTAACATGCAACACTTGTACTCTCTTGTCATTTAATTAATGGCATTAGCATTTCTGGTTGGATTAAATAATTCCATGGCTGGAAACTAGCTTTGAGGTGTCAAATCTCTACATTCTTGGAGTTAACACCTGACCATAGTTTTAACATTCAGCCAAGACTACATTAGACTTCAATAAACAAACTTGCTGAAATGGGAATGCGAACCCTCTTGTTTGCATGTTGGTATTGGCTGGATGGGGCATTATTCATGCCTAGATCCTTGTCCTCTCATCCTTCCCAAAACTCCCATAAACATTCCACAAATACCAAGTAAATAATATAGCAAAGAATTGACATGGAAAGTAGAGCCAAGTGAGAGCACATGTTGCTGAAATGTTGTGCCAAGTGCAGATTTTTGTCCCCTCTTGTGCATGCTCTCGGTAATACCCCCTCCCATACCCACATGTTTCCACGTCCTACCTTGTTCCCTCATTTCCCTAACATCCTTAGTTGTTTTAGAAGGCATAGGTTGAGAGAAAACTGAAAGAAAAGAGAGATAAAAACGTGGTGAAGGGAGAGGAGAGAAAGAAGGAGTTTGAACAAGGAAAAATCTGCTGCTGTCTCCCTCCATTTCTGGTCCTATAATTCGTTTTTCATCCATTACCAAAGCTTTTTATTTCACCCAATCCCTTCCCCTGTGTGTCTAGAGGTTAGATCAAAAGAGAAACCAAGAAAAAGTCTTATAACAAGAGAGAAGAGAGCAAACCGTGAAGAGCTGCTGCTGCTGGAATATTTCTGCTGCTGCTGTTTGGTGCTGCATGCGCCAGCATAGGAAGGGGAGTTAGAGTCCATTTGCTGGAAGTGTTAAGAGGAGAAGGAGAGGTCTATTATCTGTAGGATTTCCAAGAAAAACTAACTAGTTATGGCTAGAGGAACTCAGGTAACTTTCATGTACAACAATGTTAGAAAACTAAAGAAATTCTTTTGTTGCTTTCGGTTTTTGTTTGGTTCTGGTTGTGTGTGATGTTTCTGTAATTTTTGAGATGTGTTATGGTTGATTATTAGAGGTTAAAACCCTCTACATTGCTTATGAATTTCGTGGCTTATGCAGGTGATAAGTTAAGTAGGAAGAGCAAAGGAAAAGTGACATAGAAAGTGCTTTAAGGTTGCATGTGCAACCGGTTTTTGTTGCTTATGTATACTGAGTATTATGTGATGTTTTTTTTTAAAGCTTGATTCTGAGGAAATGATGTTATTTTGTTGGTTATATGTTCAGGTCGAAATGGTGTCAAATGGGATAGGTTTCCTAGGCAAATAATAAGACAAAGTTAGTTATACATGTAAATGTACATTCGGATGTAAGGTGTGTTCTAGTAACCGTTGTGGAGGAGGTTTAATGAGTTAATGATTTCCTAAGATAGACAGAACCTTAGGTGATGAAATGGATAGGTTAAATATTTGGTTTTTGACACTTGTTTAGTGACTATAAGTTTGATGAAATATGGGTAGTTAACTAGGCGAGTTAATTAGAGAAAAACCTACCGTAAAACTTATCGGTGTTGGTCATGAAAGTTCTTGTTTGATTTGGTTTCTGGTGTTTTAATGAACACGGGGTCTTATACTGACCATAAGATGTTATATGACCATTGGATTCAAATAAAAGTTGTGATAACACTTAGACACACATAGGCGCACAATATGTGTTACTAAGGGATTTTGATCACTGTGATTGTGTTAATTTCAGTATGGTTGGTTTTTCTGTTTTTGTGGGAGACTATAATTTATGTGTGGTAAATATTGGGGTTCATACTGATTATATAAGGTGGGGTGACCACTTGGTGAAATTAAATTGGTGAAAATGCTTAAGCATACATAAACATACAAAATGGTTACTGTGGTGAGTATAATTACTGTTTTGAGTTGCTTCTGCCCACCAATTGTTGTGGCTGCTTATACTGACTTTACTTGATGTATTAAATTGTGGAATATGGTTCTGGACATGAGGAATGTGTTGGCCAATGTTGGCAATGTTTATCCATGGATTACTCCTACCAACGTATTGGAGTTTTGTGATGCCCTACTAATGTATTGGGAATTATTCTACCGCTCCTACCAATGTATTGGAGCTAAGCTACTATGATCTACTCTAGGGGATGATGACCTTTAGAGGGTGTGCACACTTAAGGACATAGAGTGAGGTGATATTTGTTCCGAGGGGTTTTTCTCTCGAGGTCCAGTGGTTATGATTATTTGTTCCAAGGGCTTGCCCGAGGTCCAGTGGTTGTGTGAGGTTGTTCGAAAGTATTTGTTATGTGGTGGAACTGGATACCTACTGTATTACCTACTGATTAAAGTTGATTTTGTGGTCTATGCTGTCTATTTTGTTTCTGGTTGGTTAACTACATGCCTTGGATTAAATGTAAATACAGGTAACGAAATACCGCAAGTTGTGTGGAATTGTTGTGTTTGTGATGAGTGGTTATCATAGTTGTATGAATTTGATAAGTTGATAACCTTGCTGTTATGAATATGCATTATTGGAGTTTTGCAAAGACAAAATGTATTTTACAAGTTGTTGTGGGAGTTACTCAATTTGCTGATTTGCAACTACAACCCCTTCCTTGTTTGTGTTTGGATTTATGGTTGCAGAGTAAGACAGGTATATGGCTGGCACCCTACTCAGAAGTGGAGCTGATTCATTGCCACTTCCTCTATGTTTATTTAGTGCGTAGTTTTTCCTTGGGAATGGGCGTCCGTGTTATAGTTGTTAGGAAGCCTCTTGTTCCTGCACTGTGTTACTATAAACTGCGCACCCAAGCTAGAATGAGGGTGTTACCGGGTAGAGGAGGTGCACAGGAGATTTAAGGGACTTAGAGGGCTCGCGTGTGTTAATTAGTCCTCTAAGCCATTTAGTTTAACTATGGTTTGTTTTGAATTGGTAGTTGTCATTTGGACTAAGTTGAAGGTTCACTAGTAGAAAAATGGCCTTTTTCGGCCCCTTATTTTCGGCGGGGTTTTTGCTATTTTCGGCGGTTTGTATATAGGAACCGCCGAAAATAGTCAAGTAGAAGCATCATTTCGGCGGTTCCTATATACAACCGCCGAAAATAGTCAAGTCGAAGCCTCATTTTCGGCGGTTCCTATATACAACCGCCGAAAATGATGCGTTTACTTGATTTTCGGCGGTTGTATATAGGAACCGCCGAAAATGAGGCTTATTTCTTATACCCTAGCGCCCCGACTCGACATACCGAAGCTCTGCTGCGCCTCTCTTCTTCCTCGACCGCCTCTCGCCCTCAAATCGCCTCTCTTCTTCCTCGTCGCCGCCGCACCTAGCGCCACCGTCACTGCCGCCGTCTCCCCCGCCGCCTGTCGCCGCCCCAGTCGCGCCCTACCCCCGTCTCCTCCGGCCAATATCGAACGCGAACAGGTATAGAATCGGGTTTGTTTTCTCCAATTCGAAACTATTGAAATTTTGTTGAATTGGGTCCTTAATTGTTGTTTATATGTAATTGTTGATTGATATATGTATTCTGGAGTGTAATTGATTGATTGGTTTGATTGGAAATACAATATGTGGGCAATTTTAGAAAATAAACTATACGCTCGCAAGGTGTTCGATGAAATGATTTAACCAATTTCAGTGATTTTTTTTGCTATCTTACCATTGTTTATGTGAATTTTTGAGAAGTAAATGACCTTGGTGAATTGACGTATCAATTGTACTGTGTTTTCTTCATTTAGATACTACACAAGATTGGCAGTAGTAGTCGCGTTAGCTAGCTCATCGTCGTCTTCACTCGCCACCCGCTTCCGCTTGATCCTTGTCCTTCCAAATACCGGTTAGTTTTTTTTCAACCTAAATCAATTTCAATTTATCATGCATAATTGTTTGTATAATTTGTTGATTACAATATAATAGTTAGTTGCAGGATTATATATATATATATATATATATAGATATATATATATATATATATATATATAGATATAACACGATAGAATAACCACAAAATATGTATATGCCAGCAAGGTGTTCTGTAATTGTTTGTGTAGTTAGTTTATTTATATTTAGTAGCTAGTTAGTTGAGTAGGTATACATATATAAATATAACAAAATAAATAACCAACTATATATATTTTATTATAATATATATAATATATATATTATAGATGTGTAATACATATATATAATATGCATATAACACAACAAGTAGTATATATAAGATAGCGTATTATATATATTATACAGACTCGCCGTGCGAGAACCATATCGAAATATATCCTTTTCCGAAGATAGGTTAGTTATTGTTATTTTTTATATTTAATATTTTAAATGTTAATTAAGTTATTATACATTATAACACTTTTTTCTAAATATTTTTTAAATTTTGACTGGTTGTTTGTAGAATGGACCGTGAATGGATGTACGGTCTGCGAGGGAATTATTTTGAATCGAAAGTGGAAAATGAATTTTGCAAAGCAGCTCTCTATCATCAGAAAAGGATTAACGACACTCACATTCCCTGTCCATGTGCACAGTGCGAACTTCGCAACAAATTCCCTAACCTACATGCTATCAGATTTCATCTATCACGACGTGGATTTATGCCAAACTATAAGATATGGTTTTTGCATGGCGAGTGTTTAGAAGGTAGTAGCAGGGTGCATACTTCCACCCAGCAGAACAG
Source organism: Limonium bicolor (assembly GCA_023374045.1). NCBI lineage: Eukaryota > Viridiplantae > Streptophyta > Magnoliopsida > Caryophyllales > Plumbaginaceae > Limonium > Limonium bicolor. The sequence goes on from CM041781.1 coordinate 52,236,615, forward strand.
TGAAACAAGAAAGGTTACCGATGATACCACATTTCCTAATAATGAGTGTGATCAGAGTGACACTGAAATCAACATGATAGTGAACAGATTGAACAACTGAACTCTATGCTGCAAGATGTTGAGGATAATTTCACAGACAAGCCCGATGAATATCAAAGATTAGTTGACGCATCACGGTCCCCTTTGTTCCCCGGATGCACCAAATTTTCAAAATTGACATCCGTGCTACACTTGTTCAATATGAAAGCAAGATTCGGCTGGAGTGATAAGAGTTTTACGGCAATACTAGAACTATTCCACGACATGCTTCCAGATGATAACAATCTTCCTACATCCACTTATGATGCAAAAAAGTTGATGTGTCCTATGGGTGTGGAGTATGAAAAGATACACGCATGTCCAAACAGTTGTGTATTATACAGAGGAGAGAATAAACATTTGAATCAGTGTCCAAAATGTCATTTGTCACGCTATAAACATAAGGACGGCCAATCATCCAATTCTAAGAAAAAAAGTCCTCCAGCAAAAGTCATTTGGTATTTACCCATAATACCAAGGTTCAAACGTCTGTTTGCAAATGTCAGAGATGCCCAAAATTAAGATGGCACGCAGAAGGAAGGAAAAATGATGATAAGCTGAGACATCCAGCTGATTCACCACAGTGGAGGACTATCGATAGAAGATTTGAAGATTTTGCCAGTGATAATCGAAATTTGAGACTCGGGCTATGTACAGATGGGATGAATCCCTACGGCACTCTAAGTAGTCAACACAGCACTTGGCCTGTTCTATTGTTTATTTACAATCTTCCTTCGTGGTTGTGTATGAAGCGAAAATACATTATGTTATCATTGTTGATTTCTGGTCCTAAACAACCGGACATAATATCGATGTATATCTTGCACCGCTGATTGACGATTTGAAATTGCTATGGAATCAGGGGACAGTGGTTTATGACGGTTACGCCAGACAAAACTTCACACTTCGTGCCATGTTGTTTTGCACAGTGAATGACTTTCCAGCGTACGGGAATTTATCTGGATACACGGTGAAAGGCACATTTGCTTGCCCAATATGTGAGGACGACACTTGTTCTGATCGTCTAAAGTTTTCTGGCAAAAACGTGTACATGTGTCATCGTAGATTGTTGCCAGCAGCACACCCGTACCGTAAAAAAAAGGAAGTTATTCAACGGAAAGACTGAAACACGTGTTGCTCGTATACCTTTGAGTTCTCAAGAGATCTATGAAAAGGTGAAAGACATTGAGAATGTTTTCGGTGTTCCGTCCAAATCTACCCAAAAAAACATCTGGAAAAAATGTTCAATATTTTGGGAACTTCCATATTGGAGACATTTATCTGTTAGGCATTGTCTTGATTTTATGCATATTGTCAAAAATGTTGGTGAGGTGTTGTTGGGACTTTGCTTAACATACCTGGGAAAACAAAAGACGGAATAAAGGTTCGAAGAGACATGGAAGCTATGGGCATACGTGAGGAGTTGCATCCTCAAGAAAGAGGCAAACGAACATATTTACCTCCAGCATGTTACACTTTGTCTAAGAATGAGAAGATCAGCTTCTGCAAATGTCTTCATTCCCTTAAGGTTCCTACGGGTTATTCATCCAACTGGAAAAGTCTTGTGTCAATGAAGGACTTGAAATTGGTCGGGTTGAAATCTCATGATTATCACGTTCTGATGTTGCATCTCCTTCCTGTTGTCATTCGAGGGGTATATTGCCGAAGGATGTCCGAAATGCAATTACAAGACTATGTTTCTTTTAAATGCAGTGTGCAATAAAGTCGTGGATGCTGATATACACTTGATAGTCTGCAACGTGATGTTGTGTTACGATCTGTCAACTTGAAATGTATTTTCCACCCTCTTTTTTTGACATCATGGTTCACTTAGTTGTTCACATTGTCAGGGAAATCAAATTATGTGGTCCCATATATTTGAGGTACATGTATCCGTTTGAGAGATACATGGGAATTTTGAAGGGAAGGATGAAGAATAGATATCGACCTGAAGAAAGTATTATAGAAGGGACAATAACCGAAGAAGTGACAGAATTTTGTACTGAATACTTAAAGGGTGCAGTTGCTATTGGAGTACCACAACCTAGACACACGGGAGGGACAGAAGGTCAAGGTGTTACTGGGAAAAAAATTGTGGCAATTGATTCATCCTCAATGGAGTTAGCACATTTGTTCGTTTTACATCACCTTGAGATTATTGAGCCATTTTTTGAGAAACACATGACTACACTAAGAGGTCAATATCCTGGGAGGAATATTGTTTGGTTGACAAAAGAGCAAAACAAGACCTTTTGTTCATGGTTTAGAGACCATGTTATGAAACTTGCATCACTAGCGCCTGAAAATGTAGGTGAAGAGCTCCGTTGGTTAGCTTTGGGACCTGGTTCCACTGCTGTATCTTACGACGGGTATGACATCAATGGGTTCACCTATTGGACAAAACGACAAGATGATAGATGTTTAAACCAGAATAGCGGGGTGAAAGTAGAAGCAGCAACAACTTAGTACACCCGAGGTGATCCAGCTTCAGCGATTTCAACCTCGAGGTTGTATTATGGATGCATTGAAGATATCTGGGAACTTGATTATCAGTTTCAAAAGTTTGTTATTTTCAAATGCAAGTGGGTGGATAACAGAAATGGTTATCGGGTTCATGATGGGTTTAATTTGGTTGATTTATTAAGTCTTGGTCCTACACAAGAGCCGTTCATATTTCCAAGGACTGTGAACAAGTATTTTACATAGAAGATCCCATCGATTCCAGATGGTCAGTAGTTTTACCAGGGAAAAGATTTGTGATCACAAATGTTGATCAAGATGTTGATGACGATGAATTATTATTTGATGAGACACCACCCTTTTCTAACAGTGTTCCTGCCACCAACATTGTTGATATTCCAGACGATGTAGTGTATACTAGGTCTGATCATGATGAGGGTCTATGGGTCGAAAAACCATAAATGATGTGTTTGTTTGTTAGGTAATTAAATATTAATTTTTTATGATATCTGATTACGTATTTTTTATATTATTTGTTTTGTTGTTATTAATATCATATTGTTTATTTGTGCAGACAGTTAAATGGATGATATGGACGACCCGGTCGGCGAGATTCTGAGTGACGCAGCCCGACCGAGGAAGAGGCAAACACGTGGAGGGAAGGGCCGCACGTCACGGGCCCGAACTGATGAGGGGGGTAGTGGCACCGCCGAGATTATAGTGTCTGATGTGCCAGCTGCAGACACACAAGCTGGACCTTCTGGTCACAGATCCCAGAGAGTAGGACCGTAAAACCTCGAGGTCCTACAAAAGCTCTTAAGTCAAAAAAGATTGAGTCGAAGCCGCTGCAGTTTAATGAGTATCTACAACCGACTGGGGAATGGGCTGGAGACTTCACTACTGAGCTGGGCATCATAGTGCGAGAGTATTGTGATATCACTCTCTCCTGGCCTCAGGTTGACGAAGGATTGAAGAAGCAGTTTGAGATCGTACAGGTAAATAAACAATAGTTGCAGTATTTATTGATACGATTTATAAGTATGCATAACTAACATCCTTTTCATTTATGATGATATGCAGAAACGATATCGAATACCTGCAGAAACCGAGTACTACACCATGGTAAAATCGATGATGCAAAAAAAATTTTCAGATCATAAGCATGATCTGGTCAAATGGTTCATCACCAAGAAGCTTAAGCGGCCTGACGGCGACACACGCCAGCCTTGGGAGATCTACACAGCAATAACCCAAAAGAGAAGTGGCAGCAGTTTTATGACAAGAAGATGGAGACGAAGGTACATACTAACTATTAAATAATTAAGTATTGTATATACATACAAATAGGTTTACATATGTATATGTTTTTAATCAGCATCGTGTACTTTTGTTTACTTGATAATAGGAGTATCGTGAGGCCCAGTTAGCGAATGCGAAGAAGAATGAATATCGTCACTTGCTGGGTGCTAAAGGGTTAACAGAAGAGTTCCTGAGTGGGTGGCAGAAGGGGAGTTGCCATCGGATGTGAGCACTCTAGATGAGCACCAGAAACGGGGTACATTTTGGAAGCTTTCACGCACTAAGAAAGACCCAAAAACTGGAGAGAGGTCTGTATCCCTTCGAGAAAACGAAGGAAATTGTTGATAAGATGGTAAGTACTTTTGTTTAATCCTTATTATTTTTTCAAATTCAATATTTCAATCCTATAATTTATTATAAATCCTATATGCATTTACTTCTAAAGGCTGAAATGAACGAGCAAGTAACCCAAGGGACTTGGGCTCCTGATCGACATGATGACCAGCTGTCTCGGGCGCTAGGAAAGAAAGATCATCCAGGCCGAGCAGTGGGGTTAGGGGGGTTAACATAGGGATAAGAAAAGTATTTGGAAACCCCGGGTCGAGGAAAGGAAGTAGTAGTCAGGAGAGGATGATCCCGTATGATGAGCATTTACGTGTCCTCAGTAACTTCAAAGATCAGTTGAGGGATGAGATCCTTGCTGAAGTGCGTCAGGGGACTGGTGCACCCCAGCCATATGCTCCTGCCTTCTGATCTGACTGGACTGCACACAAGCACAGAGTCTAATGATCCGTATCCTTACGCATATGTACAGGTAAATTTTTATATCTTTAACTGTTTTATTACTTGTCATATCGTTTATTACTTATTTATCAGTTCAATCATCTACTAATCTGATTAAATTGTAGGATCCAATAAACTGCAACCTCTTGCTCCCGTACAACAATCAAAATATACCAGTTGCAGAAGGAAGAGTGTACACATCACGCTCGAATGACGTGGTCCATGGCATGCCATTACAGCCGTATCACGGGAGAGTGTCTGTGGACGAACCGATTTACACGTGTCCTGATTTAGAACTCCCTGTACCTACGGAGGAGTACAGCACGGTTCGGTCCGCAAAGGGTGCATTTCTTCAATGGCCTGTTCGCCTGATTCAGAAGTGTATGAAGGTACGCCCAATACAACCTTTAATATAGTTATTGTAGTAAATTATAAGTGTGTGGATGTTCATTCATGATTAGTAATGTATGTCGATTGCAAATAGGCATTAAAGGAGAAATCAAAGTCTCCTGAAAAAAAGAAGTCAAAGATTACATCTTCTGAATACAGAGCATCCACCAATGTCGTTACCAAAGAAAACTTGGTGGATGATTCAATATATGCACGCTTGGGGCCAAACATGAAAGTGTTGCATGATGTGATCCGTGACTTCCCAGCTGATAAAGATTCTATCCTTCTTAGCTTTGAACCTGACATTCTTCACTATGAAGAAGTTTTAGAAGTCGACTTGTGGACAAACGACGTGCAGGACATCCTGAAATCTGACTGGGTGCCTATCACTGTTGTCCACTCATTCATTCTGTAAGTATTAGTCTTTTTTGGTAATTAAGTTATAAAGTGATGCCCTGAAACAATGTTAATTACTATATCTTTTAATTAATGAATAGGTTTTTGCATGAGAAAATGCAAACTTTTTCACTTACCAAGTATGGATTTCTATGTCCTGAGAGAACGTCATACACTGCTGTGACGTCTGATGTACAAGGTAGTAAGCTCTACTTACAGCGTGCGATTGCTAACAGCATCAATGCGAGAAAGAAATATCTCCTGCTGCCCTACCATCAAAGGTAATAACTTGTGTTTATCATTTTAATTCCATTAAATGTTGTACTTGTTGATTTTGACATTATACTGACATGTTAGTGTTTTGGTATTACATAGTGGTCATTGGGTCCTACTGGTGTTGTGTTTGGATCGTGCACGTATACTATATCTTGATCCGCTTCGGCATACATTGCCGAATAATATCAAGATAAAGCCACACCTTAACACGTAAGTACATTATAAACCACTTCTTTATGCATTTCAATTCTTTTAATTTAATTTTGTTGTGCATGGATATCCTAATTTTATTAATATACATTTATGACATTTAATGTGCAGTATATATCAAAGTGTTATGATTTCACATCTTGGTATAAGGATAAAAGGTGCTGTCCCCTGGACTGCAGTGAAGGTACATGCATCACTTGTTTTCATTGATAGAACAAATGTCTTATGTAATTAATCCTTTTCTTTTCTCTGTTTAAGTGTCCACGTCAACCCGGGGGTTCGGAGTGTGGGTATTATGTCATGAGATATATGCATGACATAATCACCCTTTTTGGTGATATGCAGGATCAATTAGAAAACGTATGTTGAAGTCATATATATATTTTTAATTTTAATGTATTTGTTTAATGATTAACTCATTTTGTATTGTTTTGTTTTTCAAAAGGTTTTCCCTAATGTTGGCGAATACGACAGACAAACGATCAACGCTATGTTGGAGGATTGGGCGGAGTTTGTCTATATGACTTTAGTTTGATTTTCACTTTGTTTTTTCGATCGATTGTTATTTAGAACGTTAATGTTTAGAAATTTATGGCTAGTTAGATTGTGAAAGATGATCGGTTTGAGTACAATGAATATCTTGGTAGTTGTATATCTATATGGTCATTTGTGACCATTTGAAATGGTTTGTATATGGTCATTTGTGACCATTTGAAATGTGTTGTTGGTCATTTGTGACCATTTCATCATTATTTTGATTTTTTGACAATTCTCTTACAAAGAGTGATTGACATCCTCTACAATATGACGTAGAGAGATGTTTGGATATATCTGGATGTTGTATCTATATTTTTACAGGTTTGTTGACATATGTGGATTGTAAAAAAAAAACCAAAAAAAAATATAGACATTTTCGGCGGTTCCTAGTAAGAACCGCCGAAAATAAGTAAAAATGGCAATTTTCGGCGGTTCTAAGCTAAGAACCGCCGAAAAATTTGCCAAGTTAACTATTTTTGGCGGTTCTTACTAGGAACCGCCGAAAATGTCTGTTTTACCTCATTTTGAGCTGGGACAGCCGTTATTTTTGCGGTTTTGGCGTTTGGAACCGCCGAAAAAGGTTGTTATTTTCGGCGGTTATAAAACCGCCGAAACTTTGGAAAGGCCTTTTTTGGCGGGTGTAATATTCTGCGGTTTAAAACCGCCGAAAAAGGCCCAAAAGAACCGCCAAAATGACCCTTTTTCTACTAGTGGTTGTGAGTGTTTTAACTTAATATTGCTTAAGTTGAACTGTTATGACTCTATGTTTAATTAAAACTAGGTAAGGACAATGTTTTCCCTTTGAAGCTAAGAATATGTAATATGTTTGAGAAGTGGAAGTTTAGCCTTAGCAACCACTAGGGAGTGGTTGTGGCATTGTGACACCCATTTGAGAGTTAATCGGGAAGTCTTCCGCTGCGACTGTCCGGTGAGTGTTGTGTCTTTGCGAATGGGGGTGTTACAAAAGTTGGTATCAGAGCCCTAGGTTATAAATTAGGGGAGATAGGTGATTTGTTGCTTGAATGTTTGTGTGTGAATGCCTGATTGACTGCTTGAATGTTGACTACTTATGATATGTGACTGATAAATATATATATATGCGTAGAATGATAATCGACCAACAAGGGAGGCTGATAGAGGCCAGCTTGAAACCCTTAGAAACCTAGCCCTTAGCATGGGTAGGATATTAGAAAGGCAAGAGGAAAGAGCTGAAGTACCCCAAGACTTCGTCAGGAAGATTGCTGCAATGAAGCCGAGTATGTTTGTTGGAATTGAAGACCTTGTGATCCTGGAGGACTGGATCAGGGAGTTTGACAAAATTTTTGATGTTGTGGAATGTCCTGAAGACAAGAAGGTCAATGGGGCGGTCTATTACTTTCGTGGAGAAGCTGACTTATGGTGGTGCTCTGAGAAGGAAAGGTTGGGTGAGCAACCTAATCTGGGTTGGAATGCGTTGAAAGAAGCAATGAGAAGGAGGTTCTACCCGAAGCATGTCCGAATGCAAAAGTATCATGAATTCCTTGAGCTGAAACAATTGTCGGGGGATGTGAAGACCTACCACTCAAGATTTGTAGAATTGGCAAGGTTTGCAGCAAACCTAGTACCTGATGAAGCCGCCAAAGTACAACGATTTTCGGGGGACTAAATTGGGGGCTGCAGGAAGCTCTGAGAGTACCCTACCAGTGGCCACCCTGCAGGAAGCGTATGAGAAGGCTGCTAATTTGTACCGGGTACAACAGAGGAGGAAGGAGGCACAAGGAGGCCTGAAGAGAAAGTTTGAACCAAACCAAGGAGGCAGGCAGGAACATGGAGAAGGGAATGAAATATGATGGAAACCAGAAGGGGATCAGGAAGCCATGGATCAAGCCAAATTACCAGGGGCAAAGTAGTAACACAAATGACCCAATAAGAGGGCCAGATATATCTTTATAAGAGGTGTACAAGGAACCACCCAGGGGTGGACTGTGAAGGGAAGCTGGTCAAATGTTACAACTGTGGCACCTTGGGCCATAGAGCCTTTGAGTGCAGGAAGAAAAAGGAAGGTGGAGGTGGGAATGGAAATCAAGGTGCTGGGCAAACTAACACCCAGAACAACAACAATGGTTATAATAACCAAGCTGGAGGCCAGAAGACTGGTTACAATGGCGCAAGAAACAACTTCAATGGCCAAGGGAGCAACCAATGGAAACAACAACAAGGGAATCGAGGAGGAACCCATGGAGGGGGTATGGCAACCGAGGCCACATCAATGTCATAAGCAAGACCGAGGCAGAGGAAGAAGGAAAAGTTATCACAGGTACTTTTCCTGTCAATGGAGTTAAAGCTAAAGTGTTATTCGATTCCGGTGCTTCATGTTCATTTATATCCTCTGAATTTATGAGGAAGGTTGGGATAGTACCAAATTCTAGCATTGATTTTAATGTTTCTACCCCATCGGGGGAAGTGGTTAGATGTGATAAAAAAGGTCAAGGGGAGTAAAGATAAGTATTGGGAACAATGAGTTTGAAGTAGATGTAGTGGAATTCGGGTTAAAAGATTTTGATGTCATCCTAGGAATGGATTGGCTGGGTAGAAACAAAGGGCGAATAGATTGTGAGAAAAGAAAGGTGAGCTTGGTAGGAAAGAAAGGAAAAAGAGTATCACACACAACAGAGGGAGTTAAAAGTGAGGTAAAATTGGTAGCTGCCATGAAATTATGGAAAGACATTATCAAAGGAAACCAAGCATTCCTATGCTATGTACGGGAGGCAGGCGGGTATGTTGCATCTGTTCAAGAGGCGACCTCAGAGATGGAGGATCTTCCAGTGGTGAAGGATTTTCCTGACGTATTCCCAAGGGAGATACCAGGGATGCCACCAGATCGGGAGGTGGAGTTCACAATTGACTTAGTGCCAGGGACAGCACCAATCTCCAAGCATCGATACAGGATGGCTCCGAGTGAGATGCAAGAACTGAAGGAGCGATTGGGAGAGCTACTTGACAAGGGATACATCGACCAAGTGTATCGCCATGGGGAGCTCCGGTACTATTCGTCAAGAAAAAGGATGGAGGCATGCGCCTCTGTATTGATTACAGAGAGCTCAACAACGTCACGATTAAAAACAAGTACCCACTGCCAAGAATCGATGACCTGTTTGATCAACTTCAAGCAGCAAAAGTCTTCTCCAAAATCGACTTAAGGTCAGGTTATCACCAATTGAGGGTGGCTGATAAGGATATACCAAAGACGGCTTTTCATACAAGGTATGGCCATTACGAGTTCACGGTCATGCCGTTCGGGCTAACCAATGCACCAGCAGTATTCATGGGGTTGATGAATCGAGTTTTCAGCACATTTTTGGATAAATTTGTAGTGGTCTTTATTGATGACATTCTGGTATACTCTAAGAGCAAAGCAGAGCATGAAGAACATTTGAGGCAAGTGTTACAGATCCTAAGGGAGAAGAAATTGTATGCTAAGTTGTCAAAGTGTGAATTTTGGCTGGAGCAAGTGTCATTCCTTGGTCACATCGTTACTAAGGATGGAATCTCGGTAGACCCCACCCAGCTACAAAGAATGGCCAAGACTACCAATGTTAGAGAAGCCCGAAGTTTTCTGGGATTAGCAGGCTACTATAGAAAATTTGTAAAGGATTTTGCAAAGATTGCACGTCCACTACGAATTTGATGAAGAAGATAGTACCGTTTCGATGGGAGGAAAAATGTGAGGAAGCTTTCCAACAGCTGAAAGAGGGAGGTTGACATCTGCACCAATCCTTGTACTACCTTGTGGCACAGAAGGGTTTGAAGTTACAGTGACGCATCAAAATACGGGTTGGGATGTGTGTTAATGCAACATGGCAAGGTGATAGCCTATGCTTCCAGACAATTGAAAGAATATGAGACGAGGTACCTCACTCATGATTTGGAGCTTGCTGCCATCGTCTTCGCGTTGAAGATTGGAGACACTACTTGTTTGGTACTTCTTGTAAGATCTATACCGACCACAAGAGTTTGAAGTACATCTTCACGCAAAAAGAATTGAACATGAGACAGAGGAGATGGTGGTTAGAACTTATCAAAGACTATGATTTGGAAATCATGTACCATGAGGGCAAGGCCAACGTTGTGGCTGATGCCTTAAGCCGAAGAGAAGCCATGTGGAAGAAGCTAACTGGATATACATGATGAGTTGGTGAATGATATTAAGAGGCTACAAATTGAGGTGGTTGAACAAGGTGTGGTTGACAGAGAGTGGAGCTATACAACATGAATGCGTATTCGAATTTCCACAAGGAAATATCGGAGCATCAACAAGTAGACGACAAGTTAAGAAGATAAGACAGAAAGTGGAGAGAGGAGAGCACAGATTTTACGATTCACAAAGATGGGAGTATGAGGTTCCGAGGTAGATGGTGTGTGCCAAACCAGTGCAAAAGCATTAAGACAAAGCTAATGGAAGAAGCTCACAACTCTGGGTACTCAATACACCCTGGAGGAGATAAGCTATACAAAGACATCAAGAGGCATTATTGGTGGCCAGGCATGAAGAGGGATGTAGCAGAGCACGTGGCTAAGTGTTTGACATGCCAGAAAGTTAAAATTGAGCATAAGAAACACCGGGTATGTTACAACCGTTAGGCATACCAAGTTGGAAATGGGATTCTATATCCATGGATTTTATAAGTGGGCTGCCAGTTACCAAGGGAGGAATGGATCAAATATGGGTAGTAGTTGATAGGTTAACTAAAACCGCTAGGTTCATACCAATGAGAAGACATGGTATATGGAGCAACTAGTGGATGCTTACATTCGAAATGTGTGTGAAATATCATGGGATTCCATCGGAAATAATCTCAGACAGAGACTCTAGGTTCACTTCAAGATTTTTTCAAGAATTTCAAAGGGCAATGGGTACAAGTTGAATCTCAGTACGGCGTATCATCCTCAAACAGACGGCCAAACAGATGAGAACAATCCAAAACTTAGAGGACATGATGAGAGCTTGCGCATGGACTACCAAGGATCGCGGGTAGATAAGCTACACTTAATCGAATTCTCCTACAACAATAGTTATCATGCAAGCATTAAGGCAGCACCCTATGAACATTATATGGAAGGAAGTGTAGGACACCATTGTGTGGGTTGGAGTGACTCGGGAGGAAAACGATAATAGTCGGACCACAAACTCACGGAAGAGAAGAGATGAGTCAGCAGGTCAAAAAACATCCAGCAGAGGATGAAGGCTGCGCAAGATAGACAAAAATTCATATGCAGACTTGCATAGGAGACGGGTAGAATTTCAGGAAGGGATAAGGTGTCCGGAAGCGGTCCATCACCAACCAGAAGTAAGTGTAGTACGTTTTGGTAAGAGAGGCAAATTAGCTCCGAAATACATTGGACCTTATGAAGTGCTGGGGAGAGTAGGCAAAGTAGCTTATAGGCTGGTGTTACCTGTGATTTGGAGCAAGTACACAATGTATTCCACGTCTCGCAATTGAAAAGATACATACCGGATGAGACCCATGTACTACAACCAGAGGAGGTGGAGTTGGAACCAAATTTATCCTATGTTGAGCAACCGATCAAAATATTGGATCACAAGTCAAGGGAAACCAGAGGGAGATCGGTGGAAATGGTAAAGATATTATGGGATCACCATGGAATTCAAGAAGCAACTTGGGAGCTAGAGAGCAAGATGAGGAAACAACACCCACACCTATTTGATCAAGGTTAGTTATATGTTAAAAGTTTCAGGAGAAACTTTCTTTTAAGGAGGGGAGAGCTTGGGGCAAAATTAGGGATAAATCCTTTGATTCTATGTGATAATTACTGAATTTCTTGAGGTGATGGACCTATGATGAGTTGATTACTGAGTAATATGTGCTTGATACGTATGTTTTGAATGTTTGGGTATGTGGATATATGTTGGAAGCATTGGAAGTACAGCTCATTATGAGTATTGATTACTAGTGATATGTGTGGTCATGTGGAAAATTTGTGGATTTGTATCTCTAGAGGAGCTATGGTTCCATATGAACCGTTATTTTATATGAGAATTGCTTGAATCCTTGAATAGACAACCGTTAACATCGGTATTAACTATATTTGAGTGATGCTGCTGGACCATTATGGTTAGATAGCTTCGAGGACGAAGCTTTGTTTAAGGAGGGGAGAATGAAACACCCTAAATTGCTAGGAATTAATATAGTGATATAGATCACTGTATAGTTGTAGCTCGATGGGAATTACTTACTGGGAATTAAGTGTTAGTGTGTCGTCTCCTTATTCCAATATCTTTAAGTGTTGACCAATGATATTATCCCATGAAGTATATCATTTTCAGTAGACCATTCATGGCCATAAAATAGACAGCAAGGTCTAGCCAATTTATTCTTATACAACAGTCCATTCATTTCGGTTATCTTTGGACTCGGTTAGCTAGTTATTATCGTTTTGTCATTTCCTATTCCTATACCTCAATGTTGTCAACCAAACTAGACATTCCCTACACTTTATTGAGCTTTATTTCATGGCTCAAAATCAAGCCAAACAAGGCTCCAAATCAGCCTATACTTGCCGCCCAAACTAATGGTGTTCAAACATGTAGCAATTGTCACACGTTACTTCTTGTCACATAAACTATCACATTGCCTTATATAATCCTAAGTATTATAATATCAAGTGAGACATCAGCATGTGGCCGATTTTTACATGCTGAAACACTTCTAATTAGCCATTAACAACAAGTATAGTATCCATTATTTACTAGGTAACATGCAACACTTGTACTCTTGTCATTTAATTAATGGCATTAGCATTTCTGGTTGGATTAAAATTCCATGGCTGGGAACAAGCTTTTGAGGTGTCAAATCTACATTCTTGAGTTAACACCTGACCATGTGTTAACATTCAGCCAAGACTACATTAGACTTCAATAAACAAACTTGCTGAAATGGTGCAAACCCTCTTGTTTGCATGTTGGTATCGGCTGGATGGGGCATTATTCATGCCTAGATCCTTGTCCTCTCATCCTTCCCAAACTCCATAAACATTCCACAAATACCAAGTAAATAATATAGCAAAGAATTACATGGAGAGTAGAGCCAAGTGAGAGCACATGTTGCTGAAATGTTGTGCCAAGTGCAGATTTTTGTTCCCTCTTGTGCATGCTCTCGGTAATACCCCTCCCATACCCATGTGTTTCCACTTCCTACATTGCTCCTCATTTCCCTAACATCCTTAGCTGTATTATAAGGAAGGTTGAGAGAAAACTGAAAGAAAAGAGAGAGAAAAACGTGGTGAAGGGAGAGAGAAAGAAAGGAGTGTGAACAAGGAAAATTCTGCTGTCTCCCTCCATTTCTGGTCCTATAATTCGTTTTTCATCATTACCAAAGCTTGTTTCTTTCACCCAATCCCTTCCCCTGTGTGTCTAGAGGTTAGATCAAAAGAGAAACCAAGAAAAAGTCTTATAACAAGAGAGAAAGAGCAAACCGTGAAGAGCTGCTGCTGCTGGAATTTTCTGCTGCTGCTGTTTGGTGTTGCATGCGCCAGCATAGGAAGGGGAGTTAGAGTCCATTTGCTGGAAGTGTTAAGAGGAGAAAGAGAGGTCTATTATCTGTAGGATTTCCAAGAAAAACTAACTAGTTATGGCTAGAGGAACTCAGGTAACTTTCATGTACAACAATGTTCGAAAACTGAAAAAATTCTTTTGTTGTTTCGGTTTCTGTTTGGTTCTGGTGTGTGATGTTTCTGTAATTTTTGAGATGTGTTATGGTTGATTGGTAGAGGTTAAAACCCTCTACATTTCTTATGAATTTCGTGGCTTATGCAGGTGGTAAGTTAAGTAGGAAAGAGCAAAGGAAAAATGACATAGAAAGTGCTTTAAGGTTGCATGTGCAACCGGTTTTTGTTGCTTCTGTATACTGAGTATTATGTGATGTTTTAAAGCTTGAATTGCTGAGGAAATGATGTTATTTTGTTTTATGTTCAGGTCGAAATGGTGTCAAATGGGATAGGTTTCCTAGACAAATAATAAGACAAAGTTAGTTGTACATGTAAATGTACATTCGGATGTAAGGTGTGTTCTAGTAACCGTTGTGGAGGAGGTTTACTGAGTTAATGATTTCCTAAGATAGACAGAACCTTAGGTGACGAAATGGATAGGTTAAATATGAGGTTTTGACACATGTTTAGTGACTATAAGTTTGATGAAATATGGCTAGTTAACTAGGCGAGTTAACTAGAGAGAAACCTACCACAAAACTTATCGGTGTTGGTTATGGAAGTTCTTGTTTGATTTGGTTTCTGGTGTTTTAATGAACATGGGGTCTTATACTGACCATAAGATGTTATATGACCATTGGGTTCAAATAAAAGTTGTAATAACACTTAGACACACATAGGCGCACAATAAGTGTTACTAAGGGATTTTGATCACTGTGATTGTGTTAATTTCGGTATGGTTGGTTTTTCTGTTTTTGTAGGAGACTATAATTTATGTGTGGTAAATATTGGGGTTCATACTGATTATATAAGGTGGGATGACCACTTGGTGAAATTTAATTGGTGAAAATGCTTAAGCATACATAAACATACAAAATAGTTGCTGTGGTAAGTATAATTACTGTTTTGAGTTGCTTCTGCCCACTGATTGTTGTGGCTGCTTATACTGACTTTACTTGGTGTATTAAATTGTGGAATATGGTTCTGGACATGAGGAATGTGTTGGCCAATGTTGGCAATGTTTATCCATGGATTACTCCTACCAATGTATTGGAGTTTTGTGATGCCCTACTAATGTATTGGGAATTATTCTACCGCTCCTACCAATGTATTGGAGCTAAGCTACTATGATCTACTCTAGGGGCTGATGACCTTTAGAGGGTGTGCACACTTAAGGACATAGAGTGAGGTGAGATTTGTTCCGAGGGGTTTTTCTCCCGAGGTCCAGTGGTTATGATTATTTGTTCCAAGGGCTTGCCCGAGGTCCAGTGGTTGTGTGAGGTTGTTCGAAAGTATTTGTTATGTGGTGGAACTGGATACCTACTGTATTACCTACTGATTAAAGTTGATTTTGTGGTCTATGCTGTCTATTTATGTTTCTGGTTGGTTAACTACATGCCTTGGATTAAATGTAAATACAGGTAACGAAATACCGCAAGTTGTGTGGAATTGTTGTGTTTGTGATGAGTGGTTATCATAGTTGTATGAATTTGATAAGTTGATAACCTTGCTATTATGAATATGCATTATTGGATTTTTGCAAAGACAAAATGAATTTTACAAGTTGTAGTGGGAGTTACTCAATTTGCTGATTTGCAACTGCAACCCCTTCCTTGTTTGTGTTTGGATTTATGGTTGCAGAGTAAGACAGGTATATGGCTGGCACCCTACTCAGAAGTGGAGCTGATTCATTGCCACTTCCTCTATGTTTATTTAGTGCGTAGTTTTTCCTTGGGAATGGGCGTCCGTGTTATAGTTGTTAGGAAGCCTCTTGTTCTGCACTGTGTTACTATAAACTGCGCACCCAAGCTAGAATGAGGGTGTTACCGGTAGAGGAGGTGCACAGGAGATTTAAGGGACTTAAGAGGGCTCGCGTGTGTTAATTAGCCCTCTAAGCCATTTAGTTTAACTATGGTTTGTTTTGAATTTGGTAGTTGTCATTTTGGACTAAGTTGAAGGTTGTCAGTGTTGTAACTTAATATTGCTTAAGTTGAACTGTTATGACTCTATGTTTAATTAAAACTTGATAAGGACAATGCTTTCCCTTTGAAGCTAAGAATATGTAATATGTTTGAGAAGTGGAAGTTTAGCCTTAGCAACCACTAGGGAGTGGTTGTGGCGTTGTAGCACCCATTTGAGAGTTAATCGGGAAGTCTTCCGCTACGACTGTCCGGTGAGTGTTGTGTCTTTACGAATGGGGGTGTTACAAGAAGGAGTCTGGCTGACTGACATTACTACCAATAGATGGTAGATGGTGCGGACGTTTCATTCCCATCATGGAGCAACGGTATATGTGGCAGTGCAGTCAGCTTACTGACTGCACTGCTTATGTGGTATAATAAAATAGTGTAATTTTTGTATTTACTTTAAATAGTCATAACTTTTAAAATATAAGTCCAAAATAAAAAAAATTGCACCATTGTTCATCTAAATTCAAGCTCTTTAAAACAAGACCAGTCATGGATATGTTTTGAAAAGTTTAAAAATTTATGCTAGTTATATGTACATATCAACGACACTAATGAAATTGAAGATGATGTGCATGGGTAAGGACTGGAATCCTTACACCAAGATATATCAAGAAGTGCGAGCTGGAGACGGAGCAACTGTACCAAGTATACCTGAGGAGTTCCTTGCGGTCGTTAACCATGCCGTGGGAATCGCTCAGCGAGTTGAAACGGATTCAATTCCAAACGTTAAAGCGAATTTATGTATTGTGAACTTCTACCATAAAGGTGGACGGTTAGGTTTACACCAAGACAAGGACGAGACACCCGAGTCTCTAAGTAAGGGAGTACCCGTGGTGTCTTGGTCCATTGGTGATACCGCAGTGTTTATATATGGCGAGCAGAAGTGTGCTGATCTCGCAAAGAAGTTAGTACTAAAATCAGGAGATGTGTTAATCATGGGTGGGCAGTCAAGGATGCTATACCATGGCATCAAGAAGATCAAACTGAATACCGCACCATCGGCAGTGATCAACGCCACACACATGAAACCCGGACGTTTGAATTTGACCTTCAGACAGTTTTAAGCCTTGTATAAGTATGTGATGTGTTAAACCAGTGTATGTTAAGGATGTTGTAAGTGTTAATTATGGCGACAGTATAAGCCAACGAATGTTGTAAAAAGAGTGTGCTAATGAATAAAGTGGAGTTGTTTGAAGCATGTCAACCGTGTTGTTACCAATACTTATTAGTTTGCCAATGAATTAGGCTGTGCACTCGGACGGGAGGTATACTGTGTGTCTGCAATGAGGCAGAAGCCGGCAAGAGCGGCATAATCCTCACCGGTACCTTCCCAGTCAATGGCGTGGACGCTTCGATCTTGTTCGACTCCGGAGCCTCACATACATTTATTTCGCTATCCTTTGCGAAGAGGCTGGGGTTAGACGGTGATGAGATGCCAGATTTCCTAGTCACTCTCCCGTCGAAAGAGTGGATCAGGTGTACCCGCTACCACCGAGATGTTGTTGTACGAATCAGAGGTGAAGAGTTTCCGATCGACTTGATAGAGTTCGACGGACTTGGTTTTGATGTGATTGTCGGGATGAACTGGTTGGAGCGGTACAAGGGCAGAATCCTGTGTGCCGAGCATCGTCTGCTTCTTCGGAGTCCGTCTGGGGTTACCATATCTTACCGCCAGAGGCCCAGGGAGCCTTCGACTCAGATCATCACCGCCATGGCTATGTGTCGTGAACTACGACGAGGGAGTGATGTATACCTCTGCTATGTCCAGGACATAGAGAGAGACCCAGAGTTTAGCCCGAATGTGCCGGTAGTGTCGGAGTTTCCTGATGTATTTCCTAAGGAACTGTCGGGCATGCCGCCAGCACGGGAAGTAGAGTTTGAGAATGATTTGGTTCCGGGCACCGGACCAATTGCGAAGGCGCCCTATCGTATGGCTCCAGCAGAGATGACAGAGCTCAAGGAGCAGCTGAGAGACCTACTCGACAAGGGGTTTATCCGCCCTAGCGTTTCACCTTGGGGAGCGCCCGTCCTCTTCGTGAAGAAGAAGGACGGTAGCCTCCGCCTGTGTATTGACTACCGAGAGCTGAATGCAGTTACGGTGAAGAACCGTTACCCTTTACCACGCATCGACGATTTATTTGATCAGCTGAAAGGGGCATCAGTATTCTCCAAGATAGATCTACGATCCGGATACCACACTGGTGGAACGGAAGCCTTTAATGATGGTGGTTTAATCACAGCTTTAACAAAAACCGTAATTAATATGAAGGCCGGAGTTAATTAACGACGTTTATTGAATTAACCGTAAGCAATAATCGATCGGAGGTAGGCGCGCCTTTTTTAGGACGGACTTTAGATGACGGTTATCAGTGAAACCGTAATCTAAAGTCCTGTGTTGACGCGCGCTTTACGGTCAACGGACTTTAGATTACGGTTTACTAATAACCGTCAGCTAAAGTCCGTCCTAAAAAAGGCGCCTACCTCCGACTGATGGTCAACGACGTCGTTTTCACCTGACGCCAAATATTTCCCGTGTTATTTGATTTTTTCGACGCCGCGCGTAATCTTAATTATAGTTAACGACGTCGTTTATCAGTGTATTTTAGATTAAAAATAACTTTATATTAATGTGTTACATATGTTTGATCGAATAAGACTCATGGCTTAATGGCCGTGGGTACATGAGTCAACACCATCGATCTTGAGTTCGAAACCCAGCATAGGCCAAATAATTTTCGCGCTATTTTTTTTATTTCGTTACACTTTAGATTACGGTTCTTTAGGAACCGTCATGTAAAGTGTGACTTTACATTACGGTTTTCATGTAAACCGTAATCTAAAGTCCTTTTAACTACAACATTTGCCCGTTTACTCTGCACACTGTACTTACAGTAACTCTTCTTTCGCGCTATCTTCCTCACTGAAATCGCCTCCTCTCTCCCGTCACCTTGCTAACGGCCATCGCCGCCGTCGCTCCCACCACCTTTGTCACTCCCATCGCCGCCGGTCACCACCCATCTACCACTGGTCTCACCGTCGACCTCTCTATCGCGTATTGGGTATGCGATCGATTGATTGTCGTTTTTTCTAACTTTGTTCATATACATGCATTTCGATTGCAAGTTCTAACCTCGTTTCTATCGAATCCTGAGAGTGTAATGGCAAATGTTCTAACCTTGTTCATATTTGTGCCCAGATTCACAGTTAATTGCAACCTAGTTCGTGGGCTGATTTCTACACTACTTGCCCACTTCGGTGCTTAGTAACGGTAATTTTGCAAAGCAAACTGTAAACTGCTGTATTTATTTATTCTTAGCATTTAGTATTACAATTAATAAATAATAGTGTAGTTTTAAAAATGCTACTACTTAAAACTGCCACAGGAAAGAAAGTAAGTTCAAGTATATTACCGATTCCTGAAAATAGCTCATTTTCAACTGCTCAATCTGCTATGCCAGATGCTCTGTTTGATTCACAATCTGTGACAGGAATCAACAATGCTATTGTTATAACCACCAGAAAGAATAAGATGAGTTTCGGTATTTTAATGGTTCTAGAATGACTAGTTTCAGTCCTTCAATCTGAAGTACTGCAGAGAAGGTCATAAATAAACTTCATATAGTAGAATAAGATAAGTTTATGTATATTACTAGTTCTAGATGGTGCGTGCAAATTTGACTTTGATAAAACTGATTTGGAGACGTTAGAAATATAGGGGAGATGCTGTCGATTTTTTTCGCGGTTTAGCTAGCATTTAACCTGATTTTTTGATGACTCTAATGTGTGCGTTTTTCATTTATGCATCACGACTACGACTTTATTTTGGCTTCCGACCTCAACCGTCTTAGCATCGGCTAATCGTCTACCAGAGGTAAGATTTACATATATACATATAATATTTGACAAACTACCAAACATAGTTCCGCCCAAGATATACCTAATAGAGGTATATCTTCGGCAGTCCCTGTCGGGACTGTCCATGATTGTTAATCTCACACCTAGGGTGTGAATGTGTTTTTAATTGTACTTTATTGATTATTTCAGCAGTATCTCTTTATTGTTCTTCGAATGCATATATATTGATTAATATCATAATATCGTGCATTTGAAGAACTGTAGGGAGATGCTGCCGAAATTTTCAATAAATTACATATTAAAAACACGTTCATCGGTGGGATTTAATACTCATGGATGGATTTAGGTTGATAAGATACAAAGTGTAAAGACTCTACCATGGGTGACGGTATGAAATGGCTGCCTTCATATAAATAGCTAGAAGGATGAACGTTCGTGGATTTACACGGATGAAGATTTGGACGGGAGGGGGGGGAATTTTGGGGGGGGACGACAATTTAGAAGGTTGATAATTTATCACGGTGTTGGCGAACAATCTGAAACCTACAGACAAGGGATACATATTTTGTCCGTGTATCGACTGCCAAAACAATCTGAGATATCGCGGCGTTGAAACAATTAAGGAACATCTGATCCGCCGCGGTTTTACAAAAGATTTCCAAGACATAATCTGATGCATGGTCAGAGTGCGTTCGATGTATTAAGCCTGACGAAGGGGATAATGGTCAGGCAAACACAGAAACAGAACTGGAGATACAGTTACTGGTGATCCGAAAGACGTTACAGCGAACGTTGTGCCAGATTTCTGGGATGATGACATTGAGACTATGCTTGAAGATGTGGAACGACATTACTCTAACACGCCAGACAAGCATGAAAATTTGTTGGATTCATCCAAAACACCGTTGTACCCCGGATGTGACCCTACAAAGTTAAGCAAGTTGAGTGTCGTCCTCAAGCTATTCAACTTGAAAGCGAAACATGGCTGGAGCGACGTAAGTTTCACTGACCTCCTGGAACTATTGAAATACGTTCTTCCGGTGGACAACGTTTTACCAACGACTACGTACTCAGTGATAAGCGTGAAATATATATATAATTTTATGGTTAATTTGATTTAATATTCATAATGAATTGGACTATATTTCACACTTATCTTATGTTTTTCTAATATTTATATTTAGATGAGAACTGATATATTTTATTTGTCAAATACAGGAAAACGTCAGAATTACAACAATAAATGATGATATATATTGTATGTATATATATACTATGTATAGAAATACGTATTATATATATACATATATTATTATATCATTGAAATTGGGCATGCACCGTATTTTGGGTTGTACATGGCATTGCAGTAATGTCATAATTGATTTGGGTTGTTACATCGTTTTTGATACGGTGCATTTGGATAAAAAAATGTTGGTGGGCTGCTTTAATTGCCCATGCAGAGGACGAGACAGAGGAGGCGGGCGAGCATATAAACAAAACAATTCAAGAACCCTAGGGGACGACTGTTCCATTGACAAAAAAAGGGAAAATCACCGCCGCACTGCAATTTGGACCGACAACCTTCACTCGCTGCTCCCACCATCATTACACACATATCATCATTCATCCTATCAAACCGTCATCGATCATTATCCGACACCACCATCTCCACTTTCATTAACCCATCGTCGCCAATCACATGTACACCTCATCGACCACACTTCCAACCGTTGTCCATCACCATATTCTTCCACACTCTACGACCATATTACCGAACCATCCACCGGAGGTGAAGAGCAGTTCGACGCGGAGGACAAAGTAGAACCGACGAACAACCGGAGTGAAATTCTGGACTTATTTCTTGTTATTTGTTTTCGTTTCGTTATGTGTTATTTTATGTTCATGTTTGTTTTCGTTTTTGAAACCATGAGCGAGTAGTTTTATTTAGTTCCCCGGGTTGGGGAAGCGGACCTATTTCATAGAATTTTATCATTTAATTATTTCACTACTTTTTATTTAATGCAATAGTTTAATTCCTGTTCTTCATGCGCTTTGATTCTCTAGCTAATTATCAAAGTTATGTTTGTAGTTTTCTAATCAAAATGCGGTGCTGAGATTAGTTAACAAGACATAGGAAGTTAAACCGGATTAACGACTAGAAGCGAGACCCCGCCTATAGGTTAATCTTTCTCCAGTAGGAACTGTTCTTAAAGCGATTGATCTGTTTCCGGATTAGAGCATTAGTCTGCTGCTAGTTCTTCCAGTCAATTAGAATTCATTGTACATGACCCGGTCGGTGAATTATTTAAAGTTCCTGAGTTTATTGCAATATTAGTGAAATTATTATTTAATAAAATCTGGAGAATTAGGTGAGCGGAACAACTCGGGGAGCGCCTTTAAATTATTAGATTTTAAACCGTTGTTTGTTTAAATTTGCTTTCCTTGGTTTAGTTGTTCTTTTAATTTCGTTGTTTATCTCGTTTAGACTAATAAAAATCCCTTCAAAAAGTGACAATTTCCCGTTTTATTAGTTTAGGTTAGTTTTCTCAATTAGATTAATTTAATTTGTCAGTTAATTGAAAGAGGTCCCTGAGTTCGACAACCCACTTAATCACTATACCCGCAAAACGATAGGTACACTACCTAGGTAGAAGTATAGTAACATATATTTCTGCTAACACTCAGCCAAAAAAATGATGTGCCCAATGGGTATGGGGTACCAGAAAATTCATGCTTGTCCAAATGGTTGCATGCTGTTTTGGAAATCGGATGAATTTGCTGAAAGCTGTTCAGCATGTGGAGCGTCACGGTATAAGAAACAACAAACTCACATCAGCGGTAGTAAGAAAGGTTCATCAGCTAAGGTATTGTGGTACCTGCCCATCATTCCAAGGTTCAGACGTTTGTTCTCCATTGAGAAAGACGCAGAGAATCTTCGGTGGCATTCAGTTCACAGGAAAAAGGATGGCAGATTGAGACATCCCGCTGATGCACCACAGTGGAGAAACATAGACGTAAAATTTCCTGAGTTTGGTAACGAACCGAGAAACCTAAGGCTAGGCTTGTGCACGGATGGGATGAACCCTTACGGTACTTTGAGTAGCATACACAGTATCTGGCATGTGCTTTTGGTTATTTACAATCTACCGCCGTGGTTATGCATGAAACCAAGACACATCTTGTTGTCTTTGTTAATATCTGGTCCAAAGCAACCGGGCACAAAATTGACGTATTCCTACAACCTTTGATAGAGGATCTACAACTCTTGTGGAATGAAGGGGCTACGGTTTACGACTCATTCAGTAAAGAGGACTTCAATTTGCGTGCTATGTTGTACTGCACAATCAATGATTTCCCCGCCTATGGTAATCTTTCAGGCTATTCAATCAAGGGGGTTGGCGTGTCCGATTTGTGGTGAAAACACTTGTAGCATTCGCTTGAAACATAGTGGGAAAACCGTTATATGGGCCACCGAAAAATGCTTCCAAAAGGACATAAGTATCGAAAGATGGCGAAAGAGTTCGATGGAAACTGATCACAGCATGGCGCCCTGCCTTTGACAGGTACAGAGATTTACAAAAAGTTGGATAATATGTGACAACTTCGGGCCGCCAACCAAAAGTGGTGAAAAAAGTGTCTGGAAAAAGAAATCAATATTTTGGGAACTACAGTACTGGCAGCATCTGGAGGTTATACATTGTATCGATGGGATGCATGTCGAGAAGAACGTGGGTGAAAGTATCACTAGCACCCTTTTGAACATCAAAGGAAAGACAAAGGATCATTTGAAAGGAAAAGATTTAATTGAGTTGGCATACGCACAGAGCTTGGCCGTAATAACGTGGAAACGACATTCTTGCCTCCTGCCTGTCACACCTGTCTAAAGAGAAGAAACATAGTCTATGCAGTACCCTTTACAACATCAAGGTGCCATCAGGTTACTCCTCAAACATAAGAAACCTAGTGTCATGACAGATTTCAAATTAGTAGGAAAAATCTCACGATTATCATGTCCTACTTCAAGAATTTTTGCCAATTGCACTACGGGGATCTTGCCGGATGCTGTCAGACACCAATCACAAACGTCAGTGTCTTCCTCAAATCCATTTCGTCTAAGGTTCTGATGTGGACACTCTGTCTAAATTACAAAAGGATCTTATTGTGACAATGTGCCAGCTGGAGATGTATTTTCCTCCATCGTTCTTCGACATAATGATACATCTCCTCGTGCATCTTGTAAGAGAGATTCTGATGTGTGGTCCTTTGTACCTTCGCTACATGTATCCGTTCGAAAGGTACATGGGTGTCCTGAAGAAAAAATGGAAAACCGTCGTCACCCAGAGGGTATATTATAGAGGGCACTATCACAGAGGAAGTTTAGACTTCTGCACCAATTACCTAGAAGGTGTTGATACCATTGGACTTCCACGTTCTAGACACGAGGGCAGATTGAAGGGTGTGGCACGGTTGGAAGGACTGAAAAAATTGACATAGACACTCTTAACAAAGCTCATTTAGTTGTGCTAAGTCATCTTGAAGATGTTGAACCATACTTTGATGAACACTTGTGTGTTTTAAGAGCACATATCCAAACTGATGACGTCAGACTACAAATTGAGCAGAATAGGACATTGTCCGATGGTTTCAAAGAGAGTGTTTCCGATCAGTCCACCGAATGTGCCTGAACTGATTAAAGTAGTTGCATTTGGACAAATCTGGTTGTAATTTTCTGAGGGGTACGATGTCAACGGATTCACCTTTTTCACAGAACGTCAGGATCAGAAGTCAACGAATCAAAACAGTGGTGTAGAGCTTGAAGCTTATCAAAACTTATATGACGTCGGTGTCGTGGGTCATAGTCCTGTCTCAGTACACAACATCATATTTCGGTGTTATACAACATCTGGGTATTGGACTACAACAGCTACGAAATGTGTGTTTTCCGCTGTAACTGGTTAACAACATTCATGGCTACCGTGAGGAGGAGCATGGTATGAAACTGGTTGATCTGTCTAGAGCTACTCCCACGGTTGAGCCATTCGTTGTTGGGACGAAGGTTAAGCATATTTTATGTAACTGATCCCTGTAATCCTAGATGGTCTTGTGCTTAAAGGGAGAAGAGGAATAGTTGGTGTGGATGGTGTGTGGATTGAGGATGAGTATGATGCAGAAGATGAACCTCCAACTGTTCCTATCTCATTGGAAGAGGCTGAGGTCACAGGTCATCGTGAGTATATACGATCAGACCATAACGAGGGAATGTGGGTTGAGAGATAATGGTGTATGTAAGTTATTACAATAAAAATTTATATGAAATTACCACTCTTTTATTTATTGCTGTTATGACCATTATGAATGCTTCTTTAATTCAAATTGTATTTCAATCCTTGCAGGCATGGCTGATCAGGACATGGCTGATGCAGAGTTCGATTTATTTTGTCGTGAGGATGAGGAAAATGAGCACGAATGGTACCGGTCCCATCTACACTTCCGCCGCCGCTGCTGTTGCCCCATCCACATCTGCCGCTGCTACTGTTGTCCCATCCACATCTGCCGCTGATGCTGTTGGCCCTTCCATGAGTGCACCTTCTACGAGTGCTACTCAGAGACCCAGAGGTAGAGGTCCGACCCGTGGGTTGAAACTGCAGAAAGAGGATCAGATTAGTCTTCTGTGGGACCAGTATGGGAGGTATGGTGGGGGCAGCAGGTCAGAGTTCGGTAGTATGCTAGGGACTCTGGCCATCTCACATTGCTGCATCAACCACACATGGAAACAAGTCCCGCAAGAAAGGAGACCATCTGGAAGAAGGTGCAAGAACGGTACAAGATCCCAGAAGAAGTGAAGAAGACCGTTCTTTCTTTGGTGTCCGGCAAAGCTAAATCATTCCGCCACGATTTGTTGAGCATTGGATCAACAGGGTGCCCCCACGTGAGCCTCCGCCGTATGTTGTGTACAACGGCATGATCACTGAAGAGGAGTGGAAGGAGTTCGTTGAGCGGCACGCCACCCCCGTTCAGGGTATGTTTGTGTGTACTCTTTTCTTAATTAATGCTCATAATGCTTTATCCCTGATTTTCTAATTAATTTCCTGTTGTACTTTCTTAATAGCAAGTACAAAACAAGCCACGGCAAAACCGTGAAGCTAATCTCTACCCTACCCCCACACCATGGGACGAAATGGGGATATGTGGGCAGCCTCGAGGGATGGAAGAAGCTGGTTTGCTGACACGAGGAACGAGGATGGAAGTGAATGCCCGATCGGATGGTCTCTGAGGCGAGGAGGGTGCAGATGACATACTGGGACGCCAGAAAACGACCAGCGAAGAAGGTCAGAGTATTCCTAATGCTGCGATGGAACAACTGGCTAACCAAATTGTATATTATTTGAAAGTAGCTGTTAAATAATTTACTATATACTCAAGTGTTTGTTGATCTTAAATTTAGTGTTAACTTGTTTGAAAATTGGACAGTACAGAAGCGGCACAGAGAGGAGAGTAGACTTGACAGACTAGACTTACACGCTCCTCCTTCTCAAGACGACGCGCTCAATCAAAATGCTTGGGAAGAAGGATCACCCGGGGCGTGTTGAGGATTTGGGGGAAGTACGTCAGAAGAACGTATTCCCGCCATCTGCTAGGAAGGGTCAGATGAGTGCTGCTGAAGTCGAGGCGATGGTAGAGCGTAAGTTCGCTGCTGAGCGCCAAGCTAATGACGAGAACAGGCTGCTGAGCGCCGGCTATCGAGGAGAGGCTGCAGGAAGCGTTGAATGCGATTGCACATGCGACTACTCACAGCAGCAGCTAGATCCTCCTTCGACTGTCTTCCTCGCTAGTTGTGCTCCGGCCGCTGACCCGTACCCGTTTGCCAACATCCAGGTTAACTTTGTTTAACTATTTTTCTCCTAAATAAAGTTATTTAAATAGTATTAGATTGGACTCACTTATTTATTTCACGTATTACCTCTGTTTATTAAAGGAGCAAAAAATTCGTCTCCAATACCATTAGACGGCACCCTGTAGATGCGCCTACGGGACGTGTTGCCATCAGGTTCCCTCACGCTCCATCAGTTTCGTATGTCTACCCCATTCTACGCGCGTGTGACCTTGGACCTGATAGTTTGATGGATTTGAGCATGCATCCGTCCGATGGCGTTTTGACAACAAATGCACGCTGATCGACAGCGAAGGGAGGGAGACATATTGCCCTGGCCAGCATTTATATATGTTTGTCACCGATGAGGTAAGACGTTTGACAACCATTTAGTCTAATAAAATGCTTATTTACATTAATGTCCCCTAATCTATCTATTAAGATCCCTGAGCTTCTCGCCGCGTAACCCGGCCCAGACTAGAAGAGACCAGCGCGCCGGCGAATCCTGAATCCCTGAGCTTCCTCGCCGCGTTATCCGGCCCAGAGAAGAAAAGATCTGCGGCCCGCGAATCCTGTCATAAGTACAAGGGTATGTTCTAGATAATTGTTTAATGTTACTATAATAATCAATTAGTAATTATCTTTACATTGATGCTTTACTGTTTGTGTGTGAAGGGTAAGAATCCAGTGAGTCGGGGTGCGAAAGGTAAGAATCCAGCGCCCGTCCGGGGTCGCACCAGGACTTCTGAGGCGCCTAAAAATAAGCTCACACTGCCACAAAAACTTGTTAATGTTTTGGGGGCCAAGCAGATGAATCTCTACGACAAGATCATGTTGAAGTCATCTCAAACTAACAACTTCATGATGACGCTTCCAAAGTCGATGTTTCACTACGAAGAAGATATGATGACGGCAATCAACTTTGAGGACATCAGAGAGATGATGTGTGGAGATTATCTGAACATTAACATTATTCAAGCTTATCTAAAGTAAGTGTTCTTTCCTCATACTGTAAAAACATATAGAATAAGTATCTATGAAGTTGCATTGGCTAACTTTTTATAGTACATGTGATATAATAGATGTCTGCTTGAGAGATGTGCTGAGAAGGACATGACCTCCATTACTGCGGTGTGCCCGGAGCGTTTATCGTACGACTCAGTCACTAGGGACCCGGGGAGGTTTTGTGAATACATGATTCATTGCTTCAATGTTGTTGATCAACAGAATAAATTATTCATTCTAATGCCGTATCACCAAACGTGAGTTCTAATATAAAATTACATACTAATTAGCTAACTTTTTTACCTTCATTTCTCATTTCATTTTGTATTTGACATTGTAGCCACCACTGGGCTTTGTTTATATTCTGCGCTGCCACCGCTACTCTGCTCGTTCTAGATCCACTAGGGCAGTGGACAGAATTCAACACTGAAGACTTAATCAAAGAGTAAGTTTTTATTACTATTTAATTGTTTGTAAGTTTTTTGAACCAAAATTAATGTACTTGTTCATTTTGCTAAACGCTTTTGTTAATATATGTAACAGTTGTTACAAAAAAACCCCTCAGGGAGAGTTTGGTGATTTGACCGTCAATTACATCAAGGTTTGGTAATTCATGTATTTCATTCGTGCTGCTATTATCTTTGTACAATTGTTTTACATTTGTGAATTTTGGTGATTTAGTGCCCTACCCAAAAGGATTCTAAGAGTTGCGGGTACTACGTGATGCGGTATATGTACGAGTTCTGCGGGTACTTCCCAAGTTTTAAGAATGATATTGACAAGGTAATACGAACGCTGTCTTGTATTTAATTCTTTCGGCAGATTTTTTGTGTCTTTATCTTAATCTCATTATGTGTTCCATTCCTTTTCTTGTTGCAGATTAAAGAGCATTATGCCAGATTCAAGACTTATGCTCCTGCCGACTTGTTGCATGTCAGAGAGAGCATGGCAGCCATGTTTATGAGAATGGAGTGGTAGACTAGCTAGCTCTGATGCTGTAACATATATTTTTTGTTAGTTGCTGCTCTGATTCTGTTAGTTGCTGCTGCAACAGATTATATTGTGTAACAAATTATATTTTTTGTTAGTTGCTCTGATTCTGTTTGTAATGAATTATGCTAGCTGCTGCTGTAACAGATTCTAGCTGTTGTATTGAATGTTTCTGTTGCAATTGTGCGCAGAAATGAATTTGCAATTGTTATCTCTGTTGCAATTGTGTAACAGATTGAATATGTTACAGATTTTCGATCTGGTGCTTTATTAGATGTTATCTCTGTTGCAATTGTGTAACAGATTGAATATGTTACAGATTTTCGATCTGGTGCTTTATTAGATGTTATCTCTGTTGCAATTGTGCGCAGAGAATGAATTTGTGTTGGTATTTGATTCAGGTGGTTCAATTGTGCAGTTTCTGCCCTCTGTTGCTTATCTGTTACAATTCTGTCTCTGTTGCAATTGTGTAGATTTGTAAAAAAAAAAAAATTACACTTTAGATTACGGTTCTAACAATAACCGTAATCTAAAGTCCTTTGGGCGCGCGCGCCAAAAGACTTTAGATGACGGTTATTGCCAAAACCGTCATCTAAAGTGTCGACTTTACATTACGGTTATTTGTAAAACCGTGATCTAAAGTCCTTTGGTTCGCGCGCGCCAAAGGACTTTAGATCACGGTTTTACAAATAACCGTAATGTAAAGTCAATGACACGCGGGCCGGAAAAGGGACTTTAATTACGGTTTTAAACCGTAATTAAAGAAACGCCATCATCTTTATTGACGCCCGCATAGATTACGGTCCAGAACCATAATTATACACGGTTTTGGACCGTAATTAATGAGTCGCGTTCCACCAGTGCCATCAGATTGCCATCCATGACAGTGATATTGAGAAGACAGCATTCAGAACAAGGTATGGACATTATGAGTTTACGGTTATGCCGTTTGGTTTATCCAATGCACCAGCCAAGTTCATGGACTTAATGAACCGCTTGTTCCAAGATCAGTTGGACAAGTCAGTGGTAGTCTTCATCGACGATATTCTTGTGTACTCGAAATCGAGAGGTGAGCATGAAAGCCACCTGAGGAATGTGTTACAAACATTGAGAAAGAATCAGTTATATGCTAAATTTTCAAAGTGTGAATTTTGGTTGAACCAAGTATCCTTTCTTGGTCATGTGATTTCAGAGGCCGGGATCGCTGTTGATCCGGCAAAGATTGATGCAGTGCGCACCTGGCCTAGGCCGAAGACAGTTACCGACATCAGGAGCTTCCTCGGTCTAGCAGGTTATTATAGGAGGTTTGTGAAGCTTCTCCAGTGTCTCGAAGCCGATGACTTCCTTGATGAAAAAGGATGCACCATTCGAGTAGACAGTCGACTGTGAGAGTTCTTTCAGAGTCTCAAGGATGCTCTGACATCTGCACCAGTCCTGACTTTACCAGACGGTCCAGATGGTTTTGAGGTCTATTGCGACGCATCAGGCAGAGGTATGGGTTGTGTGTGATGCCACGGGAAGGTCGTAGCTTACGCCTCCCGACAGCTGAAGAAGCATGAAGAGAACTACCCTACCCACGACTTAGAATTGGGTGCCATTGTCTTTGCACTGAAGATATGGCGACATCACTTGTATGGGGTAAGTGTGACAATCTATTCCGACCATAAGAGTTTAAAGTACTTGTTCACTCAGAAGGAGTTGAACATGAGACAAAGAAGGTGGGTCGAGTTTCTAAATGACTACGACATCAATCTGCAGTATAAAGAGGGTAAGGCAAATGTGGTAGCTGACGCATTGAGTCGCCGAGCGCACTCTCTCCATTCGCTAGTCTCTCATTCTAGCTTGGTTGAAGAGGTGCGGAGTGCTCAGATGACGGATCAGTACATGTTGGAGATTAGACGGAAGCTTATTGATGGCACATTCGAGGGTCAGAAGTACGACTTCCGGCTCCACGATGATGACCTGATTAGGCTGAATGGCCGACTGTGTATTCCGAGGAGTAGCGCTGAGCTGAAGGAGCGCATACTGAGTGAATCCCATTGTTCTACGACTTCGATTCACCCCGGAGCTTCAAAAATGTATAAGGATATGAAACGTTACTTTTGGTGGACTGGAATGAAAAAGGATGTGAATGATTATGTGTTAAGGTGTCTCACTTGTCAGAAGGTCAAGTTTGAGCACCGACGGCCTGGTGGTATGGTACAGCCAATGCCAGTGCCTTAGTGGAAGTTCCATGACATTTCTATGGACTTCGTAGTAGGGCTTCCGCCTACAAGGGGAGGTCTGAATATGATTTGGGTCGTTGTTGACCGACTGACCAAGGTGGCTCGATTCATACCGATGAAGGACACCTGGAAAGTGGCAAAACTAGCAGAGCTCTTTGATAGGGAGATTGTTCGGCACCATGGGGTACCGAAGACTATCGTGTCTGACTGGGATACCAGATTCCTCTCCAGGTACTGGAAATCCACACGGGAAGCGCTTGGTACCGAGCTGAAGCTAAGTACAGCGTTCCACCCACAGACAGATGGTCAGAGTGAGCGCACCATCCAGACACTTGAGGATATGTTACGTGCATGTGCACTTGACTTTCAGACCAGCTGGATTGACAAGTTACATCTGATCGAGTTTAGCTACAACAAGTTACTATGCTTCGATCATGATGTCTCCTTCCAGGCATTAACGGTAGACCATGCCGCACACCATTATGCTGGGATGAGTCGAGTGAGACGGTCATTATAGGACCAGAGTTCTGGAACAGTTCAGGCAGAATTTCGTCAGATCCGGGCTACTGAAAGCGCTCAGGATAGACAGAAGTCGTACCGGAGGATGTGCGCAGACGGACCGGAGTTCGCCGTGGGCGATCAGGTATTTTTGAGAGTATCCCCATGAAGGGAGTGTTTCGTTTTGGCCAGAAAGGCAGTTGAGCCCGAATGTGGGGCCTTATGTAGTGATGGAGCGGATCGGCCCGGTAGCTTATAGACTTGACTTACCCGCCGAGCTGGGCAAGGTACATGATGTATTGCATGTGTCCCAGTTGTAGAAATATATGTCTCATCCGTCTCATGTACTTCAGCCTGAAAGGCTAACCTTAGAGCCGACCATGCGTTCAGTGGAGACTCCGGTACGGATTCTGGACACTAAGACTCGAGACACTCGCCATAAGTCTGTGAGACTGGTGAAGGTTCTCTGGTCTAACCAGGACGTTGAGGAGGCCACTTGGGAGTTGGAAGATAAGATGAAGGCGAAGTACCCGTCATTGTTTACTTCTTAGCGTTTGTATGTATAGGGTACGGGGCGTACCCCTATTTAAGGGGGGTAGAGCCGTTTCGGTTATGTGTGTACGACATGTATTTGGATACATTGTCTGTGTTGTGTTGTCATGTTGTTACCCTGTTAAGTTACAGACCGCTGAGTCTGAATGATGTTGTGATGTTTTGTTGTTTGGACCTGGTGTCCGATGTTATGTAAGGATGTTGTTAATGTTGTTATGGAATTATTGTTGATATGTGTTCCCGTGTTCTAATATTTAGGATATGTGGAAGTATGAACTTTGGGGACAAAGTTCTTTTAAGGGGGGTAGACTGAAATACCCCAAACCTAGTTATGTTGTTTAAACACTAAAATAAGGTGTGGTAAGACTAGAAAGAGTCTTAGAAACATTAGTAAACAATTTAAACTATAGAAAACACAAATAAATGCCTTAAGGTCAATAAAGGCCAAAATGTGCTCTAAGCTTGGGATAAGCTTGGTTAAGACCTAATGAACTTACCAAGACCTCATTTGTATACTAATGAACATATTAAACCAATTACCAAAGAAAACCAAGCTTGAAAACAAGCTAAAACACAAAATGTGCTTTAAGGAGTCTTAAAGCACATTTTTGAAAAATTGTCTTGTAAATGAGTTTTGAATGGCTAAATGTCCATCATTACTCTTTAATTAACATGTGTACTATATAGTATCACATTTGGAAGTCTATATCAATGAGAAATCAAAATTTTCACATCTATGTGCCTTGTTTTAGTGAATAGTAACTAAAATAAGCTAGTTTGTAACATATGTTTGTATAAGTAATTAAATTGGCCAACAAGGACTAAAATACCCTTAGTAACATTAAGGGGGCCGGTTTTTATGAGGTGAGTCACCACCTTGTAAGTTGACAAAATAAATAACAAATGATAAAGCAAGTTACTATTTACTTTACTACTTAATATCTCTTAAAAGCAAACTTATCTCATTCTCTCATTTCCCTCCTCATTTCCCACGGTTCCAAGCTCTCTTCTACCTCCTTCTTGCTCTCCATTCACGGTTTGCAATAGTACACACCAAAACTCCATCTTTGACCACTTGTATCTCCTAGCTTATTTTGCCAAATCAAATTCTAAGACCACCATTCTCTTCCTCTCATCAAGCTCTTCAATTCTATCCTTTCAAAATCTCAAGAGCTCCATTTCGGTGCCAAGAAGAATCTCCATGGGAGGAGCTTGAGCTCATCTTTTCACATATTGTTGTTCTCCTTTGCTTCTAGGTAAGGAAACTCAAAGAAAAATAACATTTCCTTCATGTTTGTGTGTTGTCCGAAAATCACCATTGATGGTGTCCTTACCTTGCTTGTTTTAGCTTCATTTGAATCTTCCAAGGGCTTGGTGGAGTCCTCTCTTGCTACATATCCAAACTCTCTTTCCATTCCAAGGTAAAACAATCATCTTAATGCTTTAAAATAATATATGTAACTAGGGTTTACAATGAGATGAAGCATAAAGCTTGTATACTCATTATATCATTTGTATAATGTTTAGAAGTTGACAAGCAACTAAAAGCCTTGCCAATTTAGTCAAGGAAACAAGAAAGAAGTTTGTGAGGAAAAGAGGTAAATATGCTAACCTAATGTGGTTTAAAGTCTTAGGAGAAATGAGCTTATATTGCTTATTAAAAATGATCTAAGGAGCCAATGGTGAATGACTTAGAAAAATGCTCTCAAGGGCTTAGTAAAAGGCATATGTATTGTTGAGTGTATTTGCAGGTCAAAGGCAAATATATTGTGGAAATTCAGTGTTTAAGATTTATGCATCTTAAGGGCCTAAGAGCCATGTTATTTAAGGGCCTAAGTGCCAAGCAATTTAAATTATGCACTATATTGTGATGTAGTGCTAAATGAGTGAAGTTTTGTGTATAAGGATGTGCTTGATGGATTTTAGTGTTCTTGGGTGTTTAATAGTGAAAACAATGTGTTATGGCTTAGCAATGTTCTAAGAGAGTTCATGTCAAAATTTAGATAATGTATAAGAAGTTCTAAGGGTTTAAAATGAGTTTGGTAAGTTATGAAATGTTTAGGATGGTTAAGTGTTCAACTAGTGGAAGGAACATGCATTAAGGTGTTTAAAGATGTAAAAAGGGCTTAGGCAATGTTTTAGAGGATTTAGAATGCAAAAGAATGTTTTGGGACATTTCAAGATCATGGTGAGATTGTATTTAGGACTTGTGCATTGTTGGTGAAAAAGGGTGAAGTGATTTGTTGCATGGGAAGCTATAAACTTGTAAAGATGTTCAAGGAGTTGTTTAGGAAGAAAATATGCTTGGGAGATGATGTTGTAGTGGTGAGGAAACATTATTGGCATAGTGGTTATCATAGGTATGAAACACCACTTAGAAAACCAAGGAGAAAATATCATAAGTGTTAGGAATTTTGGTATGAAATGAGTAAGTGTTTAAGGAGATAGAAAATGAGTTTCATGGATGTTGTATGAGGGTGTAAGTGTACCAAATGATGTTAGAACACATTAGGAGGCTTTAGGAGAAGTTTGGTGAAGATTTAACAATTTTTGGACATGTTCTGGTGGCGTCCGACCCAGGGGTCCGAACCAAGTTTGGGTTGGACAGCCTCTGTTAGACGCCAGTAAAGAGTTCTGGAACGGTCCGACCCAGAGGGCTTGGGTCGGACATGGGTCGGACGTGAGAGTTTAAAGGACGGTAAATGTTCTGGAATGGTCCGACCAGTTGGTTGAGTCGGACATGGGTCGGACAAGTAGAGTTTTTCAAACCCGAGAATCACTGGAAGGGTCCGACCCAGTTGGTGGGTCGGACGGTGGGTCGGACGGTGGGTCAGACAGACCAAAAATTTAAAAAAAAACAGTAAGAATGTGGCAAATGTAGTTAACCCTAGGGGGTATAATGTAGGTAATGAAGGATTAGTTTGGGCATTAAAACATGTCATATAATCATGTTAAACATTTAGTAAATTTGAAGTTAAGTAAATTAATTAACCGACGTTATTAATCATGTATAGGAGTGACCTACGGTGGAAACAAATCGAAGCAAGGACCAAGGTATGGTTTTCTTGTAGTCTGTTGCCTACCGGTTTACACCGGCTTGTGTGTTGTTGGTTTTTCTGTGTGTTTATGACCTTGTAAGACTTAAGTTATGTAATGAGTTTACAGTTGTTAAATATTATTGTATTGTTACGTATGACTCTCTCTTCCCTTGTGTGTGTCTAACAAGACTTAACCAGTTGTTTGTGAATTGTTTATTGAGTTCAATGTTGAACTACTAACAAGTGCTAACGGGGGTAGTGAGGAGTCCGGTCTGTTCCGGCCACGCGTGTGAGTATGGGAGTCGATGTCATAACCGGTTCGATTCTCTTTGTATGTTATGGTTGTTTTCCAATTTGGTTTCCAACCTTCCCTTTAGCTTAACCAAGGCTGATTTACTGACTCACATCGGGCCACAGGGGCATACTATGTGTTGTTTCGGTGTGCTTGGATCACTATATCCGAGACACCTTGTGTTAAGTTATTCGTTCAATCTAACAGGACGGTAACGAGTTATGTAACGAGCTTAGCATGAGTATGGCAACATTCTCTAGGCTCTCCATGGGAACTAATTGTATTGGTTCACTTCCTAAAAGGAAATGTCTTGTATGTTATGTGTGATGTTTTGTACAATACTTATGTTATGATATATGTTTATGATGTATGTGTTAAAAAGAATGCCATGTCATCATGACAATTAGTTGCGCGTATCCCGGTAGCCGATGGGCTGCGCGTTAACCATACCAGCCAAGGGTTGCTGACCCCCTCGGGGGCTCCATATTTCTTTTACTGCAGGATGAGGATCGAAGAAGCAGATTGGCTATAGATTTTAGGATGCAGGATTACTTTTGATTATTTTTTTTGGATGTTAAGCCCGGGATGCGCCTGTGCTTCCGTGGCAATATATTTTGGTACCGTTGTAGTATAGTGACGGCCGTTGTCAGTTTGTGATGTACAGATGTGTTCATGGATGTAGTAGCAAACTCGGTATTTTGTTAATGTATTAAGGTTATTAGTTCTATGCTCGGGAGTCTGATCATCAGACCGATATGCTTGTATTTATTCTACCTTGTTAACCACGTGGGTGGTTAACGGCGTTGTAGCACCGAATCGTTTAGTTATTGTTTAGTTGT
This sequence comes from Limonium bicolor, assembly GCA_023374045.1. Classification (NCBI taxonomy): domain Eukaryota; kingdom Viridiplantae; phylum Streptophyta; class Magnoliopsida; order Caryophyllales; family Plumbaginaceae; genus Limonium; species Limonium bicolor. Next base: position 52,272,883 of record CM041781.1, read on the forward strand.
TTGATTCCGCTGCGATTTCAAGTTTTGTTATGTGCGTAGTAGGGGTGTTACAAAAAGTGGTATCAGAGCGAAGTATCACTCTGATGGCAAGAATACCTAGCTTAGGAATATACCGAGTTAGGAAATCTAACCATAGTTATCTAAGTGAACAGTTATGAGAAGGTTTACCACTAACTAAGCGTGGAAATACCTTATTGTCGGGAAGATGATACAATCGTTGGACCGATAAGTGTGCAAGCACAGTGCTAATAAATGTTCATGTGAATTCAGATGTCAGGTTGACCACGAGGTCGAGGCCGCGGGCGCGGCATTGGAGATACTGGGAACCAGGGGGAGAACCCTACGGCACAGGTCATGGCCGACGCTGTTGCGGCCGCCGTAGCCCAGATGGTCCCACAGTTATTAGCTGCGATGCAGCAGCAGCAGCAAGGCGGTGAGGGTCAACAAGGGCCACAACCGCAACCACAGCCGCGCGAGACCAACTGGGTCAAGGCGTTGGCGGATTTGAGACCCCCGTCATTCAGTGGGGAGACCGAACCTAGTAAGCTGGAGGCGTACATCTCCGAGATGGAGACCACTTTCGAGACCTTGGACGTTCCTGCTGGTGCCAAGGTTCGACTAGCCGCTTACTATCTGAAGGGATCGGCTCAGACTTGGTGGAAGCTGGTAAGGGAGGGAAGAGTCGGTGATCCTACCTTCCAGTGGAGGGAGTACACGGCCCTGCTGCGAGCCAAGTACTACCCGATTCACGTTCAGGAGGCCAAGCGCCTAGAGCTTGACAGTTTGAGACAGGGAGACAAGATGACAGTTGATGAGTACTACACCGCTTTTATCGGACTCATCCATCTGCTGCCGGATCTGGGCTACTCGGACCGGATTTTAGTGAACCGTTTTTACAACGGGTTGAGTTACCGCTTACGCTACGGCATAGGGCCGAGCGGGTATACTACCTTGCAGGTAATGAACTACAGTATAAGTGAATGAGTATATATAGTATGTTAATGTGATGTGAGTTTGTTTAGCGGGGCATAACTAACACACTAAATATAGGAGTACTACCATGCCGCTGCAATTGTTGAGATCACCGTCCGTCTGAGGGACGAGGAGAGTGCGCTCAAGCGCAAGGCCATGAGCGAGGGCCAAGGCACGCAAGGGCAAGGGGGAGGAAAGAAGAAGAAGCCATACCCCCAGTCCCAGAAAGGACAGCAACAGGGTGGCAAGGGCCAGACCCAGACCACCACTGCTGAGGAGCCTCTGTAGCTCACCTACGCATATGCGGCCAAGCCCTTACGCTCTTACCCACCCAAGGGTAATTAATAAATTTCAATACCAAAGTCTAGTGTGTGTTATTAACTTGTGAAGTATGTACTGAGTGTGTGATGTGTTAGCAGCTAGCACGGGCTCTGGACCGGAGCGCCACTACTATTGTAAGTGGTGTAACGGAGACCACCCCGGCAAGGACTGCAAGGGTAATGATGTGCAGTGCCGATACTGCAAAAAGATGGGGCACCGCGACTATGAGTGCTGGCAGAACCCGAACAGTAGAAACTACAGGCCCAAGGGGCAATGGAAGGGTAAGGCCACCGCGACCACCGATGGCCCGAAGACGGCGAATCAGCCACCCCCGGATCAGAGGTACACAGATTCCCAGAAGGGGAAGGGGTCGGGACCTAGCAAGGCCACCCTGCATGTGGTGGACCGGTCTGAGGCGCCAGGGCCCTCTTCTAGACCAGGTACCGCCTAAACTATTGAGTGAAATAAGTGATTGCATACCGCATTTCATGCATGTGTGTTAGAGAGTCCAAATGTACTACCGTGTGAGTAAAGAATTAAAGTATAATGTGAGAACACCTAATTAGGTAATTTGAAAACTTAGGAACCTTCAATATATGTTATCCAATCCCACCCACACCAAACCCTGAAGAAACCACCATCAACATCACCGACTTTCCAATGGAGCAATGTCAGGTCATCCAACCAGGTATGATACTCTTAAATGGATACCTGACACCGGAAGCACAAATCCACATCAGACGATGCGACGAACTGGAGCAAACCTGGAGGTTTCTACACACCCGAATACCCGAGCGGATCAAGAATGAAATTGAAGATGATGTGCATGGGTAAGGACTGGAACCCTTACACCAAGACATATCAAGAAGTGCGAGCTGAAGATGGAGCAACTGTACCAAGTATACCTGAGGAGTTCCTTGCGGTCGTTAACCACGCCGTGGGAATTGCTCAGCAAGTTGAAACGGATTCAATTCCAAGTGTTAAAGCGGATTTATGTATTGTGAACTTCTACCAGAAAGGTGGACGGTTAGGTTTACACCAAGATAAGGACGAGTCACCCGAGTCTCTAAGTAAGGGAGTACCCGTGGTGTCTTGGTCCATTGGTGATACCGCAGTGTTTATATGGCGAGCAGAAGCGTGCTGATCTCGCAAAGAAGTTAGTACTAAAATCAGGAGATGTGTTAATCATGGGTGGGCAGTCAAGGATGCTATACCATGGCATCAAGAAGATCAAACTGAATACCGCACCATCGGCAGTGATCAATGCCACACACATGAAACCCGGACGTTTGAATTTGACCTTCAGACAGTTTTAAGCCTTGTATAAGTATGTGATGTGTTAAACCAGTGTATGTTAAGGATGTTGTAAGTGTTAATTATGGCGACAGTATAAGCCAACGAATGTTGTAAAAAGAGTGTGTTAATGAATAAAGTGGAGTTGTTTGAAGCATGTCAACCGTGTTGTTACCAATACTTATTAGTTTGCCAATGAATTAGGCTGTGCACTCGGAACGGGAGGTATACTGAGTGTCTGCAATGAGGCAGAAGCCGGCAAGAGCGGCACAATCCTCACCGGTACCTTCCCAGTCAATGGCGTGGACGCTTCGATCTTGTTCGACTCCGGAGCCTCACATACATTTATTTCTATCCTTTGCGAAGAGGCTGGGGTTAGACGGTGATGAGATGCCAGATTTCCTAGTCACTCTCCCGTCGAAAGAGCGGATCAGGTGTACCCGCTACCACCGAGATGTTGTTGTACGAATCAGAGGTGAAGAGTTTCCGATCGACTTGATAGAGTTCGACGGACTTGGTTTTGATGTGATTGTCGGGATGAACTGGTTGGAGCGGTACAAGGGCAGAATCCTGTGTGCCGAGCATCGTCTGCTTCTTCGGAGTCCATCTGGGGTTACCATATCTTACCGCCAGAGGCCCAGGGAGCCTTCGACTCAGATCATCACCGCCATGGCTATATGTCGTGAACTACGATGAGGGAGTGATGTATACCTCTGCTATGTCCAGGACATAGAGAGAGACCCAGAGTTTAGTCCTGATGTGCCGGTAGTGTCGGAGTTTCCTGATGTATTTCCTAAGGAACTGTCGGGCATGCCGCCAGCACGGGAAGTAGAGTTTGAGATTGATTTGGTTCCGGGCACCGGACCAATTGCGAAGGCGCCCTATCGTATGGCTCCAGCAGAGATGACAGAGCTCAAGGAGCAGCTGAGAGACCTACTCGACAAGGGGTTTATCCGCCCTAGCGTTTCACCATGGGGAGCGCCGGTCCTCTTCGTGAAGAAGAAGGACGGTAGCCTCCGCCTGTGTATTGACTATCGAGAGCTGAATGCAGTTACGGTGAAGAACCGTTACCCTTTACCACGCATCGACGATTTATTTGATCAGTTGAAAGGGGCATCAGTATTCTCCAAGATAGATCTACGATCCGGATACCATCAGATTGCCATCCGTGACATGTATTAAGAAGACAGCATTCAGAACAAGGTATGGACATTATGAGTTTACGGTTATGCCGTTTGGTTTATCCAATGCACCAGCCAAGTTCATGGACTTAATGAACCGCTTGTTCCAAGATCAGTTGGACAAGTCAGTGGTAGTCTTCATCGACGATATACTTGTGTACTCGAAATCGAGAGGTGAGCACGAAAGCCACCTGAGAATGTGTTACAAACATTGAGAAAGAATCAGTTATGCTAAATTTTCAAAGTGTGAATTTTGGTTGAACCAAGTATCCTTTCTTGGACATGTGATTTCTGAAGCCGGGATCGCTGTTGATCCGGCAAAGATTGATGCAGTGCGCACCTGGCCTAGGCCGAAGACAGTTACCGACATCAGGAGCTTCCTCGGTCTAGCAGGTTATTATAGGAGGTTTGTGAAGGACTTCTCCAGTGTCTCGAAGCCGATGACTTCCTTGATGAAAAAGGATGCACCATTCGAGTGGACAGTCGACTGTGAGAGTTCTTTCCAGAGTCTCAAGGATGCTCTGACATCTGCACCAGTCCTGACTTTACCAGACGGTCCAGATGGTTTTGAGGTCTATTGCGACGCATCAGGCAGAGGTATGGGTTGTGTGTTGATGCAACACGGGAAGGTCGTAGCTTACGCCTCCCGACAGCTGAAGAAGCATGAAGAGAACTACCCTACCCACGACTTAGAATTGGGTGCCATTGTCTTGCACTGAAGATATGGCGACATCACTTGTATGGGGTAAGTGTGACAATTATTCGACCACAAGAGTTTAAAGTACTTGTTCACTCAGAAGGAGTTGAACATGAGACAAAGAAGGTGGGTCGAGTTTCTAAATGACTACGACATCAATCTGCAGTAAAGAGGGTAAGGCAAATGTGGTAGCTGACGCATTGAGTCCGAGCACACTCTCTCCATTCGCTAGTCTCTCATTCTAGCTTGGTTGAAGAGGTGCGGAGTGCTCAGATGACGGATCAGTATATGTTGGAGATTAGACAGAAGCTTATTGATGGCACATTCGAGGGTCAGAAGTATGACTTCAGACTCCACGATGATGACCTGATTAGGCTGAATGGCCGACTGTGTATTCCGAGGAGTAGCGCTGAGCTGAAGGAGCGCATACTGAGTGAATCCCATTATTCTACGACTTCGATTCACCCCGGAGCTTCAAAATGTATAAGGTATGAAACGTTATTTTGGTGGACTGGAATGAAAAAGGATGTGAATGATTATGTGTTGAGGTGTCTCACTTGTCAGAAGGTCAAGTTTGAGCACCGACGGCCTGGTGGTATGGTACAGCCAATGCCAGTGCCTGAGTGGAAGTTCCATGACATTTCTATGGACTTCGTAGTAGGGCTTCCGCCTACAAGGGGAGGTCTGAATATGATTTGGGTTGTTGTTGACCGACTGACCAAGGTGGCTCGATTCATACCGATGAAGGACACCTGGAAAGTGGCAAAACTAGCAGAGCTCTTTGATAGGGAGATTGTTCGGCACCATGGGGTACCGAAGACTATCGTGTCTGACAGGGATACCAGATTCCTCTCCAGGTACTGGAAATCCACACGGGAAGCGCTTGGTACCGAGCTGAAGCTAAGTACAGCGTTCCACCCACAGACAGATGGTCAGAGTGAGCGCACCATCCAGACACTTGAGGATATGTTACGTGCATGTGCACTTGACTTTCAGACCAGCTGGATTGACAAGTTACATCTGATCGAGTTTAGCTACAACAACAGTTACCATGCTTTGATCAAGATGTATCCCTTCCAGGCATTGTACGGTAGACCATGCCGCACGCCATTATGCTGGGATGAGTCGAGTGAGACGGTCATTATAGGACCAGAGTATCTGGAACAAGTTCAGGCAGAAGTTCGCCAGATCCGGGCTAACATGAAGGCAGCTCAGGATAGACAGAAGTCGTACGCGGATGTGCGCAGACGTGACCTGGAGTTCGCCGTGGGCGATCAGGTATTTTTGAGAGTATCCCCCATGAAGGGAGTGTTTCGTTTTGGCCAGAAAGGCAAGTTGAGCCCGAAATATGTGGGGCCTTATGTGTGACGGAGCGGATCGGCCCGGTAGCTTACAGACTTGATTTACCCGCCGAGCTGGGCAAGGTACATGATGTATTTCATGTGTCCCAGTTGAAGAAATATATGTCTCATCCGTCTCATGTACTTCAGCCTGAAAGGCTAACTTAGAGCCGACCATGCGATCAGTGGAGACTCCGGTACGGATTCTGGACACTAAGACTCGAGACACTCGCCATAAGTCTGTGAGACTGGTGAAGGTTCTCTGGTCTAACCAGGACGTTGAGGAGGCCACTTGGGAGCTGGAAGATAAGATGAAGGCGAAGTACCCGTCATTGTTTACTTCTTAGCGTTTGTATGTATAGGGTACGGGGCGTACCCCTATTTAAGGGGGGTAGAGCCGTTTCGGTTATGTGTGTACGACATGTATTTGGATACATTGTCTGTGTTGTGTTGTCATGTTGTTACCCTGTTATGTTACAGACCGCTGAGTCTGAATGATGTTGTGATGTTTTGTTGTTTGGACCTGTGTCCGATGTTATGTAAGGATGTTGTTAATGTTGTTATGGAAGTATTGTTGATATGTGTTCCCGTGTTCTAATATTTAGGATATGTGGAAGTATGAACTTTGGGGACAAAGTTCTTTTAAGGGGGGTAGATTGAAATACCCCAAACCTAGTTATGTTGTTTAAACACTAAAATAAGGTGTGGTAAGACTAAAAGAGTCTTAGAAACATTAGTAAACAATTTAAACCATAGAAAACACAAATAAATGCCTTAAGGTCAATAAAGGCCAAAATGTGCTCTAAGCTTGGGATAAGCTTGGTTAAGACCTAATGAACTTACCAAGACCTCATTTGTATACTAATGAACATATTAAACCAATTACCAAAGAAAACCAAGCTTGAAAACAAGTTAAAACACAAAATGTGCTTTAAGGAGTCTTAAAGCACATTTTTGAAAAATTGTCTTGTAAATGAGTTTTGAATGGCTAAATGTCCATCATTACTCTTTAATTAACATGTGTACTATATAGTATCACATTTGGAAGTCTATATCAATGAGAAATCAAAAATTTCACATCTATGTGCCTTGTTTTAGTGAATAGTAACTAAAATAAGCTAGTTTGTAACATATGTTTGTATAAGTAATTAAATTGGCCAACAAGGACTAAAATACCCTTAGTAACATTAAGGGGGCCGGTTTTTATGAGGTGAGTCACCCTTGTAAGTTACAAAATAAATAACAAATGATAAAGCAAGTTACTATTTGCTTTACTACTTAATATCTCTTAAAAGCAAACTTATCTCATTCTCTCATTTCCCTCCTCATTTCCCACGGTTCCAAGCTCTCTTCTACCTCCTTCTTGCTCTCCATTCACGGTTTGCAATAGTACACCACCATTTTTTCAACTCTATCTCCTAGCTCACTTTGCCAAATCAAAAAAGACCACCATTCTCTTAGTCTCATCAAGCTCTTCATTCCTATCTTCTCAAAATCCAAGAGCTCCATTTGGTGCCAAGAGGAATCCATGGGAGGAGCTTGAGCTCATCTTTTCACATATTGTTGTTCTCCTTTGCTTCTAGGTAAGGAAACTCAAAGAAAAATAACATTTCCTTCATGTTGTGTGTTGTCCGAAAATCACCATTGATGGTGTCCTTACCTTGCTTGTTTTAGCTTCATTTGAATCTTCCAAGGGCTTGGTGGAGTCCTCTCTTGCTACATATCCAAACTCTCTTTCCATTCCAAGGTAAAACAATCATCTTAATGCTTTAAAATAATATATGTAACTAGGGTTTACAATGAGATGAAGCATAAAGCTTGTATACTCATTATATCATTTGTATAATGTTTAGAAGTTGACAAGCAACTAAAAGCCTTGCCAATTTAGTCAAGGAAACAAGAAAGAAGTTTGTGAGGAAAAGAGGTAAATATGCTAACCTAATGTGGTTTAAAGTCTTAGGAGAAATGAGCTCATATTGCTTGTTAAAAATGATCTAAGTAGCCAGTGGAAATGACTTAGAAAAATGCTCTCAAGGGCTTAGTAAAAGGCATATGTATTGTTGAGTGTATTTGCAGGTCAAAGGCAAATATATTGTGGAAATTCAGTGTTTAAGATTTATGCATCTTAAGGGCCTAAGAGCCATGTTATTTAAGGGCCTAAGTGCCAAGCAATTTAAATTATGCACTATATTGTGATGTAGTGCTAAATGAGTGAAGTTTTGTGTATAAGGATGTGCTTGATGGATTTTAGTGTTCTTGGTGTTTAATGGTGAAAACAATGTGTTTGGTTAGTAATGTTCTAGAGAGTTCATGTCAAAATTTAGATAATGTATAAGAAGTTCTAAGGGTTTAAAATGAGTTTGGTAAGTTAGGAAATGTTTAGATGGTTAAGTGTTCAACTAGTGGAAGGAACATGCATTAAGGTGTTTAAAGATGTAAAAAGGGCTTAGGCAATGTTTAGAGGATTTAGAATGCAAAAGAATGTTTTGGGACATTTCAAGATCATGGTGAGATTGTATTTAGGACTTGTGCATTGTTGGTGAAAAGGGATGAAGTGATTTGTTGCATGGGAAGCTATAAACTTGTAAAGATGTTCAAGGAGTTGTTTAGGAAGAAAATATGCTTGGGAGATGACGTTGTAGTGGTGAGGAAACATTATTGGCATAGTGGTTATCATAGGTATGAAACACCACTTAGAAAACCAAGGAGAAAATATCATAAGTGTTAGGAATTTTGGTATGAAATGAGTAAGTGTTTAAGGAGATAGAAAATGAGTTTCATGGATGTTGTATGAGGGTGTAAGTGTACCAAATGATGTTAGAACACATTAGGAGGCTTTAGGAGAAGTTTGGTGAAGATTTAACAATTTTTGGACATGTTCTGGTGGCGTCCGACCCAGGGGTCCGAACCAAGTTTGGGTCGGACAGCCTCTGTTAGACGTCAGTAAAGAGTTCTGGAACGGTCCGACCCAGAGGGCTTGGGTCGGACATGGGTCGGACGTGAGTGTTTAAAGGACGGTAAATGTTCTGGAATGGTCCGACCCAGTTGGTTGAGTCGGACATGGGTCGGACAAGTAGAGTTTTTCAAACCCGAGAATCACTGGAAGGGTCCGACCCAGTTGGTGGGTCGGACGGTGGGTCGGACAGACCAAAATTTAAAAAAAAAACAGTAAGAATGTGGCAAATGTAGTTAACCCTAGGGGGTATAATGTAGGTAATGAAGGATTAGTTTGGGCATTAAAACATGTCATATAATCATGTTAAACATTTAGTAAATTTGAAGTTAAGTAAATTAATTAACCGACGTTATTAATCATGTATAGGAGTGACCTACGGTGGAAACAAATCGAAGCAAGGACCAAGGTATGGTTTTCTTGCAGTCTGTTGCCTACCGGTTTACACCGGCTTGTGTGTTGTTTGTTTTTCTGTGTGTTTATGACCTTGTAAGACTTAAGTCATGTAATGAGTTTACAGTTGTTAAATATTATTGTATTGTTACGTATGACTCTCTCTTCCCTTGTGTGTGTCTAACAAGACTTAACCAGTTGTTTGTGAATTGTTTATTGAGTTCAATGTTGAACTACTAACAAGTGCTAATGGGGGAAGTGAGGAGTCCGGTCTGTTCCGGCCACGCGTGTGAGTATGGGAGTCGATGTCATAACCGGTTCGATTCTCTTTGTATGTTATGGTTGTTTTCCAATTTGGTTTCCAACCTTCCCTTTAGCTTAACCAAGGCTATTTTACTGACTCACGTCGGGCCACAGGGGCATACTATGTGTTGTTTCGGTGTGCTTGGATCACTATATCCGAGACACCTTGTGTTAAGTTATCCGTTCAATCTAACAGGACGGTAACGAGTTATGTAACGAGCTTAGCATGAGTATGGCAACATTCTCTAGGCTCTCCATGGGAACTAATTGTATTGGTTCACTTCCTAAAAGGAAATGTCTTGTATGTTATGTGTGATGTTGTGTACAATACTTATGTTGTGATATATGTTTATGATGTATGTGTTAAAAAGAATGCCATGTCATCATGACAATTAGTTGTGCGTATCCCGGTAGCCAATGGGCTGCGCGTTAACCATACCAGCCAAGGGTTGCTGACCCCCTCGGGGGCTCCATATTTCTTTTACTGCAGGATGAGGATCGAAGAAGCAGATTGGCTTTAGATTTTAGGATGCAGGATTACTTTTGATTATTTTTTTGGATGTTAAGCCCGGGATGCGCCTGTGCTCCCGTGGCAATATATTTTGGTACCGTTGTAGTACAGTGACGGCCGTTGTCAGTTTGTGATGTACAGATGTGTTCATGGATGTAGTAGCAAACTCGGTATTTTGTTAATGTATTAAGGTTATTAGTTCTATGCTCGGGAGTCTGATCATCAGACCGATACGCTTGTATTTATTCTGCCTTGTTAACCACGTGGGTGGTTAACGGCGTTGTAGCACCGAATCGTTTAGTTATTGTTTAGTTGTTTGATTCCGCTGTGATTTCAAGTTTTGTTATGTGCGTAGTAGGGGTGTTACATTATATGTTCAGGTCGAAATGGTGTCAAATGGGATAGGTTTCCTAGGCAAATAATAAGACAAAGTTAGTTGTACATGTAAATGTACATTCGGATGTAAGGTGTGTTCTAGTAACCGTTGTGGTGGAGGTTTAATGAGTTAATGATTTCCTAAGATAGACAGAACCTTAGGTGACGAAATGGATAGGTTAAATATGAGGTTTTTGACACATGTTTAGTGACTATAAGTTTGATGAAATATGGCTAGTTAACTAGGCGAGTTAATTAGAGAAAAACCTACCGTAAAACTTATCGGTGTTGGTTATGAAAGTTCTTGTTTGATTTGGTTTCTGGTGTTTTAATGAACACGCGGTCTTATACTGACCATAAGATGTTATATGACCATTGGGTTCAAATAAAAGTGCTGATAACACTTAGACACACATAGGCGCACAATATGTGTTACTAAGGGATTTTGATCACTGTGATTGTGTTAATTTCAGTATGGTTGGTTTTTCTGTTTTTGTGGGAGACTATAATTTATGTGTGGTAAATATTGGGGTTCATACTGATTATATAAGGTGGGGTGACCACTTGGTGAAATTAAATTGGTGAAAATGCTTAAGCATACATAAACATACAAAATGGTTACTGTGGTGAGTATAATTACTGTTTTGAGTTGCTTCTGCCCACCAATTGTTGTGGCTGCTTATACTGACTTTACTTGGTGTATTAAATTGTGGAATATGGTTCTGGACATGAGGAATGTGTTGGCCAATGTTGGCAATGTTTATCCATGGATTACTCCTACCAATGTATTGGAGCTAAGCTACTATGATCTACTCTAGGGGATGATGACCTTTATAGGGTGTGCACACTTAAGGACATAGAGTGAGGTGAGATTTGTTCCGAGGGGTTTTTCTCCCGAGGTCTAGTGGTTATGATTATTTGTTCCAAGGGCTTGCCCGAGGTCCAGTGGTTGTGTGAGGTTGTTCGAAAGTATTTGTTATGTGGTGGAACTGGATACCTACTGTATTACCTACTGATTAAAGTTGATTTTGTGGTCTATGCTGTCTATTTATGTTTCTGGTTGGTTAACTACATGCCTTGGATTAAATGTAAATACAGGTAACGAAATACCGCAAGTTGTGTGGAATTGTTGTGTTTGTGATGAGTGGTTATCATAGTTGTATGAATTTGATAAGTTGATAACCTTGCTGTTATGAATATGCATTATTGGATTTTTGCAAAGACAAAATGAATTTTACAAGTTGTAGTGGGAGTTACTCAATTTGCTGATTTGCAACTGCAACCCCTTCCTTGCTTGTGTTTGGATTTATGGTTGCAGAGTAAGACAGGTATATGGCTGGCACCCTACTCAGAAGTGGAGCTGATTCATTGCCACTTCCTCTATGTTTATTTAGTGCGTAGTTTTTCCTTGGGAATGGGCGTCCGTGTTATAGTTGTTAGGAAGCCTCTTGTTCCTGCACTGTGTTACTATAAACTGCGCACCCAAGCTAGAATGAGGGTGTTACCGGTAGAGGAGGTGCACAGGAGATTTAAGGGACTTAAGAGGGCTCGCGTGTGTTAATTAGTCCTCTAAGCCATTTAGTTTAACTATGGTTTGTTTTGAATTTGGTAGTTGTCATTTTGGACTAAGTTGAAGGTTGTCAGTGTTGTAACTTAATATTGCTTAAGTTGAACTGTTATGACTCTATGTTCAATTAAAACTAGATAAGGACAATGCTTTCCCTTTGAAGCTAAGAATATGTAATATGTTTGAGAAGTGGAAGTTTAGCCTTAGCAACCACTAGGGAGTGGTTGTGGCGTTGTAGCACCCATTTGAGAGTTAATCGGGAAGTCTTCCGCTGCGACTGTCCGGTGAGTGTTGTGTCTTTGCGAATGGGGGTGTTACAAGAAGGAGTCTGGCTGACTGACATTACTACCAATAGATGGTAGATGGTGCGGACGTTTCATTCCCATCATGGAGCGGCGGTATATGTGGCAGTGCAGTCAGCTTACTGACTGGACTGCTTATGTGGTATAATAAAATAGTGTGATTTTTGTATTAACTTTAAATAGTCATAACTTTTAAAATATAAGTCCAAAATAAAAAAAATTGCACTATTGTTCATCTAAATTCAAGCTCTTTAAAACAAGACCAATCATGGATATGTTTTGAAAAGTTTAAAAATTTATGCTAGTTATATGTACATATCAACGACACTAATGATTCACCATGTACAGTTTAAAATACACCATATAACATTAATAATACATTACAAAATAATAATGGTTCAATATTTGATCCGAAGTTTGTTACCTAATTCACCACTTATTAGTTAATGAATCATAATACCAATTTCAATGAATCATAATATCCAATTTCATGAATCATAACATCATTTTAGTGTATCATCACTAACATATAAAAATAAAAATTTTAAACAATAATACAATACAAAACAATATTTGGTACGTAAGAAAAATACACCATTCACCATGTAAGTTTTAAAATATATTACAATACAATAATAATACACTAAAATCAATAATGATTTTTTATCGGTTCCGGAGTTTGTTACCTAATTCACCATTATTAGTTAATGAATCATAACACCAATTTCAATGAATCATAATATCAAGTTTAATGAATCATAACATCATTTTAGTGAATCATCAATCACATATAAAAAGAAAATTTTAAATAATAATACAACACAAAACAATATTTTAATGAATCATATATCAATTTTAATGAATCATATATCAAAATTAATGAATCATATACTTCCTCCGTCCCACTTTGACCTTCCTGTTTGCTTTTTGGCACGTTCTTCCACTTCAATATTAAGCATATAAGATAAAATAATTTTATAAAACAAATTTCTACAACATATAATTTTTCACATAAGACTCCATTGCAAAACTTAGATTTGTAAAATTATATCATCTTACATGTTAAATATTGAAGTCAAACGACATGTCCAAATATTAGAGAAGGTCAAACCTGGACGGGGGAGAATGATTTTAGTGTATTATCATATACATGTAAAAATAAGTTTTTTTTCAAAGTTGTCAAAACATATCCATGATTGGTCTTATTTTGAAGAGCTTAAATTTAGATGAACAATGATATAATTTTTTTTATTTTGGACTTATATATTAAAAGTTACAATCATTTAAAGTTAATTTAATAAAAAAGACAACCGAGTCAATAAAACAACCCAGTCACCTACTGACTGGGATTGCTATATCACAAGGTTTGCACAGTATAGTGCACGGCACCGCCGTACGTAGGAATTTGCCTACTACCAAATAAGACATGCAAAACTGCAAGAAAGACATTTAGATGTTTCCAAAGTTAGTTGCAAACAGACTATCTAAGCGTAACTGACTGTAAAATTTCAAGGAAAGTCTGCCAAAGTTCGAGTAAGCGTTGCAAACTTATCTCCGACAAGTGAATTGCACCCCTAAACAGAAGAAGTCATAGCCAACTAACATAGACGCATGGAGCAAAATAAGATTAGTTGAACCTTATTTATTACACTATTTATGTAGCTAAATGTGCCTTGTCTTAATTACGCTTTTAATGAAGATTTACTTGAGAGCTTAGAGATCACATATAGAGATAAATCACTTACTAGACTGCTACTATGCTTAGAGAGTTAGGTTGAGAGTGTTTGCATGTGTTACTTGATTTGTGTTGATCAAAACTCAAGAGCTAGACAATATTTGTCAACTCCAAGTGTGAGAAACCCAGTCATTATTCCCATAAAAAGTCATCAATAAAAGTTTTTATACTGGTAAACATCTTTAAGTGCTTTCCAACTCTACTTCAATAGCAAAACCCAACGAAGTTTTCAAATAGATATATATAGCAAAACTCATTGAGTAGACCATGATTTGCTTGACGGAATTATTTGATTTGAACTGAGACACAAATGTTACGAATATTCATATTACCAGCTGGGTGTTATTTTATAAGTCTATCTACCAGACACACAAACAGCAAAACCCAAGAGGGGCTGTTGAAAATATGGACGAATTCACCTACCCGTTCCAAAGAATGCATTGCTTACCAGAACCAGAATCTATGCCTTTTGGCTCAAGAGACGACATATTCAAATAAATTCTCAAAGAACTCTAATAGTATACTTAATGGGACGTTTTTCGATTTGGGGGGATGCTTACAGTTACTCCCTCCTATTCTAAATATAAGTCGTTTTAGGCTTTAGCATTATGTTCAAATTATAAGTCGTTTTAGATTTTTTATATCTATCTTTCTACTTTTACCCTTTCTACTTTTTTAATTATTATTGTCATTGCACTCTACTTTTTATCTTACCAATAAAGTATAGTTACTTTTTTATTCTTCCAATACAAAAAGTAAGGGTATACTAGTCTTTTTAAACTCTTTCTTAAATATTGTGAAAAAGTCTAAAACGACTTATAATTAAAATAGGAGGGAGTACATCTCGGAAAATTTCCAGTTCAGGGTTGTTTAAGCATCTCATTTCCGCATTGCATGCGTTTTCTCCCGTAATTACACCGCAGGTGTAATTTTGACTTATTTTTGAGTTGGAAGCGCACATTAGAAGTCAGCCTGTCGGCTGACTGACTTCTATTGTGCGCCTCCAGTGCAAGCTTTTTTTTTTTTGTGCGCCTCCTTAACAAAGGAGAAACCGGAAAAAAACCTAGCGGGCGCACTAATAAACTCATCTTCTTCCTCATTCTCTTCTTCGTCTTCTTCCGCCGTGCCATCCCAATCTTCTCCTTCCCCTTTCCTCACGAACCATTATGTAAATTCCTTGCACTCTCTATCTTCCTATAGATCTCAATTATGGAAATCATGGAGTATATTTTCATATTTCTCCTTCCCCTAGGTTTATATTCACACATATTTCCGAATTATCCACATTCAGTTCTTTCAAAAATCATGTTAAAAACCAATTAGATTCAGATTTGGGAGGAGATTACGTAATTACTTCCATCGTGTATCGGAAGCTAGAGAGCAGATACCCACTCCCTTCATTTGTTCCCCTTCAAGTCAACAATGACGCTCTTATTAGGATGATGATATCCAACTTCTTGCAGAATCCCGATATCGTGAGGAACCTGGAAGTGGAAGTGAAGTTCGAGTCTGCCGCTACAACTTCAATCGAGAATAACCCCGTTAATTTGGGTCTTGATGAACACATTCGGAAGATGATCCTCAGATGGAGCCGGAAGACTTCCCTGATGACGATGATGTTGATGAAGTTGACGAAGCCGGTCCTTCGACACTAGCTGAACCTTCAACACCATACACACCAATTGCTTCATTCTTGACGCAGGTAGACCTACAAGCCATAAGCCAAATGCCCTCAGATCTCGACCGACGTGGTATACCGTATTGGAGGCCAGGGTAAGAGTTTGTCAAAGGTCAGGAGTTTCTGAACAAAAATGTTCTTGTTATGGATGTCAAAGATTATCACTTGCAAAAAAAGTGATTTTCTACCACAAGAAAACACCAGAAAAGTCTACGCGTTAAAGTGTCGACAAGATGAAGGATGCAAGTTCTATTTTCGAGCATCTCTCTTGAAGGATGCATTTGAATGGCGCATACGCAAGTTTACTCCTCACTCGTGTTCTCCTGTCTTGAACGAGAATAATGAGCGGTTCATAACCTACCATTTCATTGCCGAGGCGATGATTCCACAAGTGAAGGAGAATCCGGGACTACAAGTGAAGACGGTTATTCAATTAATCCGCCATGATTACGTAGGAAAATAAGCTATAAAAAAGCTTGGTTGGGTCGTGCTGAAGCCATTAGAAGAGTTTACGGGGATTTGGTGCAGTCATATGTTGAATTACCCAGGTACATCTTAACCATAAGACATTACATGCCTACTTCGTTTGTGGATCTGGAGTCTAATGTTGTGTTTGAGAACGAGATGCAAACCACATCAGTTAGACAATTTAAGCGTTGTTTCTGGGCATTCGGGCCATGCATAACTACTTTCAAGTACATGAAACCCCTATTGCAAATAGATGTGACTCACCTTTACGGGAAGTACAAGGGTAAGTTACTAGTGGTTGTTGCGCAAGATGGAAATAACAAGATTATTCCCATGGCTTTCGGCTTGGTTTCCGGGGAATCCAGGGATGACTGGAAATATTTTCTCGATCGTGTGCGTAACAAAGTTATCGGGCCACGTTGTGATGTCGCTGTAATTACTGACCGTGTCGCAGCTATAATGTCAATAATGAGGGAGGATCAATACTGGCTTCCACCATACGCAGAACATTTCTTGTGTCTCCGTCACGTAGCTTCGAACTTTCAAACCAGATATGGGAACAAGGAATGGAAGAAGTTTTTGATAAACACCGGTAATTATTTGATATATACTTCTGTTTATTTATTGTAAGTTAGTAGTAATTGTTTATGACTGTTACATTTTTATTTGTATGTTGTTAGGTTACTCATTTAGGAAGGATATTGTTGATGAAAGATTGAGTCATTTAATATCTCTTCACCCCTCGATTGCTGCCTTCTTCGATGATCTCCCAGTGGAGAAATGGTCCCGCGTTTATGATGACGGTAGAAGGTGGGGTCATACAACCACCAATTTGGTGGAGTGCATGAACGGTGTGTTGAAGATGGTTCGCTTGCTGCCCGTGACAGCAATTGTGGAGAGCACACTGTACAAGCTTATTGATTATTTCCGAGATAACTTGGAAATGTATACTGCACAAAGGAATAGCGGATCGATTTTTTCAAGGCAACTCCTTGAAAGGGTGAACGAGAACCAAATCCTATCGAACTATCACCATGTGGTTGTCATTGATTCGACTGATTTGGTATTCAAGGTCGTTGACAATGGTGATGCTACCATAAGGCGAGACAAAGGTAAATTCATTGTCCGAATCAACGAAACACTATGTGAATGTGGGGAGTGGCAGGCTTTTAAGTACCCCTGTTCACACGTTATGGTTGTTTGTTCCAGCAGCACACTTGATTGGAAGAACTATGTTCATAGCGTTTACAGACTTGATACCATGATACAGGCATATCAGGAGAACAAATTTGTTCCTTTAGGTAACCAAGGCAACTGGCCTTCCTATGTCGGCCTCACTGTGGTTCCTGACCCAAATATGATGCGTACAGTTAAAGGACGTCCAACATTTTCGCGTATTCCAAATGAGATGGACGAGGCGTATGAACGTGAAAGACGAAGGTGCAGGCTGTGTCGACAACGGGGACATATTAGGAGAAACTACCCAAATGCTAGTTATGATTGAAGAAATATCTGTTGTCAATCTTTTATTTACTTACGAACTGCTCCTGCTAAGACAGGTCGTGCCTTTAGCAAGCACCCAAAAAGAATGTAATGGAATGTATTGTATTTTAATAAAATTAGGTGTGTGTACTGGTGATTTGGTGGTGTTATAACTAGGGTTTTAGTTTGATCATTTAAATAACCATGCATCACTATATTTATTCGTTATTCTTTAGGGAAGAACAATGTTTATTGAATTATAGAAGCATCCCCAATGAAGGGAGTACACAACAACGGTACATTAGTAAGGTAGAGCATCATCGTACAGTGAGTAAGATATGAAAAACATACTTAAAACCGCTAATAATTTGTCAAAGTTTTATGACCATAGTTAACCATCTACCTTCGGCTCATACTCCACCAGCAGCTGAATCATACCAATGTGTTGCTTGTTGTTTATGTAATTTTCAACCATAAGACACACGTCTTCATCATTTGCGATTACCATCTGGCTCCAGAAAGGCACTGGGTGAGGAAACATCATTTTTCGGAAGACAATGGACGTTGGAACAAACTTCTCATCGCCACAATCAAGGTTACACTCAACTAGGAATTTGAAATAGTTGAAGTCAAAGAAATCTGTAATCGTGAGACGACGCGCTGTGCCGTGTTCGGTTGGTTCGAAGTAAAAGCCGGAATCATCAAAGGATGGCCTGTGGTGCATATACATCATACAAGGAATAAACATTTTAGATGTACAACTTGAAGTGGAGGGTTTAATGGCAATGGTTTATACAACAAAAAACTTCGAGGGTGGCTGAGTTATTTATGGACGTTGGCACGACCTTAGGTCGGGACTGGTTGAGTTTATAAGCCTCGTACAGTCTGATAGCATCTTACCTTCTTGTAGTATCTTATCCCATACAGTGATAGCATGTTATCATGTCCCAATTTGCTAGACTTTGATTGATGGTGGGTTTCGGACTCATATGAGATTTCTTAGATTTCCTTGGATAAGATATGAGAATATTTTTTTACTGCCACAACTTTTAGTTGCTTGTTGTGCTCAATTCATGGCTCCTCCTCAATGTGTACTTTTGTATCAAGTGTTGTCTACTCAAAGCATCTTTAGTAAGTTTCATCAATGTGTATCAATTACATACAGGACACTGAGTTACAACTTCCCTATTCCTTTCTGGCAGCCTATGGTTGTCACATTGTCCTTTTGTAGGTGTGTTTGTATCTCTAGTTTGAAATTGATTCATGGACTTTTCATAAGGCAGTCCTCTACTTACGATTTTTTAGGACTACAACACTCTACTTCCTTGTGTTGTCTTGTCACTTACACTACAAGTACTTCGATGGACACCATGTGACTTATCTTTCCACTGCTCACACTTTCTTCATTAACAAGGAGAAATGACAACTCCATATTAGTTTGAATACTATTTTGACTGTACGATGTACTCCATTTGCTACACTTCTCCTTACTATAAATACTGGATTAATTGCTTAACAACATCTGCATCTGCTCCCTTTTTTCTACCCTTTGTAATGGATCTACCGTGTATCTTGTGTGTGCATGTTACCCCCTCTTTCGACGAGACCGGATTTTATTTTCAAAGACAATCAAATTCACGTTTTATTGATTTCGATATTCACAGGTCAATAACCTACCAACAATTATACAACTGTGTGGGGAATGCCTTAAGGTCATGTGTTGCAGGGAACTGCATCGTGCACACCATAATGCACAGATTCCTTCTTCTCCCCCAGATGTCACATGGACTCCGCTCCTCATTGCGGACGACCATGATGTACACCAGATGCTACAAATGTTTGAGGGTAATCGTGATGTCTATGGCAACAGAATGGAGATTTGGTAACCTATTCGCTCGCTCCTCCAGTATTTATTAACAACTCAGACTCAGAGACTTCAACAGAAGAGACTGTAGAAGACGAAGGCAATAGTGACACCTCAGTGTGCAACACGGATGAATGGGGAAGTAGATGATTAGTGATGTGTTGTGTTTGAATGTAAGGTCATTACCGATGTAACTGCTAGATCTTTAAGTTGCAAATAAAACGTTCACTATGACCTTTGTATGGACCAGCCTCAACTATTATGAAAGACGATATCCTTCGGAAAATATCTCAAACAGAAAGTGCTTAGCATAGCATCTTACCTTTTCCCCTACTTTTACAAAAGAGCTTTGTATGGACATTATCAATCGAATCATCTTGTCCACGCACTTACCTTTACAACATCTTATCTTACTGAAGGAATGTGATTCAAGGCGTTTCGATGCTATCCTTAACTAAGGTAGATTGGATAGCAGTATAAAAGGAAGACAATCCTTCGACATTCTGACCATTAATAAATCAATTCCTTACCATTTCGTTATTACACTAGTAGAAAAAAAGTTTTAAACCACGGCCTATATACCACGGTTTTATGCGGAACCGCGGTATATAACATTATAAACCACGGTTGTATGTAGAACCGTCATTTATTCTAATTGAGCCACACTATAAATGACGGTTTTATGCAAAACCGTCATTTATTCTCTTCGTGGTACATTATAAATGACGGTTCCCACGTGAACCGTCATTTATTTTCCTAGCGGGAAAACGGCGCGCCACTCTTAATTCAAGAAAAATTGACTATAAACCACGGTTGTATATTGAACCGTCATTTATTCTATTCATGCTACATTATAAATGACGGTTATCTGCTGAACCGTCATATATTGTCTTAGAGGGAAATTTTTCGCTGAAAATTAAACAGCGTGCCACTCTTCATTGACTATAAACCATGGTTGGGAACCGAGGTTTATTCTTCATGCCATATTATAAATGACGGTTACACCGTGAACCGTCATTTATTGTCTTAGCGGGAATATTTTTCGCTGAAAATTAAACAGCGTGCCACGCTTCATTGACTATAAACCATGGTTGGGAACCGTGGTTTATTCTTCGTGCCATATTATAAATGACGGTTACACCGTGAACCGTCATTTATTGTCTTAGCGGGAATATTTTTCGCTGAAAATTGAATGACGCGCCACTAATTCATTCTCTTTTTTATATCTCTCTTCCACTATAACTCACGGTCATTTTTACAACCCCCCAACTGTCGAACAAGGAACATGCTCTGCGCCTTCTCTTCAACCTCACGGAGATTTTTGCAACCCACCATGGCGAACAAGGACCAAACTCCTCACGGTAATTTTTGCAACCCTCTGCGCCACTATTCATTCTCTTTTTTATATCTCTCTCTTCCTCTTCCTCATCACCACTCACTGTAATTTTTGCAACCCTAACCGGTGAACAAGGACATACTCCGGCCTCTCTCATTCTCTTGTTTCACGGTAATTTTTGCAACCTACACTAATTTTTGAACATGGTCTACGCCTCTTACATTCTCTTTCACGGTAATTTTGCAACCTACCGATGAACAAGGAACATAATGCGACTTCACTCATTATTTTGCAACCCTAATTCGCAAACAAGGAACATACATGTTCTGGCCTCTTCATTCTCTTCTGTCTGTGCTTTGTTGAGATTACCGGCGCCGCTAAATCGCCGGCGATTTGAAAAAAAAATCACAGACTATAAACCACGGTTTTATGTATAACCGTGGTTTATTATTGATTTTATACACTATATACCACAGTTTTAAGAATAACCGTCATTTATAACACACTTTATACCACGGTTCTATGCGGAACCGTCATTTATAACACACTTTATACCACAGTTATGACTCCTAACCGTTGTATAAAGTCAATGAATATCGCGGGAGAAGGGGTCTTAAACGACGGTTTCGACCAACCGTGGTTTTTTCGCATACTTTAAACGACGGTTATGACCGTCGTTTATAGCTATTTGAAAATATATGACGCGAGCATAAACCACGGTTCCTAACCATGGTATATAGGCAAAATAACCGCGGTTAAAAACATTTTCTGCACTAGTTACGCCAAAATGAATCTACCAATTAGATTGTTCGTAGATTACACTCACATAGTGGATAGGTTCGGCTTCAACTTCCCTCCAATCGACACTTCACAGATATTTGATCTTGAATTGCAATTTATCCATTCTTTTGAAGCGCTGATGTCTACAATCCGTCAATGTCTGGGTCTGAGTAGCAATACTCGTCGTGCAATTACAATAATATACAGATCATTGGCTTACAGCTTCCCTATTCCTTTCTGGGAGCTTATGTATATCACTGAAGATGCAGACGTAGGGGCGATGGTGGAAAATTACATGGACTACATCGAGCATATTGATACGATTCAAATCCTAGTTCAATTCGACTAATGACATGAAGTGTCGAGCGAACAAAATGCAACAACATCATTAAGTATGAACTGTGGTTGATGTTGTACTATTTCACTCTCGTTTTGGAATAAGGCAACGACGGACGTCATTGCTTGCGCATTTGTTTGTTTTAAGCAAGATGCACAAAGTGACGAATACATAATAATAGAAAACTCTTATTCTAATAAATGACATCCATCATTGTTTTATTACAAATACGCACAAAGAAAACAAATAACAGGTTACACAATAACATAGGCAGAATTACATAGTGTTTATTACGTGGTTTCCATGGATAAGACCGTCCCTCGTAAGAGGAGCGACCGACCAGTTCTCTTGATACCTTAACATGGGATGTCCATATGTTATCCACATCCATACTAACCATCTTGTTCGGTGTCATCCGAATCGTAACCTTCCTCGTATTCTTCGGGCAAGACTACGCCCGTTGGTGGTAACTGTGCTGGGTTATCTTCCCTGAATGCAATTACGACATATAGTTCTAATCTAGAATATAATTGTTGATTGAACACGAAATGTTCAATCATTCGTTGAACGTCGTCATCTTTTTTAATCTGTAGAGGCCCCCACACAGGGTGCGGCTGAGAGCATAGCAGTAATCGATGAAGTATCGATTCGACCACACAATAGTAACCATAACGCTCTTTCAATCTGGTCTCAATAACATTCTCAAACTCAGCAAATGTAATATCCATGTCGATCTCGAAATCAACATGATCAGTTGAATATGTTCTTGCAAAATGCAAACCTGATTCGTTGGTAATCGGCTCAATGTCAAGCAAGATAGTGCAAGGGATCTCCATTGAAGAAATGTGTCGATGAAGTGCAGCACGACCTATCGTATGCTAATGTTATGTAAACTGAAAATGGTCGTGGGTGGTTATTTGTGAAATGGAAAGGAAAACGCATGTTGTATTTGTAGGCAAGGGAAGGGATAAGGGGGTACGTGTAGGGGATGGGAAATCATAAAGTCATTGGTTGGGAATGGCATGGAAATCCACTTTAAGACGAAATTCTTGGTGGGGGGGAATCTTATTTGCAGAATCATGTGCAATAGCATCTAGGACTAGTGCCTCAACAAGTGGACAAGGGATTGGATGGGGGGAATCAAATATGTGTATATAGAGTAGTACAATTTGAACCAAAAAGACAGGTTTTATGCTACAAGTTTCATTAATCATCCTTAATGGGATCATTTCATTACAACCCTAAGGTTACTACCACGAAAACTAACAAGATCAATTAAGCAATAACCAGTAACCTAATTATTTCCTTAGTCTCTCTATTCCATGTGCTATTACATTACATCGCATCTCGTAAATTAGTTCTTGGTGTTGAAAATCATCATCATTGGGCTCAATAGGATCATAAATAACAAGTAATGGAATATGATCGATGAAATCAGTATACTCCATATAATTCTCCATCATCCGGCGAACTGATGTATCATTTCGTACATGAATAAAAGTCCACTCGTAGTCGCCCTCCAGCCCCAAATACACCATTGTGGCTATGTTTATTCTGCCGAGGAGGGATTGTAGGACACGAATTACTCGTCGTTGTAGATCACAGAGATTACTAGGATATGGCATATTAACTTCTATGCGTCTGTGCCCCATCCTTCTATCAAACTGTGCTCCATGACGACCAAAAGTAGCTACATAATTAACGTGTAAACTGAAAGGAAACTCCATTTGATTTTGAGAACAAACTTTGGTGTAAGATATGCGTAATTGAACAAAGAAATTAACAAGAGTTTGATAACAGTATGTTAGGAATGAATATATTGGGGATTCGTACCATCTTTTATAATACACGAGTAACGGTCACTAACATGCCCAACCTCTGGTTCAACGGCTAGCTCAACGGCTAGTTGAAGTTACAGAAAAATCACCAAGGACGTCACCGGCAAGCAGTTTTTTTAAAAAAAAATGTTAGTGTATGTTGCCTACTTCGGGGATTTTTCGACGCATGAGATGATGTCCGTTGGGGCTAAATTTTTGCAACAATGTTGTTCTGATGTAAGACAACACACACAACAAATTACATGTAAAACGGACGTCGTTTACTAGTTCGAAAAAATGACCGAACTTCGCATCACCAAGCAGTTTTTTTAAAAAAAAAATGTTAGTGTATGTTGCCTACTTCGGGGATTTTTTCGACGCATGAGATGATGTCCGTTGGGGCTAAATTTTTACAACAATGTTGTTCTGATGTAAGACTACACACACAACAAATTACATGTAAAACGGACGTCGTTTACTTGTTCGAAAAAATGACCGAACTTCGCACCAGCAAGCAGTTTTAACATAAGTACTAAATTCCATAACATCTTGAGAACCAGTAAAGAACACAGATTACCTTGACCACGTTTACAGTTGCATCGATAAACATAAATAAATAACATACATTAGTCTGGAACAAAACACAAATTATGTAACAATCTATGGAGGAGAACCGAATGTGAAATCAGCATTATAATAGCAGGGGTTCCTAGTCCTAGAATTTTGGCCTCTCAACCACATTTGGTTTGCTTGCGTGGTGGGTGGTGTGCTGGATTGATCAGGCTGCGTTTGAGAAGGCCCGGTCATCTGGATGGTGTCAGCAGGTGCGAACGATGGAACACCCACTACCCTTGCGGGGCCCTGTCCAGGTGTAGGCATGTTTGTCCAGTCCATCTGGCCAAGATGAAGAGAAGAAGCGTCGTATGTGGTATGGTGGGTCCTGGTTGTGGCTGCAATGGGTGGAGTGGGTGTATTGGGTGCAGTGTGTGCAGTGGGTGTAGTGGGTACAGTGGGTGCAGTATGCGACGATCCTGCCCCAACATCAAACTGTGTCCCGAAATCATGTGGCAACTGACCCACAATCGTATCGACATATGAAGAGGGTACCGGAGCGTACATACCTAGTGTAAGTGTACTTGACACAGGCGGTATGACCGGCCGATAGTCGTCCACGTCAGGGTGTCCCGCCTGGTGTGGGTCCGCTGCCTGGTGTGGCTCATGTGCCTGGTGTGGCTCATCTGCCTGTTGTGGCACCTCTGCCAGACGACGCGGCCCTCTTCGTCTTTGACTGTACGGCCGGTTTCTGACTGCTCGGGGAGGAGGGTTGTCGTGGATGACATATGCAGGGTATTGAATGTCCATCATTGGAGGTGCCTGACTTGAGTAATCCTGGTCAATGTGGCCAACTCTTAGGTAGTGGCCGACATCAAGCGTCTGGGAAACCTGAGACGTAAAATCCCTAACATCCTGGTCTACTGGAATTCGATGCAACTGCTCTAGTGTGCTTGCCTATTCATGCATGTCATCGTATTAAGTTAAGAATATATTATAACAAAAAAACAACGAACAATTGAATAGATGACACTTACAGTGATCACATTTCGTCTACTCTCTTCGGTATACCAAGCCACCGAGTGCTGTCGGTACCAGACCATGTAAGCATTCCTCATATCAAGTGGGATACTCCCCGGTAGTTGTGCAAGTGGAATCTGATACTGCTGTCTTTCCAACCACATACGCAGGTAGTCGCTGAAGATCTCCCACCACTTAGCGTCAGTCCTCCCAGACCTTGTAATAACGTGCAGGTAATCGCAATCAATGGGAGGATTCAGTATTGGCTGGTCCACCCCAAACTGTCGCAACACCCGATCAGCCTGATGACCTTCCACCACATTGAAGTGGATGACAAATACACGAAACGCAAATTGCTGAGGATTAGGTGATCTTGCACCATATGGTTGTCAAATCCACTACATATGCACACAATATGTTTGTTAGACTTTTATTAGTGAAAACAACCTACCGAAAACAATGAATTCTCACCTCTCTCTGCGTGGGTGGAACGTGCAGCGTGTCTAAATACGCACGAGCAGAGTGTGAATCAATGTTGCATAGCTTCCCATTGTATCTGCAATGAACAAAAAGTTATAACATTTATAAGGACTATAACATTACTAATATAGGGAAAATTAGTTTGAAGCTTTTACCTGTAAGCAAGGGGAAGATCAGGTGGTGGGTCAATTAAGTTTCTCGGACGAAAATGAGGTAGGCGTTCATACGCCCATACAGTCAGCAACTTGCTACAACCATTTATACATGTCGAATCATACTTGGCAGCATTGCACATCTCTCTGTAGAGATGCGCAAGTAAAGCGGAGCCCCAACTTATCGTGCCAGCCCGGTCAAAGTCTGCAAAGAGTAATAGGTATGCAACATCTACGCATGCTCCATTCGCATTAGGAAACAAAAGGCCACCAAGCATTCGAAGCATGAATGCACTCGCATGCTGCTCGTGTATGACAGGGTCAAGAAAATGAAAATTTGGGTCAGTCTCCACAAATCTAGAGGCAAGCCAATTTATAGGGATTTGGTTACCTCTACGGGCGGGTGGTACATCCCCAAGAAGGTCCATGCAGACTGCATTCACGTCAGGTATATTGGTGGTAGAACATAATGAGTAGCCATCCACCGGTAGCCCGAACAGGACATGAACATCCTCCAGTGTGATGGTCACCTCACCAAACGGCATAAGAAAAGTGTGCGTCTCTGGACGCCACCTCTCTATCAAAGCACTGATGAGCCCTCTACTAGTGGTAAGTCCCAACGCACAAACTTTGAACAAACCAACTCTCATAATATATGGCGCAATAGATGCGTGAGGAACCTGAGCCTTCCAATTTGATCGGGTTCTTAGGGTACGATTTCTATAAGGTTCGTACCTCAAAGAAATAAAACAATTAAATTAACAATTATAAAGCTACAATATAATTAACGAACTACATTTATAATTATAAAACTACATTATAAAGCTACATTCTAATATCAAGGTTAGATTATCATTATAAATATACGATATAATTAACAAATTGTATTTATAATTACAAAGCTACATTATTGTTAACGAAAAAAATAGATTATTATTATAAAGCTACATTCTAATTAAATAAACTACATTGTTAATCATGTCTACATTATAATTATAAGGAAGTTAAATTACAATTATAAAGCTACAATATAATTAACCAATTACATTTATAATTAGAAAAAAAAACATTATAAAGTTGCATTCTAATATCAAGGTTAGATTATTATTATAAAGATACGATAAAATTAAAAAAAATTATTTATAATTACAAAGCAACATTATCGTTAACGAAAAAAATAGATTATTATTATAAAGCTACATTCTAATTAAATAAACTACATTGTTAATCATGTCTACATTATAATTATAAGGAAGTTAAATTACAATTATAAAGCTACAATATAATTAACGAATTACATTTATAATTATAAAACTACATTATAAAGCTACATTCTAATATCAAGGTTAGATTATTATTATAAAGATACGATATAATTTACAAATTGTATTTATAATTACAAAGCTACATTATCGTTAACGAAAAAAATAGATTATTATTATAAAGCTACATTCTAATTAAATAAACTACATTGTTAATCATGTCTACATTATAATTATAAGGAAGTTAAATTACAATTATAAAGCTACAATATAATTAACGAATTACATTTATAATTATAAAACTACATTATAAAGCTACATTCTAATATCAAGGTTAGATTATTATTATAAAGATACGATATAATTAACAAATTTTATTTATAATTACAAAGCTACATTATCGTTAACGAAAAAAAATAGATTATTATTATAAAGCTACATTCTAATTAAATAAACTACATTGTTAATCATGTCTACATTATAATTATAAGGAAGAAATTACAATTATAAAGCTACAATATAATTAACGAATTACATTTATAATAATAAAACTACATTATAAAACTACATTCTAATATCAATGTTAGATTATTATTATAAGATACGATATAATTAACAAATTTTATTTATAATTACAAGCTACATTATCATTACGAAAAATATATAGATTATTATTATTAAGCTACATTCTAATTAAATAAACGTTTTGGGTTACTCATCTCCACATTCTAATTAAATAAACTACAATGTTAATCATGTCTACATTATAATTATAAAGAAATTAGATTACAATTATAATGCTACAATATAAATAACTAATACATTTATAATTATTAACCTACATTCTAATTAAATAAACTACAATGTTAATCAACTCGTAATTGTAATTATAAAGTTAGATTACAATTATAAATATACATTATATTTAACGAAATATATTAAAAATTGTAAAGTTACATTATAATTAAATAAACTACAATGTTAATCATTTCTACATTCTAATTGTAAAACTACCCTACGATTAACGAAATAAATTTATCATTACAAAACTACATTACAATTAGATAGTTTATGAAGCTATATTATAATTTCACTCAAATAATTCAGAATCTCTAACACATAATCGATAACTAACTATAAATATAACACAAATACTAAGTACTTAACACTAAACAAAATTTAAAAAATTATACTAATTCAAAAAAAAACTAACCTCATCTGCAGACGCATAAGCTGTAGAAATATAGGTCATCTGCAGGCTAAACGGTAGATTCTCGGCCGGTCCCTGTGCATCAAACACTTGATAATGCCCCGGATCCATGGTTTCTTCAAAATCGATTTATCGACAGATGGGGAGGTGGACTGGTTGTGGGTGTGAGGAATGCTTGTAGACAGATGCGGAAGAGAAGGGAATGAAGGGGAACACTTGCAAACTGTAAATTTGGAATGGGTTTTGAGAGGAAGAAAGGTAAAGGAATGGAGGAAAGGAAGGAAGAACACGGCGGAAGAAGAAGGAAGAAGGAAACGGCAGAAGAAGAGAATGGGGTGAATGGGAGATGAGTAGCGGGCGTGTAAGACTTATGCGCCAGGTTAATACCGGTTTCTCCTTTGTTAAAGAGGCACACACTGCAAGTCAGTCAAGATTCGATTATGCAATAATAAAACGAAAAAAGAATACTTGCCTAAAATATATGATCCTTTCTTAAACGGATCCTATCGTGGAATAATTAATCAATCTTTTTTACCTTCCGGAGAAATAAAAAAAAATTGCACTAGAGACGCACAATAGAAGTCAGTCAGCCGACAGGCTGACTTCTATTGTACGCTTCCAACTCAGACAAAAATAAAAATTACACATTACAGGAGAAAACGCATGCAATGCGGAAATGAGATGCTTAAACAAGCCTGAACTGGAAATTTTCCAATACATCTCTTCTTCAAGAAAAGAAAAAAGAAATGAAGAAAAACAACAAAGAACAAAAAAAAAACGAAGAAGGAAAAGTCTAGGACTGGATTTGGGAGACAGCTTTAAAGGATTTACACTCTCAGATCTAAACTACTAACCCTGAATTGATTCTGCCCTTAGTTTCATTCCCATGCAATTATAAATAGAAGCTTTTAAATTTGGCAGTAGGGTGGTGTTAGATCATCCAATACGGATGCAGTGCTGAACTCTGTTTACAGAAGATCCTTGATTCCGGGAAAGGAAGGAAGGATCGCAGCGACTGGATCACCGTAACCTACAGAGTCTGCTTTGACACCAGAGACAGAGTAAGCATAAAATTTTAATGAATCAAACCATATGACAGCGTCAATCTTATAAGATGGAAATCAACAAAGCTTATAGTCGAACACTCACCACCTTCCTGGAGCAAAAACTTTACTACCTCGCCCGCAACATTTGACTGCAATCAGATATGAAAAGACACAAAATGAGATGATTATTCACCATGATGTTCTTTGACCAATTTCAGCTCCCGAACATAAGAATTAGTTTTCGGTACAACCCATAAATAACTTTTTAAGAATTCGTTTTTGGTACCACTAAGCCATCTAACTTTACTAAAGCGAATAATGTGAAGCCCAGATTTAAAATAAAGGAAAAACCCTCGCATAACAACCCAGAAACAATGCAATGAGAGATTCAGACCTCAACGGGAAAATGGCCACCAAGTTGATCAATGTAGCAAAGCACTTGGCCCTCCTTGACCATCTGACCCTATGAATTGAGATCCGAGATTGTCAGTGGAATCAAATTATTCACTGATATTGAAGGGTGGAGCAAAAAAGAAGGTGAAGCAATGCACTATCCAAGGAATCGACATATAAAAATGATGAGAAAAGAATCAGATTTGACATAAAACATCAGAATTCACACAGAAAATGGTTATATGCACCCCATGCACCACAGATGTTAGAAGCATAACGAGATATGATAGGAGTTATTTAGATTATTACTGACAGTTATTTAGTAGTGGGTATTTAGATATTAAAGTTAGAGTTTTTTATGATATTTACTATGGTTTTTATAAGGGTTGCAACTGTTATTGCCATATCTATAGGCTCAACAAAAGTAATATCAGCAAGCAAGAAATTATCAATCAATTCATCCACTATCTATCAGTGGTCTCTCCTTCGCAACCCTTCCTCTTCCTTTCATATCTCACTTTCCTTGTAGAAGAAGTAGCATCTGTCACATGCATTGAGTTCCCATCCATCCTATAAAAAAAATCTATTGACTAGCACCCTCTAAATTCTCAAATTCATGAACCAAAGAGTTCTGTCATCGTTGCTCCTCCAATACAGCAAATTGAACCAAATATTTAATCCCGGATTTTCCTCTAAGTCACGTTCCATTGAGAAATAGGAAAACAAGATCACTTAATCAATTCCTAATTCAGCTAATGCATGGTGGGGTCCTTGACGAGTTTGCGGAGATTCATTAGCAGGGAGCAAGAAAATACTGGTCCGATTGAGTTTTTATACACTGTATTTGGATATATGAGTTTGTTTGACGACAAAAGTTCTGCCAACTGTCAGACACTAGTTGCTACAGTAATACAGAAAAGAAAAGATAAAATTGCCAGAGAAGTTATCCGAGGAGTTGCTCGGAAAGTGGCTCCTCAACAGAGCCGATATTGTTCTCCAATCTTGATTATATCGAGTCTCTTGAATACTATAACTCATTGTTATGCGCCTCAACTGTCAAGAAACAGTTTCACGGTCAGAATATCTACAACGGTTGTTGCTTGCTGGTGTTAAAATTTCAGGTCTAGGTGAAACGGAGCAAAAATGCATTTTGACCTCGAAAGTAAGCCTCGGGCAGAGATGATACCTCAGGAGCTAACTGAAGTGGCCAACCCGAAAGTCCAAATTATTGAAGAGGTCTATGAGAACTTCAATGCCACTGAAGAGACCATTGAGAAGGTAGAGGAATGTGTGCACCAAATTGATGCAGTACTTGGAGGCATTGAAAATAACAATGATGACCATACTGCGGTTTTGTTTGGATCTACGGATTATCTCATCTTAAATAGGCATTCCTCAAACATGGATTTGATTTGGTTCTTTTCATGCTGGAGGACAAAAAAGCTGCTTGCCCTCTCTGGAAATTCCTAATCTAGATATTCGCCATTTTACTTTTAGGAGGTGTTATTCCTAATTTTATGTTCGGGTGCTTTATATATAATGTATTTGATAGAGAAAATTATAATTATCTTTTATCCTTGAAGAGGAGGATCATTTGAAATATGAGGGAATGTGAAGAGATATAGGTAAGAGTTATTTAGATATTACTGATATATATAAGTGAAGTTTACAGCAGTAATCGTTGATGAGATGATTTTATTTGAGAAGTGATACAGCCCTATTTATAGAGAGAATGTCTAAGAGAGGAGAGAGTTCTAGAACTATGTAAGAGAGAGGAGAATTCTAGAGATTCTGCCTAGGAACTACAATCAGCTGAAGAGTTACAATTAATTACAGCTGAACAGTCACTAATAATTAACTACAACTGAACAGCCACTAGACACTTAATAATTACACCACTAGTCATGTAATAATTACAACAATAGTGGCTGTTGGATAGACCAAACAACAATAAGTAGTCGGTATTTAGCAAGAAATTATTGATCAATTCTACAACTTCTAGGTTCTATCTATCTGCTCTCTCTCCTTCTCAACCCTTGTCACCTTGCCTCTCTCATCCCTAACCCACAATTTCCCTGTAGCAGATCCATCATATGTTACACACATCCAAAACCACTCTATGGATGAGAGTGTTTCCAAACTGGGAAGAAATGATATATACCAAGGGATAAAGTCTTATTAGAAGAAAAGATTTAGGAATGAAGAAGTATAATTCCAGATAAAACATCTAGCTTTCACATTTAATGATCTCTGTTATTTAGTCTTCTATCATTAGATTTTACCCTCATATAATATGGGTGCTTGAAGCTCAGAAACCTCAAACAATCAGATCAATTAAATTACAAGTTTCCACTCTCTCTCAAACTTCCATACATCAATATCTGAAAGAAGTTAGGCTAGAATAAGGTGAAGAAGAGCAGAACAAGAGGAAAGTTATGGAAGACATGAGAAAGCGTGCATGAGACCAATGACCATGAACAACAAAATACTTTGCAGAGACTTCACGACAAAAAAGATTAAAGGGCTCTTTAAATCAAGCAAATTCATCGAAATAGGTGAGAGCATGCACCTCTTTGCAAGGAGGAGGAGCACGCCTCTTCTTCTTCAACATTCTACCTCTTCTGAAAAAGCCCACCTACATCACATACGGGCTTTAGCTTTCTGGCTCAATAATTTTATTTAGTAGTCATGACTTATAATTGCAGGAGGAATTTTCACCCTGGGAGATCGAATCAGTTCCAATCCTTCATCTGCAGCACTAACGAGCAACTTCTTCTCGAAATTTGCCACAGAAGCCCCAGGTTTGTAAATGGCTAATGATGTTGACATAACTGAACCATTTTCAACAGGTTGTTCTGTTTTAGTATCTACAGTAGCAGGAGCAGGAGACGGTGAAGGTGGTTGAAGATTCTGATCCAAGTGCCTCTTAATATGGAGATGAAATCCATTCAGCTGTAAACAGAAAATATATGATCAGAAGCTTGAGGGTAAACAGCAGGAAAGGAGAAATCAGTCTAAAGCTCTATAACCCCCCCCCCCCCCCCCCAGCCTTATTTCTAAAGAAATTGGGGTTGACTATCATGAATGAACATATAAGTAGGGTAAGGCCTTCGCCACAGAAGACAGAAAATCGCAAAGGAGTGGAAAAATCAATATAATATCACACACAGTCCACCACTTGAAAACTTCGTCTCTATTCCACCCTCTCTAAAGACATTCTATCATTTATCCCGAGCAGCCATATGTCCTTATCAACCACTCCAGCCCATGTTTGCCTGGGTCTTCCTCTCCCTTTCCTCCCTCCCTCCTATCCCCATGTCTCAATCCTTCTAACGAGTGTCTCCCTCGGTCTCCCATTCACATGGCCAGACCATTGCAATTGAGATTTATGCATCTTATCTTCAATAAATGTTACTCCCACTTTTAGTCTAACTATCTCATTCTTCATATGGCGTTTCCTAGTATACCCACACATCCAATGTAGCATACGCATCTGTTACGCCTCCTGGTATGAATGATAGCTGGAGGTTTCGACAGCTTTATACTCGTAGGGGTTAAGTTGTAAATGATGTCCTGGTCTTAGCTGTCATTCTGTTGTGAGTTGTTTGTTAGCAAGTTGCTTTGTATTCTGTTATGGTGGTGGTTACGAGAGCTGTATCAGGGGGTACTTAAGGAGTGAGAGAAAGAGTTGTCGGGTATCCAATTGAGAATGATAAAAGTAGCTCTTAATGAGGCTTTGGAAGGTTGATACCCTCGAATCGTATCAGCATCTCTGCCACACTCATCTTTTAAACGTGACACAGTTGTACAGCCCAACACAGGTGTCATACAATAGTGCAGGCCTATTGTTGGGCAATAAAGCTTACTTTTAGTCTAGTAGGCATACCACAATCACATAGAAATCCCGATGCACTCCTCCATCTTTGTCAACCCGCTTTAATTCCTATGTGATACATCTCCATCAAGTTCTTCATCCTTCTCGATAATGAATCCCAAGTAACGGAACACATCACTAACCGGGATTTCCCTACCATTCAAGGTTATCCTGCTCTTGCCTGTGTTTCCGTACCATCCAAGTGAATCCTACTGTCAGATGTGTTCCTGTTCCCACTAAACTTGCAGTCCATAAACTCAGTCATGCTTCGACTCAACTTGAAATCCTTACCCTCCAAGGTTTTCCAACTTTGCCTTAACACCTGATTTTGTCCCATCATCAACTCAATATCATCCATAAACATCATGCATCATGGTATCTCCTCTTGAATGGACTTCACAATCCCCACCACCCCCCCCCCCCCCAAAAAAAAATTAAAGATGAAATAGAGGAAAACAAAGGCCTAAGAGATAAGGCAGATAAAGCACTTACTTTTAGTTCAAATTCTGCAATTTTAGTTGTATCACATAATTCGCTCACAAGAAACTCCACCTGTAAAAATTTATATACACGCAAGAACATTAGAAGTGCAAACATAAAGGTCATAGTCTATTCCAAAAAACACCAAGCGCTAGAATTAGAAAATTTTATCAACTTGTATCTTGACACAACCATAGACATGAGAAATGTGACATCATTATAAAATTACATGTCAAGTCAACTAGTTTAAATTTTGTGTCGTGTTTGGTTGACCCAACTCACCCTGAATGTGACTCTGAGAAACTAGAATATGTAGACCAAAGCTGAGTTCATGCAGTTTTTTTTGTCATAACATGGAAAAACAAAAATTCCAAAGCACGGTTTCGGCGGTCACATTTCAGTCCTATTATGGAAGTCAGGTTCCAACTTTGTTGATTTTTGTGTGGTTTGTGCATCTATGGTCACGTCAAGTTGGCGTTAAAGATAACTATGACTAAGGGTCGAGTTTGTGTGATGCTCGAACTAATTCGTCAACACATTTTGACTTGTTGTTTATACATCATACAAAAGATAATAAAATCCTAAGCAGCAAAAAAAAATATTAGAAAAAATCCAATTCATATTTGAGGAGCAATCAGACAACTCTGGGTTTTCCTTAGTATCCAGATTTAAAATAAAGGTTATGACATTAGAACTTGGGATCTCAGATCACCATGACAAGAGCAAAATACAAAGTTCCCTTGTCTCCCCCCTAACATTCATGCTCGAAAGCTACCGAAACACTTGCACATGTAGCTTATAAAAATAGTTTTAACCTTTTATTTTGGATGTAATATTAAGGCACTTGATGGAACCTCTTTCAACAAAAAGAATAGTTGGTCAGTTACTCTTATAAAGGAGGATATTTCAAGGTGTATACTATGTCACTGAAGAAAAAAAGTAACTAAATTCTGGCCAGAAGTTAGATATCAGGATTGGCACCAAGTGTGAGGATAAGTACATGGAAAGCAATTCTTTAAAAAGAGAAAACACGTCATTGCAAAAAGAGCCCCCATGAATACTTATATATTTCCAAAGAGCCAAAGAATCTGCTAGTATTGGCTAAGCTTGGGAATGAGAACACATACTGAGGTCAGTAAGTTCACCTCAACTGAATTGTTTCGCTCAAGGCAATTAAAAGTAGGTTAGCTGCAACTAAACATGATCTTTTGTAGAAAACATCAAGACAGGATCATGTGTTTCTAGCAGCAAAGCTGATTGTGAGTACTCAAAACTATAATGTCAAAGCTATCTCAACATATACAAGTTTTGGCAAACATTTGATGGATCCTTAGAGAAGATGGAATGAAAATAAGCTACCCAAAATTCTTGTGTAAACCTTCAAAACTGCTTCCTTCAACATGATTAACCATATTGCCCAACTGGCTTAGCATCATCGATATTCTTTACCGCATTCCACTAAAAGGGAACTAAATTTGATGGGAGAAAATTCAAAGTTGATTGCAACACGGTATGGTGTTTCACTTCACCGGTTTCCCTAATAAATCACAACATGTTGATTAAGCTAACCATCTGGCTATGCACCTTTACAAATTGAGCCAGAGTTAACTATGAAAACCTTCTTTATCAATGTCAAAGAAAGGCTCACTTCCCAAAAAATTTCCTTCCATAGAACAAGAACTGAAAATAGAATTAATCCGAGCTATAATGAATGCTATACAAACATATGTATTTATGTACAAAACCATAATAGAGGGTAATCACCGTTAAAGCTCGATAGAAAAAAAAAATTATCTTTCAAAGCACAAAATTGTTTTTTCATAACTTAAGTGACACAGATCATGGCAATTCCAGACCGGTGGCAATGTTCATAATTGACAGTAACATCAACGTGCTAGAGGTGAAGAACTGATGTTTATACAGTGGAAGCTATTATAAGACATACATCATGTGCACCAGGAATAAGCTGACTGGTAGGATGAGAAGAGCTTTCTTCCACACTAGCTTCCTCTGATTCATTGGCAGCTGGAAATCACAGAAAGATATTGCCCACAAGATGGTTAGAAATGATGGCACGAGGAAGATAACTTACACGTCGACTAAATAAATTAGTTCTTCAAGAATATTTATCTACCTACTTTACAGATTCTTTGTTTGCACACTCTTAGTTTCCACAACCAATAACCGATGACACGATTTCTTTAAACCAAGAGCACCAGAACTCATGATATTATATTGATCCATTGACTCCACCATCTATAACTCATGGCATAGTATCACATAATTCAGCTTTAATACATGAGTGGGGACCAGTAACATTACAAGTTGCAGATGACAACACTGCCCCAAATTTACTTGTTATGCAAAAATATTTTAACTCATGCTGAGCGTGAGAAAAATTTAGACGGAAATATTCAAAGAAAACCTACTTCAATAAATAGCCTACTTGAAATGCTATGAAAAAATTGAAGTATCAGTCTCTTCTATATGCACTGGATGTACGAACTGAGCTACCAATCTACCTCTCACAATAATTCTAGTGTCACTGGTTATCAATTAGGTTTACTTATACTCAGCATCACACCATAAGAAGATTTAGTGTTAGTCTGTCTAGTCCTGTATATACAAGGCAGAGACTACGATAAGTTTTTTCATCATTAAGGCTTAAAGCCTGGTAAAGGTCCAAAAAAAACAAACAAAGAGTGGTGGAAAGAAAATTTAGAAGAACAGTCGGAAAATCAGGAAAACTATGATCTGAAATTCATGAGAAGTAGTATTCTTTGTCTTCTGAATATCCTTCCTTTTTCCTTTTATTCTTCAAGTTGGGTGCTTTTCCTCATGCCTTCAAGAGACAGGGCAATATTTTTAACTGATGATAAGGGATTTGGAGTGCACTCGTTGATGTGCTTCCCATATCTTGGGCAGCTGATTGCTTCTTTGTTTGTTATGCTATTTGCTACTTCTTGCCCAAGTATGCGGACACCTATATCATAGGTACCATAACAGGTGAGGATACCCAGAAGTCCCGCCACAAAGGACAAAACAATATCCCCAAAAACAGAAGCCTAAAAAAAAGAGACCAATTTCGGTTGTATTTAAGAATCTAGGGCGTTTGTTTTGTATCTAAACCATCAAGAAACCTAGTATTGCAAAATTCTGAATAAGAAAAGGTGCACTGCAATAGAAAAATTGTTGAAAATCAACAACAAAAATGTAAACAGAAAACAGATGAAAAAAACTCACATTCACTGCTCAGCATTTGACCTCGAAGTGCAACCAAAGTACTTCTGAATCTCCATGGCAACGCAAGACCAGCGTACTGTCTTGCAGTGGCCCTAGTCCATGTAAGTCTGCTAAACGATAAGGTTGGTACAGCAAATTTCCCTCTGCTGAGTTCAGAGTTCAAAATTCTAGCATGCGGAACACCTAAATTTCCAGCCAAAAGTGATATATTAGACATGGCATGGACCATTCATTGTTCCATCTCGATTAATAGTCAACAGTGCAAAAATCATATAATACCAAACGAAAGGGGAAGTATTTGGCACTCAAAGATCAAAATATCTAGTATCTTCAAAGAAATGACAATGCCTCATTCAGCTTCAAGATACTAACTTTTGGACCAAAGAAAACGATAAAAGGATTTCATTGTTTATGCTTCTTCCATAGCAATAAAGAAAAAAAGAAGGATCTCGATAGGATAAAATTTTAATGTCAATTTCCTCTGACTTTTAAGCGGGGAGGATGGAACGGAACCAAAACGCAGATCCCATTCGACTGATAACTACAGGCCCAACTAACCACCACAGGTTGGCGAAGGAATTAAACCATAATGCTTCCTTATGTTAAAAGTACTAAGTCTGGCTAACTGTCCACTCAACCGACCAGCATCAATTACTTTCGCATCATGACAAGGAAACTATCATTTTTACTATCCTTGTTATTCCACTATGCCTGCTCTCCTTTTATTTATTTTTTATATTTTTTTTTTGATATATTAGGGGCACTGGAATTGGCCATGCAAACACTCTGTATAACCCAAAATTAGGGAATAAAGTCCAAACAGAGTTTGCTAGCAACCTAGTACAGTAGTACTCGCCATCCTAGAATGTCCTTGAGTCAAATATTAATAACAGCAAAGAATTCATTCAGAAAAAAGTGGCAAGTCTTCTGCTGGGAACCGAATGGAAAGGCCTCGGTTTAAAATGAATTAGACAACCAAGACAAAGTTAAGCTCCGGGATGCAACTTCTCACATATGAGCGATTGAATCAATATAATTTGCCCTAACTCTTCTTGAACAGAATCTAGTGAACATGAGGTTTAACACGAGAAAGAACCGATATCGCAATTGTCATCTGCAATGGCACATTAGTTCAAACTAATGAAGAGTACGGCACATAGAGGAACAGAATAACTTAATTTGCAGAAAGCGAGCAGGCGAGGGAAGAGAATAACCGACGGCTGCCATGGAACAGCTCGAAACGACTAGAGCCCAAAGAGGAACTCTGAACTCTTACTGGATGAAAACGACAGCCAGGAAGAGGGAGAACCAGAGATGGCAATATAAAGGGTGCAAGTTTAATATTCATGTTAAAAAGACGATTATTCTCCTAAAAAAAGTCGATTTGGTTTTTCTAGGAAGTAAAGTCGAGATATTTAGTAGTATTTGTTTTGTTTTAGATTGGTTTGGATTTATGTGGTTCTCTATTTTGGTTTGGATGTTTTTTATTAGATTACTTTCAGGGTCATTTGTTGGGTTATAAATCAAATTTTGTTACGGGTTAGGATTGGTTGATAAAAAATTTAAAGTACAATTTAAGTAACACTAGTAACTCGTATTGATCTTCATATTTGGCTTCAAATTCTCTTAATATAGTATTATTCTTCATCAAGATTGTTAGTGTATTATTGGCTAGACATAATCAAGTTGGAGGACAATTTTTGTATTTGAATTTTTAACTATAGATTTATAAATTGTGTCGACCAATTTAAATTAAAATTTGTGAATTAGGTCATTGGTAAAATAAATCTTACTCCAAGAGAAACAATAATAACACAAAACAAACAATGGTCCAAAACGTACATAAGACTAGTAGTCCATAAGGTTAACTATTGAATTATATTTAACTAAAATCTTAACAGGTAGCCCTATTTTTATTTTGATGATATTGCTTAAAGAGTCAAGACAAGAGTTTAATGACCGTTACAGGGACATCGTAAAATTACAATACATTTTCTAGAGAGTTTAAAATGCAAGAATACATTTTTAAAGCAAAACATCATTGTTGGCATATATGAACAGTAAGCTATTGCTT
Source organism: Limonium bicolor (assembly GCA_023374045.1). Lineage (NCBI taxonomy): Eukaryota > Viridiplantae > Streptophyta > Magnoliopsida > Caryophyllales > Plumbaginaceae > Limonium > Limonium bicolor. Next base: position 52,312,374 of record CM041781.1, read on the forward strand.
TCTTTTTAGTTAGTGAATTAATCTGAGTGTGAGTTGTCGACTAAACTAGTGTGTTTAGATGTCGTAGTACATGAAGTTTTTCGTGAGGTTTGTTGGGTTTATGCAGCATGTGTTGTTAAGTGAGATGTAAGTTTTGTAATCTTTATTATTTTGTGATATTAGTGAGAATATTTATTTTTTTCAATTTTTTGTGTAATTGTTTTCAAGCATTTACACATTAAGTATGGCGAGTATATGTCTCAATTGACAGTTTGAGTTTTGTAATTTAAACTTCATCAACATTCAACCCGTTGTCAAGTCCCAAATCCTAAACAAACAATAAACCTATGTTTATTGAAATCAACATTAATTAAATAATATAAAATAGTAATGATGTACATTCCTTTGTGTTATAAAACATTTCAAAGCCAAACATTTATTATTGATAGTACGAACACTAAGTTATTGTTTTTCCTTTAGTTAGTGATTCAATCTGAATGTGAGTTGTTAACTTAACAAGTGTGCTTCGATGACGCGGCACGTGAAGTTTTTTCGTGTGGTTTGTTGGGTTATCTAGCAAGTGTCGTTAAGTGAGGTGTAAGTTTCTTAATCATTAAGTTTTTGTCATATTAATGAGAATATTTATTTTTCTCAATTTATTGTGTAATTTTCTTGAGACATTTACATATCATTCATGGTTAGTATGAAATACCCCAAACTAATAAAACATGGATTAAACATCTAATCACATTGATTAAGACCTAAACATGCCTTAAAAGTCAACTGAGAACAACAGTGGTCAACACAAAGCAAGATGTTGCACCCTTTGACTGTGTAGGGTAAATAAATACCCAAATGAACTTCTTAGGACTTAAAAATTTGTCCTAAGCTTATTAACACAATACTAAACATATTACAATTGTTGGACACTCCAACTCAAAGAACAAGCATTTTCGTGCTTCAAGGTCAAGAAGGGCAAAAATGTGCTCTAAGAAACCTTAAAGATCTAATGACCTCTAAATGATATAAAATTGGATACCATGATCAAATATCATGTAAGGAACACAACAAAACTGTTCTCAAAGAAAACCAAGCTCAGAAACTCCTTGCAACACAAAAATGTGCACTAAAACACCTTAAAGCACGTTTTTTGTGAAATTGCCTTCTAAATTGGTTTCTAATGGGCTTAAAGGTTATAATTAGCTTTAAATATGATAATATATCATATTAGGAATTTAATTCCAAAAATTTACAAATTTTGACAAATTTAATATTAAAATATTAATAAAACTCTAGAAAGGGGCCCGCTTGAGTCAACATTGACTAAGAATGGTCAAGAGGTCAAAGTTTGACCCCTTGAACCACATGAGGTCGACAGCCACATGAAATGGAGCCTAAAAATCGCCACTTGCACATACAAAGACAAGACTCCAACACATTTCCATGTTTTAAGGGACCACTTTTACCTTTAGCATATTATAGTCTATTTATCACACCTTTTGACTCCTTATTTGAATCAGCCTTCAAAAAAACGTGGGAGGCTCCACTTGACAGGCTCCATCCCCTCCAATAACCGATGGCAATCATACATGGTGAGTCACCAATCACCAAAAACAATAAACAAAGTAAAAGGAGAGTATTAAGGCAAAATTTGACCTAATCTCTCATTAGCCTTGGTTCCAACTGACTCCAAGGCTCCTCACTCTCTCTTTGGCTTCTCCAAGTCGTGGGTAAGTCACCAAGAACAGAGAAGAACATTTTGATACATAGGTAAGCTTAATTAGTCATTTTATGTTCAATTTCTTCACAAATCTTTCTCCTTTCGGTGGATCTAAGCATCAACCACTTCCATCCATGGATCTAGGTTGTTTTGGAGGTTAAATGAAGGAGGAATCTCGGCCATAACAAGGGAAGAATGTGGAGAAACCCAAACTTGTTCTTAAGGTACAAAAATGTGCTTTAAGCACTTATCTTTTGATTTTCTTTAGATCCGGTTGTAAAACCTGTTCTCCTAGCCTTATAATCTTCTTCTTAACATATTTATTCAGTGGATCTATCAAGAGCTTCAAGATATAGCCAGATCCAAGCCAAAAACACCATTTTTGGCATTTTAAACAAGGTAAAAATTGGCCATCTTCGAATCTAAGTTATGTCAGTTTTAAGCCTTGGTTTAGTAGACCTTTTGATGCTCTTTAGCTTCTGTAAATTTAGGTCGAAGTCAATCCATACTCACCTTGGTATTCTAAGGTAAATCTTACCTTGAAATATACATTAAAACACTTCTTATGGTTAGATCTTGCTTGGAGACTAACTATGCCTTGGTTTCTGTTTGAAAACATGTAAAAGAAGCTGTGGAAATTTTATCCTAGGCTGGCCGAATCCAAACAAGGATTTATCTAAGCTAAAACAAGGTATAAATCACTTAAACCTTCACTTGGTACATTAATATGTGATTATACATATGTATATGTATATGCCGTGAGTGAACATGGTTAATAAGGTCTTATTTTGACCTTAGGTGATTAAGGAATGGTTTAATAAATTTTATAACTAATTAAACAAGCATAATTATCAAATTTTAGACATTATGTGGAAGTTTGGTAATTAAATGAAGAATATGTGGTGAGGCCGAGATTTATAAGCATTTTTGGGACATTTATGTGTAATTTATTTTGTGAGCAAATGTTTGTAATAAGGCCATGTACTTTAGGCCATTTTATTTATTTATATTTAGTTTAAAGTAGGTTTTAGGTGATATTTATATATTACCGAAATGAATAAGGGGTTAAAGTATAATTAAATTAAATTTGGGGGCTTTATAAAAATAAGGCCGAAAATTAGAGGTTAAAAGGATTTAAAATAAAGTTTATAAGATTTTATAAAGTTTTGGGGTTAAATGGTGAATTTTGGAAACTTAGGGGTTAAAACCGTAATATAAGAAAATCAATGGTCAAGGAAATATTAAGGAGGTCAACCTTGACCATATGGTAGGTTTGGACCAAATTAAATAAGTTAGATAACTTATTTAAGGTTTTAGAATAAGTTATGTACTTAATTGTAACAATTTTATAACATATGTGGTAAATATGTTATTACCACGAAAAGTAAGGGTGTATAATGGTATTATAAACACCCATGGGCTATTAGGAATTTTTAGGAATTTATTGGGTTGATTTGGAATTAGAATGAACTATATGTATATATATAGTTCTTCTATGTCATTATGACACTTTGGAGGATAGAGGTGGAATGGTAAATACCGTAAGTATATGGGTTAATAAGGATATTTATAACCCTTTGGTGAAATTTGGTGATTTTTAGAATAATTTAAGAGAGTTTATAAAGATATGTGTATAATATATAGTTATAATGATATTATAAAACTATATGTTATAAATAGGGCCAAATGGCAATTATTGAACAGTTTTGGGTCTGTTCGGTAATTTATAAATATTGACCATAGTTATATTTATCTAAGGTTAAAATGTTATATTAAATGGAATATATAACGTGGTATAAATTATGGGATGATTTTGTAAATAAAGGAGATTATGGTTTATGGAAAAGAATATGGTTTTTATATGGTGCCCATGCGGCAATAATAAATAGTTTTGCATAAAAACTATAGGTTATAAGTTAAAGGAAATAAAAATATCATATCAAATGATATTAGTATTTGGTATAACATTACATAATGTTATGTGGTCAAAATAGAATTTAAATAAATTCAAGGGCTGTACCGAAATATTAAACGTTGGAAAATGAATTTTAGACTAAGGTCTATAATGTTATAAATGTTATAACAATTATATGGTATTAAGGTGGTTTAATGGAATTAATACAAGTAAGGATATTCACATTAAATAATGTGACAAACTATAAATAAATGGGATTTATTAACTAAGGTATTTATTGATTAAACCTTGGGAGTTGTAATTATTACAACATAAAATGTTACATGATATTAGGATAATAATCTTAATATAAGTTGTATAATATGATACAACTAATGGGAAAAATCATCTAATAAAAGATGATAAAAAGTAACATGAAATATAAGAGTTTATTAAACTCATGGGAATTACCTACGTGGTAAATATATACATACACAAGAATAATGTATATAAGGATGAATATATAATATGGTTGGAAACCATATAATATAATGGTGGTAGTTATTACATGGAAATAGTTTATAAACTACATGTTATACGTTTTTGAAAGGAAATATAATGTACTAAAGGTAATGGATTATATAATACAATGTATTATAATGGATGGTGGGATAATGATACAATATGAAAAATAATACAATATAATATAGTCATGCATGCATACATGCAACTATAGGTTATATACCTAAATTTAGTGGTGGATAAGATTAAAGAAATACAACGAATCAAACTTAACAGTCGAAGTGTTTTGACATACGAGTTTTAGTAACAAGCCGACCGGTTTAGAGAAACCCGTAACAAACAACTGTAGAAAACAGGGGTGAACTGTCGGGGTTAGTTATTATTCGGAAATACCGGATGTAGTTAGTCATGGAGACTGACTTATAGTTTATTACCGTTTAGATCATACTTCAGACAAGGACGCTTGACGAGCTAGTGGACTACACTGCGCATCCTAGGTCTTGGTGAACGGTATGTAAAGGGGTTTGATCCAAGTTGTCCTAAGGAAGCTCCTTGGGCTCGGATTTGGTTGATATAACTTGTGTGTTATGTGTGTGGAATACATGTATGTGTTTAAGTGCTACTGCATTAATTATTTATGCACGAGCGTCCTACGGGACTAACACTACGTCGACTATAGATCAACTTATATAAACATACATATACGTTATTGTGATGACATGACGGTTACTTGATATAATACCATAGTATTAATATTAAGTATATGGTAACCTAAGTAAAACACTTAGGTATGAGTCACGACATTGTCGGTCTCTAGAGCATGGATCTCGAACATGAATATAACCTAGATTACTTCTAGGTATGCGTGACCCATTGGGCCGCTGATTAATAAATCATATTCTCCATAAGACTAAGAGCGGATCTTAAACATTATGAAAGAGAGATGGTATGAGTTGAGGTGAGGAATCCCGGTAGTTTACGAATTACTTGGTTGCGCATTTGTGATCACAGAGGGGTTTCCTAATTGGATTCCGCTCCAGGTTATACCCAACGAGCCCAAACTGGATCTTGGGTCAGGTGGCTACGACCTTTATATGGACGTCTTACGAGACATAAGAGAGTCAGAGGCCTCCGGACCTCTGGCGAAATGAGCACCTTTGTGTGTACGGGAGGACTACTGTCCATGGTGAGGTTATCGGGTTGTCCTAACATGACGCCCAACTGATATTAATAATTAAACATGGTTTGGATGGATGGGGCCTTAAAGGCCAAATTAAATTAACTATGGAAACTGTACGCTACGGCGAATGTACATTGTACATACGGATGGGGCCTTGAAGGCCAAATTAAATTAAATTAATAAAGGATGGTATACGCTACGGCGATTGTACATTATATTGTTATTACTCGATACGTTCGATATACAAATGTTGTTTGTGTTAATAAATGAATGTTTGGATTGGATGGATGGTTAAATGTTTATGAATATTTGGATGGGTGATTATGTATATTATACATGTTTATTACAGTATTGATTATAACTGTAAAATGGTAAAGCATGAAACCGATCTAATAACAAGATGGTTAAAATGACAAGTGACCATTAGGGTCCAGGCCCGACATACTCAGCGTCTATCGCTGATACTACACCATTACAGGTTGTTGATTATTGACGAAGCCGAAGAGTGGGAACAGGGTAATTGGAGTTTTACCTTAATTATTACAGCACATGGAATTGTCTTTATGACAGTGAAGATGGTGAATTGTATTATGGTAAGATTATGTATAATTGAGATTGGGTAGACGTTCACTTGTCGCTGTTTATGGTTTATGGACTTAGTATGATGTATAGGAGTTTTCTCATTATCACGGCGGTTAGCAGTTTGTTTATGTTGGAAGTTGGATGTAGTTTGGCTTCGTTGCTCGCATGGGCGAGTAATGGCCGGTGACACCAGAGTGAGTATTGTTATTGTTATTTATTTTCCGCTGCGAGACGGTTTATTTATTGCTACGTGAGAGACTATATCGTGTTTAAGGAGAGGGGTGTTACAAAAGTGGTATCAGAGCGGAGTACCGCTCTGATGACGAGGAAATAGGTTAAGACAGTGAGCTTAGGACTTGGGAAATTATGGGAAACATTTGGGAGGTACGAGACAATTCGTCTTAGAAAGATATTGTATCTAGTAACGCAAATTGCGTGATAGATTAGCCTTAGAGGCAATTCAATATCTATTGGTTGTATACGGTAATTACCGAGTATTTATGTGACATACTATACTACAGATGTCTGGGGGAACTAGAGGGCGTGGCACTGGTAGAGGTGGAGGCGGTGACCCCGCGAATCCAGGAGTGGCAGAGACGATTGCTGTTGTTCTTGCACAGCTGGGTACTCAAATTGGAGGAGCACCAGCCCACCCGCCACTGCCCAGGGAAACGAACTGGCTGAAGTCAGTTAGCGAGACCCGACCACCTACATATTCAGGGGAGCCAAACCCCGTAGCCTTGGAGCGATTCATAGTTGAACATGAGAAGGCTTACGAGGCTTTACAAGTACCTGCCAACCAGAAGGTTGTCATTGCTGCTTTCCATCTGAAGGATGCAGCCAGCACTTGGTGGAGGTTGGTCAAGGACCATCACCTGGCTACACCCGACTTTTTGTGGGCTGCCTTTGTAGAGTTGCTGAGGGGGAAGTACTACCCTGCACATCTTAAACAGAAAAAGCGCCATGAGTTCGAGACATTAACCCAGGGAGGTCTGACCGTGGATGAGTACTACGCTCGATTTATTGGTCTACTGGACTTCATCCCCGGTGTGGATTACTCAGAGACCGTGAAGGTCGAGAAGTTCCGGGGAGGACTATTGTTTCGCATCCAGATGGCGATGGGTGCTACCCTCTACACTACCATCCAGGTATTAACATGAAAGCCATAAATTATATACTTACTACAGTACCAATTAACTTTGTGAGAACTTACCAATGAGATTCCAGGAGTGTTATGATGCTGCCTCGAGGACGGAGCTAATGCTCCGACTCGGGAAGAGACTCTAGGGGCAAAGAAGAGAAAGAACCCAGAGGGAGAGTCTGAGGGTGGAGGAGCATCTCCAGGCGATGGCCAGAAGAAGGGAAAGTAAGGACTTATCCCATTCTAAATTGTTACCATAGAAAATATCTTATGAATGCTGACCCGAAACCTTGAACAGGAAATTCTTTCCAAAGAAAGGGCAGCAGGGTCACCAGGGAGCGAAGGGGAAAGAGCCCGTCCTTCGGTTGACCGGCCCAGCTATTGATGCTCAGCCTCTGAGATCTGCACCTCCTAGGGGTGAGAACACCTACCTCTTAAATTGAATTGTGACCTTAACCTTTATATCATCAGATTTTAACTTTAACTAAGTACTACCATTAGGCACCGGACAGCCCCAGCGCCATTTCTATTGCAAGCGTTGTGGGAAGGACCATCCTGGGGTCGACTGTGAAGGCCGCAAAGTTGTGTGTCGGTGCTGCAAGAAAGAGGGCCACATGGAATTCGAGTGCTGGATGAACCCTGAGAGCCGTAATTACAGGCCACCAAAGAATACTCAGAAGACCTCAGTTGGAGGATCTGGAGTACCACGAGGCGGTCAGGATGGCCAGACATCTACTGATGCTGGAGCCCAGAGAGGCAAGGGAGTAGATAGGGCATGAGTACCCTGAACTCCATGAGACCGCTGGTGGAAGACTTATGTTTACTATGTTATGTACTACCTTAGATATTAGACAGAAATATGTTATGAGTATGTGGGAGTGTGTCATTGACCACTCGCCTTTTGTGTAAGACTTTGGGATTAGTTGTGTGTACTCAGTACAAATAAGCTTTAAACCTTGACGGATAATATATATGAACAGGATGTTAAAGCTTACATTATCATGTAGCCATACTCGACGACGCAGAGTCAATGATACCAATAACTGTTGAACCAGAATTTCCACCTGCATGGCGCACTTGCTATTGCAAACGCTATGACAAGTAAACCACTGAAATTTCCATCTGCCTTGCGCACTTGACAGAGCAAGTGCAGCAACAGCAACAGTAACAGCAACTGCAAATGCAACTACATCAACTACTACTTTTTAGTCTTTTATTATAAGTATACCAAAAAAATGTTTTTCAAACGTTTTCATACAAACCCTAAGATTAGAAACCTATGCAACCTTGGGAAGACCGTTAGTCCGACCTATGCAACTGGGAATTATACAGCCACTGTGATTGTAAACCACACCAGTTTGATTGTTTGGGAATTTTCAGGCATGGCTTATTAGCCAAATACTATCAGTGTATACCCGCATTTAATGCTAATCACTACTAGTGATAAATGTTTAGTCCGTATGGACAAGCATACCCTTTGTAGATATACCACCGTCAACGAGGATGGTTGGGAAGTGAAGGGCCAAGTTGCTCAAACTATTGTGCAATCTGCAATACATCCAATGAAAAGGATGAGGGAACGAATATGAACTATGGATGAGACATGATCATGAGAAACAGGGAGAAAAGGAATATGTGTACACTCAATGGGATCGAAATAGGAGAACCAAGTTTGCTAAATATAGCACAGAATTTACTTACAAGCCGGCGTTATGGCTTATGGTTAATGGCACGAATTACCACTGATGCCACCAGGGCAATAGCACTTATTACAAGATAACCGATAACATGAACAAAAAAAAGAGAAAAAGAAGAAGAGAAAAGAAAATAGGATATCCATCAGAGGGAGATTGACAACAGAATACTTCACAATACACGTGTGACAGACATTACCAGTTTACTAAACGAGACATGGGACGACCGCACTCCGTTAGGAGCATGTGGGCCTGACAGACTTATTTATGAGTTAGTCGGGTAAGTAGTAATGTATCAGTACGGTACCCCATACAAGTAGACAAGTAGTGTTAGGAACACGAGAAGTAGTCAACTCCGTACTACGGACAGTAAGACAGATTACCTCGAAGATGGACGAGAAGAGCCGCAATTAAACCAACGAGCTAAAGAAATCAAGAACCTTCAACACAAAGCAGTAGACAGTATACAGAGAAGACAAGGAAACCTTTCAAGGACGTGAACACTAAGGACAGGAAACCAAAAGGAAAAAAATAGGAAAACCCATTATGGAAAAGTAATATGTAGAACCCTCAAAAGGATCGAGCAAACTCTTGCAATCCAGAGGAAATCTACCAGATGATATGGACATAAACGCGTGACTACGCAAGGATAAAGACAAAGCTATATAGTAGCAAATACCTTAAGCAAGGAACAATGGACTTGGAATGTACCACTCACAGGATAATTCACACATCTTATCTGTTTGACTCATTAGATATTAGCTGTTGAGAGTTTACGCCTCTACACTCTGTAGGACTGAGTGTTTTGGTATTGCACTTGTGCAGTTATTAATCTAGTGGGAATACGGAAAGATGCTATGGATATCAACACGAGTGTGTAAAAAAAAAGAGAACTACAACAATGTGTTACTCCGGAATAAAACCACCATGAGACATTGATGACAATCATCATCGTCTTTGTGGACATATAGGCTGGTATGTCTTAGTATTACAAGACAAGTGCAAAGAGCACTAAGTACTAATAGTAGCCAATGTCACATTATACCTCAAGCTGAATATCAGTGAGAGAAGACACATGCATGTGTGCTAGTAATCCAAATGAGAGGATACACAGCAATGGAAAGAGGCAAATTGAGCCTATGTTCATGGGTCTACACCTCATACGGAGTGAGTGGGCCCATAAGAACGAACTTGGGAGAGAGCACGATAGTTTAGTGCCTCACCCTTTATGTATTGTGGAGCCCAGAAGGGCTAGAGTCATACCCGTCTCTCTGATATGAGGATAATCCACGAGGTGGTAAACTCTATGAGAGCCAAGTATCCAGCGCTCCTTGTTGAGCGGCTGTTGTATACTTGTGGGGTACGGGGGCGTAACCCTTTTTAAGGGGGGTAGAACCTCTTGGGTGTGCACATGAGTGCACTAAGTTTTGTTTGTTTAGTATGCATTAAATACAAAGAATTGGTGGTGTGCGGGGCATACGAGGTTTGTTTGTTTAGTATGCACGACATACAGTGAATTGGTTTTGTTGGTTATGTTTGGTACGCAGGGTGTGCGTTGTTTGGTTTGTTTGTGTATGATGTACACTTGTATGTATGTATCTTATGAGATACCTGTATGAATGTTGTGTTTACACCCATGTGTGTAACACTTTTCCTTATGCTATTTGTGATATGTATTCATATTGCTTTATAGAATGATTACATATGGTATCGCCTAGATACGAAATGAATCATTAGATATGGAATGTGGAACGGTGGAATGTTATGGACACCTCGGGGAGGTAGTCAGGGTTGGTAGAACTGATAGGAAAATAATGGTGCTGATAGATCACCTATATCCATATATGATTGAACTAACGCCACAAAGTGATGGCTATGTGCTGTATAAGCACAATACGATGTGTGTAAATGATATATCACATAGATATACATTATGGGAATAATGGGTAGTTACACATTTATATATACTTACCTATTTGATTGAGAGACTTCGGGACAAAGTCTTTTTAAGGGGGGTAGATTGAAATACCCCAAACTAATAAAACATGGATTAAACATCTAATCACATTGATTAAGGCCTAAACATGCCTTAAAAGTCAACTGAGAACAACAGTGGTCAACACAAAGCAAGATGTTGCACCCTTTGACTGTGTAGGGTAAATAAATACCCAAATGAACTTCTTAGGACTTAAAAATTTGTCCTAAGCTTATTTACACAATACTAAACATATTACAATTGTTGGACAACACTCCAACTCAAATAACAATCATTTTCGTGCTTCAAGGTCAAGAAGGGCAAAAATGTGCTCTAAGAAACCTTAAAGGTCTAATGACCTCTAAATGATATAAAATTGGATACCATGATCAAATATCATGTAAGTAACACAAAAAAACCGTTCTCAAAGAAAACCAAGCTCAGAAACTCCTTGCAACACAAAAATGTGCACTAAAACACCTTAAAGCACGTTTTTTTGTAAAATTGCCTTCTAAATTGGTTTCTAATGGGCTTAAAGGTTATAATTACCTTTAAATATGATAATATATCATATTATATCATATTAGGAATTTAATTCCAGAAATTTACAATTTTTTACAAATTTAATATTAAAATATTAATAAAACCCTAGAAAGGGGCCCGCCTGAGTCAACATTGACTAAGAATGGTCAAGAGGTCAAAGTTTGACCCCTTGGACCACATGAGGTCGACATCCACATGAAATGGAGCCTAAAACTTGCCACTTGCACATACAAAGACAAGACTCCAACACATTTCCATGTTTTAAGGGACCACTTTTACCTTTAGCATATTATAGTCTATTTATCACACCTTTTGACTCCTTATTTGAATCAGCCTTCAAAAAACGTGGGAGGATTCACTTGAAAGGCTCCAGACCCTCCAATAACTGATGGCAATCATACATGGTGAGTCACCAATCACCAAAAACAGTAAACAAAGCAAAAGGAGAGTATTAAGGCAAAATTTGACCTAATCTCTCATTAGCCTTGGTTCCAACCGACTCCAAGGCTCCTCACCCTCTATTTGGCTTCTCCAAGTAGTGGGTAAGTCACCAAGAACAGAGAAGAACATTTTGATACATAGGTAAGCTTAATTAGTCATTTTATGTTCAATTTCTTCACAAATCTTTCTCCTTTCGGTGGATCTAAGCATCAACCACTTCCATCCATGGATCTAGGTTGTTTTGGAGGTTAAATTAAGGAGGAATCTCGGCCATAACAAGGGAAGAAGGTGGAGAAACCCAAACTTGTTCTTAAGGTACAAAAATGTGCTTTAAGCACTTATCGTTTGATTCTCTTTAGATCCGGTTGTAAAACCTGTTCTCCTAGCCTTATAATCTTCTTCTTAACATATTTATTCAGTGGATCTATCAAGAGCTTCAAGGTATAGCCAGATCCAAGCCAAAAACACCATTTTTGGCATTTTAAACAAGGTAAAAATTGGCCATCTTCGAATCTAAGTTATGTCGGTTTTAAGCCTTGGTTTAGTATACCTTTTGATGCTCTTTTGCTTCTGTAAATTTAGGTCGAAGTCAATCCATACTCACCTTGGTATTCTAAGGTAAATCTTACCTTGAAATATACATTAAAACACTTCTTATGGTTAGATCTTGCTTGGAGACTAACTATGCCTTGGTTTCTGTTTGAAAACATGTAAAAGAAGCTGTGGGAATTTTATCCTAGGCTGGCCTAATCCAAACAAGGATTTATCTAAGTTAAAACAAGGTATAAATCACTTAAACCTTCACTTGGTACATTAATATGTGATTATACATATGTATATGTATATGCCATGAGTGAACATGGTTAATAAGGTCTTATTTTGACCTTAGGTGATTAAGGAATGGTTTAATAAATTTTATAACTAATTAAACAAGCATAATTGTCAAATTTAAGACATTATGTGGAAGTTTGGTAATTAAATGAAGAATATGTGGTGAGGCCGAGATTTATAAGCATTTTTGGGACATTTATGTGTAATTTATTTTGTGAGCAAATGTTTGTAATAAGGCCATGTACTTTAGGCCATTTTATTTATTTATATTTAGTTTAAAGTAGGTTTTAGGTGATATTTATATATTACCGAAATGAATAAGGGGTTAAAGTATAATTAAATTAAATTTGGGGGCTTTATAAAAATAAGGCCGAAAATTAGAGGTTAAAAGGATTTAAAATAAAGTTTATAAGATTTTATAAAGTTTTGGGGTTAAATGGTGAATTTTGGAAACTTAGGGGTTAAAACCGTAATATAAGGAAATCAATGGTCAAGGAAATATTAAGGAGGTCAACCTTGACCATATGGTAGGTTTGGACCAAATTAAATAAGTTAGATAACTTATTTAAGGTTTTAGAATAAGTTATGTACTTAATTGTAACAATTTTATAACATATGTGGTAAATATGTTATTACCGAAAAGTAAGGGTGTATAATAGTATTATAAACACCCAGGTGCTATTAGGAATTTTTAGGAATTTATTGGGTTGATTTTGGAATTAGAATGAACTATATATGTATAATATATAGTTACTATGTCATTATGACACTTTGGAGAATATAGATGGTGGAATGGTAAATACCGTAAGTATATGGGTTAATAAAGATATTTATAACCCTTTGGTGAAATTTGGTGATTTTTAGAGTAATATAAGAGAGTTTATAAAGATATGTGTATAATATATAGTTATAATGATATTATAAAACTATATGTTATAAATAGGGCCAAATGGCAATTATTGAACAGTTTTGGGTCTGTTCGGTATTTTATAAATATTGACCATAGGTTATATTTATATTAAGGTTAAAATGTTATATTAAATGGAATATATAACGTGGTATAAATTATGGGATGATTTTGTAAATAAAGGAGATTATGGTTTATGGAAAAGATATGGTTTTTATATGGTGCCCATGCGGCAATAATAAATAGTTTTGCATAAAAACTATAGGTTATAAGTTAAAGGAAATAAAAATATCATATCAAATGATATTAGTATTTGGTATAACATTACATAATGTTATGTGGTCAAAATAGAATTTAAATAATTCAAGGGCTGTACCGAAATATTAAAGGTTGGAAAATGAATTTTAGACTAAGGCTATAATGTTATAAATGTTATAACAATTATATGGTATTAAGGTGGTTTAATGGAATTAATACAAGTAAGGATATTCACATTAAATAATGTGACAAACTATAAATGGGATTTATTAACTAAGGTATTTATTGATTAAACCTTGGGAGTTGTAATTATTACAACATAAAATGTTACATGATATTAGGATAATAATCTTAATATAAGTTGTATAATATAATACAACTAATGGGAATAATCATCTAATAAAAGATGATAAAAAGTAACATGAAATATAAGAGTTTATTAAACTCATGAGAATTACCTACGTGGTAATATATACATACACAAGAATAATGTATATAAGGATGAATATATAATATGGTTGGAAACCATATAATATAATGGTGGTGGTTATTACATGGAAATAGTTTATAAACTACATGTTATAAGTTTTTGAAAGGAAATATAATGTACTAAAGGTAATGGATTTATAATACAATGTATTATAATGGATGGTGGGATAATGATACAATATGAAAAATAATACAATATAATATAGTCATGCATGCATACATGCAACTATAGGTTATATACCTAAATTTAGTGGTGGATAAGATTAAAGAAATACAACGAATCAAACTTAACAGTCGAAGTGTTTTGACATACGAGTTTTAGTAACAAGCCGACCGGTTTAGAGAAACCCGTAACAACAACTAGAAAACAGGGGTGAACTGTCGGGGTTACTTATTATTCGGAAATACCGGATGTAGTTAGTCATGGAGACTAACTTATAGTTTATTACCGTTTAGATCATACTTCAGACAAGGACACTTGACGAGCTAGTGGACTACACTATGCATCCTAGATCTTGGTGAACGGTATGTAAAGGGGTTTGATCCGAGTTGTCCTAAGGAAGCTCCTTGGGCTCGGATTTGGTTGATATAACTTGTGTGTTATGTGTGTGGAATACATGTATGTGTTTAAGTGTTACTGCATTAATTATTTATGCACGAGCGTCCTACGGGACTAACACTACGTCGACTATAGATCGACTTATATAAACATACATATACGTTATTGTGATGACATGACGGTTACTTGATATAATACCATAGTATTAATATTAAGTATATGGTAACCTAAGTAAAACACTTAGGTATGAGTCACGACATTGTCGGTCTCTAGAGCATGGATCTCAAACATGAATATAACCTAGATTACTTCTAGGTATGCGTGACCCATTGGGCCGCTGATTAATAAATCATATTCTCCATAAGACTAAGAGCAGATCTTAAACATTATGAGAGAGAGATGATATGAGTTGAGGTGAGGAATCCCGGTAGTTTACGAACTACTTGGTTACGCATTTGTGATCACTGAGGGGTTTCCTAATTGGATTCCGCTCCAGGTTATACCCAACGAGCCCAAACTGGATCGTGGGTCAGGTGGCTACGGCCTTTATATGGACGTCTTACGAGACATAAGAGAGTCAGAGGCCTCCGGACCTCTGGCGAAATGAGCACCTTTGTGTGTACGGGAGGACTACTATCCATGGTGAGGTTATCGGGTTGTCCTAACATGACGCCCAACTGATATTAATAATTAAACATGGTTTGGATGGATGGGGCCTTAAAGGCCAAATTAAATTAACTATGGAAACTGTACGCTACGGCGAATGTACATTGTACATACGGATGGGGCCTTGAAGGCCAAATTAAATTAAATTAATAAAGGATGGTATACGCTACGGCGATTGTACATTGTACATTATATTGTTATTACTCGATACGTTCGATATACAAATGTTGTTTGTGTTAATAAATGAATGTTTGGATTGGATGGATGGTTAAATGTTTATGAATATTTGGATGGGTGATTATGTATATTATACATGTTTAGTACAATATTGATTATAACTGTAAAATGGTAAAGCATGAAACCAATATAATAACAAGATGGTTAAAATGACAAGTGACCATTAGGGTCCAGGCCCGGCATACTCAGCGTCTATCGCTGATACTACACCATTACAGGTTGTTGATTATTGTCGAAGCCGAAGAGCGGGAACAGGGTAATTGGAGTTTTACCTTAATTATTACAGCACATGGAGTTGTCTTTATGACAGTGAAGATGGTGAATTGTATTATGGTAAGATTATGTATAATTGAGATTGGGTAGACGCTCACTTGTCGCTGTTTATGGTTTATGGACTTAGTATGATGTATTGGAGTTTTCTCGTTATCACGGCGGTTAACAGTTTGTTTATGTTGGAAGTTGGATGTAGTTTGGCTTCGTTGCTCGCATGGGCGAGTAATGGCCTGTGACACCCGAGTGAGTATTGTTATTGTTATTTATTTTCCGCTGCGAGACGTTTTATTTATTGCTACGTGAGAGACTATATCGTGTTTAAGGAGAGGGGTGTTACAAAAGTGGTATCAAAGCGGAGTACCGCTCTGATGACGAGGGTGTTTGGGGCTGCACTTGGTAGGGAGAACCACAGTTCGATCCCTCATAACGTTCATTGGGAGGGGACTTACCTTGCAATTAGGTTACCTAGTGCCGATCCCCGAACCGGATGAAGCCCAATGTGGTGAACTGGTGGGAAACAAAAAAAATAAGAGCATGTCTTGACTACAACCAAGTGTAGCCAGACATGGCTACATCCAGCACCATGCAGCGCGCGCGTCTTCGTTTTTCTTTTTTTCTTTTTTTTTTCTTTTTTTTTATCCCGTGTCTTTTTGTTTTTTTTATTTTTTTTTTCAAAATCTTTAAATTATTATAACTTTTAATATATAAGTCTAAAATGAAAAAAAATTATATCATTGTTCTCCTAAATTCAAGCTCTTCAAAACAAGATCAGTCATGGATATATTTTGACAACTTAAAAAAAATAAATTATTTTTACATGTATAGTGCACAGAACGTAAAAGAAAACTTGTACAGATGGTCATACAAACATGTACAAATATTCACTAAAACATGTACATTCTCACGTAAAAACATGTACATCCTCGCATTAAAAACATATAGATACTTATATAAACCTGTACGAATAATTAAATATGTACATCCTTAAATTAAAACCTGTACATATAAGGAAGAACACTTGTACAGACGGTCATACAAACATGTACAGATGTTAATTAAAACATATACATTCTCATAATTGAACATGTACATTTGAACATTTGAACATGTACATTGTCACATTAAAACATGTACATTCTCACATTAAAATATGTACATTCCCACATTAAAGTATATAACGGTTTCCAAATAGATTACCCTACCCCCCAAAACACCCCAAAACCCACCCTAAGATAGCTAAAAATGTCGAAGGCAATTTTAGGGTTTGTAGTGGCGGGTTTAGGGTCTAACGACCCTAAACCCGCTACCACAAACCCTAAAAACCTGCCGAGTTAGTTGCTACAATATAAAGTACGAAACAAATTCCAAATAGATTACCCTACCCCCCAAAACACCCCAAAACCACCCTAGGATAGCTAAAAAACGTCGAAGACATTATTAGGGTTTGTAGTGGCGGGTTTAGGGTCTAACGACCCTAAACCCGCTACCACAAACCCTAAAAACCTGTCGAGTTAGCTGCTATATAAAGTACGAAACAAATTCCAAATAGATTACCCTACCCCCAAAACACCCCAAAACCCACCCTAGGATAGCTAAAAAACGTCGAAGGTATTTTTAGGGTTTGCACTGGACCCTAAACCCGCTACCACACACCCTAAAAACCTGTCAAGTTATTGCGATGAAGTACAAGTTTTTACGTGTGGATGTACATGTTTTAATGAACATTTGTACAGGTTTGCATGACCATCTGTACACGTTTTTTTTACGTTTTGTGCAATATACATGTAATTTTTTTTTTAAAGTTGTCAAAACATATCCATGACTGGTCTTGTTTTGAAGAGCTCGAATTTAGATGAACAATGATATAACTTTTTTTCATTTTGGACTTATATATTAAAAGTTACAATAAGTTAAAGTTTTTATAATAAAAAAACAAAAATAATAAAAATCTGTTTCTTTTAAAAATGAAAAATGCAAAAAAAAAAAACATACTTACCTGCGCGCGCGCGACGCTCTCCCCCTTCTATTATTAGAATAGGCAGAATTATGTAGTTATATGTATAGAAAGAATACGAGATGTATAGAGCCTTTTGATACTTTTGTATTACATACATATGCACTGTACCGAGAATGTATATATAGACACTCTGGATTTACAATTTGATAAAACAGAAAATCTAAGAAGATAAAAACAAACTATCAAAATTGATCTTTACTTATCATTCTAACAATAATAAGTAAAATAAGTGATATGGGCCTAAGTAATTGGGTTAGTGAAACTAAGCCCACTACTACTATTCCAATACCCCCCCTCAAGCCGTAGGGAAGCTAGATTACCTAGGCTTGCATGTGAGTGATGACTCATCCCCATGTGTTGTATCTGATCTCTGTATCTGACGCCCGGAAGAACTTTAGTCATCATATCCGCCAGTTGTGTTGAAGTGTGTGTATAAACCACTTCTACTAGACCTTGTTGTATTTGATCACGAACAAAATGACAATCTATCTCGATATGTTTTGTTCGTTCATGGAGAACTGGATTCCGAGCAATATGAATCGCCGATTGATTGTCACACTTTACTGGAATCGGTGTTATGTTAGTAACTCCAAGTTCATGAAGAAGCCGTGTCAACCAAGTAAGTTCTGCTGTGACACGTCGTAAAGATCGATATTCTGCTTCTGCGCTAGAAAGAGAAACTGAACCTTGCTTCTTAGTCTTCCAGGAAATAGGGCTGTCACCGAGGAAAATATAGTAACCGGAAACTGACTTGCGCGTATTTGGACAGGCTGCCCAGTCGGAATCACAATAAGCTAGAAGGTTTAGGCTACCCTCTTGCTTCTTACGTAGGACAATTCCATAGTTCATAGTCCCCTTGATGTAACATAAAGCATGCAAAGCTGCTTGCATGTGAACATCAGTGGGTTGTTGCATGAACTGGCTCAATACTTGTACTGTGAAACTAATGTCGGGTCTTGTGTTAGGCAAATAATTCAGCTTTCAGCTTCCTACCAGTCGCCGATACATAGTAGGATCTTCCAGACTAGCACCATCACTATGGAAAAGTTGTTTCCCGACAATCATTGGCCCTTGCATAACTTTAGCATGTGAACAATCATACTCTTCAATTAAATCATTGCAGAATTTCCGTTGTGACAAGATGTATCCATTGTTCGTTTGAATAAACTCAATACCGAGAAGTAATGTAGACTGCCTAAGTCTTTGATCTTGAAATTCAAATGTAAGGCATCTTTAATGGAGTCTATATCCTTCTGGTTTGCCCCCACCACTAGCATATCATCTACATAAACAGCAACAAAAATCATTCCATGATCACTTTCCTTATAGAACAAGGAATAATCGTTTTTAGATTGCGTGAAGGCAAGAGTCTTGAGAAAATGTGCTAGCTTAGAGAACCACTGCCGGGAAGCCTGTTTAAGACCATACAAGGACTTCTTTAGACGACAAGCTTTATTTCGACCAACAACTTCCAAACCGAGAGGAACTTTCATGTAAACCTCTTCATCTAGGTCTCCATGCAAAAAGGCATTGTTCACGTCAAGTTGATTGATTATCCACCCATTGTGAAGCGCAACAACAATGAGAGCGCGTATTGTTGTCAACTTAACAACAGGAGAAAACGTTTCCGTATAATCCAATCCGTGACGTTGGGTAAAGCCTTTTGCTACTAACCTTGCCTTGTATCTTTCCAGAGTTCCATCTGACTTGAGTTTAACTTTATAAACCCATTTACAACCGACAACTTTCTTTCCTTTTGGTAGATCGACAACTTCCCACGTGTCATTGTCTTCTAGGGCTCGTAGTTCATTTTGCATGGCCATTCTCCAATGATCATGGAGGATGGCTTCCTTGTAACTATACGGCTCACACATGTTCATAATGCCTGTGTGTTTGGTGGTCAAGAGAGCAATGGAAGTAGAAGGCTTGATATCAGTTAAACTTGCACAATCTGTTATAAAGCCTGAGTGTTGTTTTTTGTTTCCATATACTCTCTCATCCAAGACTTCCTGAAAGTTGCATGACAAACATAATCCTTGAGATAATCTGGTCTATGTGTTTCTCGACTAGAACGACGAAGGCCATCTTGGACAACGTCTTGGACATTTGTAACTGGCTCACTCGGACTAGTGACTGGGACATGTTGCTCAACGGTTTGTCTAATCGCAGTGGATTCTTCTGGACCAGTGGCAGGAGTCACGTCATCGTCTATGTATGTAGATGGTCCTCCGCTTGCATGAAATTCTTCAAAAGGTGTGTTATATCGCTCAATACCTTGTTGAAAAGGAAAGATATGAACATGAAATTTGATATCTCGGCTAACCTCAATCTTTTTGCTGGCAAGACTCATGACTTTCCAACCCTTTTTCCTTGGATCTATCCCCAAATAAACACATGCTTCACCCCTCGGTTGAAACTTTCCACCCTTATGATGAACAATAGTTTTGTAACACAAACATCCAAAGGGTTTGATCTCTTCGTAGGAAGGCCTGTGACCGTGTAAACTTTCAAATGGCGTCTGACCATTCAAAACCTTTGTGGGCAACCTGTTGATTAAGAAGGTTGCATACAATATGCATTCACCCCAATACAAAAGAGGCACGTTAGACTGAAAAAATATTGCCCTGGCCGTTTCAAGCAGATATTTATGCTTCCGTTCCACAATTGCATTTTGTTGTGGAGTATAGGCACATGTTGTCTGATGTATTATCCCTTCCTTGGCATAAAACGATTTCCCTTCATTAGAACTTCCAAGTTCCTTTGCATTATCTGTTCTAACCACTTTGACTTTAGTCTCAAATTGGCGTTCTACCATCTTGAGAAAATTAACGATGGCCTCCCAAGACTCACTCTTCTGCTTAATAAGATGGACCCAAGTTGTGCGGGTGTAGTCATCAACAAAGCACACGAAAAACTTATACCCGTTATGAGTATCTGCACTGAACGGACCCCAAACATCTATATGTATCATTTCAAAAACTCTTTTGCTTTTACTATTCGATTTATCAAAAGATAGTCGCTGAGCCCTTGCTTTGTAACACACATCGCACGCAAAATTAGGAGGAAAATCTGCTGTTTTTATTAATCCCATCTGGACAAGTTTAGTATATGGTACATGGCCTAAACGAATATGAATTTCCTCGGCCTTTGGATTGATTCCCGTAACCGAAAAACCATTACTCTGATCCACTACTGTACTTAAACCACGGCCCGTAACCTGTTGGCCCATTCCTTCTGCTTCGCATCGGTTTCTCTCCTTAACCCAACTATCAGCTCCGTTCTTGTCCAAGACATAGAGCCCAGTTTGATTTAGCCCAATCTTTCTAGTCATCCCTGTTGTAGGGACCTGGAGAAAACAATACCGAGAATCAAAAATCGCAGAACATCCATATTGTCGTGTAATCTTCCCCACCGAGATCAAATTAAACTTGAAATTCGGAACATACAAAACATCCTCGAGACAAATTTCTTTCCCATTCTGATATCTCCTACCATGTCGACAATCTGCGGACTCCCATCTGGCAAAACCACAGTCCGATTCTGCTCTAGATTTCTCCAATTTTGAAACAAAAACCTAGCCCCCGACATATGATCGGTGGCTCCCGAATCAATCACCCATTTTCCATCTATACTATCGCATGAATCCTCACTCAAAAGACATCGATTGTGGAAAATACTGAGAGCATGCTTACCTGCAAAGTTGCAGTGATTTGTTTCTGATTTTGAAGCGGCGACTGTACTACGAATGAGTTCCGAGATTTGCTGGAGTTGCTTCGATGTCAAACCTCCGTCATCTTCTTTCTCGGTCTCACAAGCTGTATCTTTTCTCTTGCAGCGTTGGCATACGCCTTCTTCTTCCGAGCAAGGACAGCGTCCCTACCATGGAGCTGGTAGCATTCTGAAGCAAGGTGGCCTGTCCTTTTACAATGGTGACATTTACGCTTCTGGTAACATTCTTCAGCACTGTGGCCATTCTTCTTGCAAAAGGAGCAGGTAACCCTTCTCTTCTCCCTTCTGTTCTTCTAGGGTTTTTTGTTGTTTCGCCGCTGCTATGGGAATAAAACGACATAGCATCTTCTCTGGTAAAGTCCTTGCCCCTCTGTTCCTCTTCTTGTATTATTATCGAAAAAGCCTTATCTAAAGTAGGAATTTCCTCCATCGCGAGAATTTGCCCTCTGATGGCCAAATAGTCGCGATTCAACCCCATAAGGAATTGAACCAGTTTATCTCTGTCTCTAGCTTTCTTGATAGCTTTGCTTAGACCACAAGAACAACCGGAACATTTGCAATGCTCTGGAGGACATGCTGAATCTAACTCGCCCCAAATGTTCTTGAGTTTGTTGTAGTAGACTACGATTGTGTCGTCGCCCTGCCTTGTTTCTGATAGTTGCCGCTTTAAGTTGTGAATCACCGCTAAATTGCTACGCTCATATCTTCTACAGAGCGCATCCCAAATTTCAGCGGGATCATCAAGATATCTAACTCCCTCTAAAACAACTGGGTCGAGTGCCGTTTTGAGCCAAGAAGTCACCAAAGAATTGGCTCTCACCCATGCGCGCTCCGAACTGCATCATTCTCTGCCGGTTTTTCTATCATGCCTGTAACAAAGGCGTACTTGTTCTTTGATTTCAGGGCGGTAGCCATGTCCAACTTCCAGCCCAGAAAACCAACACCGGTGAATCTTGGAACAAGACTCAGACCAGGATTTTCAGCCGCATGAACGTAAAGGGGGTCATTGATATCAATTACGTTGTTGCTGCTGTTACCAGTTTCGGATACCTTCTTTTTGCCACCGGGGTCATCCATTGTTGAAGACGACTAAAGCGACTGTGTGAAAAGGATCTCTCCTATGCTCTAGATACCATATTAGAATAGGCAGAATTATGTAGTTATGTGTATAGAAAGAATACGAGATGTATAGAGCCTTTTGATACTTTTGTATTACATACCTATGCACTGTACCAGAATGTATATATAGACACTCTGGATTTACAATTTGATAAAACAGAAAATCTAAGAAGATAAAAACAAACTATCAAAATTGATCTTTACTTATCATTCTAACAATAATAAGTAAAATAAGTGATATGGGCCTAAGTAATTGGGTTAGTGAAACTAAGCCCACTACTACTATTCCAATATCTATCTCTCATCTCTTTTATTTTTGTTGCTATAATTTGACTTCAATGCCCTTTCTAAATTACAAAACTACTCTAGATGTAGCTATCCTAGCTACAAGCACATGTAGCCAAGAAATTGGCAAAAAATAATAGTTTAATTTGGGGTTTTAGGTCACATTATTCAGTTTGGATCGAGTGAGACAGATCAGTTTTTTTCGGATCACTTTTGCTTCGTCTAGGTAGAGCGAGAGGATAACTATATAGAAGAGGTGACGGTTAAAGTTTGTTTCTATATAGCCTATATGTGGTATAGTATATAATTCAAAGTTCTTTGGCTTGGGATTGGTTTTGATTGGTCTTGGTTAATTTAGGTTCTTTAGTATTTTAGGTTGGATTTTGTTGGCAATAAAATATTTTAGGTAAGTTAAGTTTTTAATTTGGTGAATTCCATTTTAGATTATGTTGAGATTTGTGCTAGTTTGTATATTAATTCAGACTAGTATAGGTTGTTTTGCTTTCGTCTCTTCTTAGTTATTATAATATATTATGTTATTTCATTTGTCATATATGTGGGCAGACGGTGGATGCTGCGCGATGCAGCCCTATCCACTTGGCAGTCCAGTCAGCTATTGAGTGGATTGTTTTGCTGACTGGACTACCTTTTTATTATACTCCCTCCGTTCAACAATAACTGTCATTTTAGAAACTTGCACACTTATTAAGAAAAGTAGGACAATGACGCATGTGCCCCTACTTTTTACTTTTCCATTTAGATAATAATTACTTTTATATTGAATAGTAGGGGTAAAAGTGGAAAGAAGTGTGTCAAAAAGCTAGAATGACAAATATTTTTGAACAAGAATCACATCCTAAAACGACAGATATTAATGAACAGAGGGAGTATTAACTTCAATTGGTTATAACTTTTAAAATATAAGTCCAAAATGAAAAAAATATATCATTATTCATCTAAATTCAAACTCTTCAAAATAAGATCAGATATGGATATGTTTTGACAACTTTAAAATTTTTATTTTTTATATGTATATATTTATACATATCAACCATACTTGATTCACCATATACAGTTTAAAATACACCGTGCAACAATAATAATACACTACTAAACAATAATGATTCATTACCTGTTTTGAAATTGGTATGTTAAAAAAATATATGATTCACTATATAAGACTAAAAATATATCATACAATAAAATAATAATACACCACAAAACAATAATAATAATAATAATAATACATTACAATAAAGATCTATTATTAGTTTCAAAGTTAATTTGTTATTTAATTCACTACTTGTTAGTTAATGAATCATAATATCAGTTTTAATGAATCATAATATCAAAATTAATGAATCATATCTTCATTTTAGTGTATCATCGCAAACATATATAAAAAAAAACAACAATGCAATACAAAAAAATATTTGGTATGTATGAAAAATACATGATTCACCATAGAAGATTTAAATTACACCATACAATAATAATAATACACTACAAAACAATAATGATTTTATTGGTTCCAAACTTTATTATCTAACTCACCACTTATTAGTTAATGAATCATAATATCAAAATTAATGAATCATATATCATTTTTAGTGTATCAACGTAAACATATAAAAATAAAAATTAAACAATAATACAACACAAAACAAATTTGGTATGTACGGAAAATACATGATTCACCATATAAGGTTTAAAATACACCATACAATAATAATACACTACAAAATAATAATAATTTTTTATCGGTTTCAAAGTGTGTTATCTAATTCACCACTTATTAGTTAGTAAATCATAATATCAATTTTAATGAATCATAATATCAATTTTAATGAATCACAATATCAAAATTAATGAATCATATCATCATTTTAGTGTATCATCATAACATGTTAAAAATATTTTTTTCAAAGTTGTCAAAACATATTCTTGACTGGTCTTGTTTTGATGAACTCAAATTTAGGTGAACAATGATATAATTTTTTTTCATTTTGGACTTATATATTAAAAGTTATAACCATTTAAAATTAATATAATTTTTCTTCTCACTCATGTGCCACATAAGCAGTCCAATCAGCTATTGACTGGACTGCCACATAAACAGACCGCACACAGCACCTCCCGTGTAATCGATTCTGCTATATGTGGGGGCCCCAATCAGAATTTTGACGGCACTGGTTTGGGTGACTCTTGTAGAGGTTGGTTTTCGGTTAGCCTTATCTATAACACGCCCATTTCTAAGTCGGTTATCTAATTATTGATTTAATCTTCTTAATCCAATTAACTAAATAATTAATTACGTTGTAGTGAAAATCTAAAATGAACCCGTACAACGGTACACTTATTTGCTCGTGGGCGCTAAGGCTAACATAAATTAATAACTAACCTCAATCTTATAACCATATCATAATACGATAAAACTATCAATAATACATAATCCAAAGTTATTAAAATATAACTCATAATTGATATCCATACCAATACATGACTAGTATAAGTCCAAATCAACGTGAGTCTCTAATGTCATCTTCCTCATCCACTCTCATGCGATCTACATCCATGGAAGGTACGCTCATCAAACAATCATAGAAAGGGAACATATATGGGCAAGACCATAAATCTGACAAAGTTGAACACTAACACATCACCACGTCAAAAAGAGTGTGCACACTTTTTAAACAGAACTAAATGTGACATTACTCAAGCGCTAATAAACATATTGTTCATTTATTATTTTCTATTTATCTCGTTCAGACATTGACTTATTTTTGTAGATGTATACGTGATTGTTTAGTTGTACCATGAAGTAGGCATAATAACCCCACCCCCCCATGGCTCCCCTTAGCTAACTCATAACATAAGTAGAACAAAGAAATAAGTCTTCTTTGACTCACATAATGAAGTGATTTGTGGGTTCAAGGCCTCAAGGAAAGTTCCAAGTTATAGACAATGCAATAAAATCGAAAAAAAACACGGAACGCAGGTTGTTTTGGTCTGGCTGTTTTGGTTGTTTTTATATATGACAGTATATTATTCGAGTAAAATAGGACCCACGTGAAACCCATGCGCGGACCACCCAAAACAACCACATTTATACCAATACCGAGCGCAGCCTTAAAAAGCGCGTGAGAAAGTGGAGAAATTGCCGCTTATCTTCTATTTCGCCTATTTACTTCTTCTTAATTGTTAGTTCTCTTTTTCTTATTACTTTTTTTAGGCTGTGTATGGCATAAATTGGAACTATCGTCAAATATGGATAAACAATAGTATAAAATTCCTTTTTTTTTTTTTAAAATAAAAATTCCTTTTGTTTTTGGCATATACCATCGAGTTCTTGCTTAATTCACGATATAACACTGAGTTTTTAAAATTACACAGAATAACACCGAGTTTTAATCTAATTCATCAGATGACACTCTATCATGTTTTCAGTCAACTACACCGTTAAACAGTATAGCAAAAGACTAAAATGCCCCTTACTAAAATCAGAAGAAAAAAACACACACCTCCCTTCTAATTTCTCTCTCTCTGTTGGTTTGTCCTAAACCCGACACCCGCCCTCACCTATGGTCGCAGACACCGACGGCCCTCGATGCCATCACTACGCTCATTCAAGAGCCGATTATCTCCTCCAAGCTCTGGGTTTCACCGTTGCCGCCCCCCAGCGACCTCACTCCGTCAGATAGCTCTGGGTTTTGACCCACATACCGTCGATGTTCGAGTGTGTTGATGAACCGCTGTACAACCAAGGCTCGTGCCCACCTCTGCTCAAATCAAATTTTAAATCTGGTTTTTTGCACTATCTTTTCTCTAATCTACGCTCATTTAATATTCTGGTCATTTTAGTGTATGGGTTTTGATGCGATTAATTTTGTTTGCTAGCAGTTTTCTCAGGGGTACATCCATCCCCTCCATTCTTCTATTCACGGTCGATTTGCCCATGGTTCTTTCCTCATTTGGTCAAGTTTTGAGTTGTAATCAGGGACCTTTCACTATCTATCGTGTATAAAAATAGTCCATTGCAGTTATTCGTTGACTTCCATTTTGAGTTGCTTGATTGGGATTGATTCATGTCTGCTTCCGCCGATCCGTTGTAGATTTGTTTTTGCGCATTACATATTTGCTTTGGAAATATCCTTAACTCCCTGTATTCATATTTTTTTCGAGGTACCCCATCCGTTGGTTTAGTAAGGGGCATTTAGTCTTTTGCTATACTGTTTAACGGTGTAGTTGACAGAAAACTGACAGAGTGTTTCTGGTGAATTAGATTAAAACTCGGTGTTATTCTGTGTAATTTTAAAAACTCAGTGTTATATCGTGAATTAAGCAAGAACTCGATGGTATTTGGTGAAATTTCCCTTTGTTTTTTAAGAAAAGGATCAGCAATATAATATTCAAATACAAGTATAGTATTATTGTTTTGTTTTTTTAAAGGACTCTTGTTTTCCTAAGATTTGTTGACGTACACTTTTATAATCGCAGCGGCGATGGTCCCTTCGAGTTCGGGATCAGCATGTAACTTTACCTCTTGTCTAATTTCTGTGCCCGTCTTTGTCTAGGTATATAATGCTCAAAGTCGATTGAGTTCTTCGAGCTACCGTACTTGGTAGATCTGACCACCAGTTCGATTTGGATCTGCACAACTTAAAGAACAGGACAATGAGACAGCTTTCGAGTCAAATCGGGGCCATTTGCGCTAAACCATTTTGCTCAATCTCTGTTTTCTTCCTTTCTCTCGTACTCGCCATAGTGTTCCTTTCTCGGGCCTCCGTGTTCTCCCAGCTCTCCGTTGACTCCACTTCCCTGAGGTATGAATTCTTAACCCTTTTAGATTTCCATCCTCACTATTCCTGTAGAATTAACATATTGTGTGGAATATTTGTTTATTTTGTATGTCAGAGACACAAAAGTTCGTGTGCGTATGAACATATGGAATGTTCGACGATTAGTAGAGTGGAGGCCTTGCAAGTGGTGGATCAAGGGGAAGCCTATTGGTTAGTCTCTCTCTCTCTTCCTGCATCCTGCCAATGTCATCCAATGTATTCTGCCCTGCAATAATTTAACTTTTGATTGTTCTTTGATAAAAAAATTGGTTAGTTGAGGACATGATAGTTGACTTTGTTTCTGGGATTGATGGGTAGGGATGCAATGATCTAGTTTTTTCAAGTGAAATACTATGAAATGAGTTCCCACTTGCTGAATGACATGGTTATTTTCTGTTTGGAATTGCCGCAGCTCCTCCCCTGAAGAGCTATGGATATATTCGAGTAGATTGCTATGGTGGTCTAAATCAGTTGAGAAGAGATGTATGTTTATGCTTAAAAGCTTTTGAAAAAATCAGTTGCTTAAATGGACATGGTTTATATGAATCATGGCAGTAACCTGCACAAGTATCTGTATTTTACAGTTTTGTGATGGTGTTGGCATTGCTCGTCTACTGAATGCAACCCTGGTCTTGCCTAAATTTGAGGCTGCTGCTTATTGGAATGAGTCAAGGTGAGATCTTGAATCTTGTATGAGGATTGAGTATTGTTTTCTGTTATAGAGGGTGATAATTTATTATGCATTTGATATACTAGTTTCACTTTGTTGTACATTGTTGGAACAAAACATATTGCCTTTATTAAGCATTGTGTCTACCGGTGACTTTTACGAGAAAATATTACTGTGTTCTTATTTGATTGAAGTGATGATTAAAGTCCTTGCTACCTGAGAAAAGTTATTACAACTAAAAGTATTAAACTAGAAAAGTAATCCTAAGTTAAATTGATGTCCCAGAGTTTCTTGTAAACAGATATGCTTTTAGATCCTCTCATTAAACCTTTTTTCATCATTGTAGGGGAACTTTTAATACTACTTATTGGATTCAAATCATTATTTGTCCTGCATCCTATTTTTGAAAATAACCCCTGTATTTTATTCTCAGCATTTATATATTGACCTGGCAATTCAGGTCGCTCGGTTCGGGTTCAGTTCAGGTTGATTTTAGGTTCTTCGATTTTCGCTGTGGGTTCATTTTGGATCGGGTCAATTTTTTGTTTATGTTTAGGTTTATGGTACTTCAGATCAATTCAGATCAGTTTAGATAGATAACTTCGGGTTGGGTTGCTTTTGGTTAACGTAACATACCAACTTTTTCATTTACCACATGTGTTGGGTCCTAATTGGGATCAGGTGAAATTGATTTGGAGGACTTTGGTTAGGATAAGTTCAGGTTGTGTGCTTCTATCTTTGATTTGATTCAGTTAAGGTTATTTCAGGTTTCGGGTAATTTTGTAGGTTATATTATTGGGTTCAGATTGTGTTGGTTTGGTTTTTCGGGTTCAGGTCTGTTTTGCTAGGTCTATGTATACCAGGTTTTAAATCACTCGCCACCAAAGAGTGACTTTGGATGTATGCATCAGACATATTTGGATCAGGGTGATGTAAATTTTGATGGTTTACTCTATAGATTTTAAGAAATGTGTACTGAAAAGAAACATGGGCCCAGAGCTATTTTTTGAAAAGGCATTGATGGTGTACCTTGGGTTGTCTCCCAACAGAAGATGGGCTTTTATACGCCCTTGCTAGTGCTTCATTCACCTTGGAATGATCAGCATGAATTTTATTCTAGGAATCCCACATATTTTGAGAGGATATGATTCGATCTACATGGTTGTGGACAAGTTTTCCAAGATGAGCTCATTTAATTCCTTGCTCCATAACTTTAGACGCATCCCATACTGCTAGATTGTTTTTCATAGAGGTTTTAAGGTTGCTTGGCTTTCCTCCTTCCATTGTTTATGACCAAGGTGTCAAGCTTGTTAGCCATATTCGGCGGACTCTATGGAAGGTTTTTGGCACACACTTGAAATTTTCTGCTGTATTTCGTCCACAAACTGATGGGTAAACTGAAGCAGTTA
Organism: Limonium bicolor; assembly: GCA_023374045.1. Lineage (NCBI taxonomy): Eukaryota > Viridiplantae > Streptophyta > Magnoliopsida > Caryophyllales > Plumbaginaceae > Limonium > Limonium bicolor. Next base: position 52,342,332 of record CM041781.1, read on the forward strand.
ATCACAGTTTCGGCAATCTTCTTCGCTGTCTTATGGGAGAAAAACTGAATACATGGGACGTAGTTTTATCCTCAGTGGAGTTTGGCTTCTACAATTAAGCTAACCATCTACAGGGAAGAGTCCTTCTGGGTTTGTAAATGATGTTTCTTCTTGACTATCTGTGGATCCATCAACCAGCTGGGTTTGCTGAAACTTTTGCCCATATTCATGATCTACATGATGATATAAGGATGAGCAGAACAATGCTGATAACCAATTAGCAGCGGGTGTACACTGTTGAAACTTGGAGTTCAAAGAATGCGACCTTGTAATGGTTCACATTTGGGCAGAACGATTCCCTAAGCATGCTCATCAGAAGTTGTTCTGACGTGCCTCTGGATCATTTCAATTCATCAAGAGGCTTAGTTCCAATGGTTATCTGTTGGAGCTACCACCTGAATTCAAAAGTAGTCCAGTCTTTAATACTGAGGATTAACACTTTATAAAGGCACATTTGAACCCCTCACTTTTGATGCAAGCCTGCTTAGAATAATTATCAGGTTGAAGCTATTATGGAAAGTGAGAATGTTAGCTCAAGTATTGGAGGGTACCAACTCTATCTTGTCAAATGGAAAAAATTACCAGCTTCTGAAAATTCATGGCTAACACAAGAAGAGCTAAGCCACTTGGAGCCTGAGATGTTAGAAGCTTACATTCAAGACCACTCTCCGGGGGCGTGTTTTTCCAGGGGGAGCAATGATAAATTTCAAGGAATAAAACCTTTTTTCTGGAAAATATATGAATATAAGTTATGCATGTTATGAGGCTTGGAGAGGAGCTGTACATGGGAAGAGAAGAAAGAAAGTGTGGAATACAGCTTTCTTCTATGCAGTTTGGTGTATATGGAAAATGAGAAATGAAATGATCTTCGAGGGGAGGACACCAGTATTAGAGCTCACGGTCAGAATTCTAAAGCTCCATACCTGGAATTGGACAAGAACTTGGTGGAGGGATTTTCCCATTTCGTTAGCCACATTTTGTGGGGATAAAGGGATTGGAAAGCGAATATAATACCATACATATAAAAGTGGGGTGATGATCTTTAAGTCTGTAAGTAATATGGGTAAACAAGGGTGTAGCGAGTACTAAGGAGTAACGTGTGGCTGGCCGTTCTTGTGAGCATGCTCATCAGGCTGAGGGAAGGACAGTAACCTGATGATGGATGCTCACTATAGATTGGGCAGATTCTTGTGCTTGTGGTGTCAATTGTATCTTATCCTATCTCTAGGTACTTGGGTATTTTGTAATGCTCTAACATAGGGCTTGGTTAGAAGAAAAGGTCTGTACGGGTGTACGTATGTAAAGAAGCTACTAAGCATCTGAATATTGTAGGCTATTTGGCCAATACTTATCAAAAAAAAATATGAATATAAGTAGTTTGTTATTCTAGATAAATTAGTTACTTTACTAAGCTTTGTAATTTATCTATTCTAGATAAAATAGGTAACTTTATTATCAGCTTTCATATTTATTTATCTCATGCTATAATTGGATATAAGTTTATTTATCTCTAGGATCTGATTTTTTTTAATCTTTTATATTACTTTACTTTGTATCCTTATAAATAGAGCCTTTGTAGTTCAGTTTGGGCAGACAGTTGGATGAATTATACACATTATCCTTCTTTCTCATCTCTCTCTGCATCAGATAGGCCTTAGGAGAAAAAGGATCGGGGTCCCAAACTGATAGGGAGGGACTTTTAGGGGAATATAATGGTATTATTGTATCCTGGGAAATAGACTTTTACTAGGAATACTATTATTAATTTGAAATTAGTTAAAGTCCTGAATCTACTACCACAACAAATACCTATAATGTAAATAGTCTGTATCAAAACTTATTACCGTAATTAGTGTATATTAATCAAATTTTTGGAATCTGTTGATCCTACTTTTTTTAATTGAATCCTATATATTTGCTTTTCCGTCAATGGATCATATTGTGGGTTTGATTGATAACATTTACTGAATAGGTTAATCTGGTGTAGAACTTTTGTTTTTCTGTTGGACTTTGAAGTTATAAACTGCTCTGCCGTGCTTACTGGTTTGTGGAATAATTTCATTTTCATATTTACCATCCCTGTAATCTCCTTCAGTCTTTCTTATCTGCTCTGTTGTTTATCTCCATATTTCTTGGGCATTCAGACTTTTTCCATCTCTCTCTCTGTTTCTTTTTGACTGACAATTAGCAACACGCCAGTGGTTTTGCAGATATATTTGACGCTGATTTTTTCATCCAACAGATGGATGGGTATGTTAATGTTGTGAAGGAGTTGCCAACAGATCTTGCTTCTAAGAAACCGTTCCCTGTGGACTGTAGCAAACGTAAAGAACATTTTGATTATGTGGAAAGTGTGCTTCCTTTGTTGATAGAGCATCAATATATCTCATTCACGCCAGCTGTGAGCCAGAGGGGGGACAGGTTTGCATCATCTGTTAGTTTGCTCTTCTTGATTCTGACATGCTTTTATGCTATAAGGTTAACACTATTTCTAGTGACTTCTTTTGTTAAGATCTTTAGCTATTATAGATGAATATATAAAATACTCTCCAGTTGGGTTTTGTTGCCTGTTCTTTATTTGTTTGGCATACGGACTGGATTTTTTCTGCACCTATTTTTAAGATTTACATCTAGCTACTAGTAGAGAGTAGAGACATAAAGTTTACATTTTTCATTGAAAGGAAGGAACTCCAATGTTTTCCATGACTCATAGTTGTTTCCATATTTTTCATGGTGCTCGGATTGTTAAGTAGTGGTGTCAAATTCTTGAATAAATGTCTTAGAATGACGGCGCAAATTTGAGTCTGTTTTTATCTCACTGAAGAGAAAATGACGTTGCGGAAGAGAAGGATATAAAGAGTTTCTTATCTAAAAACTCCAAGAAGTGGTCGTCTTAGCAAAATAAAAGAGAGAGTGCGAGGGTGGATAACAAAGTACATCTAGTGGATTATACTCTCTGATATTGATGCGCTTGGAGGTCTATTTGTTGGTAGACTCGATGATCTGTATGAACTCAGCTTGAAGTAATGAGTGTGCATAAACGTACAAGTTTCCTTGTCTTTTCACCCTAGATCCATTCTTCTATATGATTTAAGGAATTAGTGGATGTGATTCTTGAATCAAATGTCAATGAAGCATTATCTTTTTGGTTGTTGGTTGTTTAATTTGCAGATATCCTCCATATGCAAAGAAAGCCCGTTGCCATGCGTGCTACCAAGCACTGCGCTTAAATGATGCCTTGGAGAAGAAGGGTATGGAACTTCTTCAGGCCATACCGAAACCATTTCTATCGCTTCACCTCAGATTTGAACCTGACATGGTCGCCTATAGCCAATGTGAATATGCATCTCTGTCTCCTAAATCTAAGGAAGCCATAGCAGCTGCTCAGGGAGATCGAAAACCCTGGACAGGTGAATTTGCCCAGACATGGAGAAATCGTGGAAAATGCCCATTGACTCCTCGTGAAACTGCATTCATCCTTGTATCACTTGGAATCCCTAGAAATACAACTATATATCTGTCAGCTGGAGATGGTTTGATGGAGGCTGAAGGTTTCAAATCAATCTATGTGAACACTCTGACCAAGTCTACTCTGCTGGGCAATGAGGATTTCGCTAAGATGCATGGGAATACAAAAGCTGCTCTAGACTATTATGTCTCAATCAACAGTGACTCTTATATGGCTACTTATTTTGGTAATATGGATAAGATGGTGGCAGCTATGAGGACCTACAAGGGGTTACATAAAACTTTGTTTTTGAGTAGAAGGGTGTTTGCAGAGTTAACTTCTAAGGGATTGAAAGGTAGGGACTTGAGACGGGGCTTTGGAGGGCTCACCAAACCTACTTTACTAAAGGGATTGGACTGGGTTTGCCTGACTGTTTCTGTGCGTCGGAGTTATGATTTGTGCATAACTGTTGAATCCTTTTGCGCTTTTGTCCGTCTTGGAACCGTCTCCAGCTTAGGAAGCTGCTTCTCGACTTCCCCTCTGTTCTTGATGGCCAAAGAGGAGAGGGGGGAGGTCGAATAGGTGGAGATTTGAGTTGCCCAAGATATCTGATTGAGGTTATTGACTGAAAGGTCAACAGGATACTGACGCGTGAAGGCTAAGGACATCTGGTTAAGGACTGAACTGATACTGTGTCAGCAATATCAGGAAGAAGAAATGCTAGAAGAATTGCCATGTTTCTGGAATGATGAGATCATGCACTCTGATGATAGGAATTGACAGACCGTGTAATTGCCTGTTTCCTGCTGTTACTCATACATGTTATATATCGATGGAGTGTAACTTCAATTATTCTTAACTGTTGAGATGGATCAAGAATCTCATGTGTTGGATATGTCCTGTATATTTCTTGGTGTAAAGAAGTTCGTTACTGATGTACGTGATTCTACTGGCGTTGTACGTTCAAAAGCAAGCGAAAGTATCCCACCAAACAGGTAACGCTGACTAGTAATTAATAATTGTCTAAAACCGTTTTAGTAATCTTTGTTTCTATAAGAAATGAGGTTGAAGTGTATCGAATTCAAGATCTATAGGTTAAACTTGTCCACTCAATCCAGAACAGAATAGTAACTGCTATAAGTTAGCATTACCGATTGTTATTACCTTATACAAGGGCCACTACTACATAGGATTCGCATTTTCCCAGATAGATTTATCATGGGATTATCTCCTTGGTAAGGGGAAAATTATAGGTGTTGAGAATCCATGTTTGCTTAAACAGCAGCAGAACACATCCTAATATAAAGCAAGACAGGTTTTTGAAAATGTTGCACAATACAATCCACGGTTCATGGAAGCTCAAAATCAAGCGAGACAAAGATGAACCAGAAGGCAACTCTGGTGGAACTATTCATTCCTTCTGAGTGATACAATGATGTACACTTTGAGAAGTACATACACGCTGATGGATATGGTTTGAATTAATGAATCCAAGATAACGTTCTTCATATTGTGAACCAAAATATGAGTGCCTCTGATGTATATATGGTGATCTATAAGACTGAATTAATGTACATATATTAGCAGAAAGGTTCCAAAGTTTACCATAAATACATTTTTACTGATAGCCTTGTGAACCGATAAAACAATTTCTACTTTGACTAGACGCGATGAACCTTTTTTTTTCTACATTCTTCTTGCCTGATCATCTGTCTTTCTCTCGGGTTTGGGATTTATAAAACAACTGCCATCTAGTATAGTATGGTGGACAACATTATACCTGGATACGGATAGACATTCAAGATGCCTTCACCAAGTTAACAGTTTTGGTTAATTACTACTCTGTACACCACACTCTGCACTCTAATTACACGATGGGTGGTAGGTTCATCATAGAAGGTTTTTGCTTCCTGATTGCTCATCGCATGTTGTTCATCTTGCCATCCCCCATCTTGACTGCTTCAGGACTGAGCAGCTTAGCAAATGAGTAAGAATATCTGGTTTGCAGAAAACCAAGCAAATATAATACCTTTAGAGTGCTCAAGAAACAACAAAAAGGAAGAATTTATGGCCATTTGCCCACGCAACTACCACATTTGAGTTTAACTCCACAAGATATGTTGTAAGCAGATGATGAGATAAATTTTGACAGCTTACCCTACAATTAGGAGAGCTAACGATGTGCCAAAGAGCACATATTGGTAGCACTTGTACTTTGACTTGTTATGCTCCACATGATAACCTTGATGGATATACCTGCTGCTGACATAGCCATATTGCGGTCTCACTAAAAGAACAAACCCCAAGAGGAACCCTGAAGCGAACCCACCCATGTGAGCTGAATTGTCTACCCCAGGGATTAGTCCAAAGGCCATATTTAGGGTGATCACAATGATTAGGCCAGAGAGAGCTCCGCACTAGCAGGATAGCAACACAATCATCAGTTCATCACACACAGAATACAGGTATGTATTAACTATTGGCAAAGGGAATATCTAAACTGACACGGAGAAGGACATATTACCTACCTTGTTTGCATAGACTGACCAATTCGTGATAAGCTCTGAGAGCATCGCTCCTAGGAGACCAAAAAGTGCCCCAGAAGCTCCAACTGAAACATAGCTAAACTTGTCTTCGCCATATATAATGTGGAGACAAGATACCAAGCTTCCTCCTATGCCTGAGAGTACATACAAGGGTGCGACTTTCACTGTGAAAAGAGAGCCCAATTCCAACACATCAATGACAATTGTTGCAAGTAGTTACAGCATGACTGAAGGAAATTAATGTCCTGGAATCCCAAATACTATTGTTTTCTGTTTTTGCATATGTAATTGAAATTTCATCTATCAAATCTTACTTACAGAACCCAAATTCTCGCTCAAGTGGATTTCCAATGAATAGAAGGCTAAGCATATTTGATAGTAAGTGGATGGCACCAGCATGCAGCCAAAGGCAAGAGAAGAGGCGCCATGATTCACCATGCTGTACTAACTCCACCCTTAGCCCACCCAGCTTTTGAAGCCTACCCAAATGCGGAAATAGCAAAAATGTCAGATGATCATGAGGAAAGCAACCAAGATATTATACTGTCAATCAGCTAAATTAGAAGTGGAAACCACCGTGGCTTTTCCACCTTAGGTGTTGTTCCAAGACTCGTCATCTCTTGGTTGTTTTAATTCTCCTTTGAATTTGATTTCAACGCATAAACAAAAATTCCAAATTGGATTTAAGAAAACAAAAAGAAGCAAATAAACGTCTCCACCAGAAATGTTTACACCAGAATTAGTGTAAATTCAGCCAAGCAGGAAACTGAGGCTAAGCAGTCTGATTCCAGAATTTTCAATCATCTGAATTATAACATCTGCTCCTAAAACTTTGCTATCGTCACTATCATCATCTCGCTCTTAAATTCAAAATAAGCGTATATTATACATCATTAGGGGAAAAAGGAAATATTGGAATATGACATCCACTTTCACAAAAACAACCTTTAACGGAAACGAGAAATGAAATTTCAAATTCACGAAGGTCAGCGAGCGAAAGAATGAGGAAGGGAGGGAGTATTTACGTTTCAGTAGAAGGACCAAGGAGTGGGTTTTTCTGGAGAGGCAAGAAGGAAAATCGCCCGAGATATTCCCTAAAGAGGCATTGGTTGGGTTGTTCGTAGGTGGCCGGACAATCGTCAACGTACATCATATACACGAAGATGGCAACGTCGACGACAAAGATCAGATTCACGAGCCACGGGGTCCATTGGTCAGGGAACAAGGGTGGAGGCGGCGGTGGAGGACGCGAGGCGTAGAATCCGCTGCTGACATGCGCCCCGTCGTGGTACCCTTCGTCGTAATGATGGTTCGGCTCTTTTCCCATCGTCTATCGTATGGTCCGGCGGAGCAGCTGGAAGGGGAAGAGAGGGAAAGAACGATCTCTCTTTTGTTTATGCTTCTTAATTTTGGCGCGAGAATCATTCGCTGGGGAATGGTTGGGCTGTTTGTTTGTTGCCGCCAGTCACCGCCAGCACTTCTTGCCACCGAATAACAACATATTTCTTATTTTCTTAGTTCAGAAAAAAAAAAAACTATTGCTAAGGTTAGTTTCCTTTCGTTTGACAAACAAATGAAGTTTTCTACTATACTCTCAATTACTACAATTTTATGTTAAAAAGCAAGAAAATTTTCTTTCTTAAGGAAAAAAGTTTGCTAATTACACGGGTGGAAAATAGATTTTAAAAAACCGCTTTTCAATAATGCTTTTAATTATAATTGTTTTAAAAATATATAAATAACTATTTTCTTTTAAAATCATTCTTAAAAGTACCGTTATATTAAGGGATGTGAGCGGACGTTATATTAATAGACTTTGAAGAACGCTTCCTAAACGTTCTTTATACTTCTATAAGTCAGATTATATAGAACACTTTGAAACAAAACGTTCTTCATATTATTGACAGAGTTTATCGAAAAGAAACATCTGCTATATTATTTCTTGATCTTGTGAAGAAAACGACTGTAGTCGTCGATATTACAGAGAGGGTCAAAGAGCCCTTTACTGTTCCGGTATATTGTTTCTAATCAATAATGAGAAAGAGTAGTGGGCTGGGCTTTTATATGCCTATGCCCAAGTAACAGACAACGGATAGAAAAGATACAACATAAGTCCTAGATTACAATACTAAAAACGTACATATAAGTAACCTAGATACATCCTACTAATCCATGTCTAACACCCCCCCCCCTCAAAGAGTACACTCTTCAGGTGACCGAGGAAGCTGTGGGAGGTGTGCTCTTTGCCGCATGGAGGAAGTGGGATGATGCACCGATAGGTACCTGCAAAAAAGACATAAAAGAAAGAGAGAAGCTATCCGTTGTCTTGATGTTTCAGACCTAAGGTATGAAAAGAGTTATGATACTGTTTACCTGTGAGTGTTTTCGTCATGACGTCGGCCAGCTGGTGGGAGGTAGGAACATACTGCACTTGCATGAGGCCGGCCTGCAGTTTTTCACGCACAAAATGGCAATCTAGTTCGATGTGTTTTGTGCGTTCGTGTGACACAGGGTTTCTAGCTATGTGTATAGCTGCTAAGTTATCACACTTTAGGGGAACGGGTGTGATGTCCTTGATGCCAATCTCGTGCAAGAGCCTGCTTAGCCAACTTAGCTCTCCCGTAACTTGCCGCATTGCCCGGTATTCTGCTTCGGCAGAGGATAGGGCGACCGTGGTTTGTTTCTTAGACTTCCAACTTAAGGGGGAACCACCTAGAAGAATGTAATATCCGGATATTGACTTGCGTGTATTAGGGCAAGAAGCCCAATCTGAATCGCAATAGGCTTCTAGTTTAAAATTGGGGTCTTTGTTAAAGTAGAGGCCAAATCCGGATGTTCCTTTAACATAGGAAAGTGTGTGAAAGGCAGCCTTTAGGTGGTCTGAAGTTGGTTCTTGTAGGAATTGACTAAGGAATTGGACGGCAAAACAAATGTCGGGTCTGGAGTTGGTAAGGAAGTTTAATTTTCCTACAAGACATCTATATGTTGTGGGGTTTTCTAGTTTGGAGCCACTGTTTTTGTAAAGTTTGATGTTGACCGGAAGAGGTGAGGCTGAAGGTTTGATGTTTTGGGCATCAAAGTCATGTAAGATTTGATTGATGTATCTTTGTTGTGACATGATGACACCCTTGTTGGTTTCCAGAAATTCCATACCGAGGAAAAAGTTTAGTCTTCCTAGGTCCTTTATTTTGAATTCCTTATCAAGTTGTCTCTTTAAGAATTTTACCTCCTTGATGTTGTTTCCAACCACTAGGATGTCGTCTACATAGACACCTAATAAGGTAATGTTGTTTTTGTGTTGTTTGACGAAAAGGGAGTAATCGTTTTGGGAGTGGTGGAATCCAAGACCTTTTAGGAAGTTGGCAAGTCTCTCGTACCATTGGCGGGAGGCTTGCTTTAAACCGTATAGAGACTTATGAAGCTTACACACCTTGTTTTGCCCATGGACCTTTAAACCTTCGGGTATGTTCATGTAGACGTCCTCATGGAGGTCTCCATGGAGAAAGGCATTGTTGACGTCTAGTTGGTCTAGAATCCATCCATTCTTTATGGCGGTAATGATGAGGGCTCGAACTGTAGTCAATTTGACTACAGGGGAAAAAGTTTCCTCGTAGTCAAGACCGTGTTTTTGGGTAAATCCTCTCACGACTAAGCGGGCTTTGTATCTTTCGATGTCTCCATTGGCTTTGAGTTTGATCTTGTAGACCCATTTGCAACTAATGGGTCGTTTACCTTTGGGAAGGTCTACAATAGTCCAAGTTTTTGTATGACGAAGAGCATTGAACTCTTCGGACATGGCCTTAACCCAATTTGGGTTCCTGCTGGCTTGTTTGTAACTTGTAGGCTCCTTCAGGTTATGGAGATGATCTAATAATTTGTTTGTGCTTTGATGAAGGGAGCAAGAGAGAATGGTGGTGTTAGGTGTGTAGTCAGTGAGGGTGTTCAAGTTGGTTTGATGGAGGAAATCTATATTGGTGTTGTCAAGCCTTTGGGCTAGAATGACTGAGAAGGGATCATTGTCATCCATGCTGGAGGTCATGATGTAGTCATCATATCGTGAGGGAAGCTTGTGTGTCCTTGTTGATCTTCTAGGAATCTCAAGTTGTGTGGTGGTGCTATGTGTCTCTGTATCTGGATTTGTGATTGGTTCTGTGATAGGATTGTGAGGATGAGGCTCTTCTCTTGCCTCAGAAACCTGCGACGTACAAGAGTCATCCTCAACGGTGATATTAGGGGGAGGGAAGAGGAGATCTGGCTCATGTTGGCTGGTTTTTGTGGTTTCGGTCCATTTCTCATCTGTTAAGGGATAAATGTCTTCAAAAAAGGTTAAGTCACGTGTGACTTTCAGCTCCTTGGTTTCGAGGACAAGGACTTTGTGGCCTTTGGTCTCTTTGGGTATGCCAATGTAGACACAAGCAGAAGATCTAGGATCGAGCTTGCTTCTGGTGGGGTTGACATTAGTCATGTAGCACAAACAGCCGAAACTCCTAATCTCATTATAATTTGGTGTGTTTCCGTATAATCTTTGGAAAGGAGTCAAGTTTTGAATGGCCTTGGTGGGCATCCTATTTATTAAGTATGCGGCATGTTGTAAACAATGTCCCCAGAAGTGTTTTTCTAATCCTGATTGGAAAAGGAGGGCCCTAGTGAGTTCCATAAGGTTTCCTTGTTTTCTCTCAACCACCCCATTTTGTTGGGGAGTGTGGGGACAGCTTGTTGGTGTATTATTCCATTTTGGGCAAAAAATTCGGTTCCTTCTCTTGATTTCCCTAATTCATAAGCATTGTCACTTCGAATTGTCTTTATTTGTTTATTCATCTGCCTTTCTACCATTTTGACAAAATGTTTGATCTTTTCCATAGCCTCTGATTTGGACCTTAGGAGGACCACCCAAGTTCCTCTAGTGTAGTCATCAACTAAGGTTAAGAAATATTTGTGGCCTTCTAAAGTTTGAGTTCTTATTGGGCCACAAATGTCTATATGAATCAGATCAAACGGTTGACTAGTTTTAATTTCAGAGAGAGGAAATTTGTGCCGCTTAGCCTTTGCCTTATAGCATATAGTACATGGAAGAACAGCCTTTTCAAGTTGTTTAGGAATATGAACCTTCATTAATTTTCTCATTCTTTGTAAAGATATGTGGCCTAGCCTATTATGCCACAGTAATAAGTCCTTTTCATTATTCACATCAAAAGAGTTTATACAAGTGTTTGCATAGCCAGCCAACAATCGGTTTCTGTAAGAAATGAAATCATATAGAAATCCTATATCTACAACATATAAGCCACAGATTTGTCTTCCTATTTCTCTTGTAAGGTCACTCTTACAGTCCTGCAAGAAACAAGCATTGTCCTTGAAGATTACAGTTACATGTAAATCTTCCACTAATCTAGACACTGATATAATGTTAAATAAGAATGAAGGAACAAACATTATGTTCCTCAAACAGATAACATTATATAAGGAAAGATGCGCAACAGAGATGACATTCCTTTTGTTTCCATCTGGAAGAGTGATTTCCCTCTTCGTTTCTAAATTAACACAATTTGAAAGCAGAAGTTTATTGCCACTGACATGTTCAGTGGCACCAGAATCTAAAATCCACAAGTTCTTGAGATCATGCATTACAGAATTAGTGTTGCTCACCAAACATGGTAATGCGGCATTAAGTTTTCCAGGCAAGCATTGAAAATTATGCATCTCTGAGTTTACACTACGCACTAAACATGGTAATGTGGTATTAGGGTTTTCAGGCTTACCTGCAAATTCACCGAAATTGGTCTGTTGGGATGTTCCAGATCCGTCCTTCTGCAGTTGAAGGTACGAGACTAGCTGCTGAAGTTGGTCTGGACTAAAACCTTTCACGGGGGATTCTTGTACTGCATCATCTCCATTGGCGACGCCTTTGGTTTGTTCTGAGATCACCGAACTAATTCTGGTCTCCTTTGTTTTTCTCGAATTGTCGGTGGGGAAACCAACCAGCCACCAACAATCATTCCGATTGTGGCCCAATTTTCCGCAGTTTGAACATTTTTGCGAATCCCTCTTGGTGGTAGCGACGGGTTTGCTCTGGCTTCTTTTGTTTGAGTTTCTAGAGTTGGGAGAGTAATTAGGGTTCTTCTTGTTGTTGAAGGTCCCGTTTCCCTCAACTTTCGCGATTAAAGCGACGGATTGGTCTGGTTCGCCTCGCGTGTCGAGATTCTCTCTTGTCTCCTCTTCTTGGACGATGAGAGCAAATATTTCTTCAAGTGTGGGAAGTTCGCTCATAGCTAAAATCTGCCCTCGCAATTGAGCGTAAGAACGGCTCAATCCCATCAGAAAGTGGATGGTCTCTTCCTCAGCCCGTCGCTTCGTTTGATTTTCGGTGGATTTGCAAGAAGAGCAACAGCTGCATTCGTCGATTGGTCTTGCAAGATCGTACTGAGCCCACACTTCCCTTGACCTCATGAAATATTCGGTAATCGATTCTTCTCCTTGTTTTAGGTTTACGATTTGGGTCTTGATGTTTTGCAAGGTGGCGTAATTCTTTTTCTCGAATCGCTTGCATAACCATTCCCAAATCAATTTTGGACTGCTCGTATACATCACGCTTCGAGCAATGTTGGGAGCTAATGAAGAGATTATCCATGTGGTTACAAGGGAGTTTGCTCGCTTCCACGCAGCGGTCCGGAGCACATCTTTGCTATCTGGTTGGGTGACGGTGCCATCTATAAAGCCGAATTTGTTCTTCGCCGTAAGAACCTCTTGCATCGTCCACTTCCAGGCTAAGAAGCCTTCGCCGGTAAACTTGGGAGCCAGAGGTAGTCCCGTCTGTTCGGTGGAGGCGACGTAGAGTGGATCATTTTGATCGATGGTGTTGGTCTTGCCTACGGCGCTTTTGTCTCCGGTTTCACTCATTGTTCTTTGTTGTTAGAGGATCTCAAATTGCTCTTGATACCATGACAGAGTTTATCGAAAAGAAACATCTGCTATATTATTTCTTGATCTTGTGAAGAAGACGACTGTAGTCGTCGATATTACAGAGAGGGTCAAAGAGCCCTTTACTGTTCCGGTATATTGTTTCTAATCAATAATGAGAAAGAGTAGTGGGCTGGGCTTTTATATGCCTATGCCCAAGTAACAGACAACGGATAGAAAAGATACAACATAAGTCCTAGATTACAATACTAAAAACGTACATATAAGTAACCTAGATACATCCTACTAATCCATGTCTAACAATTATACACGCCTCAGACTATAAAGAACACTTCTTTGAGAAGCGTTCTTTAAGTGATTTGTGTCCAAAATATAAAGGAAGTGTTCTTTAAAGTCTATTAAATTTATGGTAAAATTAATTGTATTTCCTATTCAATACTCACGTCATTGATTTTCTCTCTCTTCACCACCGACAACCAAAAATTTCTCTACTGCTGGTCGTCGCCACCGCAGCTTGCCACCGCTTCTTGCCGCCGATGCTCTTAGCGTCGCCCTTCGCCGTCGCAAACCGCTCAGGGTTGCTGTCAGTTACTGTCTGCCGATAATTTTACTTGTAACTGGCGAACAAAATGCATATATCTGCAGACGTTATATCGTGAGTGGTTATATTGGTGTAATTAACGTATAAAATAAAAGAAAAGAAATTAAAACTCAAAATAAACGTCGGGCTGCAAACAAAATCCCGGTCGTGGTAGTATAGTAAAATGTAAGCGACCGGATATCGAACCGTGGGACTAATGTACATATTATAGTACCTAAGCGTGTCACAAAAAGGGGGGATTAATTGACTTGTTTTATATAAATAAAAACAGTAGATTAAATTAACTAAGTAAGCAAATAAACTAAACGGGACTCTAGTTTACGTTAATATAATATCTGCTCTTTCATGCTAGGTCTACTGGTTTAATTATAATTATTTGGCAAAATTCCTCTTATTATCTTAAGGTTTAAATCATAAACTCAAAAGAACTCGTTTACCAGAAAATGCAAGGTTCTAATCAAGGTTCAAGCAAATCATATGTAAACGGACGGTTTAGATATGAGGAATTATTTTTGCAACTGAAAATATTAACTTATTAAATCATAACAAGCTCTCTCCAGTTTCACAGCTTAATTAACATGTCTATTTATCACCGGTCTGATCAAAATAGACTGGTAAAGCATTTTAATAAATTCATGAGGTTTATTAAAAAGATACGTGAAACCATTAAGCGAAACAAACTTTATTAAAATTAAAACCAGTAAAACATATTGCATAATTAATACAGAAACATAATAACTATTCCCAGAGTATACGTAAACTAGCCTAACATATTTAATAGTGATCTGCTAATTAAATACGTGAGACTAGAGGTGAAACTTATGAGATGAAAAGAAAACAAATGGAGAAGCGGGAGATTAGAGATGAAATGAACGAGTGAGTGAAAGTGAAGTGGTACAAAGATGGAATGATGGTGTGAATTGGAACTCCAGGAGGAACCACGGAAGGAACCTCTGGAAGGACACTGGAGAAGGTGAATTGAGCGTTGTATTTATAGAGGAAGAAGAAGAGGCAGAGTTGCAGCTCATTGATTGAGCTCGTTGATTGCAGCCTCATTGATTGCAGGGGACAGAAACAAACGCGTGAGTAATTTCAGGTAGGCGCCGTCTGCTAATGGATATGGCGGAGGCAAGTTGCAGAGCGAGTCGGCGAAGAAGATAACCCGTCGCGTTTATTTCCAGATCTGTATTTTTACACGCGTCCGCATAGATGTCCGCATTATTTCATGCGGTTACGTAGGCGGTTGCATGGGCTGCATGAGTCACGTCCGCCTATATGCATGCGGTTGCAGAGGCGGTAGAAGAGGCGGTTCCATGCAAAATAAGCCCGCATGCACGTCATCCTCCACGTCCGCCTAACATGGGGCGGTTGCCCTTAGTGTTGTCCGCCTATTACAAGGTGGTTGCCTAGGCGGTTCTCCTCTTCTTGTCCGCCTATTACAAGGCGGTTGCAGGGGAGGACACACCACTGCACCTGCCTTACGCGTGACCTTGTTTTAATCCCTATAAACATATGTGTGTATTAGGTATTTTTCCTACATTTTAACACATAAAATACATCAGTTAATATAACAACATAATTATAGGAAAAACCCTAGATAAGTGAGAAACATTACTAAAAATGCTACAATTAATTAGGTGATTAAACCCTAATAAGTCTATATGTTTTGCACTTATCAAACTTCCTCACACTTGACTTTTGCTTGTCCTCAAGCAAATAAGGAATATAATTATCTCTAAGCCATAATAATAAAACAAGATTAAATAAGTGTAGAAGGGAATTTAGACAAAGTGACAATTGAAAGAATAATTCTGCTCTTAGAAGTAGGTTTTTATAAACAGTGAAGAAGAACAATTTTAATAAAAGCATAGAAAAACTAGACTGCAGAAAACAAGTTAGATTAGCCTGGGATTTTCAACCAATTACAATTCTCTAACCCGGGATGACAAGGGGTGTGAAGTAATGCCTTATTCCGCAATACCTTTCAACACCACGTACTCATGTTTATAAATATAAATTGCAATTTATTATTTACATCTTTTTTTTGAATGCGCAAATTGTATATACAAAGCACATATTATTTTATATATTTTTTTTGAATTGCATTATTTTTCTGTACCCCAGACTTTTCTCTCTATCCTTGTAGCGGTGTTGGGTCTTCTATCCCAGGTCACGAGACCTTAGGTAGATAGGTGTTAAAGCACCTCAAAGAACTTAATAACCGGATAGACGAGGCCTGTTTTTGGTTTGAAAAATTCATAAACAGTGGAGTACCTTGTCTTTATCCTTTTCTTTCCTTGACTTTCCACATATTTCCATAATCCCAAGCTAAACTAAATTGGTTTTTACAACTAGCAGATCTATCATATTTCGAGTGAAAATAGAGTATTTTGATGGAAAATAATTTTATACAAACTCCTAAAAATAAAACCATCTTTCAGTTGTCACTTGACATAATTTCAGACACTTCTACAATTATTTTATCTCATTTTTATCAATTTTTTTTTTTAATTTAGGCAGTTTAGAGTAGCAATAAGTGAGTGTGGCATTATCGAACAGCTGTCATATTTTCAGGGAAAGGTCTCTCCTTCCTCACACTTAAGAGGAGCAATCTCCTCATTGTTCAGAATTAAAATCAAGAAAATGACCTTTTAAAATATGACAGACTCATAAAGGATTAAACTCATATAGGTTGAACAACAATATAATAAAGGAAGAATTGAAACTCCCCTTGTATTGTAGATTGAGGAAGGTATCCTTCCTCACACTTAAAGCTTTGGTAGGGGTGAGACGTTCCTCACACTTAAGTTCGCGCAAGTGTTCAACCGAAGATATTGAAATTCCTAGAGCAACTGAGGTTGCTTCCTTAGGCGAGTTCAGCTATATGTTCGAATATTTATTCTGAAAAGAAAATCATATATAGCCAGCAGAACTCAAGTGGCACCAAAAGAAAATAATAATATGAAAAACATAAATAATTAGGCATAAATAACTTAAGCAAAAATAATAAAGTACTACATTAAATAAAAACATGAAGCAAACTGAACTGTTACCTTCCTAAAGTTTGATAAGGTTTAAACAGTATTAGTCTACAAAATGTTAGTAAACAACAGAGCAAAATAAAATACAATAAAATAAAGATAACAATATAATAAAATCACTGCGGTGGTGGTGGAGGCTGTGCAGGTCCCTGGCCTGTCTGATCGAGGAGACGCTGTAGGAGCTGAGCGGTCCGCTCATGCTGCTGCGCTGCCTGTGCATGCAGCTCATCACTCCGGCCTAAGCCCTGTGTCACTCGTGACTGCTCAGCCAGCATCCTCTGCTCAAAACTCTCAAAGCGCTGATGCTTCTGCTGCTGCATCTGATGGAAGGCCTGGAGCTGAGTCTGCAGATCTGTCGAGAAAGGTACAGGAGCTGGAGTCTGCATCACATCAGTAGTCGGCACGTAGGGCTCCTCTCCCTGTGCAGTGTCAGCGGACGGGTGGTCGGGATCAGCAGAAGGTGTAGCTCCCGTAGAGGGTCCTGCTGCTGTGGATGATGCAGTGGAAGACCGGGCAGCGCTACCCTTAACCCAAGTACCGTCGTCCAAGCGCATAAAACCCTAGCGCCGCACAGTCTGCAGTGTGACTGGGCGCTCTCCTGTCCTGAGCTCTGTAGCTCGTGTGATGTCTGTGGGAAGGACAGTGAAAAGGTGGTACCAGATGAAGAAGGGAAAGATGGGAGTGATCTTTTTCTTCTTCGTCCTCAGATAGGAGACCACCTTATGGAGCTGGCCGAACATGATGTGGCAGAAGGAGAGGCGCTGAGTAGGTGGAAAAGGAGAGAGGAAATAGTCAAGTAAAGCGCAGTCCTCATCAGAAGCATCGTGCGCCGCTGATGGGCAAATCTGATGGCCAATGATGTCCAAGAGAAGCCTCTGCTGCAGTGTAGTGAAGCTCGCGAAAGGGAGGACTTCCTTGTCCTCCTCCCCTTGATGTCGGATCCTCCGACCTACATCCTGAAGCCACCGGGTCTTCGACATATGCATGTGATCCTCTGTGAATCCCCGGTACTCGTCAGGGCCAATCTGGATCTGTAGGATAGATGAGAATGTCGTGGGCGTGATCTCCACAGGGTGATGGCGCACGTAAGAGGTAATGCTCAGATTGCCCGCCCGGGCATTCGCATAAAACTCTCTCACTAGCTCCTCACAAAAGATTCCCGCACCCAACTTCAGGACCAGAGAAAGTCCATGTCTGCCAAACAGGGTGTCCACCCCTGCAGCCTCTAGCACTTCAGGAGTAAATCTCCTCTCCATAATAAAGTCCTTGCCTAGATCGAACCAGGCACGGGCTTCTGCCGTAATAAACCCGTCATCCCGAAGATCCGGATGACGAAGAGGAGCAGAAGAAGATGATGCCCCGGGGCAGTTGCCCCTAGCAGATCCAGAACCAAATAGACCACCACGCATACGAGGAGGCATACTAATATTTTTGGAATTTTAAAGTAAACAAGAATTAACATCATAACAATTAATATTAAATAATTAAACAGAGTAATAAATAATAACATGAAAATTAACAAATAAAAACAACATAAAAATTAACAAAAATTAATAAACAAAAAGAAACATGAAAAATAAATAAACAACAACAACATAAAAATTAACAAAATTTAATAAACAAAAAGCAACATAAAAATTAATATTAATAGCAACATAAATATTAATATTAAAAACAACATAAAAATTAATATTAATAACAAAGCATTAATATTTGACATAAACATTTCAGCAAATTTAGCAAAAATAGAAAACAAGTAGAACAATTAAAATAAAACACAAACAAAAATAAAAATAAAATAAACAATAAAAATTATGTCGAAAATTCGACAGAGTCTCCCCTAAAATTCTTCGTTTCTCCACAATTAATTCAGTTAGATTCAAGGTATTCTAATACCGTCATCAAACAAATCCATAAATAACAACCTATAATCATAATCTATTCTTTTATTAACAACAAGGCAAAATAGAATTGAAAAATTCTATTTTTTAACAAGCAATTCGAAATGCTCTTCTACCTAAATTGGAATTCATCAAAAACACCCAATCTAAGTGTAATAAGTGTAGATTTAACCTTGTATATGTATATTATGATTAATAGAGGACAAATTCGAGGCAAAATTAGCAAATTAAGTTCGAAATTTTCGAATTAATGGAACTAGGGATTCGAAACTTCAGTCCCTTATTTCTCCTAGTGTGGTTCATCATTTACAGATTTGAAGCTATAGAAACGTAGAGAATTGAAAAACGAAGATTTCGGTACTAACCTTGCGTGATTTGGTGGAGAAACGAGGAAGAAATGGAAATCTGAAGGATGAAGGGAGTCGCGCGCGAGGCTGTGTTTTTCTCTTCGGTATCGGGAGCAATTTGAGATTGGGGAAGAACAGAATGAAATGAAACGCATCGTTTTTTTTTAAGTTTAGGGACGTCCGCTTGGACGTCTGCTTGGGGAGAGGCGGACACGGGGGCGGTCCTGCATGTGGAGACCGCGTCAGTTGAGGCGGTAACCGGGGCGGTTGGCGAGGCGGACAGGAGGCGGTTGGCTAGCGGACTGGTGGGATGTCCGCGTCTGTTTAGGCGGACAGGAGGCGGACACCCCCCTGTTCGTATATTTTTTTTTGATTTTTAACTTAATAAAACAACAACAAATATATTGTCATTAAATTATGAGTTAGAAAATAAAAATGACATATAATTATAAGTTAGTAATTAGATAACATAAATTATAAGTTAGTAGTTAATTTACATAAAATTAAAATGTTAGAGACAATGGAAATTAAAATGTTAGAGACAATGAAAATAAAATGTTAAGGACAATGGAAATTAAATGTTAAGGACAATGGAAATAAAATGTTAAGGACAATGGAAATAAAATGTTAAGGACAATGGAAATTAAATGTTAATAATATTAAGGAGTTAGAAGTCAGATGTCCAAAGTCAGAAGTCAGATGTCCGAAATTAGATGTCCGAAGTTAGATTAACAACAAAATATTATAAACAAAATATAGTAGATAATTAATATAAACAATTAACACAAATATTATGGACATAATATTAAACAGAATATTATAATTAATTAAATCAGTAAACAAAATATTATGAACAAAATATTAACAGAATTAAACAGAATATTTATAATTAACAGGTGAATAATCCGGGGCTTAGGAACTAGAATAAATCTAGTCCCCGGCAACGGCGCCATTTTGCAGACGTTATATCGTGAGTGGTTATATTGGTGTAATTAACATATAAAATAAAAGAAAAGAAATTAAAACTCAAAATAAACGTCGGGCTGCAAACAAAATCCCGGTCGTGGTAGTAAAGTAAAATGTAAGCGACCGGATATCAAACCGTGGGACTAATGTACATATTATAGTACCTAAGCGTGTCACAAAAAGGGGGATTAATTGACTTGTTTTATATAAATAAAAACAGTAGATTAAATTAACTAAGTAAGCAAATAAACTAAACGGGACTCTAGTTCACGTTAATATAATATCTGCTCTTTCATGCTAGGTCTACTGGTTTAATTATAATTATTTGGCGAAATTCCTCTTATTATCTTAAGGTTTAAATCATAAACTCAAAAGAACTCGTTTACCAGAAAATGCAAGGTTCTAATCAAGGTTCAAGCAAATCATATGTAAACGGACGGTTTAGATATGGGGAATTATTTTTGCAACTGAAAATATTAACTTATTAAATCATAACAAGCTCTCTCCAGTTTCACAGCTTAATTAACCTGTCTATTTATCACCGGTCTGATCAAAATAGACTGGTAAAGCATTTTAATAAATTCATGAGGTTTATTAAAAAGATACGTGAAACCATTAAGCGAAACAAACTTTATTAAAATTAAAACCAGTAAAACATATTGCATAATTAATACAGAAACATAATAACTATTCCCAGAGTATACGTAAACTAGCCTAACATATTTAATAGTGATCTGCTAATTAAATACGTGAGACTAGAGGTGAAACTAATGAGATGAAAAGAAAACAAATGGAGAAGCGGGAGATTAGAGATGAAATGAACGAGTGAGTGAAAGTGAAGTGGTACGAAGATGGAATGATAGTGTGAATTGGAACTCCAGGAGGAACCACGGAAGGAACCTCTGGAAGGACACTGGAGAAGGTGAATTGAGCGTTGTATTTATAGAGGAAGAAGAAGAGGCAGAGTTGCAGCTCATTGATTGAGCTCGTTGATTGCAGCCTCATTGATTGCAGGGGACAGAAACAAACACGTGAGTAATTTCAGGTAGGCGCCGTCTGCTAATGGATATGACGGAGGCAAGTTGCAGAGCAAGTCGGCGAAGAAGATAACCCGTCGTGTTTATTTCCAGATCTGTATTTTTACACGCGTCCGCATAGATGTCCGCATTATTTCATGCGGTTACGTAGGCGGTTGCATGGGCTGCGTGAGTCACGTCCGCCTATATGCATGCGGTTGCAGAGGCGGTAGAAGAGGCAGTTCCATGCAAAATAAGCCCGCATGCACGTCCTCCTCCACGTCCGCCTAACATGGGGCGGTTGCCCTTAGTGTTGTCCGCCTATTACAAGGCGGTTGCCTAGGCGGTTCTCCTCTTCTTGTCCGCCTATTACAAGGCGGTTGCAGGGGAGGACACACCACTGCACCTGCCTTACGCGTGACCTTGTTTTAATCCCTATAAACATAGTGTGTATTAGGTATTTTTCCTACATTTTAACACATAAAATACATCAGTTAATATCACATAATATAGGAAAACCCTAGATAAGTGAGAAACATTACTAAAAATGCTACAATTAATTAGGTGATTAAACCCTAATAAGTCTATATGTTTTGCACTTATCAATATCGCGCGCCATTGCTCTTCATTCCGTCTCTGTTGATTTTTGATTTTCAATGTCGCACCTTCCGAAGCAAATAATGCTCTGTGCTAGCTTTTCATTCTCTTTAGCGATTAGGTTTTGATTTTAATGTCGAACCTTTGTGAAGAATACATGCTATGTGTTTCGATTTTCTGATGGAATATAGTTTTTTTATTTATGTTACATATTGTTCCACTAGCTCTTTCCGTATGGCTAGATTATCGTTTTTGATTCCAAATTTCCATTATAATGCCACACTGAATTTTGTAATTCTAATGCAAAAACTGGTGAAAAACAAAAGTAATTATTTGACTATATATAGTTTTTAATTCTTTCACTTCTTGTGTTTGTGCTCCTCTAAAGTGGTAAATCAGTGCGTGGGACTGCTACATCTCGCATAGCAGATTGATCAAGAATGAAAGCAATTCGTTTTGAAACTGATAATAGGTCGAACTTATCTTCTGCTTGTGATAGTAAAGAGTTAGGCCTTGATCATGCCAATTTTTTCTGGAATTTTTTACTATTGATAGGTTTAAGAACTATGTCTAATATTTTGTTTGTGTTGGCGTTTCTACAGAGATTAAATCACCAAATTAAGCTCGAGCAAACACCGTTTGATTCGTTGGAACTGCTAATATACTCAAACTTATCTATTAAAGATCTCAGTAATTTTGCAATATAAAATTTTGATTTCCTTTGTCGCTCGTTGTGAAGAAACAATAGTAATTTTACTAGGCGTGGTCTCTCTCGGTCGCCGCCCTAGGTCGTTGTCGGTGCCTGTCTCATGGTATGTACTTTTAAATCCCTTGTGTACTACATGCTAGGTGCTATCTATGCAGAATTTTACCTGTTCCATGTTTTTTCGCATAATCGAATAAAAAGATTATCCATACATTATATAATTATTCTTATATACATTAAAGATATATTACATTAAATCTGCATTTATGTCTGGTTAGAAAGATTGTATGGATGACTCGGTTTGTAAGGTAGACCGTACATGATTGTCTTTTGGATCATGCATTTTTGAAGCATAGGATTGGTAGAGTAACTCAAACATCCAGCCAAACATTTCTAAATTAAATTCTTTATTAAATTGAAATGCCAATAACTTACACAAATGACATTTAACTTTTTTTTTCATCACACTGCTGGAAAAAACATTGTAGAACATTGATGATAAAAAACACGATTATTTTTCTCCTTCAGATATTATTGGGGGTGGAGTATTGCACCTATCCGTCTTCAATAACGGATCATCTTGTACTTCTTTAGCTGACATACTCATCAGGTTAAAACTTCACTATTTCAAGAAAGCACACATTTTTGCTTAACAGTAATAATTTTTGTTTGTCTATTCGTCAATATTCATGTCTTTTTTTGAATGACACTACAAAATTAAATAAAACATAGTTACCCGTCCAAGATTTACCTAGTAGAGGTATATCTTGGATAGTCCCCGTCGGGACTGTCAGTCACGTTCGCTCTCACCATCTAGATCTCGAACGGGTTTATACTATACTCTTATTGAAAATTTCAGTTACATTCCGTTATTGTTCTTCAAAATGTATACATATACACTTTGAAGAACAGAAGGGCAATGCTGTTAAAATTTTCAATGAAAGTATATTATAAACTCGTTTATAGGTGAGAACGAACGTGATTAGATGGGTTTAGTTTGGAAAAATATAAGAGTTAAGAGTACTTTACAACAAACCATACATTATATGTATAGAAGGAGATGGAGTGTTCAAACATGTACAAGGGCAAATTAGACATGAATTATCTTCAAGGGGTAGATAAGCTCTATAAGGTCCTTCTCATTAATCTTAAGCCAAAGGACAAGGGGTACATTCTTTGTTCATGTGTCAACTGCAAAAAGGACTTCAAATATAGAGGTGTAGAGAAAATTAAGGATCATTTGATCCGTTGCGGGTTTATGAAGGATTACGAAGACATAGCATTGTGGCATGGTCAACATTCACTAGATGTGTTTGAGTGTGACAAACAAGCTCCTGTAGAACAGTTAGAAAGGGATGATACATATAACTATGGGGATCCTCAAGATGATTTACTTAACAATGAGTCAAATGATGACAGCCTTGATGCAATGATGGAAGATGCAAAACAACATTTTTCTAACAAGCCGAATGCATATTAAAGCCTTATAAAGTCATATAAAGAACCACTATATAGCGGATGTGATGCACTAATGCTAAACAAATTAAGTGTGATCCTGAAACTATTAAATCTTTAGTCAAAGTACTGATGGAGTGACATAAGTTTCACAACTTTATTACAATTGTTGAAGGAGATACTACCAACGAACAACGTGATACCTACAACTACTTATGAGGCAAAGATGTTAAAGTGTCCAATAGGTATGAAGTACAAGCAAATCCATGCTTGTTCAACAGGGTGTATTTGGTACTAGAAGAGGCATGAGTTTGATGACCTTTTCCTGGAATGTGGAGAATCACGGTATGTAAAGAAAGGTCATGAAGACAACTCCAACACTAAGGTTCATTCTCCTTCTAAGGTGTTATGGTATCTGCCAATAATTCTAAGGTTTAGGCGCTTATTTACAGTTCAGAAGGACGCTGAAAACCTCAGATGGCATGAAACACAGAGGAAAAAGGATGGTAAATTGAGACATCCTGCTGATTCACCGCAATGGAGAAACATTGACAGAAGGTATCCTCAGTTTGGTATGGACGCTAGAAACTTAAGAATTAGCTTATGGACTAACGTGATGAACCCTTAAGGCACTTTGAGCAGTATACACAATACTTGGCATGTTTTGTTGACAATATACAATCTACCACCATGGTTGTGCATGAAGCCAAGACAAATTATTCTCTCACTATAATATCAGGTTCAAAGCAACCGGGGAATTAAATTGGCCTGAATCTGCAGCCACTTGTTGATGATTTGAAAATGCTATGGCATGAAGGAGCAATTATGTACAATCGTACGCTAAGGAAAACTTCACACTGCATGCTATGCTGTTTTGTACGATCAATGACTTTTTTGCGTACGACAACCTATATGAATATTCAATCAAATGAGCTTTAGCGTTTTCTATATGCGCAGAGAAAATGTGCAGCATCTGATTGAAGCATAGTGGCAAAAGCGTGTATATGGGTCACCGAAAATTGCTTCCCAAACATCATAAGTATCGTAAAATGACAAAAGAATTTGAAAGGAAGACCAACCATGCTGTAGCTAGGCAACCTTTATCTGGTATTGATGTTTACAACTTGGTGAAGGATATTGTGAACAATTTTGGTCCTCCATCCAAAGCAACTGAGAAGAGTGTTTAAAAAAAGTCAATATTTTGGGACCTTGAATATTGGCAACATCTACAAGTCGTACATTGTATTGATGCCATGCACGTAGAGAAAAACGTGGGAGAAAGTGTCAGTGGAACGTTGCTGAACATGAAAGGGAAGATGAAATATCATTTGAAAAGGAGAAAAGATTTAATTGAGTTGGGTATACGAGAGGAGCTCATTCCACAACAAAGGGGAAAACGTACATTCTTGCCTTCCCATGTCACAAGTTATCTAAAGAGGAGAAAAAGATTTTTTATAGTTCCCATCATGACATTAAAGTACCATCAAGTTACTCATCCAATATAAGGAGTTTGGTGTTCATGTCTGAGCTGAAATTGGTAGGGATGAAATCTCACAACTGTCATGTTTTGATGCAACATCTACTTCCTATTGAAATTCGTGGGATTCTTCCAGATGATGTTAGAAAAACCATTACAAATATGTGCGTGTTTTTCAGTCGGTTTTCAGCCAAAGTTCTCGATGTGCAAACACTAGACAAATTGCAAGTCGATCTCATTATCACCATGTGCCAGGTAGATATGTATTTCCCCCCACATTTTTGATATTACGGTGCATCTACTAGTTCATCTAATTAGAGTGATCAAGGAGTGCGGACCATTATACCTCAGATATATGTATCCATTCGAAAGATACATGGGTATATTGAAAAAAGGAAGAATCGTCGACGTCTAGAGGGAAGCATTATTGAAGGAATAATAGGTGAGGAAGTGATTGAGTTTTGCACTCACTACTTAGAAGGGTGTTGAACTCATTGGACTTCCAAAATCAAGACACGAGGGTAGGCCGCAGGGTGTTGGTACAATTAGTAAAAAACTGGTAAGAGCTTATTTTGATCAATTGAGTAAAGCACATCTTATCGTGAGTTACATAGAAGATGTTGAACCGTATTTTGAGACACACTTAACCATTCTCAGAGCAAAATATCCATCAATGAGCAACCTCAGATTAAAGAAGGAGCAGAATGCTACATTTGTTAAATGGTTTAGAGAAAAGGTTATGCATGAGGATTCGAGCAACATGACTGAATTTGTTAAGTTGTTGGCACTCAGTCCGAATCTTGATGTGCTATCCTATGAGGGGTTTGACGTGAATGGATTTATGTTTTACACGAAACGTCAAGAGCGTAAGTCTACAAAACAAAATAGTGGTGTACATCTTATTGCCTCACAAGACATGTTTCAAGGTGTGGGTCATACGACAATTACAATTTAAAAAGAATATTATGGTGTGATTCAGGATATATGGCTCCTTAACTACACAAGCTATGAAACTTGTGTATTCCATTGCAAATGGGTAGACAATAAGCACAATTATAGAGAGATGGAACATGGTATGAAGTTGGTTGACCTAAATGCAATGAAACATACAAATGATCCATCTATTTTTTCATCTAAAGCAAGATAATTGTTTTATTGTCGTGATCAGTTTAACCCCAGATGGTCTATAGTCTTTCAAAACAAAAGACACATATTTGGTGTTATGGTGTTATTGATGAGGATGATTATGATTGTGAATTGGACAACGTTCCTCCTCAGTTTCCAATGGAGGTTGATAATGTTACTGATTTTGAGTACACAAGGTCGAATCATGAAGAAGCATTATGGATTGAAAAATGAAATATACCGTAAGTTTGATTAGAAATTTATTGTCATTATTTTTATAAACACTTAATTTAATTTCCTGCATTAACTTTGTTCAATGTTAATTAAAATTTTAAACTAACTGTAAATTTTTTATCATGACCTTTTACGGAGGAGGAGTTTGAGGATATTATGAATTTTTTTATCATGACCTTTTACGGAGGCGGTTCTACGATGTGAGGAGGAGTTTGAGGATTTTATGAAGGAGTTACAGTGGAATTCTACTATACACATACTTAACTGAAAGAGATGCTACCGCCGCCACGCGCCCAACGCATGTGACAAGGCATCCAAAAACAAAAAACCGACCAAAACGCTGTGATGACAAGGATAGTATCTAACCAACCATAACAACTCTAACTACCACTGTGAGCAGAACCAGACTATACAAGTAACAACCCAATTGTCACCCAGAAACCCAAAAACATTAATCTATTCGGCCCGCTCTTGATTATCGCTGAGTCTACACACCTGAAAAGAAAATTGTTGGAGGGGTCAGCCCAGCTACTGAGTATGTCATCTTACAATCATCCGGAACCCTCATAATTAACTTAGGTATTTTCCAATTGAGCATACATGTTCATTTCAAACATATCCGGTTTATTAATATCTAACAATCATGCTTAAATATAATAAATTAAACATAGTAAACAAAACAGATCATATATCATACAAAGTCATAACTTATCCAAACACAATCATCATATTCAAGTTCTACACATAAAGTTCAATACAAGTCCATCGTTGTCAGTTCCATCTGGTGGTTGTTAGCTTGAGTTAGAGATCATCCAATTTTTCATCTGCGTGTCCTCACATAATTTCACCCATGTCACGTACCCTATTATGAGGTGGGCCAACCTGGGCAGTGGTGAAATACCTCAATATATATGTATTTATGTTATTTGTATATGTTGTAAATTATTTATTACCCTTTTATTTTAATTGTGAACTCAATATTTATATTTGGAATCTTGATTGTAGTTATTGTTTTTGATTATTATGGTTTGATAATTTTAATATGGTACTAATCAAAAATATATTTTTGTCATAGTACTTATTTTATCAATATACAGAATTTTGAAGGATTCGTATATATTTGATAAAACAAGAATGTGTATATTTATGTTTTGGAAAAGAAAATGTCTACTTAAAAATATTGATTCGTGGTCAACTGACTTGTTTTTAATGCCTCTAATTGATTTGTTTCCGCTGTGATCGATAAAGGAATTGGTTAACTATTGAATAATTGCTAAAAGTCTTCGTTTTTGAATCATTATTGTCATTATCAAACATGCGTGTGTTATCAAGGGAGTTTTCATGTTGATTTTGAGGATTTGGACTTGTCCGAACATCCATCCGGATGTGCAAGTTCAGACAGGTCCCGAACATAATTTGGTTTTCTATTGTTTGTGGTGTCCAAACATCTATCGGAATATACATGTTCGGACAACATGCGAGGACGAGTCCTCGTGTAAGTCTCGGCACTGTTCTGAACTTATACGATCGGACGCATGTTCAGACGCGCGTTAGAATTTTGTCGGACTTGCATCTGAACTTCTAAGTTTGGACAATAATCTGAACGACTCTAATTTTGGCTTTGACTTGTGTCCAAACTTTCAAGTTCAGCCACAAGTCAAACATGTACATTTTGAGTTTCAGACCTTGTCCGAACTTCCATGTTCCGACACAAGGTCGAACAGGTCACTAAGACTCGTTTAACTTCCGTTTGCAGCGTTACTTCCCCCAAGTTGTAATACTTTATATTTGGTAAAAGCTGGGATGTTACAAAGTTTTAGTTAGTTTATTACTGAGCTAATATATGATAATTATTTAGTTATAACTTACATTGGTATGTTAGTATTATTATAGTGTGCTCTTATTGTTAAACTAAGTACATTGTTAATACTCTATTTTAGTTTTATGTTTTATTAGTGGATATTGAGAATAGTGATAATGCAGACTTTATTTTAATTATGAGAGATATATTAGTAATTAAAGGTAGGAAGTAAATTAGAAACCAGGAAACCTAACCTAATTTATTATCTTTTCTTTTATTCTTTTCGCCTTCTTCCTTCATTATTCAGGGCTCTTCATTCTCTTCTGGTTTGCGCCTCTCTTCAAAATTCTTCTTCATCCTTCCACATCAAATCTCTCCCCAAGTCATTGAATTCCCTCTAATCAATTGCTACCGGATGAGGAACTCTTTTGGCCTCTCTCCTTGCGCTATCTCAGGTTAAATTTCCAGGGTGAGTATGTTTATAACAGTTGAGATTGATAGAGGAAACAAGTTGGGTGTATATTAGCTGTTGTTGGAATTATGGCCGAGAGTGATGAATTCGGGTTAAGGTTTTGGTAGTTAATTAATAGAATTGTAATTGAATTCTTGATTCCGAGCACAATGAGGGTGGGTGCTATTGATTAGGGGCGTGATTGTCTTTACTGGTTGGTTTAAGCGTGGATTCCAGGTAAGCTACTATGTTCACTTAAATTAACCCTGTGTGAATGGTTTTTATTAATGGTTGTGGTTGAGTGATTGATGATGAATTTATTATGATTTTGGTGGATATAGATGTTATCAAGCTGATTGAATATCGTGATGAGTTATATGTTTGGACTGTATGACATTGATATGGGAGAATTTCAATGGGTTTTTTATATCTGTACACATTGGTTCACTGATATCAATCATATTGCACTGCAACCACTATATCACAATTTAAGCTCTATAGATCTATTTCTTTGTGGTCAGAAGTACCCTTAGAAGGGTGTGCCCACTTAAGAACGTAGAGTGAGGTAGAATTCAATTTTGCGCCCTACTTTATTAGGTGTCCGTTGGTGTAATTTACGGCCTCACTTGTTTGGGTGTTCGTTGGTGGAATTTTACTTTACGGCTCCACTTGTTTGGGTGTTCGTTGGTTGCCGGTCGAAAACTTCCTTATCATTGCGTATTGGTGGAATGTGTGATTGAGGTTTATCGTGCTCCTCTTCCAATTACGGACTAATGTTGTTGATTTGTCTGTTGTCAATTGATCTGACGTTGTTGTGTGGTATACCTATCAAACGTTTACAAATAAAATGAATTTTACATGGTGAAGTAGTGGTTTACTCAGTTTTTCTAATTTGTGTGGTCCCTTTGTGTGTTAATTATGTTTTCCGGCCGCAAGTAATAAAGATAATTCGGATGTAAAAGCATGAGAGTAGGGTTTGGGAATTGACAAAGACTTCACTTCGATTAATTTAAAATGTCTGGATGGCTTCTAGCTCCAGACAGACTCATTGTAATTCTTAGATGATGTACTCATTTAGATTGTGTTTTGAGCTGTTATTTATTTATTTCCTTACTTATTTATTTATTATCCGGTTAAGGTTGAAGTTTTTTTATTTAGCCTTAGCACTCAATAGGTTGGTCAGTGTGGCGGCAACACCCTTCAGGTTTCGTCTTCCACTGTTAAGTAGATGATAGGTTAAAATTGGTTTTAACTTAAATTTTGACCTTAATAAATACCGGCTAGTTTCGGGGTGTTTGTTAAGACAAGATCCTTTAGTTTTGATGATAGCAAACCTTGTGTTGTCTATCTAATGCCTTTGTCAAGATTCATGATTTTAGATAGACAGGTGAATAAGTGGCTTAGCATGCAAGGTTGCAAGCTCACTTAAGTCATGAGTGGCTTAGCACGCAAGGTTGCAAGCTCGCTCAATCCACGACATGTGCTCTACCAGTCGGGCACCTATCGGCAAGAGCTCCGGAGAACTTCTAGCAAGACACAAGCAGTCAAGACCCACACCATCACATATCTCTTACATCAGACATCAAACAAGGACCAAAATAAGTTAGCAACGTCGACAAACTCACTCAGATTATTCACAACCACACAAGCAACTTGCTCATGACAAACTCACGACAAAAGGTGTATCTCATTAATGTGCAAGATAACAAGATAAACAAAGGCTATTGATGAACATCATTACATAGCCGTAATTCTTCAGAAGAGAGCATTTATGAGCATTAATGAGCCAGACAAGTTCAGACAAGTTGAAGTGTGCAAGTGGTGACCGACCACTTGGGAGACGCGCGCCACTTGCATTCACAAGGCAACGCGTGCTGGTGGCTCCAGATCAAGTTGGAAATCTGCAGTAGGGTGTGGATATAATATTCGTAGAAGAATGAGTATTCTACTCTTAGAGTCTACAACTCCTAGGTTGTTAGTTGGCATCTAAACTAACTTGTATAAATAGTGCTTAATGTTCCTTGTAAGATAAGCCCTGTACGAGAGAAAAGATAGAGATAATCTGGGCAAGTGTGGATCAGACTTAGGAGTGTTGTAAGTGCTAGAGATTGGTGAGCTAGTGAGGACTGGGTTAGAGTATCAATACATTGGGTATTTGATAGGACGATAGGTTGGGGAACGGTCGGTGAACCGTAGGCCGATAGTCAGGAGAGGGTTGATGACTTTAGGGGTAAAGTCGAAACTGTCCCGGGAGTTGTGTGGGGCAAGGGAGGTTGAGTGAATTTCGTGTGTGTAAATTCTCAATCGAAATGTGTTTTCCAGTTTAATAGTTGCCTCTCGTTTATCAAGTTTTATTAGAGTCCAGGATATGTCCACGACACGTCGGGGACGCATCAGGAGCGCTTGCGTGTTTCAATTGGTATTAGAGCGGGTCTCTTCTAGAAAGCTAACTGCTTTGGAAGACGATCAAGATGTCTCATGCAAGCATTCTAGCAGCAGAAGAAGGTTCTGCACCGAATCGACCACCACTCTTCAATGGAGACAACTACACTCACTGGAAGAACAAGATGGAGTTTCACATCAAGTCTGACGATCCAAGAATGTGGAGGGTGATAACACATGGAGAGTACACCTTCCAGAATCCTTAAGGACAAGATATATCTATCGAAGCATGACGGATGAGCAAATCAAGAAGCTGGTATTCAACGCTCGAGCTGTAAGAATACTTCACTGTGCACTACTACCTGAGCAATACTCAAAGATTGCTTCAGCTAAAACGGCCCAAGAGATTTGGAAAACTCTTGAGGTCACCTATGAAGGGAATGATGAGATCAAAAAGACTCGCATTGAGTTGCTACTCACTCACTGGGAGCTATTCAAGAACGAAAAAGGAGAGCATTTCTGAAATGCATACAAGGTTCACTAAGCTGATCAACGAAATGTTGGTGCTTGGAAGGACTATCTCTAATGAGGATCAAATCGGAAGTTCCTCAGATCTCTTCCTGCCTCCTTTGATAGCAAAGTCAATGCCATGCAAGAAGTGCATGATCTCTCTAAGATGTCTCTGGCAGACATGCTAGGATCTCTAATGGCTTTCGAGTTAAAATTACAACACAGAAACTCGGAAAGCTCATCAAGAGATAAGGGAAAGGCATAGCCCTTCAAGTAGCTGAAAATGAAAGGTCCGAGTGACAGGAGACACAATGATGAAATGGTCCTCTATGCTAAGAGGTACGTTCGAAAGTTCATAAGAAATAAAATGAGGAAAGGCAAGGAGTCCAAGGAGTCGGATGATCAGAGGAAAAGCAATGACAAGTGTTTGGGTGTTCAAAACACGGACATCATATCAAAGACTGCCCTCAGCGATGAGAGGACAACGACAGGGTCAAGAAGCCTGTCCGACGATCATTCAACAAAGGACCAAAGAAGGAAGCCTTGTTGCCGCATGGGGAGATTCTGAACAGAGTGATGACAATCAAACCTCAGACACGACACCTCAGAAGAGGAGAAGGCTCACCTATGCCTTGAAGATGTGTGCTTGATGGCACAAGGCAATGATGTCTCAGAATCAGAAGGAGAAGAAGAAAACATAAGGTAAACTATTCTAAACTTAGAAGGAGAATTCAAAAGGCTGAACTTCTAGGACTTAGAAAGTTTTCTCTTATATTAGTTGATCACCTAGAGGCATTAGAAACTGAAAATGATGAACTTTTGGAAGAAAATGAAAAATTGAAAAACCTCGGATAAAAGCAAGGTAGAAATCTCATGAGGGCACTCATGAAATTACAAAGAGATTATAGTGAAATTCTCACCGTTCATGAAAAGTTGAAGTACGAAAAACAACTGAAATCGATGAATTGATTGTTTCTTAACACTAAAGAAAAGGAACTAGCTACCATCAAAGAAAAATATTCTAAGATAGATGCTGTTTCTAAGACACCTATGAGGAGAAGCAAATGACAGGTCAGATGCCAGTCAGAGACCAGTCGTAGTGATGTCTGCAACTTGTGCAGACAACCCGGTCATCATGAGTCCATTGCCATAAAACGAGTTTTATGAGGCATTGGCAACTCAAGAAACTAGGACTAAATGGGTAGTAAAAAATGTTAGAGTATTAAATGGTGGAAATGGGTCCAACCCTTCTATGGACCCTAACCCCACACCACTAACGTGTTAAGTGCAGAATCGAGTGAGAATGGACCCATGCTGGTACATCGACAGTGAGTGCTCTAAACACATGACAGGAGACAAGAAGAATTCTTCTCACTCGAACCAGGAAGCCAAGGAACCTTCCTTTGGCGACAACAAGAAAGGAAAAAATCGGTGTAGGTAAGGTTGGTATTACATCTGACTATGTCATAGATAGTGTAAATCTAGTTCATGGTTTAAAATTCAACTTGCTTAGTGTTTCTCAAATTTGTGACAAAGGGAATTCAGTTTACTTCTATCCTACACATTGTAGCACAGTAAGTCAGAACAATGGCAAAGAGTTGTTAAAGGGAAAAAGATGGAAAAATGTTTATGTAACAAGCTTAGAGGATATTGACAGTCCAAATCTTCCCTGCTTGACTACTTCAATAGATGACTCTACTCTATGGCAAAAAAGACTAGGGCATGTTAGCACTTCTTTACTAAGAAAACTTGTCAAGAAATCGTTGGTAAGAGGTCTTCCTGAGATTAATGAATCTGAGACCAATCTTTGTGATGTTGTGAGAAGCAACAAACCAAGCTTCTTTTAAATCAAAGAACTCAGTTAGTACATCCAAACCACTTGAATTACTTCACATGGACTTATGTGGACCTATGAATCAAAAGTTTTGGAGGAAATTGGTATGTTTTTGAAATTGTTGATGATTACTCACGGTTTGTTTTGACACTCTTTATTGCTTCCAAAGACGAAGTCTTTGAGAAATTTCAAGCCTTTGCAGGAAAAGTCCAAGTACAACTCAATCTCAAGATCAAGACTCTTCGGTCTGATCATGGTCAGAATTTGAGAATCAAATTCATGGATATGTGTAAACAACATGGGATTAGTCACACATATTCAGCACCAAGATTACTCCAACAAAATGGGGTAGTTGAGCGAAAGAACAGAACACTACAAGAGGTAGCCAGGGCCATGCTATTGGGGAGCAATCTTCCTCAAGTCTTCTGGGCAGAAGCGGTGGCGACTGCATGCTACATCACAAATAGAACGCTCATACGATCGATCCTCAACAAAACTCCCTATGAGTTAATCAAGGGAAGAAAACCAAACATAAGTCACTTTAGGACATTTGGTTGCAAATGTTATGTTCATAACAATGAAAAAAGTCCTCTTGGAAAGTTTGATGCCAGAAGTGACATGGCCATCTTCCTTGGATACTCTGAAAGAAGCCGGGCATACAAAGTATACAACAAAAGGACACTGAAGGTGGAGGAAAGTGTGCACATAGTATTTGATGAGGCTGACGTACACAAGGTCAAGGAATCTGATGAAGATAAAGAACTTGGATTCAATCTAGCTGATCAAAATCACGAAGATAATCCCAAAGATGAATCACCGACTGAAGAAAACTTGCCCGACAGGTCAGCAACAGGTCAACAACAGGTCGACGAAGGAAACAATGATGTCGAGGATCCTCTCTCTCCATCAACCATTCATCAATCTCGTGCTTTGTACAAAAATCATCCATTGGAGAATATCATATCAGACATATCCAAAGGAACTCAGACAAGAGCACAAACTCGATATCTTCTAGCCTTCTCAATGACAGTCTCACCCATCGGGCCCAAGAACGTCAAGGAAGCTCTTCGAGACTCAGACTTGATCAATGCAATACAAGAAGAACTAAACCAGTTTGAAAGATGCAAAGTCTGGCATCTTGTGCCTCGTCCTACTCATCAAGGAGTACTTGGCACAAAATGGGTCTTAGAAACAAGCTGAATGAAATGGGAGAAGTTGTCAGGAACAAAGCTCGTCTGGTAGCTCAAGGATATCGTCAACAAGAAGGAATAGACTTCCAAGAAACCTTCGCTCCAGTAGCAAGGATGGAATCTATCAGATTACTAATTGCATTTGCTGCACACAAAGGAATCAAACTCTTCCAACTTGACATCAAGAGTGCCTTCCTAAATGGGTACGTCAAAGAGGAAGTGTATGTTGAGCAACCTCCAGGTTTTGAGACACAAGAAGGAAAGACATGGTACTCAAACTTGACAAAGCTCTTTACGGGCTCAAACAAGCTCCAAGATCATGGTATGATCGCCTGTCCTCCTATCTATTGGAAAACCACTTTAAAAGAGGTAAAGTAGACAAAACTCTATTTGTTTACAACAACAAAAGAGATTTCCTAATTGTGCAAGTATATGTTGATGATATAATCTTTGGAGCCTCTGATGAGAAATATTGCAAAAAGTTCGAAGCATTGATGAAAAAGGAATTTGAGATGAGTGATCTGGGAGAATTGAAGTTCTTCCTAGGACTTCAAGTCAAGCAGAATGATGAAGGGACCATCATATCCCAAGAGAAGTACGTAAAAGACTTGCTGAAGAGATTTGGAATGGAGGGATGTAAGACGTTTGACACACCAATGGCAGTTGGCACTAAGATGGGTATCATGACTGGTGACCGACCGTCGACCAACGATCTTACAGAGAGATGATTGGTTCTCTACTATATTTAACTGCTAGTAGACCTGACATCATGTATAGCGTTTGCTTATGTGCCAGGTTTCAAGCAGATCCAAGAGAAAGTCACCTCACAGCTGTAAAAAGAATCCTACGTTACTTAAAAGGAACCATGAATCTTGGTCTCTTTTATCCTAAGTTCAATAACTGTAACGTTGTAGGATTTTCAGATGCAGACTATGGAGGATCTATCACCGATAGAAAGAGCACTTCAGGGACAACATTCTTTGTTGGATCATGTCTGATTGCATGGGGATCAAAGAAACAACAAAGTGTTGCAATCTCAACAGCTGAATCTGAATACATTGCTGCGGCAAGCTGCTGTGCCCAACTCCTATGGCTTAAACAACAAATTGGTGATTATGGCGTCAAAACAGGTACTTTACCAATTATGTGTGATAATACAAGTGCCATCTCTATTTCCAAAAATCTTGTGCATCATTCTCGTACCAAACACATTGACATTAGACATCATTTTCTTAGAGATTGTTGTGAAAAGAATTAGTTGGTTTAAAGTATATTTCTACTAAGAGCCAACTAGCTGACATCTTTACAAAGCCATTAAAAGAGAAAGGTTTACTAAGATTGTTCATGATCTTGGTATGATATTCATTAATCACAGTTAAACTGCTTTTATTTC
The DNA here is from genome assembly GCA_023374045.1 of Limonium bicolor. Classification (NCBI taxonomy): domain Eukaryota; kingdom Viridiplantae; phylum Streptophyta; class Magnoliopsida; order Caryophyllales; family Plumbaginaceae; genus Limonium; species Limonium bicolor. Next base: position 52,378,310 of record CM041781.1, read on the forward strand.
CTATGATCGGTCAACAACATGTGAGCAACACCTGTTATATTGTCGTTCAGTAGTCAACGATCAGTTTAATGCATAGAAAACATGTCAAACGACTACTTGAAGCAGATATGTCATTTTTCACAAAAGTGAGATTAGGTTAGAGACAATCCAATGGATTGAAACGGAAAAACTCTTCAACGGATCGCTGACAACCGTCACGACTACTGCCCGTTATGAATAGTACCGTTAGGACATGTCAGTGAGCGGACGAGGAGCGGTCACCGACCGTTGCTCGATATCTATAAAAGGGCGATGGGAGTTTCACACCTGTCACACTATTGCCCTCACTCTCTCTAATCTCCCTAAGTGATCAAAGCATATTCTCTTCTCTCTCACAAAATTTCCTGTGAGATTTAGAGCAAAAATCCCTCGCCTCACAGCCGCTAAAGAACACCCGAGCAAAAAGTACTAAATTCCAGTACAAAATCCTCTACACTGAAAATGGCACCAAAGACTGCTCTACGATCAAAAGCTAAAGAAATCCTCACAGAAGCTTCCACACAACAAGTGGCTGACATCTAGCAGACATAATCTCCAACTCGACTGACAAGGGAGAAGGAGAACGAGCTTACGGTTAAAGTAATCCAAGAAGGGAACCTTCTCGCCAGTGAGGTAGAGTATATAAAGTCCCACATTCCCAAAACTTACCACCTCATCACATCCGACACTTTCAAACCCACCATCATTCCTGATCCGGCTCACACACAAGAACTAAAAATATCTTCTACTGCCCCTCACCTAAAACCTCCAAAAATACCACAAAGAAATCCAAAGCCAAGGAATCAAAGTCCAAAGGCCATTCAACCGCCACCACTAGACGTGTGACTCGCTCCTGTAGGCGCGCCAAAGAACAAATAGCTCCACAAAAATTCCACTCAACACCAGAGAAAATAACATGGCGGTTACACTTCACCGAGGAAGAAGAAGCCTCTCCTTCAGCTATCGTAAAAGAGGTCGTTCAATCATTGGAGGAAGAGGAGGTTCGAAGTGACGAACCATCTCAGAAGGAAGCCTCAGTAGAAGAAAAAGACCAGGAGAAAGGTATTACTGCACCTGACTCCGAAGAGGAAGAAAATCTCACAGCCGCTTTTGGAGAACCAGTTGTCGACAGGTCTCCAACACCTCAGCGACAACATAAAAATGGTGATAGCGACATAGAATCGTCATCACCTATCATCTACACGCTCGAGGAGCGTGCTCATTTGGAGAAAGCAAAGGGTAAAAGAAAGATGGGCGCTTCCTCTAGCACCATGGAAGTCAAAGAGCTTGCTCATGCAGAAAAATCAGTTGCCAAGTCCCAACCTCCACAGCCCTTGAAGCGTCTGAAAAGGCTTGAAGAACTAGAGCCTCCATTGATCAAGGCCGAGAACGTCAACGACCGATCCTGTCCCGTCATACCAAAGACATTGGACATAGAGTGGATGAAGAAGATGGATCTAGGAGAGATCATCGAGCTGTTGGAGTTCCAAGGATGGGTAGACTTCTTCTAGGAGCCTATCCCTGTCTACACCGAGTTGCTCAAGGAGCATATGAGATATCTTGGACCACTTCAAAAAGATGAAGATGACGACTACCTCCACTTAATGGTCCAAACGGCTCAAGTTACTGTCTCCAAGTCGTGGATTTGCAAAACCTTCAACCTAAAGCCAGGAGGTCTGATCATTCCCAAAGATACAACTTGGCACGACTTAGGACACCAAGGAGCAAAGATGGTAAACCTGCTCAACAAAGGAGCAACAATGAAAAATTTCAATGCCGTGGACATGTCCATCACCGACAGAGTCCTCTTCAACTTAGTCCCCCACAACATCACCCCAAGGAACCAGCGCACCCACATTGTCAATGCACGGGATGTAAGGCTGTTGTTCGCGCTCAAGACCAAGGAGAAAATTGATCTGCCTGCCATGATTCTCCTCACTCTAGATGAGAGTCATCAAGTAAACCAAGGTCTGGTGCACGGGGGAGTGGTCACTGCAACACTTGTAGAGAGTGGAGTGGACACCGACAGGTTCCACGAGTGCACGCACACCGCTCAGGACTGCATTTGCTCCGAGATGCTATCCTAAATGGGGATAAAGACTCAGGGAGATAAGCTCTACTATCCAGAAGCCCACGAAGAGCGAAGATGCAAGGTCAGAGCCTAGACCGACGACAAGAGCTTCAGGAATCAAAAGGAGGAGAAGTCTCTCACCGGTCCACGACAGGTCGGGGACCAGTCTGGATACTTCAACTCTGGACGTTATTCAGAGTGTAAGAGTCACTCTTACCACTGTGCAGGCTGTCTCCACCAAACCAAGTGTCCATCACATGGTTCAAGGAGCGATAGATTTTATAGATTCACACATAGCCTGAGCGTTCCTTGTCTCATAGAGACTCGAGTGAGACCATGAGAGTTAGAGTTAGGACTAGATTTTTCTTTTCCATAAAATATTCTATTTTGCCTTTGACTATCTGTTTCACTGTACCTTTTGGATATCAATGAAAATGCAACTGATTTTTGTTACTTGAATGCTTATGATGGATACGAAATAATTTATTCTCTTGGCTGCTTCTTCCTTGATTAAAAATTACAAAATGATTTTAGATATTAGTCATATCCATTCCACTAATCCAAACTCTGACCTTGACACCTAAAAAGCCTACAAACATAGCCCACAAGACGTAGCACCTCATTAAATGCCACTCACCGATCAGTCGTTGAGCATATCCAAAGTGTCTATAAAACTTGCTTACTCCTTTTACCACTCACAATCATCTCCCGCAATGGCTCAATACCCACAAAGCTCATCCAGCTCAAATGAGCAAACCATTCGCAAGTTTATGACCACCAAACACCCAAAGAAATACGTCGCCCAAATCTATGTTCAACCAGACTCCGACTCCCTTACAGCTTGCACTAGTACAAAATAGACCTATCGCAGCGGTTGTTTTGGGTCTATCACAGCGGTTCTAGAACCGCTGTGATGAGGTGCGCTGCGATAGGGTCTCGACCTATCTCAGCGGTTTTTAAACCGCTGCAGTAGGTTACCTATGGCAGCGGTTCCTAGCTAACAACCGCTGGCATAGGTGGGCTTCTGGGAAAAAACAAGCATATGACAACGGTTCCTAGCTAACAACCGCTGCCATAGGTGGGCTTCTGAAAAAAAAACAAGTCTATTACAGCGGTTGTTAGCTAGGAACAGTTGCCATAGGTATTTTTTTTTTAAAAATTCTGCTTCATCTTCTTCCTCGCGCAGCCATTCACCAGTTCAGAATCGGTGCAAAATATGTTCCTTTTTTCACCAGATCAAGTTGCAAAATTACCGTGAGGCGCACAACATGTTTCTTGTTCTCCAAACCTGTTGCAAAATTACCGTGAGATGAGAATACAGGGGCGCAATCCTTGTTCCTCGTCTACCAACCAGAATTGCAAAATTACAGTAAAAGAGGTGTCGATATGAGAAGAGAAAGAGGCACATAGCATATATGTTCTTGTTCGCCAGTTAGGGTTGCAAAATTACCGCGTGAGAATATTAATGGAGGCGCAGAGCATCTTGTTCTCAGTTAGGGTTACAAAATTACCGAAGTAAAGATAAGTTCGAGCATATTACCATGAGGAAAGAGAAGAAGAATAAATGAGTGAAAGAAGAAGAGAGCGCAGAGCATGCGTACCTTGTTCGCCATCGACCGTGAGTGAAGAGAAGAAGAGAGCGCAGAGTTGTTCCATGTTCGTCGCGGCCAGAAGAAGGAGAGCACAGAGCATAATTAACGTCAGTTAAAAGAGGAGAAACTTTTATATTAAAACAAAAAGTCTATTGCAGCGGTTCCTAGTAACAGCCGCTGCAATAGGCTTAAAAAACTGGGAAAGTGAAATTTTTGAAAAAAATAATCGGGATTTTGTTTTTTGAAAAAATCGACCTACCTATTGCAGCGGTTCCTAGCTAACAACCATTGCAATAGGCTTAAAATAAAGTGGGATAATGAAATTTTTTAAAAGTATAAGCGGGATTTTTTTTTTAAAAAATCGACCTACCTATTGCAGCGGTTCCTAGCTAACAACAGCTGCAATAGGCTTAAAAAAAACGGGATAGTGAAATTTTTGTAAAAAATAAGCGGGATTTTTTTTTAAAAATCGACCTACCTACTGCAGCGGTTCCTAGTTAACAACCGCTGCAATAGGCTTTTAAAAACGCGGGATAGTGAAATTTTTTAAAGAATAAGCGGGATTTTTTTTGAAAAAATCGACCTACCTACCGCGGCGTGCCTATTACAGCGGTTGTAAGAGGAACCGCTGAAATATGATGTTTTAAAATTTTTGCATCACCTACCGCAGCGGTAGGGGCGCTGCGGTAAGCCTGTTTTGTACTAGTGTTGGTCTATCACTTCAAGTATCACTATATCACAATCACGCTCTCCACACTGCATAGAGTTCTCCATAGATTCTGATGAGTCTGACCTTTCTACCACAGCTGATTCACCTTTGATCTCCGCACCCAAAGCCAAGCCTTCTTGGATCAAAGCCGATTTTTCGGAGGATGAGCCTACTTGCTCAGAGGATTATGAATGGGATACCCAACTACGTCACTCAATTTAGATTATCTTGATCATATTTTGTAGTTTGTAATCTATGGAATGTCATGGCCTTTACAACATCATACATCGTGTAGTTGCTCCCTATTTGGCTGTATGGCAAATGGGGAAAGAAAAGTATATGTACTTGTGAGACTATGTCTATCATCCTTGTATTATGTATCATCTGAATTAAACTTTATCTATGGTATAACATAAAAGCTGTCACTCATGCTATCTTTCGTTAAAATTTTTTCATTCTTAAAAACTCTTAATAAACTCAGGGGGAATTCCTCTTAGGGGGAATCACTCAATTTTTTATTGTCAAGTACATAGTAAGTGTATAGGTTGCCATCGTCAAAAAGGGGGAAATTGTTAAGACAAGATCCTTTAGTTTTGATGATAGCAAACCTTGTGTTGTCTATCTAATGCGTTTGTCAAGATTCATGATTTCAGATAGACAGATGAATAAGTGGCTTAGCACGCAAGGTTGCAAGCGCACTTAAGTAATGAGTGGCTTAGCACGCAAGGTTGCAAGTGCGCTCAATCCATGACATATGCTCTACCAGTCAGGCACCTGTTGGCGAGAGCTCCGGAGAACTTCTAGCAAGACACAAGCAGTCAAGAACCACACCATCACATATCTCTTACATCAGACATCTAACAAGGACCAAACGAAGTTAGCAACGTCGACAAACTCACTCAGATTATTCACAACCACACAAGCAACTTGCTCATGACAAACTCACGACAAAAGTATATCTCATTAATGTGCAAGATAACAAGATAAACAAAGGCTATTGATGAACATCATTACATAGCCGTAATTCTTCAGAAGAGAGAATTTATGAGCATTAATGAGCCAGACAAGTTCAGACAAGTTGAAGTGTGCAAGTGGTGACCGACCACTTGGGAGACGCGCCGCCAACTTACCCATTCACAAGGCAACACGTGTACTGGTGGCTCCAGATCAAGTTGGACGAAAATTTGCAATAGGGTGCGGATATAATATTCATAGAAGAATGAGTATTCTACTCTTAGAGTCTACAACTCCTAGGTTGTTAGTTGGCATCTCAACTAACTTGTATAAATAAGTGCATTAATGTTCCTTGTAAGATAAGCCCTATACGAGAGAAAAGATAGAGATAATCCGGGCAAGTGTGGATTAGACTTAGGAGTGTGTGTAAGTGCTAGAGAGTTGGTGAGCTAGTGAGGAATGGGTTAGAGTATCAATACATTTGGTATTTGATAGGACGACAGGTCGGGGAACGGTCGGTGAACAGTATCCGATAGTCAGGAGAGGGTTGACGACTTTAGGGGTAAAGTCGAAACTGTCCCGGGAGTTCATGTGTGGGGCTGTTAGCAGAAATATGTGACTATCTCTACCTAGGCAGTGTACATATCGTTTTGCGGGTATAGTGATTAAGTGGGTTGTCGAACTCAGGGACCTCTTTCAATTAAATGAAAAATTAAATTAACCTAATTGAGAAAACTAACCTAAACAAATAAAACAAGAAATTGTCACTTTTAAAAGGAATTTTACTAGTCTAAGCAAATTTAAATAACCAAAGAAATTAAGAGAACAAATAAACCGAATAAAGCAAACTCAAACAAATAACGATTTGAAAATCCAATAATTAAAAGGCGCTCCCCGAGTTGTTCTGCTCACCTAATTTTCCAGATTTTATTATTAAATTCTTCCCCTAACTTTCTACAACTAACTCAAAAACTTTAAATAATTCGTCAACGACTAAGTCTAACGAATCCTAACTAGTTGCTAGAACTGTAACACCCCAACCGTTAATCCTATGCTTACCGTCTAATCGTCCTGTTAATCCTACGAGTTCACAGCGGAATTACTACTACTTACTACGGCGGGTGAAACAATGCCGCTAACCGCCCATACGGCTAGCTAGGCTACCAATACTTACAGTCACGATCTGATGAACATAATGTACCGAGCTACTACATTGCCTACCAAATACAAAATAACATTCCGGGATCACCGAGTATTTAAAGTATATTCGATTACATCATTTCCTAGTCTACCAAAAGAATGAGTTTTCTACCTTCTACTCATCTATACCAAGGCTCCTTTCCCAGTATCCAAAAAGGTGTACCACATGGTACACCGGCTATTCAAAAACTACAGCCATGTACTACTCAGTACACCGATCAAATTCATTGTTTACAATCCCAAAAAGAAGACAAGAATTTAAACTTAAACTTCCTAGTCTTCATCCTTCGCGGGTACCTGCGTGTAGTAAAAACATCGCCCCAAGGGGCTCAGCAAAAGCTGTGCATGAACTCCGCATATACCGCGTGCTAGCTAGGGCACGCCGACTATTTGACGTCCACTAAACATGCAGTTCGTTACTTTCATACATACATGCTTTGCATACAATCATACATGCATGCTCGATACCATTTACAATTCAAGGCAACAATACAATAGTGCATACATTACTTACCTTCACAAGGTTAGCCAAATTGTGCATCCGGGTTAATCGGGATGCATATTACTCTTTTACTCGTTCACAATACTTACTTTTACTTACACTTACTTACTTCCATTCACATACTTACTCATTCTTACTTACTTACTTATACTCAAGTTAAGTCGTCGGGACCTCCGGCCTTGGGGACTACTCCGTCCCACATCCGGGATTTACTTGACTCACCAATCCGGGATGCTACCCATTTAAGGGGTTTGGGCCGCGGACCAGCTTAAGAGTCAGGAATTGGAGCCAACCTCTCGTGACTCCGCATCCTCACGCGTGGCCGAAACTATATCGGACTTCTACTCATTCCAATTTAATTACCAAATTAAGTTAGAATGGTTAGCTTGTTAGGAATAAGTTAGAAGTCCATTCATAAACATATTCGGTCACAATGCAATACCTCATACATACACACATTCATTTCATCCATACATTTCATGAATTATACAAACTAAAATTAAAGAAAATATACAACAACATACAACACTACATATTCACAAGTATGCATATTAACTCCGATTCGTGCATTTATCTTATTTGGTGACCAATTAGCACACAACACACAAATCAGAGTAACCAAGATAGCATACGGGGCATGAGGAATTCATACCGTTCACCGTCGTACGTGTTTCCAAACGTCCTTCGGTGTCACAAATCAAATCCTATTATATATGTACAAGTGAATGATTAATATTACTATCATCAACTTAAGTCCTACTTACTATGTCCTTATACTTCTTACACTTACACATTACTTACTTATCTTTCATTACTTTAAGTTTCATTTTCTTACTTACTATTGGCATGCTTATACATGTACTATATATGTATATATATATATATGTGGGCTAACATACATATATATATATTATTATTTAAATTAAAATAATTTTTTTTGACAGGACCGGACTTGCGACCTACCTTGCGACCTACCTTGCAAGTCCGGTCCATTCCAGTAGCTCAGATTACGGAAATTCTTCTGGTCGACCGGACTTGCAAGTCCGGTCGCAAGTCCGGTCCATTCCAGAAGGTTTCGTCGGGGAATTTTCTGGTCCGACCGAACTTGCAAGTCCGGTCGCAAGTCCGGTCGATTCCAGTAGCTTTCTGACGGGAAAATTTTCTGCTCCGACCAGACTTGCAAGTCCGGTCGCAAGTCCGGGCCGACCAGTAGTAGTATTGTATTTTCATTTCTGTTTTCAGTCCTCTCTTTTACCCATTACTTCCCCATTGTTCCTACACTTATTCCCACATGTTATAGCACTAATTAAACCTCCTAATACACCTTAGTTCATTCATTAACTCCTTACACAATTCTATACTCATTCACTCACATAATTTTCCAAGTCTCATACAACACTCAAACTAGTTTCTTCTCTAGTTACATCTTGCTACAGATTTTAGCACTTACACTCCTCTTCTATATCTCTCTCTTCTAATGTCAATTCTAGCACCTCTAATGCATTACAACTACATTAACTATCTCTCCCAATCCTCCCTCTATCTATCTATCTCAAAATCTGTTACAACTTACATCTCTCACCTAGTTTCTATTTCACTAAGTGTTCTAATCCTATGTAAATTTTGCCATAGTCTCCCTTGTATTTCTACACTCTCATCACACTGTTTTGCTCACATTGTTATCATCTCCCTGTTTATAAACAATAACCACATACAAGCTCCCATACATAATACCAATACTAAAACAACACTTAAAAATTCCTGCACTCAAACACTAAGTCCCAATCTGTTTTCAATAAGGTTTACACATCTTTTAAAGCTTCAAAATACTTATATTCTCTTACACATTATACCACTAATGCATTATCATTTTACATTACACATTTTCATTCTTAAAAATCTGCTACATATACAATTATATACAAGGCTACACAATGAGCATTCTTACCTTGTTTTTCTTCTAGATTCTCTTTCTTCTCCTTTCTCCTTCCTTCTCTCTCTCTCTACCGGTTTTCAAACCAAACCTCCAATGCTACAGCCCATCAACATACATATTTTCAATACTAAACTAACCTTAAACATTATTTGAGTTCTAATGCACATTCTAGGGTTTAGAATTTATATTACCTTGCAAGGGTTCAAATGGAGCTTGGAGTGGCTCAAGAACAATATTTCCAACTCCACCAACAAGCCAAAATCGGCTAGAACACAAGGGACAACAAGGGTTTAGTTTATGAATTTCGTTTTGCCTTTGAGGCTAGAAAAAGATGGAGTTTTTGAAGATATTTTTACCTTAATAGAACAAGGAGAAGGAGGGCCTTCTAATGGTGGTGTTGAAGCTCCAAATGGGGTATACCCATAAAATCGAAAGTGCTCTTTTCCGGATTTTGAAAAGAGGAAAATGTTGCTCTTGAGGAGAGGAAGACAATGGTGTAATTTTTGTAATTTTTGGAAGAGGTTTGCTAGAGTAACAAGAGGAGAGAAGTGGTAGTTTTTGTGAGTTTCTCTATTTCCCCATGGAAATCGCATGGAAGAAGGAGGAAGAAGAAGAGAGTGAGTGAGGGGGTGCTGGTGAGAGAGGATGAGGGATAGGAGAGAGAATTGCAAAAGTGAATAAAGTGAGTGAGAGTTTACTTTATTGTTTTTGTTTTTAGTTAATAAGAGGAATTAATAGAGTGTGTGAGAGTGAGAGGGGGAGCCCCATCGGCTGACATACACACCCACACACAACTTCACTTTTTATTTTAAAAGTGGACACATAAGTTTCAGTTATTTATACTTCTACCCCACAACTTCCCGTTTTTGACAGTTTTTACTAATTTCTCGTTTTCCTGATTTTATTGGTTCTAAGGCCTCACTAATATTTATTAATGATTATTTAGTTGACCAAAATTGTTACGAGTCTATTTGACCCGCTTAAAGACACGTTTTCCCGGTTACCTCGAAAAACGCGCTTTAAGGTTCGTTAGTGATTTTAATCCGTTTTAAGGATCCGTTTTCTTCGGGATTTGTTCCCTTATGATTATTTATACTTAATTAAGCTTCTAAATCACTTATTAGCCTAATTAATTACTGTTTCTAGTTACGGGGTATTTCAAGAACTACCAGCAGACTAATGTTCTAATCCAGACACAACTAATCGCATAAAGAACAGTTTCTATTGGAGTCCGATTAACCTATTGGCGGGATCACGCTTCTAGTCGTTAATCAGGTTCGACTTCCTATGTCTAGTTAACTATCTCAGCCCTCGCATGTTGATTAGAAAACTACAAGAATTATTCTAATTATTGGCCAGATAATTAAAACACTTTAAGAACAGGAATCGAACTAATTGCATAAACAAAGTTGCATGGAAAAATTATATAACAAAGTCATCTAGAATTAGGCTCGCTTCCCAACTCGGAAAGCTAAAAATAAACTAATCACTCCTAGAAACAAAAGCAGTAATTAAAATAAACATTAAACAAGTTGTAACAAAACTAATAAAGAAACGAATGTGTTCAGTTTAGTAAAACCCTCGCTACTCTCTGATCTCGGTGTACTGATGCCCGACGCTTTCCACGCACCGAACTGCTGCTCGCCGTGCTTGTCTGACTCGGTCGGTGGTGGTGGACGTATGTGAGTGATGGCAATGGTGCTGATATGGAGCGATGGGTGATGGATGGATGAGCAGGTGCGAATCAACTTGACTGGGTGAGTGCTTACTTGTGAACAGATGAGTATGGATGGGGTTGAACGGTGGATAGATGGTGTGATGCGGATTTGTACGTGCTGATGAATTGATTTTTGAAGCCGTCGAGATTGGAGGTGTGCGGATGAATCTGATGTATGGTGGTGAAAAGAATGACAAAGGCATTGCCCCTGTTGTGGGCGTGTAGCAGCCCGGCGTACTCCCCTCCATCAGCGAGACCTAAATCTCGTTTTATAGCAGCCAAAATCTTTATCGGTTCCAGCCCTCTGTGACATGGCATAATGATTAAACAATCATTTATTAAATAGTGTGGCCCATGACAATTTGGTGCGATCCATTGATTCACAAACCTTGAGTGGATTATTCCAACAATACTAAACAATAGTCTCCTTGTATTATTTAAAATATTTTGCCAATGATGTGTATGTGAATAGAGTGTAACCGTCCAAAACTGAATTGATCGATCATTATGATTAATGATGGGCTGATTATTATATAATAATCCATTAGTGCTCTCCCCTGTGATAAACAGCAACATACGTGAGTGATGAGATTGATGAAATAAAATAACGAATCGTGAGTGCATGGGATATTTGTATGAGTCATTAACTGCGGTATATATATATACCGTTTGTTGTGTTATAGTTCTTATGAGATGATCTTTACATTTTTAAGATCTTTTTCTAAATTTGACTCATAAAATGTATTAGTTCATATCAAATTTTTTTTAAAGAAAAGAATATGATAAGTGAGAAATACGACATGAATTGTTATGAAAATAGGAAGAATTAAAACCCTAAAAATAGATGTATTTCGCACCTATCAAACTTCCTCACACTTAGCATTTGCTTGTCCTCAAGCAAATAGTGAATAAAACTATCTCTGAAATATCCCAAACCTAAGTATGTTAATTAAACGTAAATTTATGATGTAATAAGGCTAAAACATGCCTTAGAAACATTGGTATACAATGTAAACCAAAGAAAATACAAGGAAATGCCATAAGAGCAATTTAAGCAAAAACATGCTCTAAGCTTGGAGTAACTTTGATTAGCACCCAAATATCATTCTAAGACCTTATTAACATGCTAATGGACATGTTAAATCAATTACCAAAGAAAACCAAGCTCAAAAACAAGTTTAAACACAAATTGTGCTTTAAGGACTCTTAAAGCACATTTTTGAAAAATTGTCTTAGAAGGAGGTTTTGAGTGGCTAAATGCCCATGATTACACCTTAATCAACATGTTTAATATTTAGTATCACATTAGGAAGCCTAAATCAATGAGAAACCAATAATTTCACAAATTTGTGCACTAATTATGAATAATACCCAAACAGTGCCGAAAATAAGTCAAATGACTTTCTTAAGTGGTCAATGGTCACATAACACCTAAAAATCTAAGCAAATGAGAGGGGGCCGGTTTTAGAGGTGGTGAGTCACCAAAGTGTGCCATCCAAGTTAGAAAAGAAGAGGGAAGTAAAGATTAGTTACTATTTGCTTTTAAAAGGAAAATATCTCACTTTAGCTACCTCTCTCCTCTTCTTTCTTCATTTCTTCTTCCACCGTATTCTCCTTCTTCTTCCTTACAAGAAAACCGTGAGTTACATCCCCATACATACTTCACCTTGTCTTGCTCATCAAATGCTTATTTTAGCTCCAAATCCAAAACTAAGCATGGATAACTCTTAGTTAGAGCAAGCTCCTTCTTTCCACCTTTTCAAATTTGCAAAAGCTTAAGTTTGGTGCCATGGGGAAAATCAAGTTTGAAGAGCTCCTTTGCTTCTTCATTCGTTCAAGGTAAGGAAAGTGAAAGAAAAATCAACTTTCCTCCATTTTTTACATATGGCCGGAAATCATCTTCTCATGGAGCTTTGTTTTACACCTTGAACTAGCTCATTCCAATCTTTAAAGGACTAGGGGAGGTCCTCCTTGATTCATTACCAAGTTCATCTTGAAACTCCAAGGTAAACATCCATTTTAATGCCTTAAAACACATTTTAACCTAAGATTGAATTCTATGAGTTTGGGCATGTTGCTTAATACTCATTAGATTATTTGGATGTGTATTAGAACATTGGCAAGAGAAGTTAAGTCCTTGGCCGATTTTCCATCAAGAAAACCAAAGGAGGAAATTGAGAGAAAAGCTTGAAAACAAGGTAAATGTCTTACCTTAAGGTGATTTAATGCATTAAGGGATGTGATTGAGATAAATACTAAATGTATCTTGGAGATTACATTAGGTAATGGGTTATATAACCTAGGAAAAAGAATTTAAACAAGCTCATGAACTTGTGACTAAGGAGCCAATGGAAATGAGTTAGTAAGATAAGCTTAAGGTGGATTTTAAGAGCATTATAACTACTATGAAATTGATGGGTGTAACTGCAGGTTGAAGGCTATTATATGTGGGAAATTCAGTGTTTAAATTCATGTCATTTAAGGGCCTAAGATCCATATCATTTAAGGGCCTAAGAGCCATGTCATTTAAGAGCCTTAGTGCTATGTAATTTAAGATTATTGGACTATATTGAGTTGGTTACGAATGGTTTGGATTTGGTGAAAAATATCATGAGGAAAGGATTTAATATGTGTGTGTTGATTAGAGGAGAAAAACTATGCAAATGGGCATGATAATATACTAGAGGATTTATGGCGAAATTTGAGTAGAAAACAAAGTGTTTTAGTGGTTGTTGTGAATTTAAGTGACCAAGGATTTGCTAGGAATCATTAAAAGAAATTTGAGGGGAAATAAGTAAACAACGGTGTTCTTGAAGATTAGAATGACCTAGAGTTGTCAAGGAGGAATTTGAGGTTAGGAGGGTGTATCAAACACACCAAAATCATGGTATGAGGAATGTTGAAACTTGTGCAAAAATCTGTAGGAAATGATGTATAATACCTAATGATGATTTAGGTATGATCTAGTTTGTGTAACCTTCATGGTATTGAGTGGATTTGAGTGATGGGATGAAAGTTGTCTAAGAAGGGTATAGCATGGTCAAGGTAAATTAAGAACAATGTTAAGGTGTTAAAAGGATAGCAAGAAATGTATAGGTAGGTACAAGTTTAGGAGTGATGAGTAGTAAGCGTGAAGGAGAGAAAATTATGCATGGAGATGCAATGTGACTTTGGGAACTTTGAGAAGTTTGAGTAAAGGAAATGGGTATGCATAATGATGCTTGAGGAGTAGTTAAGATGGTTGTGAAGAAACACTTTGGTCAGTTGAGGTCTTAGGCAAAATCTACATGTTGGAAGTGTAAGAAACTAAGCATAAGTGTTAGGAGTTTTTGTAAGAAATTGAGTGAAAGATCAAGGAATTGAGTATGAGTTTGATGGATGAATTAGGAGGATTTTGAGGTGTTTAAATGGTGTTAGAACATGTGGGGAAACATGTGGAATGATCAGGAAAATATTGAGGTGAATTTGGAGCTCAAAATGAGTAGAAAAGCACTTTGAAAAATGGGTTCTGTCTCGGACCGCCCCTAGGGACCGCCCCTGTGGGGGGGGGGGGGGTCCAGTTGAATTTTCCTGGGCGATTTGTTTCTATTGTGGACCGCCCCTGGGGACCTCCCCAGGGTAGGGGCGGTCCAGTTTAATTTTTTTTTTCAAATTTTAAGGATGATAAGAGGTATTAATAGTAAGCCATTAAGAGGGTAATGATGGTTAGAAAGATGAACATATAAAGACTTAAGAGATTAAGTTAAGTGAATGAATTAAGTGTTTAAGGTTAAGTTTATAAGAACTTTGTGATTAAGGTTAGGGAACATTGGTGGTTAAATAAGTTAGGTTGATTGGAAAAGTAATTAACAACCTAAAACTGAATGAATGTTTTAGGACTTGAGTATTTGGACTCCGGAGGAGAGTAAGCAACCAAACAACCGACGGTGTACGGTATGGTTTTCTTGTAGCCTGCTTGCTAACGAGGTGTCCCTCAGCTTGTGTGCTATTTGTTTACGTGTGCCGACTAAACAAGATAAAGCATGTAACTGGAATATTATGTTTGTTGTGTGATTGTGATGCACTAACACAACTTACCTTGAGAACTTACTAACAATGTTTAGTAAAGAATTGTGTGAGAATAAGGAACACTCCCAAATATTGTTTTCTTAGTAACCCAAAGAGGTTAACTAACAAACATTGACTTTGAGACTTCTACTAATTAGAACTTGGGGGGAGTGAGGAATCTGGAATGGTACCGGCACATGTGCATTGGGGGTGGTCGGTATCCTTATCAGATCCCGACTTCCAAATATGACTTATCTTCGGACTCGTCGCCTAGAGTCGACATATAGACTCGATCACCTCGATTTCTGTTCGAGGTGGGAGGCATTACTGAGATGGTGTGGTGGTATCTACCTAAATCCCAACTAATTCTAACAAATATTGTTTATGTAAACCAGTGGAGATGATAACTCATTGGGTAGGGTTACTTTTGACCCAACAAGATAAACAATGAATTAAGGAGCAACCATTCTAATTAAAGAACAGTTGTCTTGTTTGAGATAAGATTTGAGATAAGATATGAGATAAGACTTGGACTGAGGATAAGAAAATCATAATCTAAGGAGTTAAAAGATTAACTCACTTATTAAGGGAACGCTTTTAAGGAGTTCATTATGTGTGAACTATGTTTGTTCATATGTGCCTTGTTGTTTATTGCACTTCTACTTATGTCGTGTATCTAATCAACTTCATGCTATCGACAATTAGTCGTCGTAGTCCCGTTAGCTTGGGGGCTATAAGAGAATCGTACCAGCAAAGGTGCTGACCCCCTCGGGGGCAACTGTTTAAATTTTGTAGGTGAATGACAGAAGATGACCGTCCAGAGAGTAGGATCGGGTAGAATTACTTCAGGTTGTTTTCCTTCAGTTATACCAGTTGTGCATGTACACTCGTTTAGTAAATGGTATGAGAAGTTAGTAAGATGTAATAGGGTATGAAATATTTGTACTGAGGATATGTATTGGTTAAGGTTATGTATGCATTGATGTTCGGTATACTCGGGTTCATCAGACCGTAGCTAGATCTTGGAGTATTTAGTATGCCTAGTTAGTCGTGTGGGTGACTAACGACAATAACACCAACTATTGTAAGAATTTCACTGTAATGTTGATATATGTAAATGGAGCTTTACGAGTTATTGTCAGTTTATGAGTTGGGGTGTTACAAAAAGTTGTATCAGAGCGTAGTTACGCTCTGATAGAATTACCGAACTTAGGGGGATACCGAGTTAGAGTTTGAGATATGGGTTAAGGGTTGAGAGATAGAGCGAGAGGTGCGTTAGTCAGGGCTTCCCGATGTTTTCCGGATACCTACAATACCTAACCCGCCCTCCACTTCCCTAGCTTTAAGATATGGGGAACAAACGCCAGAGAGAAGAAAGCCTTCTCTTACTCGAGGAAACCCGATCTGGCAGTTAGTTAACATTAAACAATACGAGAAACACATCGTTATACTACAGTTTACGAAAACTTGGAGGTTTTAATTGGAGCGCAACGTTAAAACAGGCGCTGCCAACGGAATTCTACCAATAAGAGAACGGTAATTACCGGCAACATGGGTCGACATGCTACGCAGTTGAGATACCCAGCCATACCAATGTTAAGAAAAGCACTAGAGTGCAATGGTGAGGAAAAGAGAAGTGACAGGGATACCGGACAGTAGTCTGGAGGAGCATAACAGCGGACAATACCGCGCATGAGAATAAAGACTACCGGAAAGTCCATTATGAAAACAGGGAACTCCAAACCCCATACAACTTGGAAACTTACGGGGACTTGATGAACAATGCGCAAGCAATGATAAAAACTCATACAAACTGTATACCAGAATAGGACTACGATGTAGTGCCTAGAGGAGAATCAGTACTTAGTAACTCCGACAAAATGTGTGGAAATGGGAGCGAGGATTAAGGCATAAGTAAATGACAAGGGGTTCCCTCAAAAAGAGGAACGCCCTGATAAGTGACTGTACTGTCAAAACTACCAGGAAACTGCTAGAAGGTCAGTTATCCAAAACGAAAGAACATCGAAGGAGTCCCAGGGACTACCAACTACATGGAGCTTAAGAGAAAGTACCACTACCGATGTGCACAGTACCGGTAGCCCATCTTGCATGGCGCACTTGCCATAGCAAGTGCTACCACGATAAAGCTATACGGGAATCCATTATGGCAAGATAACGGAACGTTACAGTTATTATACATATATTTATACCGGATTGCAAATCCTTAAGGACTAGAGAATGAGACCTTGGGAAGGCCTGACGACCTGATCATGACGAGCTGAGTCGACACACCAGTCAGCAGGGAGCAATGGTACAACCTACTACAACAACAATCGACAGTACGGTAAGAACACCAATCCCGAACCTTGAAGGGAAAAACCTAAGAGGTCGCTTAGTAATCTGAGCAAAACACTACATAAGTAATAACATACGAGGAACGTATTACCAGATACAATGAAGATGGATGACATAACAATTTTCAACAGGAACGGGATAGAACTCCCGGGATAACCACTTAGAATACCAAAAACAACATTCTTCATTGAAGATGTTGGTAAACCCCGGAAACAGGGACAAAGGAAATGAACTTAAGTTATGACCTGCCAAGGATCGAAGGTGAACAATCACAGTAGAGGGAAGCTCAAAGGACTACACCACAAGATAAACAATGAATTAAGGAGCAACCATTCTAATTAAAGAACGGTTGTCTTGTTTGAGATAAGACTTGGACTGATGTAACACCCCAACCACCACCATACACTTAACATCAAACTGCAGCGGAAATCTCAACACATCACATTACTCAATTCAATGGTGTTACACGCCGTTAACCACCCACGTGGCTAACAAGGCTAATACATGTACTTTGTATCGGTCTGATGGACTAGACTCCCGAGCAACTACACGTAACATTGCTTCCCTTAACAACAACCCATATACTTATTACATTCCAACCGTACCAAGTATTTACAAACTAATGCCGATAACAATTTCGGTCTTACTACGCCTACAATGCTTACGCCATTTAAATGGCTACCCATGTATAAACATCTACCCCGTCCTACTCTCGAACGGCTTCCAGCTCCTTGTACCTGAAATAGAAAAGGAGAGAAAGGGTGGCCCCCAAGGGGCTCAGCACCTTTGCTGGTATGGTAATCCCGCAGCCCACATGCTACCGGGCCACGCACAACTAATTGTCGTCTTAGCATGCGGTTGATTATATTTAAATCATGCATACAAGACAATAAACATAAACACATAACATTTCGCTCCATGGGCTCACCTATAACCAACACATCCACACTTAACAAATCATCCAATGATTCCTTTAACCCTAGAGTGGCTCTCCTCTAAAACGGAGCCTTCCTTATGAACGACACGTACCCACTAATCGGGTTATCCTTAAACGCCTCTTGTCATAACTGGGATTCATTTCCCTGATCCCCACACTCCATATCCTACAACACATCTCATTCCTCACATAACAAACATACCAAACCTTTCTTGTTTCGGCGCACACCTGATAACATCGTATTCATTTTAGGCACCTAACGTATACATATCATAGCATAGGAAGGGAAATTGCCTAGCACAATATCAACACAAACACCATAAGATCGGTTCACACAAGGAACCTTCCACCATAGTTAGTATATATAGTGAGCCTAGAGATTATTGTCAATCTCATGCTAAGCTCGTTACCAACCTCGTTACCGTCCAGTTATATCGAACGGTTAACTTAAACCCAAGGTGTGTCGGATATAGTAATCCCAAGCACACCGAAATAACATTCGTATGCCCCTGTGGCCCGACGTGAGTCAGTAACTAGCTTTGGATAAGCTAAGGGAAGGTAGAAACCAAATTGGAATACCACCTATACATACACCAAGAGCCGAACCGGATATGATATCGACTCCCGTCCATCACACGCGTGGCCGGAACAACCGGACTCCTCACCCCCCCATTAGTACATATACACTTATAAATAAGTAGTTAGAGATCCATTATGGAGCCTACCACATCCACACACCATACGGTATCATAACCGAGTTAAGCACACAAGGGAGGTTCACACACTTGCATACAACAACAATGTCCAACTAACTCACACATAGCCGTGGTTAGCACGTTCCCAAGGTTTGGGCCGTCAACTCCGAATACCGATCACTCATGTGTTCCTAGATTTGGTTAGCTAAGGTTTAACACCTATTTGAGGTTAAATGGTATCGGAGGCCAAATTCGCCACATAAATGAATTACTATAAACTCATTACATGTTTTAATCTTACAAGGTGGCAAACACTCAGTAAAACATATTGGCATACAAGCCGGTGTAATCCGGTAGGACACAGGTTGCAAGAAAACCATACCTGTCACCAGAGTCCACTTTACCACGTCCACTTATGTTCCTCGAGCAATTCTCGAACAACTGATAACATCACATGTGTTTTTATTAACATCGGGGTTTGCTTGATTATTTAATGTCTAATGCTTAACTTTCCCCGTTAACTTAGTTACATAACTTTACATTTTAACTTGTTTTACTTTCACATTTTGATACAACTTTTCACCCACTTAATTGCCATTTAAAACTCACCTAACATGTCCTTAACAACCTTATAACATCATTACCTATCAATCCCCATCATTACATATCATTTCATAACCTTAAACCATATTTTTGGTCCGACCGGACTTGCCGACCGGACTTACCCAAGTCCGGTCCATTCCAGAACTAATTCCCACAGGGTAAACTGGGCCCGACCGAACTTGCAAGTCCGGTCGCAAGTCCGGTCTGCCCCAGATCTTTGTTTTCCTTTTTACATTCAACTCCAAACTTCACCCCATATATCCTAGTATACCCTAACCTCATTTGGGCACTTCAAACACACCTTAAGATATCCTTAAACACTCACAAAACTCTTTTTCTAATTCCTTAAACCTTTACTTATATCTTCACAAAATTTCTAACACTTACAATGTTTTCTCCTAGTTTTTCAAGTGGTGTTTCATCCTTAATAACCTTTATACCAAAGTGTTTCCTCACCATCATAACATCATCTCCCAAGCATCTTCTCTTACTAACCAAATCTTCTCTTTCACAACTCCTTAAAGTTCCTTTCTCAAAACCTTATCTATACATTATTCCCACCTTGCACATCACATAACCTAAACCTTAAACAAACTTCTTCAAGACTTTAATACATTCTCAAAACACACATTGAATTCCTAGAACTTCCAAGATAACACCTAAATCCTTGCATCACTCTAAATCACCTTAATACTTGTTTCTTCTCAAGTAAACATTTATTCACCTTTAACACTTCCTAGTTCATCAAAACCATTTAAAACACTTAGATCTTCTTACACATTTTCCCAAATTTGGCCATAGCTTCTCTTATATATACTCACATCCAACCACTTAGGTTTTTACCTTATTTCATTCAAGAACACCTAAAATCCATCAAACACATTTTTATACACAAGACTTCACACATTTAGCACTACATCACAATAGTGCATAACTTAAATTGCTTGGCACTTAGGCCCTTAAACAACATGGCTCTTAGGCCCTTAAACTGCATAAACCTTAAACACTGAATCTCCACAATATATAAGCCTTTGACCTGCAATTACACACACCAAGACATATGTTCCTTTACTAGTCTCCTTGAGAAACACCTTACTAAGTCATTCACCATTTGCTCTTTAGGTAGTTTTAGCAAGCATTATAAGCTCATTTCTCCTAAGGCATTAAACCACATTGAGATAGCACATTTACCTCTTTTCCACTCAAACTTCTTTCTTGCTTCCTCTTAAAACCGGTAAGGCATTTCACTCCTTGTCAACTACTTAACAATATACAAGCATCATAATGAGTTTTCAAGCTTTAAGCTCCATCTCATTGTAAACCCTAATTACATATATTGTTTTAACACATCAAGGTAATTGTTTTACCTTTGAATGGAAAGAGAGCTTGAATGAGTATCAAGAGAGGACTCCTCCTAGCCCTTGGAAGATTTAAATGAAGCTAAAACAAGACAAGAGAAGACACCATTACAAGGTGCATTTTCGGTCAACACCAAAAATGAAGGAATGGAGTTTTCTTTGGTTTTTCCTTACCTTGAAGCAAAGGTGATCAACAAGGCATAAAAATATTAGCTCAAGCTCCTTCCATGGAAGTTCTCCTTGGCACCGAAATGGTGGTTTTGATGATTTGAAAAGACAATGTTGTAGAGCTTGCTCCAACTAAGAGAACGGTAGTCTCGGAATTAAATTCGGAGCATGGAGTCATAAGTTACAAGTGAAGAAGGGTGAAGAATGATATGGTTCTGTTGGAAACCGATGGAGAGAGGAGGAAGAAGATGGCCATCGTGGGAAATGAAAGGAAAGAAGAGAATGAAGAGATAAGTTTGCTTTTGTTAAGATATTTATGCTTATAAAGCAAATAGTACATTAATTAGTCATTCTTTCTTTTCTTAGTAAACTAACAAGGGTGGTGAGTCACCACACCTTAAAAACCGGCCCCCAATAGTACCTAGGGGTATTTTAGACTTTATTAATCAATTGTCTCACTTATAGTAACATATGTTACAACTAGCTTATAAAAATCACTATTCACTAAAAACAAGGCACATAGAAGTGAAATTTTTGATTTCCCATTGATATAGCCACCCAAATGTGATACTATATAGTACACATGTTAATTAAAGAGTAATGATGGACATTTAGCCATTCAAAACTCATTTACAAGACAATTTTTCAAAAACGTGCTTTAAGACTCCTTAAAGCACATTTTGCGTTTTAACTTGTTTTCAAGCTTGGTTTTCTTTAGTAATTGATTTAATATGTTCATTAACATATAAATAAGGCATAGGTATGACCATTAGGTCTTATACACATTTATCCCAAGCTTTGAGCACATTTTAGCCCATATTGACCTTAAGGTATTTATTTGTGTTTTGTTTGGTTTCATTGTCTACCAAAGTTTCCTAAGGACTTAATTAGCCTTATAAAGTCATAATTAAACATTATCAAATCTTGGTAGGCTCCTTGGGTCCTAGCCAAGTTCACTCCAAGCTTAGAGCATGTTTTTGCTCAAACCGTGTCTTAGTGTTTTATTGTGTTTTACCATGGTTTAAATGGTTCGTTTATGTTTCTAAGGCACTTTTTAGCCTTTAAATACCATAGTTTAACATTTACACAACATACCAAGGTTTGGGGTATTTCAACTGAGAAAAAGAAAATCATAACCTAAGGAGTTAAAAGATTAACTCACTTATTAAGGGAATGCTTTTAAGTCACTCATTGTGTGTGAACTATGTTTGTTCATATGTGGCTTGTTGTTTATTGCACTTCTACTTATGTCGTATATCTAATCAACTTCATGCTATCGATAATTAGTCATCGTAGCCCAGTTAGCTTGGGGGCTATAAGAGAATCGTACAAGCAAAGGTGCTGACTCCCTTGGGGGCAACTATTTAAATTTTGCAGGTGAATGACAGAAGACGACCGTCCTGAGAGTAGGATCGGGTAGAGTTACTTCGGGTTGTTTTCCTTCAGTTATACCAGTTGTGCATGTACACTCGTTTAGTAAATGGTATGAGATGTTAGTAAGATGTAATAGGGTATGAAATATTTGTACTGAGGATATGTATTGGTTAAGGTTAAGTATGCATTGATGTTCGGTATATTCGGGTCCATCAGACCGTAGCTAGATCTTGGAGTATTTAGTATGCCTAGTTAGTCACGTGGGTGACGAACGACGGTAACACCAACTGTTGTAAGAATTCCGATGTAATGTTGATTTATGTAAATGGAGCTTTACGAGTTATTGTCAGTTTATGAGTTGGGGTGTTACAACCTCTAAGGCCATAGTACCAAACCTCAGGATCAAACAGATGCAAAACAGAAAGCAAGCAAAGTGACAATCAAAAGAATAGTTCTGCTCCCGGTTGTAGGTTTTCGCAATCGGTGAAAAAGAATGATTTTAAAAGCATGGAGAAGTTAGATTTCAAAATCTGAATATAGATTAACTTGGGATCTTCCACCATTCCTTTCCTCTAACCTTTGGATGACAAGGGGTGTGAAGTAACGCCTTATTCCGTGATACCTTTCAACACCACATACTCATGATCAAAAACAAAAATTAAACTACAATGAACTTTTCTTTCGCATGCAAAAACATTCTTCTTCAAGAAATATATACAAAACAAACGAATTATTGTGAATTGCAGAGTTGTTCCGTAACCCAGATTTTCCTCTCCAACCATGTAACGGTGTTGGACCAACTATCCCAGATCCCGAGACCTTAGGTAGATAGGTGTTAAGGCACCCTTAGAACTTAATAATCGATAGACGAGGCCTGCTTTTGTTAGGAAAAATTTCTGATCAGCGGAGTACCTTGCCTTATCCTTTCATTCCAAACTTTCACATAATTTCCAAAATCCCAAGTTAAACTAATTCAGTTTCCACAATCAACTAATCCATCAAATTTTAGTGAAAACAGATTAATTTGAATATATATATATACAAACAACCTAAAGCAGAAAGATTCTTGAGGTGGTCACCATTCTCGATTTCAAAATTTGTGCAAAAATTTTCACCCAAGAATTTAATATTTATAAGCACTCAGAGAAGCGATTCCCTCATAGCAAGAAGACAATAAAAAACAAGTGTGGCATTTAAGTGCAACTTGCATATTCAAAAAGATCTTCTACTCCTCCTCACACTTAAGAGGAGCAATGTCCTCATTGTTCAAAAATAAAATCAAGAGAAGAGCTTTCAAAATATGCCAGACTCATGAAGAATTTCATTCAGGATCATAAGGACTGATATACAAATAAACTCTAAGCATAATAGTCATGATAGGCTGAACATAAACAATAAAAATAAGGAGAAACTGAAACTCCCCTGATATTGTAGATTGAGGAAGGTTCCCTTCCTCACACTTAAGCTCGAACAAGGGGGTAGCGTTCTTCACACTTGCGTTCAAGCAAGTGTCTAGCCTTGGGGGTACATCAAACACCATAATAATAAAAAATTCTCCTGCACACACTCACAACTACCACAAAACGCTGAAAAGCGTTGTATTAAAAGCTCAAACACCATTGTCACTTCTAAATAAAAGAAAAACAAAAATAAACAAGAAAAAAAATTAACCACTGTGTTGCCTCCCAGTAAGCTGCCCATCTTTATAGTCTTTGGCTAGACTCCCGCTTCGTTATCCTGGATCAAAAATAAAAGTGACAACAACTTTGCCAGGAAAACGAAGTAGACAGTAATTAAAAGCAAACCACCTGGATCAAAACAAAACGTTACGTTGGCAAATAAAATAGGAAAATGAATACTCCACAAAACCTGATGTTTGAGGAGATACTGCCGGTAACGTTGCTCAGTCAGAAGACCAGGTGTGAATGGCTCTTCTTCCTCAAATTGGAGGATGTCCTTCTGTTGTTGAGGCTTCTGGAGGCAAAGTGGGAGTTGTTGATGACTTGGTGGTAGCGGTGTTCCCTCCTCATATTCGAGGATACAAATATTCTCTTCTAGTTGTAGAGACTTAACATTATAATCCTGCTGGTAGACAACTTCAGATGGAGATTCAACTTCTTCAATGTCTCTGGAGTCAACCACATCAGGTACCTCCACTGGTTCATAGATAGGTGCAGGCAGAATATCTTTACATACTGGTTGCTCTATTTGAGTTGAGATTGAAGGAGGAGGGGAATATAAATTCCCAAATAATCGCTCCAACTCTTCATCAGATTCCTCTTCAGCTTTAGAAATTATAGGCTTGGAATGGTCTTCACCATCAAAGTTTCCACTTGAGATTGGTCCACTAGGTCCGAAAACTTTGGCTATGGGAGAATTCCAATTGTTGTTGTGCTAACTGCTGCGAGATCTGATTAAGTTGCCATTCCCAACTCTGGTTTATAGCTTCTTGCTCAGCAAATTTGGCATCTAAACTGGCAAACCTAGCATTAGTGATTTTCTTTTGCTCCAGGATGTCTGCAAGCATGCTCTCTATCTTGCTTGTATCCTCCTGAGAAGATTGAAATAACTCTTGTTGCTGATTGTAGAACGACTGTCTGTATTGACTAGGAATCTGACTACCCAGTTGAATTTCATTATAACTCCACTGCGGTCTAGTCTGCTCACCTTCCCACCGGTAAGGTTGTCGATAAGACGATTGTTGCAGTTGGTAATAATCCTGTCACCGATTCTGGTTGTAACTTTGAGCACCCGACTGATTATACCTATTCAAATTTTGCTCAATGTTTATTATCGTAACCGTCGTTTCCAACTGTGTCAACACTCTTCTCTACTCGTCCATGTTATCCTCCATCTTTGCCTACAAAAGACAAGAATAAAAAGTAAAATAGAACTAAAAATAGAAAAGAAACACGAAAACAAAATTAACTAACTAGAATAACAAAGAAGACTAAAATATAAATAAAAGAGAATTACCTAAATAAAATAAAGCAACAAAACAAAAAACAAAACTAAAAAAGAGAAATAAATTCTAATTAAATTAAACTGAAAATAAAATTTACAACAACTAAAATTAAACAAATGAAAATTAAAGTAAAAAGAAAAAATCAAATTCTCAACAATGAATTAAGCAAATCAAATTCTAACGGAAACGTACTAGCTAGATCAAATTCTAACAAAAAATAAAAATAAAAATAAAACGTGAATAAAATTAAAAATCAGTAAATTTAAAAACTAGAAAGTAAACAAAATTATCCTAGTTAAACTATTGACAAAAACAGCAAAAAGGAATAATGAAAAGAAAAACAAACGTAAGTGGAAAAAAAAACGAAAAACCTGTATAATTGAATACGAAAGCAAAATAATAATAAAAAAAAGAACGAAATGGGAAATCGAAAGAAAAATAAAAAAAGCAATAAGAAACGAAACAAAATTCTAACCTAGAAGTAAACTATCCTAAAAAAAAGTAGACTACTGTAGCCTAATTAAGCAAAAATCAAAAGTAAAAAGAAAAGTAGCCAAATGAATAAAAAAATGCAATCAACGTAAGCTACGTGTATCTCCTAAAACCTAAACTACTATATCAAGAATAAAACAGAACAGATGTAGTGCAACTGAACTCAACACGTCGTAAACTTATCAAACGTAACAGAATTGAAATAAAAGTAAAAGAAGATAAAACTCAAATAAAAATTCCAATCAGATAAATAAAAATGTCAATTAACCATGTAAGAGGTCCCGGGCAATAGTGTCAAAAACTTGTTAGTAGAAATATGTAATTATCTCTACCTAGGCAGTGTATCGTTTTGCGGGTATGGTGATTAGGTGGGTTGTCGAACTCAGGGGCGGAGCCAGAAATATAAGTTGAGGGGGTCAAAGACAGAATTATAAAAAATTAGGGGTGTTTTTACTAAATGGTTCTAATTTTTTTTTTACACTACAAATTTATGTAATTTAACAAAGTTAGGGGGTGTTTTGCTCCCTCCAGACAATGCCTGCCTCCGCCACTGGTCGAACTCAGGGACCTCTTTCAATTAACAGACAAATTAAATTAACCTAATTGAGAAAACTAACCTAAACTAAAAAAATGGGAAATTGTCACTTTTTAAAGGAAATTTACTAGTCTAAGCAAATTTAAATAACCAAAGAAATTAAGAGAACCAATAAACCGAATAAAACAAACTCAAACAAATAACGATTTGAAAATCTAATAATTAAAAGGCCATCCTCGAGTTGTTCTGCTCACCTAATTTTCCAGATTTTTTTATTAAAATCTTCCCCTAACTTTCTACAATTAACTCAAAAACTTTAAATAATTCGTCAACGTCTAGGTCTAACGAATCCTAATTAGTTGCTAGAACTAGCAGCAGACTAATGCTCTAATCCAGACACAACTGATCGCATAAAGAACAGTTTCTGTTGGAGTCCGATTAAGGCGGGATCACGCTTCTAGTCGTTAATCAGGTTTGACTTCCTAAGTCTAGTTAACTATCTCAGCTCTCGCATATTGATTAGAAAACTACAAGAATTATTCTAATTATTGGCCAGATAATTAAAACACTTTAAGAACAGGAGTCGAACTAATTGCATAAACAAAGTTGCATGGAAAAATTATATAACAAAGTCATCTAGAATTAGGCTCGCTTCCCAACTAGGGAAGCTAAAAATAAACTACTCACTCATAATTCTAGAAACAAAAACAGTAATTAAAATAAACATTAAACAAGTTGTAACAAAACTAATAAAGAAATGAATGTGTTCAGTTTAGTAAAACCCTCGTTACTCTCTGATCTCGGTGTACTGATGCCCGACGCTTTCCATGCACCGAACTGCTGCTCGCCGTGCTTGTCTGACTCGGTTGGTGGTGGTGGACGTATGTGAGTGATGGCAATGGTGCTGATATGGAGCGATGGGTGATGGATGGATGAGCAGGTGCGAATCAACCTGACTGGGTGAGTGCTTACTTGCGAACAGATGAGTATGGATGGGGTTGAACGATGGGTAGATGGTGTGATGCGGATTTGTACGTGGTGATGAATTGATTTTTGAAGTCGTCGAGATTGGAGGTGTGCAGATGAATCTGATGTATGGTGGTGAAAAGACTGACAAAGGCATAGCCCCTGTTGTGGGCGTGTAGCAGCCCGGCGTACTCCCCTCCATCAGCGAGACCTAAATCTCGTTTTATAGCAGCCAAAATCTTTATCGGTTCCAGCCCTCTGTGACGTGGTATAATGATTAAACAATCATTTATTAAATAGTGACGCCCATGACAATTTGGTGCGATCCATTGATTCACAAACCGTGAGCGGATTAGTCCAACAATACTAAACAATAGTCTCCTTGTATTAGTTAAAATATTTCGCCAATGATGTGTATGTGAATAGAGTGTAACCATCCAAAACTGAATTGATCGATCATTATGATTAATGATGGGCTGATTATTATATAATAATCCATTAGTGCTCTCCCCTGTGATAAACAGCAACATACGTGAGTGATGAGATTGATGAAATAAAATAATGAATCGTGAGTGCATGGGATATTTGTATGAGTCATTTATTGCGGTCTATATACCGTTTGTTGTGTTATAGTTCTTATGAGATGATCTTTACATTTTTAAGATCTTTTTCTAAATTTGACATATAACATGTATTAGTTCATATAAAAAAAAATTTAAAGAAAAGCATATGATAAGTGAGAAATACGACATGAATTGTTATGAAAATAGGAAGAATTAAAACCCTAAAAATAGATGTATTTCACACTTATCGGGGGCAAGAGAGGTTGAGTGAATTTCGTGTGTGTAAATTCTCAATCGAAATGTGTTTTCCAGTTTAATAGTTGCTGTAGACACCAAAAATTCTCACCCGTTTATATTAAAGCCTAAATACAAGAATAAACATGCTTCTAGAAACAGGGTGGTCGTCCCCGTTTTCAACTAAAGGAATTTCTTTTTCTCCGACATCTAAAATCTCACATTCCTATGGAAAAGGAGCACGAGCCTTTTTTTATATATTATTTTATTTTATTTATTTTATTTCATTTTTATTTATTTTATTGTAATCTGTTTTTTTCAAATGACTTCATTTTGTATACTTATTTTGTAGCTTTTGCTCTAAAATATTTTACTTTTTTGTAATTTCCTTGTATTATTTTATGCACTCGTTTGATTCATACCTCTTGTTTCCCATCATTATTATTTATTATTTCTTGCCTATTTCTCATTATTTTTATCATCATCATTTCCATCATTTTATATCCCCTTTTACTACTATTATTTTGTTTATTTTATTTTATTTTATGCATTTGCATCAGCATCTAGAACCTTATTTCCATGCAATAAAGTAATCCTCTTTTTCATTGTATATACTTTCTTTTAGACTCGTAGCCTTTTAAAGGAATTACCCGGTCGAGATTAAAGATCTTGTATTACCTGTCTTACGAGCATATCGATTCCTAGCCTAGCGCAGCCGGTTAGCATGCTCTTTGAGTGACTAGGTGGTCTCGGGTTCGACTCTAAACAGAGGCATTTCTTTTATTTTCGTTTAGCTAGCGATGGGGCTTTTGTGTTACTATCCACGGTTAAGAATTGAAATTTGCTACAGCTTAACCGGTTAAGTGCGTAGGAGGGGTGTGGGGAATACCGAGTTTGAATCTCAGTAGTAGCAGAACTTGTTTTTATCTATGTGTATGGGCAGAACTTTCTTTATTTTGCTGTTGTTTGTGTCGGTCTACTTTGAAGATTGCGAACTTCATTAATAACCCCATACTCCTTGTTCTATCGTTATTCCCCAAGACACACCCCACACCTGGGAATCTCAAAACGAAAAAAACTAAAAGGAAGGAACATTAGAGTATGGGTTGGTTTTTGGAAAGAGCCAATCTCCCCCCCCCCCAAGTTTGTTCTCGATGGGTCCTCAGTATTCAAAACCGGGAGAAGTTGGAACGATGGGAACACCCCTTGAACATCGATCTCGCCTTTATCCTTCCACCGGGGGAAATCGACGGCAAAATCCTCTTCTACCTCCGAATCGTCACCTCCGCCTACACCCACCACTGACTCCATACCTTCGCCGAGAATCTCCTCCAAACCCACGCCCGAAACTCACCATCACCATCGTCGCTCCGCTGAGAAACACTCACCCCTGTTTGAAGCCGTCGCCATTTTCTTCACCTTCGCTGTGAATTACCACCCTCAAAATCATCTTCGCCGGAGGTTCATCTGATTTCCCCTTTCTCTGATTTCATTTGCTTCAGGTGGCAACAGGGTAAGTTGTTTATATCTCTTTCCTTCTTCCTCCCTTGTCTCAAATAGTCGTTCGCCGGGATCCTGTCTGTTTCCCTCACTGTTTCGATTTTGATTGCTTAAGCACCAATAGGATTCTCTCTACTTCTCCTTACCAAATGAACCGAAAATGGTGATGGCTAGAGAAGCCTCAACTCTATCGGGATATTGGTCCTGAAAGGCGAGTTGCCTATTTCTTTCTTCTCATAATGCTTACTTTCTTCATCCTGCTCTCTCATCATTCTGTTTCGTTTTGATTGCTTATGCTCTCAGAAACTCTGAATTCTCGTTGTGCCCATCAATCACAAACGAGTATCAAGACCACTGAAATGCCATTGTTGTTTTCTATCTGGTATTCGTTATCGATGCTACGTCTTGTTTCCAAGCTTATTTCAATGTAAATCTTGTTATTTCTGTCGATATGTCGCTCCAAATTTCATCTGACAACTCAACGAGTTCTTGGTCTCGCGGATTTTCTTTTGGGCTCGAAAGGGATTTCGCGCTATGTTGAGACATGAACCTCAGTTTACAACTTCGATTTCACATTCCGTACAAATCTGTACACTGTATTCGTTTAAAATCTGCCTGATAAGTAGCCACTCGAGTGTCTTGTCTGTATAAGGAGCGACATGAACTCCGACCCTCGGTTAATCTGTATATTATGTGTTCTTCTGCGGGAAGTACCCAATCTGTTAAGTAAGTGAATCTGTCTGTACAACTCCATTTCAGTTTGACACCGTTACTGGCGTAAGTTATCAGGTCTGTGGAAAGAAAATCACCAAACTAGCTTAATATCTCCCTTTTTCATATCTGTCCCATGTTACTTCTGTATAATCATTTTGCAGTCTAACTCGGCTTTGTTTATGCTCTCTCCCTTTTGTCCCGATTCACTCTTGGTTGTTTTGCAGAGAACTTGCTCCACCCTGCCTTCTGGTATTTCTTTCTCACCAAAATAACTCTAGAATAATTGTTGTGGATTGTGACTGTATGAAGGACGAGTGTGTGTGAGTTTCCTGATCAATTACCGTACTATTTTACTGCCTAATGGCATCTGATTTTGTCCATGTCAATCAGGTGCAAATGCATGTGTGTCGGTTTCTCTGCTGTGCAAAAGAAGACATGAACATTATGTTGTCTGATTAATCAATCTGTAGTGTTGTGTTCTGTGAACGAGATGGAGCAGTTTCTGATTTAGTCTTCTGGTATATATGTTAGGTTCTTCTTTTCATCCTGTCTAGTTTAAATATCAGATTAGAGAAGCAACAGTGTAAAAATTAGTAAAGTAGATTGGAATAATGCAGTCTAGTTCTCGGTAAAAACCAGTTTCTGTAAATATGGTCCGTTTCTGAACATGTTTTTAATTTGGTATATGCTTTTCAATTCATATGCATCTGTCTGGACAAAAGTTTGGTTTGGTCAAGTCCTCTTGTTGTTCTAGAATCAGTTTAGCAGTCTGTTTAACAGTTTGAATTGGAGCATTTGTTCTACCCGGAATAACTAAATAGCGAATCATTTACATCATTGGAAACTTGTTGGTGTAAACCCAATCTGTTGCTCTTTTGATTAGATTCAAACGCATAAGAAATGCAGTCATTCCTTGTCATTTTGTTTGGGCCTGTTATAAACCTGATAAAAATGCTCATACATGAGTTCATTCTGCCAGTGTGTCTTGATGCATGATGTTGGTTGCTGATACAATATCGATTTATTTTTAACTACACTATATGTTCTTGAATGGGTGAAATCATGTGAAAATGCCTAGTCTCCAATTCTTAGATTTAACCAGCTATAAGCTTAGGGGCCTAAAAGGGAATAACGTGTTTGACAATTTTGGTGTAACCCTGGGTTTCTGTTCTGTTCTGTTCCGAGTGGTTAGCACCTAACTAGGACTAATCACATACTTTTTAGAAGTTTGTCATTTTCCTTGGAAATCTGTTAACTCTCGACTTAGGTTTAAACAAAAAAAAGGGGTGAATGAATAAAGTGGAAGGAATAAAAGGTTCAGTGCAGTTCTCTCCAACTTCTAATGCGTGGTAGCTTCAGTTAGTTTCTTTTGTTTTTCCCTTCTGATGGCTCTATTCAGAATTTTGATCAGTAACTTTAGACTAGCCCCTTGACTTCTTCTTTTGAATTTGAACCCTTGTTTGATCTTTGAAGATAATGAAACAAACCGGATTGGTGATCTTAGTTTAGGTCTGGATGAGTTGATAACTATAGGCTCTAACTTCTCTGCCTAGATTAGAATCTCACATGTTCTTCAATAGCTATGAAATAGACTTGTGTTAAAAAAGTTCAGTTTGCCTTTGTTCTCAGTTTTGATCTGTTATACATTATGTTGGTTGCTCTGGGTTTATCTCTGTACGTATACATGCTTTATATTCAGCCTTGTTGCAACTTTCAATTCACTTCCTTGTATCTATTATTAAGCCCTAGTTATTATTCTTTTAGGGTCCAACCTTAGGATAGAGGGCGAACCTTTGCCCATGGTGAGCCATGGTCCCACATAGCAAAGGGTGATCCCTAAACCCAAACCACATCTTATTATAATAACATGTATTAATAAAAACACTTTCTCAAAATTTATCTCAAATTCATCATTTCTTCCCAAATTTTCCAAAGCCCATCAGACCCAAAAGATTAAAAGCTCAAAACAACTCAAACAAGACCCATTTCCAACCCAATTTCAAACAAGGCCCAATTTTCCTAATCCTAAATAGGGCCCATAGGTCAATTCGGCCCAAAACCAAATCAAAGACCCACTTGGCCTATTTAACCCACTTTAGTCCACTAAAAAAAGGCCACTTCAACCCAATTTGGCCCACAGCCCAAGTCCAAAGCCCAAAACCCATGGCCCATAGCCCATAGCCCAACTCCAAAGCCCAAGACCCAGGTCCAAGCCTAAGACCCAAGTCCGGAGCCCACGACCCAAACCCAAAAGCCCATGGTCCAAGCCTAAAACCCATGGCCCACAGTCCAAGCCCAAAACCCCCGGCCCACAGCCCAAGTCCAAAGCCCAAAACCCACTGCCCACAGCCCAAGTCCAAAGCCCAAGACCCAAGTTCAAGCCCAAGACCCAAGTCCGGAGCCCACGGCCCAAACCCAAAAGCCCACGACCCAAATCCAAAATCTACGGCCCAATGCCCAGCTTGACCCAAATTCGGCCCAAGCCCGACCCAAATTTGGCCCAAGCCTGCCAACCCGGCCCAAGTCCACAAAAGCCAAACCAAGTCCACAAATGTCAAACCTTGACAAAAAAAGGTTGACCTTGACCTGAATGTTGACCTTTGATCAAACCTTGACCTCAATGTTGACCTTTGACTAAACTTTGACCCGAATTGTGACCTATGACCAAACCTTGACCTGAATGTTTCCCTTTGACCAAACCTTGACCCGAATGTTGACCTTTGACCAAACTTTGACCTGCACATTGACCAATCAAACTTTGACTCAAACATTGACCAATCAAACTTTGACCCAACCTTTGACCAATCCCACTTTGACCCAAACTTTGACCAATTCAACTTGGTCCTAGCTTTGACCTTGACCGAGCATTGACTTTGACCCAAGTTTGACCAATTCAACTTGGGCTAACCCGAACTTTGACCTGGCTTGTCTTCCAATCCCGGCCCAAATTCAATTCAAACCCAATTCAATTCTAACTCAATTCAATTCAAACTCAATTCATTCAGCCCAATTCAATTCAGTCCATTCCATTCAATTCCAATTCAAGTCCATTTCATCCAATCCGCACTCAACTTGTAAATTCATTTCAAACTCCAAAATCCAAAAAAAGAATTTCAAACCATCATTTTATCCAAGTTTCATCAAGATTTTCAGATTTCAAAAGAAACTATTTTGTGGAATTTTAAAGGAAAAACTCTTCTCACATTACAGAAAACTCTTCTCAAAACGCAGAAAGTTCTTCTCACATATACAGAAAGTTTTCTCCTAAAACATTTCACAAAATCTGTGTTTCCTCATCGAGAATTCCGAACAAATTCAAAAGTTTTCCAATTCAGTTTTTAACTCAAAACTAAACCGTTTTCGGGGAGAAAGAAATGTCTAACCCCTGCAAAACATTTCCTCCATGGTTAGAACACAATTGTCTCCCTTCCCAAAATAAAAATCCGAGGCGGGGCACTGGGGTCATAACCTCCCTTGTCCCAGTCTGGATCTCTATAGGCGGGGCATTAGGGTGATAAACCTCCCCTAATTGCAGCCTAGATTTTTACAAGGCGGGGTGCTAGGGAAGTAACAACCTTCCTAGTTGCAGCCGGGATTTTAGAATCGTCTAGCTCCCTTCCGCTCGATTTCAATGTTTTCGATCTTTAACGTTTTAAAACTCGGGAGTTAGAGACGTTATTAGGGTTCGATCGAGAACATCTCATTCATGGTGTTTCTCTCTGAACCTTATTTTTCAACATAAATTCATTGCCCCATCTTTCGAGCCTCAACACTTACCATTAATTAATTGTCATGTTCAAGGGGTACATAGGGTAATCCCTCGGGATTATCCGCCCTTTTACAACAAAAATGATTTTCGGTTTTAAAATTTTAAGAGAGACAATTCTGAACAAATCAATCCAATACTTTCGTTAGAGCTTTAACCCATAAGCACTCCTCAATCCTTTCCTAAGCAAACTCGAAGTCATAATCTCACTAACGTATGACCCTTTATTCTTAAATGCTCTCGAACAACCTTAGTCATCTTAAACTTGAAACATCTTCAAAACCCGAACACTAGTAAACCAAATATCCTCTTTCACACTCCATCAATACTTTTGACTTCCTAAAACACCTCAAAATATTTGACCATTCAAAAATCTAAACTTTACAAACATAAAAACTCCTCAATTACACCAAAGAATCTGAACACCTCTCAACTTCACAAAATGACCAAAATACCCCCAAGCTCTACCAAATGACCAAAAACTCCTTAACTCCAGTAAATGATCCAAACACCCCTTAACTAAAAAAAATGACCAAAATGCCCTTTTGCTCCTCTAAACTTCCAGCATTCTTTTAACCTCGTAAAATTCAAAACAACCTCAAACCTCCCAACATTCAAACCAATTTCACTGACCAATATTTCAAGACCAGCCTATTTCTCCAAACTCTTGGAAATCATCTATCCTTCAGTCTACACTCAATCCTATCCTTTGGCTTTAAATTGAATCTCTCTAATAAGGTTTTGAAAGAAGGCAATCCTGACAATTGGAGACCGAGGTTTCCTCGGGCACCAATCCGAAGTCGTGGTCGTTGCCACTTCTAAGGGGTGTAACCCAGTGCGAACCCACACAGAATCTTTGGTATGACCAATAAGTCCAAATCCATATCACAGAGTCAATTGACGGTTCATAGAACCCTTTTCTTCCCTTCCTAGTTCCTTAGGTTTAACTAGGTGGCGACTCTAGTCATTTCCGCCTTTATGGCATAAGTCCGCGTGAAGCCCATTGAGAGTGGGTGTAGTGCACACTTGCACTCTCCCTTATGCTTTATGGGAAAGACGGACGATTTAGTAGGTATTTGAGGGATGCTAGAATAACGGGTTCTCACCCTCCACAGAATGGCATTTTCTAGGATCTAGGCTTTTTAGTCAAACCATATTTAAATAGCCCCCCTCATACCGAAAAATCACCCTCCACAGAATGGCGACTTTGCTGGGGATAACTTGAGTAAGTTTTTCTCAAACTCAAGGAAGACTGAACTCCATTCAAAATTGTTAGGATTTCCCCAACTTCTTTCAAAACCTTCAAGAGATTCATTCAAAGCCTCCAGGATTATTCTACTCCACACTTAGAGTGTGTATCTGATGAGGACAGTTAGGACTTGATAGATCCTCAACAAACATTATAACAATTGGGTTAATAATTAGCTCACGATTAGAAAGAGACACTTAGGATCGAATGAAGCTAACTTCTCTTTAGGTTAATAATCAACCAATTTGGATCACTTTCAAGATAAAACTCTTAGCAAATAGGATGATGCCAACTTCATTGCTTTTATACTTATGATTGTGATTGTGGGGTGCATGGGTGGGTAGCTTAGGACATGCATTCCTCTGTGTCACCTGATTTATCCACAAGTCACGGGATCCCCAACCGGTCCGCGGTTGATTCCCCATGAGCTGGGTCATTCATACGAATGACTAAAACCCACGGGGCAAGATGGTCATCGACCTACACCCTGTAGGCTCATGACCCAAAAATACCCTCCATTATCGGAGTCTAAGCCAACATATAGTGAACCATGAGCCTTCAGTGTCCAGCTGCCTAATCCGGTGTCTAAAACAGGTTTTATGTGTAGTCACCCCCTTGTATGCTGCCTGTCTGACCACCCTTTCGCCTTACCCTGAAGATTGAATGAGCTCAGTTCTCCATTGTTCCTCTGCACCACGGGTGTCTCTAAAGCCCAATGTCACGCTACACGTCCATAGAGGATCTCATATTTACCGGATACCCATACATGGCACAACATAGTTAGTGGATAATTTGGACTTTAGACACACATGACCGTGCAGATGATGAGAGACCCGTTCCCATGCAGTACTTCCCCGAGTTTCCCGAAAAGTGGGGTGTTGTCGGATCATCACTGGCCGTGGCGTAAGCCCCCTTATGACTTCGGGTGTCTTGACCTTTCTAACTTACTCACTCAATGAGGGGCCTTCTTTATAACGTGCCCCGCAAGGGGCATAGCAGAGAAAAACCCCGAGAGATGACAGTGAAGGGACGATGGTTCACCCGGTGAGACGAAATCATAATTGACCTGGAAAGTGATTATCCCAACATTAACACTTACAGCTCCACATAAAAAACAACCACGATTTAATTTCTGCAAGCAAAACGTTTTCACAAAATACTCTTGTCGAAAGTTGTTCGGAATTCTCCTTTACAAACAAAAGACTTTCTCAAAGGGCTCATCCTTTAATATTTCTTCCCCTGCCAAGGTGTGTTCTCCTTGTTTTTTCTTCAGAAGTCGGTTTTCAAACCTCTTTTCAAAGATAGTAACATTTCCTTGAAAATCGGTTTTTCAAAATTTCTTCCATCTCTAAGAGCAACGGTCATGCTATTAATCGCTAAATTGCCTCCCCTATTCTAACCTTGCACTTCACCCCCCTTTATTTTCTCCTTCGCTACCCTTTTTTGCAGGGATAATCATGTTTAGCAGATTGGTACCTGTACCCGGAGAGGAAAAGAAACGCCGAAGGGTCCAAAGGGAACCAGGGGAAGGATCCACATCCAGAATACAAGCACAACCATCCCCTTACCAACAAGAGATGAATGAGGAGAAAGACTTTGCCCTAGAGTTGCTCAATTTGTGCATAGAGATGAAGGACACATGCAAACCTCTCTTGACCGGGTTAGCTCACTTATGCAAAGTTGACATGATCCATGAGGCACTGTTTGAGTCAGTCAGCTACTGGGATTCAACCGACCATCTATACCGATTTAACCTGGAGGTGTTGGTCATACTGCCCGCCGAGATGGATACATTCCTTAAAATAAAGCCTCATCAGGAGATGTCGCCCATCCCCATTGATCGAAGCTTAACCCCCAAATTTGCAGCCAGATTCCTGGAAGTGAGCCCGGAGGATGTCGAGAATTTTGGTAACATGAGTTTGAGCCTACGGGATCTCTTGAGCAAGTTCTACAGGCCCTATGTTCCTAGGGAGACTCGAAGACGTGTGCTAGATCTTTGCCTCATGGGTCTCTATCTTTTCAGACAAAGAGGTCTGAGGATGAATCCCTGGGTAATTTATATATTTGGGTCTTTCGAGAGAGGTTGCAGCATTGGAACAGTGGTGGTAGCTGAAATAGCGCGATCCTTAGACCGATGGAAAGAAATTGGGGTCGCAGAGACCTTCTTCATGGGAAGCCCTCTGTTTTTGCAGATATGGTTACTCGACCACTTATGGGTATTGCCTCTATCTTCTACATATGTAAGAGTCAACATGGATTCATACATGATGGCGAGGAAGCGGGAAAAGAAACCAGAGGAGGGATGAAAAGCCTTCTTTCAAGACATTGTTAGTTATAGACAGATCAGATGGGTCATCAAAGATTGGGATGTTCGTGGAGGGGCCGTCCAGTCAGCAGACAATAATGGTTTAATCCTCATAGGTCTTGAAATGTTTGTCACCATTTATCCACAGAGAGGAATGCGTCAGTTCGGTCGTGAACAGACCATCCCAGGAGCGAATGAGATAGGTTTCAGAAACCATCGATACAATGATGCTACGGCCAACTACCTCGTTCAGGCATACACCTCTGGGATGAAATGGGCCATTATAGATATAGATCCTTACTACATGAGCTTGAGCCCTAGATACTCCACATGGTTAGAGCGTAGAATCGACAGATTGGTGCCTTACGCCTACTCCTTGGAGCATACGATGATTGAGCAAGACCCTCATCTCCCAATTGTCGAAAGCCTGCAGCCCCCTGATTATGATCCTGCGCAGAAGAAAAAAGAAAAGAAGAAGTTGCAGAAGAAGGAAAAGAAGAAGCTGAAGTGTCAGCAGGCCGCGAAGTGATCGGGGACTATTACACTTCCCC
Source organism: Limonium bicolor (assembly GCA_023374045.1). NCBI lineage: Eukaryota > Viridiplantae > Streptophyta > Magnoliopsida > Caryophyllales > Plumbaginaceae > Limonium > Limonium bicolor. The sequence continues at coordinate 52,416,386 of CM041781.1, forward strand.
TGTTTATTCTGATCATGGTGTACTCTTTTTCCCAATCATGTAATTTCGATTAGTAGTTTAATTTACCTGCATCTATTGACCCCTAACTTTTCCCCCTTTTATTTTGATCGTGATGTAACCCCGAAAATGCGGCTATGTAATGATCCTTTGTTTTGTCTAGTAGACATCATGTCTCCCCTTTTGATTTAGATGTAATTCCCCTTCCCTGTTATGAAGGATCGATTATGTAATGTTTATCTTTAAACTAATGTCATGTTTCCCCTGTGGATCCGAATGTAACTCCCTACTCCCCACAACATTGCAATCACGGTTAAGTGATGATAGCATAACCGTTGTTCTGGAGACGGAACCGGCTCGTGCGCCTTTCCCCTTTATCATTTTCGCAATAGAATTCAATCGTTTTCATACGTCTTTACACAAAACCGGGGATGACCCCTCCCTTCTCTTTCACTTTCTCACCTTTTTGAGTTACTTTTATACTCACACCTTTTCATATATTCTATATTCCCCGGGTATCACAGAAGCAGAAAGTAAAGGGCGCGTATCACAGAAGCAGAAAGTAAAAAGCTCTCCTCCAATCTTCCAACATTACTCGACTTTGGAAGAGAGACTCCAGGGGTAGGCTGGCTAGCGATACCACATCCGAAACTTCATCAGAAACCATGGATCTGAGCCTGATCAACCCAACCGCCCCAGAAATTACCCAAGTTGTCACTTCTGCCATAGAGGCAAGCCCTCATGGTGCTAGCGACAGCATACAACATCCTGATGCTAGCACCCTCTATCGTTTGTGGGAACAATCCCAAAGGAATGAATCTCCGATGAGACAGACAATAGAGCATCTGGAAGAACAATTGCGAAAGGAAAGGATGAACAAGGGAAAAGACCCATACCTTACCGATCCCGACGATGATTATATCGAAGAGTCCCCAAGGATCACTTTCAATCAAAACTCTATTTTCAACACCACCGTACCACAACCACTCACGGGAAAAGAACGTACCACTGTCCACCCCATAACGATGACATTCCAAACAACTGACCTACTTTCTGGAGCCCCCTTGCCACCGCCAATTCTGACCACAACTACAACCAAGCCAACCACTTTTTTGAAATTACCACCATTCCAGCCTGCTGAAGTCACTACCCAAACAGCCAATCTATATCAAGTCAAGCAATCCGAGTCCATTCATCCCAAATTAGCACACCTAGACCCCATTCAGCTCAATCCATACCAGTACACCACTCCCGGACACACTGTCCGTTTTGAGGAAGCAATTCCCCATACTCAACTGCTACCCCACCCGTCCAACCATCCGATTCACGGCTACAATCAAGCTCTACCTGCTGAGCACCTTCCAATTGACTTCAGTCAAATGAAGAAATCCCTAAAGGAAGAATTACTTGCAGATATGCAGCTCGAAGAGAGAGCCAAGATGCTGGGTTTCCGTCATTTCCAATTGAAGCCAAACTCCAAGCTGCCCGAGAATCTGAAACTACCGGAAATCTCTAAATACTCCTGGAAAGGGGACCCTAGGCATCACCTTGCCCAGTTTGACCGGGTTATGACTATGCATGGGCTCGATGATGAAATGAAGATAATCTGCTTCCCCAGCTATCTCGAAGGGTCTGCCCAAACTTGGGTGTCAAGGTTGGACTTCTCGGGAAAAAAGCTAGAAGAAGTCTACCAAGATTTTGTGGAGCAGTATAGGTACAACACTCACTTAGGGGTCACCCGGAGAGACTTGGAGACTATGAGACAGAGAAATCATGAGACAGTAATGGAATTCATTACTAGGTGGAGAGAGAAGGCGGGCCAGATGTTAGACCACCCCAGTGAAGATGAGCAGATAAGGATCATCATCGATTGCCTAGAAAATCCCTACTCAGATCACCTTAAATCCTTAGGGATTTGTGATTTCAAGCATCTGAAAGCAGCTGCCACGGCCGCAGAAGAACTAGCATTGGCAGGAAAGTTGAAAGGTCCCAGTTTCCAGGGATCGTTTCCCCGACAGTCAAACTATCAAAACCAGCAGCCTAAGACAGACATGGGCGACAAGTTTGTCCCTACCCCGTCAGCCCATCAATCTCGACCTCCAGTTTACCAGGCTCAGGTTAGCGGGTTAAAACCAGATTATTCTGTAACCCCACCGCCAAACAGCTACCAAGCTCAACCCAGAAGGAATTACACCAGCTTGGGAATGCCCATGGACAAAGCCTATGAAAAGCTGAAGAAAAGTGGGTTTTTGCTGGGACACCCGAAACCAAAACCAGGAGTTACCCAGATGGGAACCAACCTGGCCAGCTTCTATGAATTCCACCTGATCAAGGGACACAATACAGATAATTGTAGAGCCTTGCGCCACGCTATCCAAGACCTGATCGACGCTGGAGAGGTGGAATTCCCAAAAACTAATCCAAACACTCAGAACAACTCTATCCCCAGACATGTGAATATGTTGAGTCTGACGGGAGAAGGTGAAGAAGAGTCAGACATTAGTAGAATCATAAGTATCAATGTCATCGAGAACTCTTCTGAGTTAGGCAACCAGAGCACTCCCCCTCCGATCGTGCTATCCCCGGAGCTAGACGCCTTCCGAGTTCGCCGTCCAGAAATTCAGCATGATATTCAACCGCAGATGCATGAATATCTAGCCATCACGCATGAAATTCGAACCAAAGTTGAGCGTCTGGTAGGACAAGGAAGGGTGTCTATAATCACTCTGCTAATAGTAGGACGACATATGGAAAAGAACCTTGAGTTACTCGTGGGATTGAATCTCGAAGCACGAGAGCTCTATAACACTATGAAAGCATTGGTGGTGGTGGAGGCATGGTGCCGGCAGAAGATTGCCGAAAGGCAAGGAAGGAGAATCTCTGAGTGCAATGGCACCATGATCACTGACGAAGATGAAAATCCACCGGCTATAACCCCTGTAAAAGTGCCATTTCGGATAGCAGATGAGGAAAAACACGATGATGACCTGGAAAAAATCAGTCACTTAACCCGCTCAGGAAAGCATTTCAAACCTGCTGAGCTCACAGAGGAGCCAGAAATGCTGCAACAAAAGGTCCATGAGCTTACTTTGAATGAACCAGAAAATAAGTTGGTGGGAGAAGAAGAGTTGTTGAGAAAATTAAAGACTACTAGCATACCCATCACAATCTGGTCCTTGTTGACGATCTCAGAAGAGCACAAAGATGTAGTAGCTCGGCACTTGGGAATGGACAAGAAGCGGCCGACGTCGGTTGAAAACATCATAGCTCACCTATCCCGGACTCCAGCCCTCTCCATAACGTTCACCGACGATGAGATCCCTCGTTAGGCGGGAAAGACCCTCTACATAACTGTGAAGGCTGGAGGATTCCAGGTCCCCAAGACTTTGATTAATGATGGGGCTGAAGTGAATGTCTGTCCGCTCTGAGTAGCCCGTCATATGGGACTCAACGATTTCAAGCCAGTAGACATGACGTTGAGTGCCTATGACAACAGCCATAGGAAGGTTTTAGGAACCATCCCCCTGCCAATCCTGATTGAGGACGTCTCCCTGACCATCGAAGCGATGGTCATAGACATATCCTCCACCTTCAACCTTCTGCTTGGACGGGAATTCATCAATCAGATTAAAGGAGTCCCCTCAGTCGTCCATCAGAAGCTAAAATTCAAACACGGGGGATGAATTGTGGAGGTTTTGGGAGAGGCCAGAGCTGAATCCCCACTATTTGAGATTAATACACCGAGGGGTCGAGGGTTGACGCTCGGAGGATTCACAGTGGCGAAGCCACATTTACAGGTAAGTCAAACTTCTTCCATCACTCCTCTCTACTTCGACCCTAGTGTCTATAGCCCCGCATCGCAGCACATGATGTCTCGGATGGGCTACAAACAGGGGAATGGATTAGGCAAGGAGCTGTAGGGCATGGTGGAGCCACTAACAACACATATTGGAGGACGAGGAGCCGGGTTGGGATATACGGAAACGCCAGGTATGATGTTGACAGATTCACATGTAAGAATTCCCACAGATTCTTTCTTATCGGTTAACCTTGAACCTCATGTATCTGTGAGTTGTGATAAGCAGAGAATAGCTCGGGTCCAGGAGGATCAGGAGACAATGTAGTGGGGGAGCTGGTGGACCACTTTATTCTCCCTCAACTCATGCCCTGAAGACCATGACAACAAGGGATGCGACCAAGGAATGCCCGAGGATGCAGTGGAGAGCAGTGTCACGATCAAACCAGTCATCAAGGACCCCGCACCCTCGGTAGATGGCCATGGAGCGTGTCTTGTCGTCTATCATGAGAAAGAGGAGCTGATTTCCCAGGAGCCTTACGTAGTTAGTCTAGTTGGTAGTGACGATGATAGTAGCAGTAGTGATGGCAGTGTTACTAGTGATGAATGCAGTTATCAGTGTAATGAAAACATCGACAATGCAAATAGAATTGGACTAGGGGAAGGATCGGCACCATTTATTTTCACTTGTAAAAATGGTGGCAATTTTCTGACAATCTCTGAGCTCCCAAGCTCATCGGATATTAATGGAAATTTAGTTTGTTCAGATTATTCGCCCATTGTGTCTTCTCAAACGTTCGATTCATTACAAATTCTTGAGGCCGAAGAGGAGGAATATGATGAGGAGAATATGCCTCCCACAGAACAATATTCCACTCACACCCAGATTGTAGAGGATACTGTAGCAATAAATATCGGAACACCTAATAACCCCAAAGCTTTGCAAGTCGGTTCGGGTCCGAGTGAAACAAAAAAACGGGACCTGACTTCTTTGCTAACCGAATATGTCGATGTTTTTGCTTGGAGTTATGCGGACATTCCTGAGATCGACCTGACATTGTCCAACACCGAATACCGTTGTATCCCAATGCCAAACCTAAGAAACAACGTTTGAGAAGAATGAAACCTGAGCACCAATTGAAAGTGAAAGAGGAAGTTGAGAAATTGCTACGTGTCGGCTTTATCCGGGTTGTTAACTACCCCGACTGGTTAGCCAATATCATAGCCGTCCCAAAGAAAAATGGAAAGGTGCGAGTGTGCATCAATTTTCGGGACTTAAACTAGGCCAGCCCCAAAGACAGCTTTCCCTTACCCCACATTGATATACTTGTTGATAACACTGCCCAACATGCACTACTGTCATTCATGGATGGTTTTTCAGGTTACAATCAAATCTGAATGGCTGTAGAAGACCAAGAAAAGACGACTTTTATTACACAGTGGGGAACCTTTTGTTATGTAAACATGCCCTTTGGTCTGAAAAATGCCAGAGCCACGTATCAAAGGGCCACCACTACACTATTGCATGATATGATCCACAAGAAAGTGGAGGTATACGTAGACGACATGATCGTCAAAGCTGCCCAACGAGAGGACCACTTGACAAACCTGAGAAAGTTCTTCGATCGTATGTGAAAATATCATATGAAGCTCAACCCGGAAAAATGCACATTCGGGGTAACCGGGGGAAAACTTCTAGGATTCATGATTACGACCCGAGGGATTGAGGTAGACCCAGATAAGATAAAAGCCATTTAAGAAATGCCTCCTCCAAAGACCAAAAAAGAAATCAGGGGTTTCTTAGGCAGAGTTCAGTACATCAGAAGATTCATCATGCAGCTAACCGAGACCTGTGAGCCTATCTTCCGCCTATTGAAGAAAGATGCGTCTAAAGTCTAGAATGAACAGTGCCAAGAAGCATTTGAGAAAATAAAAACCTATTTACAGAACCCGCCAGTCTTGGTACCCCCAGGAGGGTAAGCCGATGATCCTTTGCCTCACTGCCCGAGAAACGTCAATGGGCGTCATGCTGGCCTAGGAACAGGGATCCCCACCACGCGAAAAGTCGATCTATCATATCAGTAAAAAAAGGGTTGATACGGAAACGCGATACTCTGACATCCATAAATTTTGCGCTGCTTTGGTCTGGGCTACGAAGAAACTAAGGCACTACTTATTAGGGCAAGAGGTTCATCTGATTGCACGCATGAACCCTATAAAGTACCTTCTAGAAAAGCCAATTCTTGATGGTTGCTTATCCAGATGGTCCTTATTGTTATCCGAATTCGATATCACTTTCAAAATTCAAAAATCAATCAAAGGGAGTGCCATAGCCGAACACCTAGCAGAATGCAGCGTAGCATCTGAATTCTTCGGAAACGATGACTTCCCGGACAAGCAAATCATGGCATTACGGAAAACCTATTAGAGGTTGTACTTTGATGGTGCTGTCAACCATAAGGGTAAAGGGGCAGGGATCTTATTGATTCACCCTGAAGGAGATCTGCTTCCAGCTACGGTAAAAATTCATTACCCGGTCACTAATAACATGGCAGAATACGAAGCCTGCATTCTGGGACTTGAAATGGCGTTAGAATTGCAAGTGGAGGAGTTAGAGGTCTTCGGTGACTCTAATCTCGTTATTTCACAAGTCAACCAGACCTGGGAGATCAAAGAAGAACGGTTGATCCCCTACCATGACTACCTTTCATACCTGGTCACCTGCTTTCGAAATGTGACTTTCAAGCATGTGAACCGGAGCCAGAATATCTTTGCTAACTCTTTAGCCTCCTTGGCTTTAGTGGCAGAGGAAACTGAAGATGAGTGGTTTGTGGATATTGAGAATTTCCTCAGAAAAGGAGAGTACCCACCAGAAGCCACTAAGCAGGACCGCATTGCGCTGAGAAGAATGTCGAATCAATATGTTATCTGCGGAACCAGGGTCTACAAGAGGATGTCGAATGGAGTCCAACACTTATGTGTGACCCGAAAAGAGGCTGATAAGATCATCAAGGATGTCCATGAGGGAGTATGTGGGACCCATGCTGGAGGACATTCCCTATCCTGGAAAATCCTTAGACTAGGGTATTACTGGACAACCATGGAAGCCGATTATCATGCATTTGTGAAAAAGTGCGCCAAGTGTCAAACGCATGCTAACTTGCAACACCTGCCTCCCTTACCCCTGACAGCCATGGCGGCCCCTTGGCCATTCTCTATATGGGGAATCGACATCATTGGTGAAATCCACCCCAAAGCTTCAAATGGACACCGCTACATCCTTGTGGCGATAGACTATTTCAGCAAATGGGTAGAGGCACGGTCGTTCGCAAATATCGGATCAAGACAAGTTGCCCTGTTTATCGAAAAAGACATCATATGCCGATACGGGGTTCCCTCAGAATTCGTATCAGACAACGGTCTTGAATTCGACGGAGACACTATCTGGGTCATGGAAAAATACAACATCCGTTACCACAGATCATCTCCTTACAGACCTCAGACTAACGGAGCAGTCGAAGCCGCTAACAAAGCCGTAAAGAGTGCACTGTCAAAAATGGTTGAAACATATAGAGATTGGCCGGTTAAACTGCACTATGCTCTCTGGGGTTACCGAACTACTGTCAGAACTGCAACCGGAGCCACCCCGTATTCTTTAGTGTATGGGTCAGAATGTGTTTTGCCAATCGAGCTTGAAATTCCAACCCTTCGAGTCACGAATGAACTGAAGATTGCTGAAAGTGACTGGTTACGACAATGCTATGACAGCTTAGCTCTCCTTGTTGAAAAACGCCTAATGGCGCTATACCATATACAGGGTTACCAGAAGAGAATGACTAGAGCGTTCAACAAGAGGGTCAGAGAACGAAACATCCAAGTGGGTGATCTCGTCTTAAAAGAGTTAAGAAAGGATTTGCCAGACCCATGAGGAAAATTCAAACCGAACTGGGTGGGCCCCTATCTGGTCAAAGAAATAACCCCTCATGGTGCGGTATTGCTAACAGATTTAGACGGAGAAGAATTTCAAAGTCTTGTCAATCTCGATCGGTTGAAACGATATTATTTCTGAACCGTCACAAAAATCAAAAAAAAATGCATCCATTTAAAAAAAAAATCCCAAAAATGCATCCATATGAAAAAACACATCCACGCAAAAAACAAAAAAATCTACACGAAAGTTATCATTACCATCTGCATCAGGTTTAGTTTAATCGTATTTGTATTCATATATCCCCAGTCTCGAGGTGTGTCTTGATCTTTAACTCTAGAAAGTCACATAAGTCATCAAAGGCCGCCGAACTCTTGTATCATTTTTCTCGAAGAGGTCTTGAAAGGATCTCTAACCTCCCGTGAGAGTCGAGCGCATGGGAGAAACGCAGAGCATGCAAAACCTAGAGCGCTTGACGCATTTAGATTTCGAGGCATCATGTGAGGATCCTCCATCACAGAACCAAATATTGATGAGAAAAGCGTGTTGCCATTCATGTCAAAATTAGGGAATAGTAGGGGAAACAAATATCTATCAATAGGGATGACGAGGCACCTAGGATCGAAGAAAACCTCCACAAGGCCAAAAAGCCTTATTGACCCTGAAAATGATCCCTTAGTGAACCGCGTTGAGCCTCTTATTGAAGACCTTTTTTCCGAAATAGCTCCGCGATATATCATCCCACATCACACAACAATTCACCCCTGCAAAAAGGAATGAAAAGAGTCGGAGCCATGGTTCCTTCCCCCCACCATTTAAACCACGGGAGAAAACTTAAAAGAGATGCCCAAAGAGGGTGAAAATGAGGGAAACGAAACACAAAATACTCTAAAGAGTAAAGAGAGGAAATGAAAGCCCCACATTGCGTGAAACATCCCCACTTGAGGAATAGATAAGAACGAGAATCCCTGCAGCCCCGTTATAACCCATTGAAAGACCTCCGACTTAGAGATGGTATTTGCCTGATTCGAAAAGTACCAAATTTGAAATATGAAAGGCCACGACGCGTCCGATCTTGTCAATACAATCGTGCACAAACGAGTGTCAAAGAAATCCGGAAGGTAGAGAAAAAAAACGAGTGTTCATCACCCCGATTAAAGAAAGCCTAACTGACCTTAAGAAAGGAAACAGAAAGGTATAAGAGATCCTAAGAGACCTCTTTCTGGAGAATTTTTCAAGAAAGAAGTGGCTTTAAGGTGACTGATCTGACTTAACTAGAATTCTTGGTCGAGCTCACCTTGACGCGACACCCCCTTTTGCATTCGATCACATCCAATTCCAAAAAATGCATGTAGAATAGATTTGCATCCATCAACTCAGACATAATATCCAACAACATGGAAAGAGAAAGATGAGTATACTCCCCCATTGTAGGGGGCGCTGGGGTCATAACCTCCCTTGTCGCAGTCTGGATCTCTATAGGCGGGGCATTAGGGTGACAAACCTCCCCTAATTGCAGCCAAGATTTTTACAAGGCGGGGTGCTAGGGAAGTAACGACCTTCCTAGTTACAGCCGGGATTTTAGAATCGTCTAGCTCCCTTCCGCTCGATTTCAATGTTTTCGATCTTTAACGTTTTAAAACCCGGGAGTTAGAGACGTTATTGGGGTTCGACCGAGAACATCTCATTCATGGTGTTTCTCTCTGAACCCTATTTTTCGACATAAATTCATTGCCCCATCTTTCGAGCCTCGACACTTACCATTAATAAAGTGTCGTGTTCGAGGGGGTACATAGGGTAATCCCCCAGGATTATCCGCCTTTTTACAACAAAAATGATTTTTGGTTTTAAAATTTTAAGAGAGACAATTCTGAACAAATCAATCCTATCCTTTCGTTAGAGCTTTAACCCATAATCACTCCTCAATCCTTTCCTAAGCAAACTCGAAGTCATAAATCTCACTAACATATGACCCTTTATTCTTAAATGCTCTCGAACAACCTTAATCATCTTAAACCTGAAACATCTTCAAAACCCGAACACCAGTAAACCAAATATCCTCTTTCACACTCCATCAATACTTTCGACTTCCTAAAACACCTCAAAAAATTTGACCATTCAAAAATCCAAACTTTACAAACATAAAAAACTCCTCAATTACACCAAAGAATCTGAACACCTCTCAACTTCACAAAATGACCAAAATACCCCCAAGCTCTACAAAATGACCAAAAACTCCTTAACTCCAGCAAATGATCCAAACACCCCTTAACTAAAAAAAATGACCAAAATGCCCTTTTGCTCCTCAAAACTTCCAGCATTCTTTTAACCTCGTAAAAGTCAAAAACAACCTCAAACCTCCCAACATTCAAACCTATTTCACCGACCAATATTAAAAGACTAGCCTATTTCTCCAAACTCTTGGAAATCATCTATCCTTCAGTCCACACTCAATCCTATCCTTTGGCTTTAAATTGAATCTCTCTAATAAGATTTTGAAAGAAGGTAATCCCGACAATTGGAAATCGAGGTTTCCTCGGGCACCAATCCGAAGTCATGGTCGTTGCCACTTCTAAGGGGTGTAACCCAGTGCGAACCCACACAGAATCTTTGGTATGACCAGATAAGTGCAAATCCATATCACAGAGTCAATTGACGGTTCTTAGAACCCTTTTCTTCCCTTCCTAGTTCCTTAGGTTAAACTAGTGGCGACTCTAGTCATTTCCGCCTTTATGGCATAAGTCCGCGTGGAGCCCATTGAGAGCGGGTGTAGTGCACACTTGCACTCTCCCTTATGCTTTCTGGGAAAGACGGACAATTTAGTAGGTATTTAAGGGATTCCAGAATAATGGGTTCTCACCCTCCACAGAATGGCAGTTTTTAGGATCTAGGCTTTTTAGTTAGACCATATTTAAATAGCCCCCCTCTACAGAAAATTCACCCTCCACAGTTGCCTCTCGTCTATCAAGTTTTATTAGAGTCCACGATACGTCCATGACACATCAGGGACACATCAAGAGCGCTTGCGTGTTTCAGTGTTACAAAGTGATATTAGGGCAATCTACTCTGATTGAGCAGATGGAAGCGTCTTAATTGGAACTAGCAGGTTAAGGGAATGAGTTGTCAGGACGTTCTCTATTGTGACTTATATTATGCCTTTGATGCATCCTTGATTTTACTCTTATAATGTTACGCTCTTCAAATTGCTACTTGTATGAATTGGTGCTAACTCGCAAGTGGTGATTTTTGTGGTAATATGTGTAACGACCCCAAACACGGCCTAGTTTTAAGATTGTTACACGCCACACACTATACTACTTAAGTTACGCAAGGCTCTATTCATATTGCTCAAAAACTTAAAGGAAAGCTAATAATATTAAATGTACCAAACGTTTACAAAGGTTGAACGTAAGATTGTAAATACAAAAGAGTGTTCGCCCAAAGGCTTCAAAGCACTGAAATATTCATGGTCAAATACATCCCAAAGTAAAGGTATCCAAAACCCAATTCAAATGCACACAATAATAAGGTAAAGTCTAACAAGCTCCAAGCTCAATGACCACCAGTACCTGATCAATCTGCAATATTAATATTTGTGGAAAGGGGTGAGCAACCTCATGCTCAGTAGGCAGCAACAGTCATCAATGAGGTCGCTCAAAACAATTGAAACAGAAAGCGGAAGCGTATCTATAATGATGATAATAGGAGATCCAGAACAGATAGGGAGATGATCATTTCATTAAACAGAATGGAACTCAAAGGTTTCCAAATCAGCATAAACTCAGAGATTTCACAAATCAAATGGGACACTAGCACCAAGCACAAACACACAGAAAGGGTCGGAGACCCATGGATCTAACAGATCCCTCGACAACATAGAAATGGCCCGAAGACTAAAGGGCCCATCGACCCCACTGAACATAAATGGGAATGACCCAATATATGTAGAAATGATGTCTACGTAGCATGCCACGAGATAGCTCGACCTAGCCATCCACGGCTCAGAAACTGGCGATGAGGACAAAGAACGGCAAAAAGAAATGAGGAAATACTTTTCCTTGTAAATGCTTTCACCTTAATTAGAAGGAAAAAAGACCTTCTTGCCCTTGACTTCTTCTTTAATCCCGTTAGCGTCCCAACTGATATAATGTTATCCAACTTTGAAATAAAATGCAAAACTGACTTAAAGTAAAACATAATGAAACCTGGGTTATAACACCCTCAAGTAGACATGATCCCCAACCTGAAACTCAAGCGGCTGGCGCCTCTGATATGCATAACACTTCTATCGACTCTGGGCAACTAACAAACACTCGTGAATTATCCTGATCTTTTCCACGGCTCCCTGGGCTAACTCTGGACCGACCAACACCCTATTCTTCAGGTCATCCCAAAAAATGGGAGACCTGCATTTCCTACCATACAACGCCTCAAAAAGAGCGTGCCATACCAATGCTTGACTGAAAGTTGTTGTTGTAGGCAAACTCTATCAGAGTAACGTGCTGATCCCAACTACCTCTAAAGTCCAAGACACAAGCTCACACCATGTCCTCAAAGACCTGATTCATCCTCTCTGTCTAACCATCTGACTACGGATGATAAGCCGAACTGAACGCTAAGCTCATCCCCAAATCCTTATGCTGGCTACGCTAGAATCGAGACACAAAACGCGGATCCCTATCCGACACTATGGTCACCGGAACTCCGTGCAACCTGACGATCTCATCTAGATATCGCCGAGCCAAGCGCTCCAGGCTGAAGGTCTTCCCGACCGGTAGAAAATGAGCAGACTTTGTCAGTCTGTCAACTACCATCGACACTGCGTCGTACCCCAAAGATGTCCTGGGAAGTCCTATCACAAAGTCAATCCCCACACTCTCCCACTTACACTCGAGAACAGGAAGGGGCTGAAGAAGACCAGCCGTTCTCTGATACTCAACCTTCACCTGCTGGCAAGTATGACATCTCGCAACAAACTCAGAAATCTCTCGCTTCATACCAGGCTACCAGAACGACTCCCTGAGGTCCCGGTACATCTTCACACCTCTTAGGTGTACCGAGTAAGGGGCGCCATGAGCCACACGCATGATCTCTTTACGCAACGCCACATCAGCAGCCACTCAACTCTATCTCTGAAGCGCAAACAATTATCCTCAGACACCCTGAAACTTGATTCTGATATGTAGACAGACTCTCACGAATCCGACACTACTATGTATCTAACTCCTGACCAGCCATGTCGACCAATAAAGACTGAACCTGAAGGGCAGCAATCATACCCGCACTGTCGGACTTGATAACCCATACACCCATGTGCTGCAACTCAAGAGATGACCTCTGAACTCTCGACAAAACACAAGTAAGTCCCGGAGCTCCTTTCCGACTCAGTGCATCAGCAACTACATTCGCCCTACCAGGATGGTAGAGGATCTTCAAATCGTAATCGTGAAGCAGCTCCAACCACCTCCCCTGTCTCAAGTTCAGTTCCTTTTGAGTGAACATATACTTGAGACTCTTGTGGTCCTTGTAAACCTTACATGTAGGTCTATACAAATAATGTCTCCAATTCTTCAGAGCGAAAACCATAGCCGTCAACTCAAGATCATGAGTATGGTAGTTCTTCTCATACGGCTAAAGCTGACGAGAGCCATAAGCCACTACCTTACTATGCTGCATCAAAACACATCCCACACCATGATGAGACGCATCATAAAATACCTCTAGACCATCAGTCCCTGAAGGCAACACCAACCCCGGAGCGGAAGTCAACCTCCTCTTGAGCTCCTGAAAGCTCTCCTCACACGCCTCACTTCACTCATACTTGACATCCTTCCTCAGAGGATGAGTCAAGGAAGACACGATCTTGGAGAAACCCTCCATAAACTTCTGTAGTAGCCCGCTAAACCCGAAAGCTGTGAATCTCAGTGACACTAGTGGGTCTCGCCTATTCTATAATTGCTCTAATATTCTCCGGGTCCACTAAGATGCCATCCTATGAGACCACATGACCGAAGAAGACCACCCTGTCAAGCTAGAACTCGCACTCCTTCCATTTAGCGTACAACTCATGCTCTCTCAAGGTCCATAGAATAATCCTCAAGTGCTCCTCATGCTCCTTAGCACTCTTAAAGTACACCAAGATATCATCAATAAAAACCACAATGAAATGATCTAGGTTAGGCTTAAACACACGGTTCATCATATCCATGAAAACCGATGGGGCATTAGTTAAACCAAATGATATCACTAGGAACTCGTAGTGACTATATAGTGTCCAAAAGGCAGACTTAGGCACATCCTCGGTTTTAATTTGCAACTGATGGTATTCTGAGTGAAGATCAATCTTCGAGAACACTGTAGCACCAACCAACTGATCGAAAAGGTCGTCAATATGAGGAAGAGGATACCGATTCTTAATGGTAAGCTTGTTCAAAACCCGATAGTCAATGCACAGCCTGAAGGTACCATCCTTATTCTTCACGAACAGAACAGGCGCTCCCCAGGGAGAGACGCTAGGGCGTATGAAACCCTTATCTAACAAATCCTGCAGTTGAACCTTCAGCTCCTTTAACTCTACTAGACTCATACGGTAAGGAGCCTTAGAAATAGGCTAAGTCCCTGGCGCTAGATCAATAGTGAACTCCACCTCACGATTATGCGGGAGTCTTTGCTCATCATTATGGAAGACATCAGAGAACTCTCTAACCACAGGAATACTTTCCAGACGAGATCCTTTTCCAACCTCGGGCACATAGCATAGAAACCCTTGGCAACCCTTCCTCAAAAAGCTAACTGCCTGCATTGCCGACACTATCACAGGCGAGCAAGGGACCAAATTCCCAGCATAAGCAAAACGAGGCTCTCCCGGCAACTCAAATACAACCCTCCTAGCTGCACAATCTATATGGGCATGGTGCTCTGCCAACCAATCCATGCCCATGATCACATCAAAACAGGTCATCCGCATCGGGATGAGGTTAGCACACAATGTCTTACCCTGGATTATCACGGGGCAAGCTTTACACAGAGATTACAAGACAAAAGAAGCAACACCACTCAACGGGCTAGTCATACACAACTCAACATCTCTAGGCACAGCAGAAAGACCAAGACTACCCATCAAATCAGAGCAAACAAACTAGTGGGTAGCTCTAGAGTCAAACAAATAAAAGACTGGCTGAGAAGAGATTTGGAGGACATCTGAGACTACGTGATCAACAGCTTGATCACGCTCTTCAGCCATAGCAAATACACGTGCCTGTGCGGGAGGCTTCTTCTACTCAGGCCTAGCCCCAGAGTTTGAACTGGCACCTCTACCTCCCGGACCTCTACCACTGGCCTGAGGACATTAAGCTATCTGGTGCTCCATGGACCCACACTTAAAGCAGGCTCCCGTCTTCTTGTAGCTGTCCCTACCAGGATGGGAGTGGCCACAAGAATCACACTTACTGTTGGAAGATGAGGAGGTTCCTCTACGGTCACCCTGGGACTGCTTCTTCTCAGGAGGGGCTGAATCCTTCATCTGAGGCCCGTTAGCTCTCTGCCACCAGAATGCTTACCCCTTAGATCACTCTCAACTAGTAGAGCTACGTCTACCACATCTCAGAAAGTCTTGTGATGTAGAGGCGTCACAGTAGACCTGATGTCTGGCCTCAAGTCTCTCTCGAACTTCCTAGCCTTCCAAATCTCATCTGGCTCAGGAGCTAACTTGGAAAGGGTGATGAGCTTTCTAACGTACTCCTCCACACTCATATCATGGCCATGGCGGAGTAGATTGTACTCTACAATCTTCTGATCCTTATAAACGTCGGGATATAACTGCTTGTTAAACTCTGCAATGCTTTAACATTGCGACCACTGGCTGTAGAAGCAGCCTCTTCTCCATCCGGCCTAGCTGCGCGACCAGCAGTAGCGCCTGCATTCGTGTTTGCCACGCTTTGCATCAGCTGAGCCACAAACTGCTGGACTACATCTACCACATCCCCTGAGGTGGCTCAACTTGAGGATTAGTCCTTGGTCCTCTACGTAGCGCCATACTGAGAATATTAACACCAAATTGATCAAAAACCATTAAACACTCCCAACAACTAACAAAACTGAACCCAGACATGCAGACACACCCACAATGAAATACCCCAAATCTAATTAATATTATTAAACCATTATTTAATGGAAAATAATTCAAATATAAATCATTTCACGTAAGCATGCAAACACATGCATGAGAACGTTACGTAAAAATAGTCGTTTCTTCATAAACGCTAAAACGCCTTAGAAACATGTGATCAAGCATGACCTTGTATGACCTTCTAAAACTTAAACCAAATGGTCATACACTCATTATATGAATATATAAACATATTCCCTAGGCTATATTCAGTCAAATACGCAAAATGCTCGGGAGTGCTCACGCCCACTCCTTAAAGCACGAAAAGTCCGGAGGAGTGCCGAGGTGGCACGAACTCCTATAAAATTTATTCCTAGAGTTCCTAACATCATTATTAATCATTCTAAAGAGAACCCACGAAGTGGTTTCTCAAAATTCAACAAAACCCTCAGGAGTATTTCTTAGCGCTCCTTTTTGCCCGGGAGTGTCCCGATGGCCCGTAAATTATGTCGTGGGTTGGTATAACCCCATATAACTTCATGTAATGCCCTAATATATCATTATTTACTATAGTAAGTGTTTACAAACACTTGGAACTCATAAAAACAATTTATTTCCCAAAATTTCCTTAGAGCACAAAAACACACCTTCGGGTGTCCCGAAAACGCGTTTTACGCAATTGCCTTGTAGTTTTTGACATGCCACGAATTGGTAATCTTAAAAAGGGTTAAAATGACCTTCTAAATCAGTTGGTGAGACTAGTCAACAAGGTGCTCTATAGGGGCCGATTTTGAGAGCAAAAACTAGTATAAAATTTGCTTTTAAAGTTTATAAAAGGCATAGAACATGGTGACTCACCTTCCCATGTGCTATAATACTTAATGACAGAAGAATATGAGTCTCATATGAGCTCCATGCTGTCGAAATCATGCCAGAAAACAAGCCATGTTAGCTTGACAAAAGTAAAGATAATTAAAGCCAAAAAGTAGATCTAGCTTTTACCTTTTTGATTTCTTAATGTCAAGTGACAACTCCATGCTGACTAAGCCATGTTAGAGCCAGTTGAAGAGGCCTAAAACTGCCCCATTTCGTGGGTCTACATGGGAGGAAGAAGACATCATTCAACAATTGAAAAATCAAAGGAATAAAGCCTTACCTAACTTACCTTGTCATTTAGCTTGCATAATTGTTCCCACCTTGCCTTGTCTTGCATTATAACCGAAATTATGCCTAGAACATGGCCATTTATTGAGCCAATAAACTAAGGAATAAACAAAGGGAAAGACTAGTCAAATTAACATTAAAATAAACAATCAAAATTCTTTTCCAATTTGCCTTCTCTTAATTCCTACGTAAGTTTAGCTTCATTCTTTCCCTTGCACACTACATGGACGAATTGGTAAGGCTCCTAACTCTCTCTTCTTCCTTCATCTTCTTCCTTTGAAGCTCTTAAGTCCATTAATGGAGTTTTAACTTCTATCTTCACCTTTAAGGTAATTTCCTAGCATTTCTTGTCAAGCCTTGAAGCAAAACTCTTCCTAGCACACCAATAAGCATTCGACATCAACTAGTGTTCCAAGGAGGTTGTCTAAACCAACATTAATCCAAGGAGCATCTCAAGGTTATCTTAAGGTAGTTTTCATGCTTGAAATCCTTAAAGCACATTTATTGTGTAACCGATTTCTACCTCTTCTAAGGTTTTTCTTCTTCATTTCATGAAGGAAACTTTGTTCTTCATCCACCTTAAGTGAGCCGAAATTATAAGGAGAAAAGCTTAAGGTAAATTCTTGTAAAACTACTTACAAATTACTTAGATCTTTATTCAGATCTAACTCCTAAAACTCCTTCACCACTTGCATATAACCGAAGTGGAGCATCAAAATTTCCTTGGAGAAAGCTTAGAGTTTCAAGGAGATTTTAAGCACTTAACCACCTTTGTTAAGAAGTAAGTTTACTAAGTAAATCTTTATGTTATAAGCTTTGTTAAGCTTCTAAAAATTATACAAAAATTATGTACATCTCCTAGGTTAATTAAAACCGAAACTATAAGGTATTATATGCCAAAAATGTAATCTATAACATATATGGAAAATATTTACCTTAAGACACATTTTTGTGTCATAAAATTTATTTATGTTACAAATAAATTAAGGCCGAAATATCAAGGGCAAAAGTACTTTATTTTGAGCTAAGAATCAATATAAGACATTACAATAATTTTTACATGAGTTATATGACTCATATGAATTTATGTACATTTATTATGACATATAAATCCACTTTTATATACTATATGGTCACTATTAAATTATGGCCGAATTGTCTAAGTGTTAAATAGATTTTAATGAGCTACTTATGTATATAAACTTATACTATAAAGTTTGGTGAGTTAAAAATATTTTATTAGTGCTTAAATGGCTAATTAATTAAGTTATGTGGCTTAAATGTAATTTTTACAAAGTTTGGTGAGTTTAATGTGAAAACTGAGAGTTAAAGGTTTGTTTGGTATAATTATAATATAATATAAGGTTAGGAATTAAGTTTATGAATTTTAGATAATTTAAACAAGTGTTAAAAGTACATTTTATAAAGTTTTGGGATGAAAATGTAATTAAGGAAGAATAAATGACAAAGCCGAATTACTTTGGGGTTAGTTTGGTAATTTAAGAATTTATATATATATATATTCGGCATTTATGGAGGATTAAAATTAAAACTATAGTTTACATGACATTATGTAAAGGTTATAAGATTTTGTGGTTAAATTGTAATTATAGGAAATAAATTATTAAGGCCGAGAATTTAAGGGGCTAAGTTGTAATTTTTGAAAGTTATAATATTCAAAAGCTATATACCAAAATATTAGAGGTGGCTTTGTAATTTAACTAAATAAGAAGTTAAAACTCTATAATATAATGAGATTAGAATTTAAATATAAAGTTTAAGAATTAATGTGGTTGTTTTGTAAATAACCGAAATATAAGGGTAAGAATTTAGATTTAAATAAATATAGGTCCTATATGGATATTTGGAGGAATTAGAAAGAAAGAATTTTGATTAAAGGAGTTATGAAGTTTGAAACTATGACTTATATAGTTATAAGGAATTTAAAGGTAACAAATGATTATTACTTTTGTTTAAAGGAGGAATAATGAAAACTATAAAAATTTTATGTCCATGTATGACATATAAAATATAGTTAAGGAATTATAAGTTGTTATGTCAACTAGACAAAAAAAATAAATAACAAATATAGTACATGAATAAATAAATACATATATGTACATTAAAGGATTTATTAATAAATCAAAAGGAATAACAAATAAGTTATACATAAAATCATGAGGTAATTAAAAGAAATAAACCTCACATGAAATAACAAATACGAAATTCGTTAAAAGATCCAATAGAATCATTATATAAGGGTAGCATAAATTAACCCACTCAGTTAATCCTATTCTAGGACTTTGTTTGACCAGACGTTGACCAGGGTATAATCAACTGCAACCTACGGTGAACGGTATGGGATTCTTGCAACCTGTTTTCTACCGGATTACACAGGCTTGTGTGCTATCTGTTGTTTGAATTAACGACCAAGATAATTAATGCAAAATGTTGTTTTACACTTGTGCACTGTGGTATTATTTTATGTGCGTGAATGTTGCTGACTACAACGTGTATGTCCCACGCATACAAACACTACTATACCAGTGGATTAAATACCTGCGTTTCAGTATACCGAGAACTTGTACTCAAGTCTCTCACTAACTTCACTTTATAACAAACGTCATTATCCTAAACGTGATAATTGACAATACACATTGTGTTCTTGTTTAACGTCTTTATATGACACTTAACAATTCTATACTACGAGAACGAGGAGCCCAGTTGGATCTGGCCATGCATGCTACAGTAGTTGTACCTGTCTCAGGTCGTCTCCTATTCAGTTATACGTCACGACGGAACATTTCAGTGGAGAGGAAGACTCTATTCCTCTCGGGTTTCTAATGCCCATCAGTTCAGTGGAGAGGAAGACTTCATTCCTCTCGTGGGTTCTATTTCCCATCAGCTCTCAGTACAGGGTTTAACGACGTTATCTCCTGGGGACTAACTGCCCAACCTTTCTCTACAACGAGGTCACTATACCTCCACTATATTGATATACTTTTATACATCTGTCAGTCCCACTGTGTGGACCCGACAGCTATCAAATGATTCAGTTCAGCTAACTTGACCTTCTGAAGTCTTGTTTTATGTGACATTATTGTCCTTGTATGGATACTTATTATTATCAGACTATGCTTGTTTAAAGCTTTATAAAAATGAACTGCATGTATTCGACAAAGTAGTTGGTGTGGCCCAGTAGACGATGGGCTGCACGTTTTCCATACCAGCATTGTTTATTGAGCCCCTTTGGGGGCACCCCCATTTTTCAGGTACCTGAAGTTGAGAAGATTACCACACCGAGTGTAGGTGGGGTAGATTCAAGCTATGGGAGTCTCCTACTAGTTATTTGTTTTTACTTAAGTACTTTACATTTGAGTTTGATTCCTAGTATCTCGGATTGTATTCGTATTCAGACCGTGACTTTTGGAGATTGTATTTGGAGTTAGCCTTGTTGGTCACAAGGGTGGCCAACGGCATTGTAATACCGCCCGGTTGTTGTATTTATTTCCGCTGCAGTTGTATTTATTTGGGAGTGATCGCCGTTCAGGTTATTGGATTTCGGGTTGGGGTGTTACACACAATCACCAGAGAAAGCCAAACCTAGCTCTGATACCACTAAATGTAACGACCTCAAACACAGCCTAGTTCTAAGATCTTGACACACCGTGCACTATACTACTTAAGATACGTAAGGCTCTAATTCATATTTCTCAGAAACCCAAAGGAAAGCTAAAAGTATTAAATGTACCAAACATTTACAAAGGTTTAACGTAAGATCGTAAATACAAAAGAGTCTTCGCCCAAAGGCTACAAAGCACTGAAAGATTCATGGTCAAATACATCCCAAAGTAAAGGTATCCGAAACCTAATTTAAATGCACAAAATAATAAGGTAAAGTCTAACAAGCTCCAAGCTCAATGACCACCAGCACCTGGTGAATCTGTAATATTAATATTTGTGAAAAAGGGTGAGCAACCACATGCTAAGCAGGCAGCAATTGTCATCAATAAAGTCTCTCAAAACAATTGAAACAGAAAGCAGAAGCGTATCCAAAATAATGATAGTAGGAGATCCAAAAAAGATAGGGAGATGATAAACTAATTAAACAGAATGGAACTTAAAGGGTTCCAAATCAGAATAAACTAAGAGATTTAACAAATCAAATGGGATACTAGCACCAAGCACAAACACACAGAAAGGGTCGGTGACCCATGGATCTATCCGATCCCTAGATAACATAGAAATGGCCCAAAGACAAAAGGGCCCGTTGACCCCACATAGAAGAAACAGGAATGACCCAACATATACATAAACGACTTCTACGTAGCATGCCACGGGATAGCTCGACCCAGCCATCCACGGCTCAGAAGCAGAGTAACTAGGTCCCAAAACAAAGATTTACATTTCTAGGGTTCATTTGCGTTTAAATAGGCCAAAAGCATAGTTAAACTGCTTATATAGTAATATGGGAACACCACCCCGCAAACGGAGATCAAAACGGAGCTCCATGTTCGGACACAGATGTTCGGACACAGGTTGAGAAGAAAGGTCAAAGACGTTCGGACTTACGTCTGGACTAGTTTCGAAAAATCTCTCGTGGTGGCATCCAAACATGTGTCCGAACATCAACGTTCGGACACAAGTCGAACTGAAAACAAAGGGAAAAGCAAAGGGGTGTTCGAACATATGTCCGGACATACAAGTTCGGACATCTTTCGAGACTTGTAGTCCAGACTCGCCCTCGCACCCTATCCGAACATACATGTTCAGACAGATGTTCGGACACGCACAAAACTTCAAAAATAGAAGGCGCCCTGATGCACTGTTCGAACGTATATGTTCGGACAGACGTTCAGACGTATATGTTCGGACAGGCGTTCAGACGTATATGTTCGGACAAACGTTCAGACGTCGCAGAAATCATAGCACAGTTGCGACGTAACAGAGGAGAAGAACACAACGAAAATCACCATCAATTCCACAAATGTGTGGACACCAAAACAGAGAAGAGCACACAGAATTCCATGGGATTTTAGCCATCCAAAAGCACATTAAAACCAAGGCAACACATCACACAAATCCACACATAAAACCTTTTGCAACTTAACAAATTCCCATGGGTGAACTTGCACACCGAATTTGAATTACCACCTACCTCGAATTAGTGTAGAACAATCCCAACGCAGTAGAAAGAGGAGCCTCACAGCAATCCACTGATCCACGTAATCACACAGCCACTGTATGACCAATTCACCAACTCTAAATTAGTAAAGAGGAAAGAAAACACAATTCTGAAATCAGCCCACAATTCACTAATCGAACCTGGAAACGAGGATAGGAACCACACTGTAGGGAGGGAAGCACTATCTAGGGTAGAACCAACCAACGGCAGCACACAAATCACAGTATAGAAGAAGAACTCTAGAGGAAGAAGAGAGGAGAAGAAACCGTCATTCCTATCACGAAGAAACTGGCGATGAGGAAAAAGAACAGGAAAAAGAAAGGAGAAAATACTTTTCCTTATAAATGCTTTCACCTTAATTAGAATAGAAAAAGACCTCCTCACCCTCGACTTCTTTTCTAATCCCGTGTGCGTCCCAACTGACATATTTTTATCTCACTTAGAAATAAAATGCAAAACTGACTTAAAGTAAAACGTAACAAAACCTGGGTTATGACAATATGAATGTTGTGAAATTGTGAATTTGTGTGTGAATTGTCATGTGAAGAACAAGAATTAGACTATTTTATTAATAGAGAAAATATTACAAAATAAATATAGAGAAAATTCACTATATACCCCTGTTTTCTTTCGTAATTCACAATATACCCCTGTGATTTTCGTAATTCAACTTTAAACATGCTTAAATGTTGTCCAAAATTGATGAAACTTTACATGGATGATGCTAAAGTGTTATATTTTGGTCCAATATCAAATTTGAAGTTTTTTATGCTCACACGTGACCTGTGGGACCTAATGAATATGTGACTGTTCATTGGGTCCCACAGGTCACATGTGAGCTTAAAAAACTTCAAATTTGATATTGGACCAAAATATAACACTTTTGCATCATCCATGTAAATTTTCATCAATTTTGGATAACATTTAAGCATGTTTAAAGTTGAATTACTAAAACCACATGTGTATATTGTGAATTACGAAAGAAAACAGGGGTATCTCGTGAATTTTCCGATAAATATAAAGATCCGGTTTGCTACCCTAATCTGGGGAGCTTCTCTAATTATGCTAACATGACTTTGAAAATAATAAAAACAACAAAGAAGTAACCCGTTGACAAATTAGATAAAAAGGGAAGAAGAAACTCTGTTAGAAGATTTCCCACTTTGCTTTCCGTCGTCACGTGCCTCTACATTAATCCTTTGTAAGTGTAAGGTGCTAACAAGGGTGGACTTGTGTGGGTGTGGTGAGAGGGGGACTAGAAGAGACCAGAACCTCTGTGCTAGAGGCGGCCACCTCGCCTCGGTTGTTTCCAACCCTAACTTCTTATTTATAATAGCAGTTGTCAATGTGATCATCCCGTTAACACTAGTATGAGGCCGTTAGTTATGAAGTGAAACATGTGCAACCTTAATCATGACGATGAATGAATTCACCGTGAGTGAATAATGATGTGCAAAAATCAGCCAATAATATGCGTGTGTGATTAATTAAATTGGATTATGAAATTCGGTGTATGAGAGGGGGTCTCGACACAACTTGAGCAGGGCCTAGATTCTTCGTTTTGACTCCGTTTTGCCCCCCGTTTGTACCGTTGGAAACCTCATGAGATAAACTATGCAATTTCTAGACTTTTTCCTGCATTAGACTCATAAAATGTATGAGTTCACATCAAAACTAAAATCTAAAGAAAAGCATATGATAAGTGAGAAATATGACATGAATAGTTATCAAAATAGAAAGAATTAAAGCACTAAAATTAGATGTATTTCATACTTTTCAAACATCCTCAAACTTAGCTTTTGCTTGTCCTCAAGCAAATAAAGAATGAAACTATCTTTAAGGTCATAGCATCGAACCTCTAGATTGAACAAGTGTAGAAGGAAATCAAGCGAAATGACAATCTAAAGAATAATCCTACTCTTCGCTGTAAGTTTTCGCAAACAGTGAAAGCAGAACAATTATGTAAAAGCATGAAGAAGTTTGATTGCATAAACTGAATATAGGATAGCTTGGGATCTTCCACCAGTTTCTTTCCTCTAACCCTTGGATGACAAGGGGTGTAAAGTAACACCTTTCTCCGTGATACCTTTCAACACCACGTACTCATGATCAAAAACAAAAAATTAATCTGCACTTAACTTTTCTTTCGCATGCAAAAACATTCTTCTTCAAGAAATATATAATACAAACGAATTATTGAGAATTGTAGAGTTATTCCGTAACTTAGACTTTTCTCTCTATCCCTATAACGGTGTTGGGCCAACTATCCCAGATCCACATACCTTAGGTAGATAGGTGTTAAGGCACCCCTAGGACTTAATAACCGGATAGACGAGGTTTTATTTTATTAGGAAAAATTTTTGATCAGCGGAGTACTTTGCCTTATCCTTTCATTCCAAACTTTCACGTCATTTCCAAAATCCCAAACTAAACTAATTCAGATTACACAATTAGCTAATCCACCAAATTTTAGTGAAAACATAATTAATTTGAATAAAAACAAGTTAGATTAGTCAAACAGCTTTAAGTACAAGAATTCTTGAGGTTGTCACCTCGCTCAACTTCAAACTTCCACAAACATTTTCACCCAAGAATTTGACATTTGTAAGGACTCAGAGAAGCGATTCTCTTCAAGCAAGAAGACAATCAAAAACAAGTGTGGCATTTAAGTGCAACTGACATAGTTTCAGGAAAGGTCTCTACTTCCTCACACTTAAGACCAGCAATGTTCTGATTGTTCAAAAATAAAAATCAAGAAAAGACCTTTCAAAATATGTCATACTCATGAAGGATTCATTCAGATTTCATGGTTTTAAAAAAAGTAAGCATTACAATCATTATAAGCTGAACACAAACATTAAAGATAAAGAGAAACTGAAACTCCCCTAATATCGTAGATTGAGGAAGGTTCCCTTCCTCACACTTAAGCTCGAACAATGGGGGTAGCATCGTTCCTCACACTTGCGTCCAAGCAAGTGTCCAAGCCTTGGAGAATAGATAATATGATAAAGAGTTTCATCTGTAAATACTCATAAAATTACCACAAAACGCTGAAAGCGTTGCATTAAAAGCACAAACACCATTGCCACTTCTAAGTGAAAGCAAAACAAAAATAAAACCAGAAAACAAAAAGAAAAATAAAACATAAATTTAACCACTGGGTTGCCTCCCAGTAGGCTATCTGTCTTTATAGTCTTTGGCTAGACTCACGCTTCGTTATTTCGGATCATAAATAAAAGTAGACGATGGGTTCGTCGGGAAAATGAAGTAACCAACAATCATTAGCATACCACCTGGATCAAAACAAAACGTTATCTCGACAAATAAAATAAGAAATTAAATACTCCATAAAACGTGGTGTTTAAGGAGATATTGTCGGTAACGTCGTTCTATTAGAAGATTAGGTGATGATGATTCTTCTTCCTTCAATTCGTGGACATAAACGTCCTCCTCTTATTGTTGAGGCTCCTAGAGGCAAGGTTAAAGTCGACAAACTGGTGGTGGTGTTTTTTCCTTAGATTCGAGGATATAAATATCCTCTTTTGATCGGTGAGGCTCAACAGGGCAATCTTGCACGTAGACAATTACGGTAGGAGCATCAATTTCTTCACCCTTTATGACATCGTCCATCATTGGTGCCTCTACAGGCTCAGAGATAGGCTCAGGCAAGATATTCCGCTTTACGTAACAAAAACTCTCCCACCAATAAGGTTCCCAATCAGATTGTTGTGGTGGTTGGTGCCCAATCAATCTTTGAAAAGAAAGTACTGCTTCCCGCTTACGTTGCAAATCAAATTCCACCAGCAATCTTGTCACCTCATTGTAACTACTCTCCATCATCAGAAATTATCCTACAAATGAAAAAACTAAAAGTAAAATAGAAATAAAAATATAAAAGAATTAAAACATAAATCCTAATTGAAAAGAACAAAAACAAAACAAACTAAATAATATAACAAAGAAAAACAAAATAGAAGCATAAAGAAAAATGCTAAAATAAAAATAAATAAAAAAATGAAAGTAAAATGAAAATGAAAATAAATATCAAAGATGAAAATTATAATAACAAAAACAAAATAAAAAATGATCAAACTAAAGATGATTGAAAATCACAATAAAATAAGAAAGCAACAAAGTTCATAATTAAAATAAAAATTAAGAATTTATTAAACAAAAGAAGAACACACTATAAACAAAGAGAATGAACTAACACAAATAAAATAAAATTACTGAAATAACAAACCTAATAATAAACTAAGAATAATAAAAATAAAAAGTAAAATAAATCAAAAATTAAATAAATAAAGGAAACTATGTACTAAAAAATCGAACTAAATTCAAAACTATAAATTAAATAAATAAATAGTAATAAAATAATGAAATTAACAAAATAGAAGAATAGCTAACCAAACCAAAAACTAAAAATAAACAGAATATTAAAAATAAAACGAAGATCAAACAACCAAATAAATGAAAACAAAAAAATCCGAATACTAAGCACAGAAATTTAAATTACGGAAGCGTTAAACTAAAATATACTAAATTCTAAACCAAAAGTCCTACTTAAATTAAACGTACATAAAACAATATAGCATAAGAAAATGAAACGGACTAAACAAAAACCAAATTAATAAATAAAATAAAACAAGAAAAACTAAACTAAAAAGAAAAACTAAACTAAATAAACAAGAAAAAAACTCAATTAAAATAAATTAAAAGATCAATTAACAGTACAAAAGGTCCCTTGTAGCGGAGCCAAATACTTGTAACAGAAATATGTGACTATCTCTATCTAGACAGTGTACCTATCGTTTTGTTGAATAGTGAAATAAGTGGGGGTTTTCGATCTCATGGACTTCATTCAATTAATTGACAGTTTATTTACTAACTGATAAACTAAATTAAACTAAGAAACAACAAACGTCACTTTTCAGGTTTGCTTAATTTAATACAAAGAATGACTCAACAAACTAACATAAAATAATAAAACAATAAAAATAAATTAGATACAAAAATGAAGATTGAAACTCTTAAATCTAAAGAAACACCTGTATTGTTCTGCAAACCTTCACTTATTAATATATTAATAAATTTTCCACTAATTCTACAATAAACTCAGGAATCTTAATTAATCCGTTGACCGGTCCGTATACATCGAATCCTATATGACATAAATAACAAGCCGCAAACCATGTCCAAGTCAATTATAACCAATCGTCTTATAACCAATTCCTATTGAAGACAAATTAACCTATAGGCAAACCATGCTTCTAATCGTTAATCCGGTTTAACTTCCTCTATCTTGTTACTAATTTCAGCGCCACATTTTGATTAGAAAACTACAAATATTATTTTAATAATTTATGAGAAGATTAAAGCATGTGAAGAACAGGAATTAAACGATTGTATTAATTAATCAGTTTCAAATAAATATAAAGATCTGGTTTGTTATCCCAAACTGGGGAGCTTATTTAATTATGCTAACATGACTCTAAAAATAACAAAAACAACAAAGAATAACACATTGACATATTAGATAAAAAGAGAACAAGAAACTCTGTTGGAAGATTCCCTGCTCTGCTTTCCGTCGTCATATGTCTCTTTATTAATCATTTGTTAGAAGTGTAGGGTGCTAATAATGGTGGACTTGTGTGGGTGTGGTGAGAGGGGGAGAGGAAGAGACCAGAACCTTGTGCTGGAGGTGGCCGCCTTGCTTCGGTTGTTTACAACCCTAACTTCTTATATATAATAGCACCAGTCAATGTGATCATCCCGTTAACATTAGTATGTGGCCGTTAGTTATGAAGTGAAACATGTGCAACCTTAATCATGATGATGAATGAATTCACCGTGAGTGAATAATGATGTGCATAAATCAGCCAATAATATGCGTGGGTGTGATTAATTAAATGGGATTATGAAATTCCGTGTATGGGAGGGGTCGTGTCACAACTTGAGTAGGGTCTAAATTCTTCGTTTTGACTCCGTTTTGAACCCCGTTTGTACCATTGGAAACCTCATGAGATAAACTATGCAATTTCTAGACTTTTTCCTGCATTAGACACATAAAATGTATCAGTTCACATCAAATATAAATTTAAAGAAAAAAATATGATAAGTGAGAAATATGATATGAATAGTTATGTAAATAGAAAGAATTAAAGCTCTAAAAATAGATGTATTTAGCACTTATCAATATCATGCTCTGTAATACATATCTAATGATACCCTGCTCTCAGGTCAATCTTCGAGAACGCTGAAGCTTCCTTCAATTGATCGAAAAGATCGTCAATTCGTGGCGAAGGGTATTTATTCTTGATTGTTACTGCATTCAAGTCCCAATAATCGATGCACGTTCGGAGTCCACCATCCTTTTTCTTGACAAATAACACTGGGGCACTACACCGCGAGACACTAGTCCGAATAAACCCCTTTCAAGCAAGTCCTCTAGCTGTCTTCAACTCCGCTAGTTCTGCTGGAGCCATACTGTAAGGCGCCTTCGCAATAGGCCCGACAACTCACAAGGGAACAAATAAGCAAACTTTAACACTACCGGTATATCCAGATCCATCTTATCTTCATTTTGAGTATCCTAGACATAACACAAATATGCTGTCTCACCCTTCCTTATCTTCTTCAGTACAACCAAGGCTGATAAAAAGTTGATCAGAGGCTCTCTAGGAACACTACGATAGGAGACAGTCTTCCCACTCGGGCCTCTAAGCAATAGTTTTTTCTCCACACAATGCATTCAGCCCTTATACTTCTGCACCAAGTCCATGCCAACAATAATGTCGAATCCCAACTTATTGAACTCGATCAGATCTAATGGAAAGTCTTCATCCTTGATACTGATCTGGAGTCCTTTATACCGGTTAGTGCATTGTATCTTCTCTTGAGATGGGAGTGTAACTTGGAAATCAGAAAGATGATCTGGGGTTAGTTGTAACTTCTTTGAAAGGGAAGATGAGATGTAGAAATGTGAAGCCCTAGAGTCAAAGAGCACCAATGCATTAAGCCATTCACAGGGGAGGTGCTTATAATAACATTGCCCTTAACAACGGCTCACGCTTTGTTCACGATGTTCAAGGTACCTCCCTTTGTTAATCTAGGTCTTAGAGTATGGGATTCATATACCACATGATTAAAAAGGGATAGTTTAACTCAAAACATCATCTTATTACTTCATGTGACTGATACAACATTTTGAGGTACATAATTCTTTTGTTAGACTAGTACTTACTAAAGGTCAGGTTCATACGTCTAGGACATATATGAGTGGCATTTACTAGTGATGGTGGGCCTATATACAACCCATGATACAATAGTCTCGATTTTCCCCCAAAATTTAACACGTCCCCAGACTTCAAAGTAAGCTTATGAGCTAAGTCCATCCTCTTTTTATCTCCATAGAGGGACTTAGCATCATCTCCTATAAAGGACACTACAGGGATTCCTTTAGCAATAGACTCAGGTGTTTCATCTCTATCTTGGTGTAGCCCTAGACGTCCTTCTTTCTTGTAGAAGTTCACTATACGTATGTTTGCAGTTATTCCTGGAATAGGATCGGCTCATACTGATGTGCTATTCTAATCGCCATATTAACTAGGGTTTGAAATTCTTCGCGTATACTAGGAACTCTTGCCCTATCACTCATCCTAACCTTCTGGTATGTTCAAGTTTGTGGGTCCTAATCCTTTCCTAGGCACATCAATTGTAATTTCAATTTTGATCCTCTAGTGTGCCCGGGTGTATAAAACCCTCATATTCCTTTTCCCAAGGTTCTACACCTTTCTATGATAGTAATTTGCTCGTCATTCGTCAGAAATAACTTAAGAGGATCATGCCAAGTTTAAGAACTCGGATCTCCTCTCCAAGAAACTCCTGTTTAGCACCAATAGGCTTAGGTGATCTTGGTTTTGAGGGTATTGAAAAGCGAATATAAAAAAGGCCTAAGATAGGAATGTACTAGAATAAGTCCTTTCGTTACATTCTTCCTAACATACACTCTTCAACCAATTACATACTAAATATACAATCATGTACAAACAAGTAAAGATGGTGAGGTCACACGCTTCAGGCTGAGCACCAGCTTCAGCCACCTGATGGTTCACAACACTAAGAACGCCCTGCTGCCCATGATTGCTCTCCTTCAGCCCCGTACGGTTCTTAGCGCCCATAGAGGTTTGACCAGCCTGAAATCCCCGTGGTGCTACCACCACATTAGTTGGGGTACTCTATAGAGCTCTAGATTGTTGGTACGCTCTATTGTCAGGGTTAGAAAAACACTCAAACACCCTATGGCCGGCTTCTTGCTGAAGTGACATTTCACCAACTCCCCCTTATACTCAACGCCTGGGTGATTACGATTGCAAAGCTTACTCATGTACCTACCTTGGTAATGATTGGTGCCTAAGCACATCATAACATAGGGCCAGCGGGATGGATATGAGAATTTACATATTCTACGTTCCTCATTAGATAAAGGATCTTTCTCACCCTTAGGAGGCAAAGCTTGCAACGGTCGGGCATTCATAACTAAGAAGGTTTTATACCCAAAATTTGACCCCAAGAAAAGGGTACTCCAAGACACAGGTACTATAAAGGGTAATTCGGTCAAAAGGGTACAAACTCCCGGGTTGATTAGCACGTTTCAGGACACTAGTGAAAGCCTGGTCACCACGAGGGGCATTTTCGTAATTTTCAGGGCTCCTAATCCATCTCGTAAGCTTTCCCTCTCCTATAAAAATTACTCAAATCAACTCATAATGCTTTGAAATTTTAACAAGTTAAAAAGGATGACATTTAGAGCATGATGATTTTAGAATTTTGAATTTTTGAAGTTCCAATAATATCTTACTAATTTCTGAAAAGATCTGATGAAAAATTGAATTTAAAAATATCCTTTATCCGAAAATTCCAATTTCTCTTTAGAAAAATCAGAAATATCTTCCTCTACGTGTGGTTAAAATTTCATAGTCATGATCACTCTGGTAGTCACCCGACGAAATCCTGGTAAACTTCTGTTTTAACCGAGTTTACTCTACCTTTAGTGTTGTCTATATAAGGGATCTTTTCTTTTCATAAAATCAGAACTCCAAGAAGCCTAGAACTCCAGAGCACTCAGCCATTCTCTCTTCCCCCACGTTTTGAACTCCCGAGCTTTGATTAAACAGTGAAATTTCACCAAAATCATCACTAAAACAAGTTTTTCAACTCCCACTACCACAATAATCATCAAACCACCTCCAAAATGTGAAGAACAACATCAACTTGCAAGGGTCAGAAGTTAGGTTCGAACTCAATCTGGGACCAACTTCACCGAGGCTTTGGAAGAATCCCAACGTGAAGAATCCTGTCAATTCTGAAGGTAAAAGAGGTTAAAATTCAACAATTCTAACTCCCCACGACTTTGTTAGCTTTGTGTCAAAATTTGGGTTCAAACTAACCCTTTTCAGCTTCTGAGTTGTAATTTGTTTTCATTAATGTATAGAACTTGTTCACTAAGTTTCAGAAGTAATTGGAAGTCAATTTGAAGTTTATAAATTACTAACAATCTTTGAGCCGAAAACACAACCGAGAAGTACACGAACGCAACCATCCGTGGCTAGTCCGTGCCCTCGGACGGCCTGTCCAGGGTCCCAGACGGCATCAAACAGTGTTGGGATTTAATTTTTTTTAGAATTTTTAGGTTTTCTTAACTTATGTCCGGGCCCACGGATGCCCTGCCCGTGGCCCTAGACTTTTCAAAAAAAAATCCCATTATTTTGACTTTTCTGATTATTTAGTTTAACTAGGGTCCGTGGGTTCAGGCATTAGGTCCGTGGCCACGGACAGAATAACAATCTAACCAAATCCGGCTTTTGAAATCCTAGTTTAGGTAATTTGAATTTTTACTTTTCAATTCAGTAAAAATGTTAAAAAATAAAAAAATCAGACACCTGCGCACTTAAGTTAATCCGACTTCGTAATAAGCCGTAAATAACATAAGTAGAGAAAAACGACTTAGACGGGTAGTGAAAGTAATTTACACCTGAAAAAGTCAAATACCATGCCCTCGAACCCAAACTCTTCTTTCCTAATTTATCGTAGGTTAAAATTAGGTGGCGACTCATAATGTGTTCCAATGAGCTAGCTTAGGTTTTAATAATTAATGTTTTATGACGTAGTTATTAGTCTTAGGTTATAAGTGGACCTAGAACCCGATCAGACGCGATTCAACATAGGATAGTAGTTCAAAAACTGAGGCTCACAGAATGGTGACTCTATTGCGGAGTAACTCTAATTTTAACTTGTTTGATCTTAAGAAAGAAGGCTTAACTTGAAACTGTTTATTTAAGGCTTTTATTATGTTTGTTTAATTTCATGCGCAATTTAAATTTCCATACTTATGCATCATAAGAGTGCGAGGGTCCACAAAAACCGATTTCACCCTGGGACCCATATTAGGCGACCGCTGTCTGAGACTCTCACCTTCTCAGGAGATGTGAATAAGTGGGGAAAAGAGGAGGATGTCGTCTAACCACATCCCCTTAATACCTAGGCTTCGGCTCCTAGCACCTCTTCAACAGTATCCTTACCGAGCCTAATGTTTGGTTAGTCAAAGACCTGACCGTAGACGCATACCTCATGGTGATGTGAGAAACGTGGGGAAGCCCAAAGAGGAGCGCACAAACCCTATCCCTTTGCGGTGACCTGGGCCCAAGCACCAACCACCTCTCCGGATCGATCCTTACCCAGTTTGATTTAAGCGTCTAGTGAGGACATTTTGAACTTGCGTGAAGCCTTTTTTGCTTGTATGATAGACCCATTGCCATTCCTAGAAATTAATAGGTGCTTTCTGCACACCAATTTCAGCCCAACCCGAATTTACGGCTTTATTGTTTGCGGCCTAGAGGCCCAGTTTGGTTTAAACAGGAAATTTATTTGGGCTTCGACCCAAAAACCTAGATTTAGGTGATTTCCCTTTTGGCCCAATTTGAATTATCCACTTAGTTCTATGCCCATGAAAAATAAATCTACTCAAACTTGAAGTGATCCATAAGATTTGAAAATCAATTAGGTCGTTTTAGTGGGCCCAACAGTCCATTCTAGTCTAGATAAACTTTGTGTTCAGGCCCTGGCCCAAAATTCTAGATCTAGGTGTCATCTTTTTTGCCCTATCAGAACCAATTGATTAGGTTCCGGCCCATACTATAATACATTTGAATTTAAGATAGTATCCAAAACTCATTCATTTTAGTTTTTGTCCCGAAGGCCCAACAAGAATTTCAAATGAATCTTGGACTTCAAAGTTTCTCTCTTGGCCCAGTGGCCCATTCACATTCTATACAATTTCCTTCGGCCCATAGCCTCACTTCTAGATTAAGGGTATTCAGTTCCATACATCTAGATGCAATTCAGAAATCATTCCAGCCCAAGCGTCACATTCTTACAACATTTTGGCCCAAGCACCACATTCTCAAAACATTATGGCCAAAATGTCACATTCTTAAAACTTTTTGGCCCAAGCGCCACACTCACAACTTAGTGCATTCCGGCCCTAAGTGCCAATTCACATCTCAAAAATAATTTCAGGCCCAAGCGCCTATACACTGCGCTTGACAAAGCAACTGTATTTTTCTTTTTGCTTTTCTAGCTGATTTGCTTAGTCACCAAGGAGGATGATATATCCACTCACAGACAGTTGTGTGGCTGCACACGAAGCCCATTCGGCATCGTAGTAGGCAACTAAGTCCATGTGGGGTGTGTTACTAAAGAGAATTCCTTGAGATGTGGAACCCTTCAGATAGCAGAGAAGGTGAAGAGCTGCTTGGTAGTGTTCCACTATAGGTTACTGCATAAACTGGCTCAGGTGTTAGTCCGAGAAGGCAAGATCTGGCCTGGTGTTTATTAAGAAGTTTAATTAGCCAATAAGTCTTCTGTATTTTGTAGGGTTGTCCATGCTCTGTCCTTGTTGCATCTCTAACTTAACTCATGTAGGAAGAGGAACGGAACAAGCTTTTGCATCCAAATGTAAGTACTTTGTTAGTAAGTCTAAGATATATTTCTTCTGATGTAAAACTATACCTACGTCTGTATGCATTAACTCCATGCCTAAGAAGTAACTTAGCTGACCCAAATCTTTTATCTTGAAATTGTTATTAAGTTCAAGTTTTAATTTCTCTATTATAGTCTGGTCATTGGCTATTACCACCATATCATCAACATAGATTCCTAGAAATGTTATGAAAGCGCCATTATATTTAACAAAGAAGGAGTAGTCATTTTTTACTGGATAATATCTTGCAAGTACAAGAAATTGATTAATTTTGCATACCATTTGCGCGAGGCCTGTTTCAGCCCATATAAAGATGTGTGTAGTCTACAAGCCTTACCTATGTGCAACTCTTTCAAGCCCTCTGGAATCTCCATGTAAACCTCATATTGCAGTTCTCCATGGAGGAACCATTGATGATGTCTAGCTGGTGTACTTTCCATCTGTTTTTGACTGAAACTGCAACTAAAACACGAATTGTTGTCATTTTCATAACAGGGGAGAAATCTCCCAATAATCTTCTCCATACCTCTGAGAATACCCTTTCGCAACTAGGCAGGCTGTATGCCTCTCTAAGCTTCCATCTGCACGCAGCTTAACTTTAAACACTCACTTGCAACCAACTATATGTCTTCCAGAAGGTTTGTTAACGATTGTCTAAGTGATATTTTCCTTTAAGGCTTGGAGTTCCTTTTCAATCATAGCAACCAAATTGGGATCTTCTACTGCCTCAAAATAACTTATGGGTTTCGAATTTGTTGAGCCTTTTTATGAATAGACAAAGACCAGGAAGTCAAGACTTCAAATGGGATCTCTCTGTTAGGTTTTATTTCTTTAACAGATTCAGTCAACAAATTTCCTTTGTCTTCTTTTTGATGCATTATGTCATACAAGATATTGCTAAAAACATATTCTTCTGGTAAGTCAACTTCACCTAGGATCAAATTTGCCCTTGTGCTTGCGGACATCAGTTTTATAACACAAGCACCCAAAAGATTTTAAAGCAGAGTAATCTGGTTTAACATTGTACAATTTTTCATAAGGAGTCATTCCCCCTTTAACTCTAGAAGGTAATCTGTTAATGATGAAAGTAGCATACCTTATGCATTCTCCCCAAAGAACTAACAACACCTTTGATTGAAAGTACAATGCACGAGATGTTTCAATGAGATATCTAAGCTTTCTTTCCACTACACCATTCTGTTGTGGTGTGTGTTGACAACTCTGTTGGTGCACAATTCCATTCTCCTTAAAGAACTTAACACCTTCATTGCTGCTTCCAAGTTCAAGAGCATTATCGCTTCTTACCACTTTAATTTTTCTATCAAACTGCCTTTCAACAAGTTTTATAAAGCAAACTAAAACATGAAACACATCAGATTTCCTTTGAAGCAGATGTGTCCATGTACTTCTCGAATAATCATCAACAATTGTCAAAAAGAAGTTAAAGCCATCATAAGTGGGAACTTTAAAAGGTCCCCAAATGTCATTGTGTATAAGCTCAAATGTATTCTTGCTTCTTATTGCAGAATCAAGAAATGGTTGTCTCACTGTTCGAGCTTTATGACATACATCACAAGCAACGGAATCAGGTATGTCACTCCTTTTTTTAATTCTAAAAGATACAATTTGTGCATAGGTACATGTCCTAGATGACTATGCCACAACCAGGCATCTAGACTAGATTTAGAGGCTTTATTACATATACACTCGATTGTTTCTCTCAGCTATTACATATAAAACATCATGGTCAAGTATATACAACCCATTCAAGGTATGCCCAATGTTCAAAAATTTCTTATGATCAAGGTCCTACACAGAACAGAAGCTTTCATGGAAAAATATTGGGGGACGGATTTGCTTAACAAGCTTTCTGACCAAATAGCTGGTTAAATTTAAAATCTATAACTAAAAGAACATTATCTAGGATAAACTTTCTTCCTATCAATACACTTCCAGGATTTTCTTACTATTTGGACATGCCCATCCGGCATAACTATGTCTTGTCTTTCCCTCAAATATTTCATATTAGTAAAAAGCATTCCATTCCAGCACATATGTTCAGATGCCCCTATGTCTATTATCCAAGAATCTAACCCTAGATTGCTAGAGTAACAATTAATCATAGAACATAACACGGTGTTGTTCGAGTCGTACCCAAAAAATTGCCGATTCTGTCTCCAATAGGACTCTCAGTGTGTTCTCCTTGAAGCAGGTTCATCAAACGACTATATTGTTGTGCATTTAACCCAGACATCGGGGATTTTCCATGAGTTTGACGTTGAGTTATCAAGACCGGTGGCAGCACTAGCTATAGTTTTCTCTCTTTTCTTCCACCATGCTAGGTAGCCCACAATCTCAAAACAATTTTCACGCAATTGTCCCTTCTTCGAACATTTCGTACACTACAGATTTTGCTTAGCTAGATCTCAAACGTTCTTTCTTTGGGATGGCATCAATGAAAAGTTAGGTTTACCTTTGTCGATTGCAAACACCATAGTTTCTGGTTCTGTTGTACAATCTCGCATAGTAATAGTCCGTCATTTTTCTTCATAGGCAATTAGGGTGTACACCTGCTCCAGAGAGGGTAACGGACCCTTGAGGAGGAGATTATCTTTGAATTTTGAGTAAGACTCATTAAGAGCCATCAAGAATTGCATCATTTTTTCCTTCTGGAACATTTGTTCAAGCTCATTCTTTGCAGAGCACGAACAATTTGGCTTTTTGTCCAGTACCGCCAACTCATCCTAGATATTCCTTATCTTTGTGAAGTAAGTTGATATCTTGTCGCTGCCTTGCAAGCTTTCCTAGCTCTCTCCTCAAAGCGTATATTTGGACCACATTAGCTTGCTCAAATCTACCACAGAGATGGTCCCAGGCGTCTGCCGCTTTGGAGAAGTAAACAATCGATCCCGTTATCTCCTTGTCAACAGATTATGCCAACCACGCAATCAACATATGATTGACTCCTTCCTAAGCTTTATACTTCACGTCGTTAGTGTCTTGTGCTGTATATGAACGATCCCAGATGCAGTACTTGTTCTTGGCTTTCATGGCTACGACTACCTTTCTTTTCCAGCCAGTGAACCCTTCACCGCTAGAGAATACCGACGCAATAGCCATCCCAGGTTGTCACTGGGATGGAGGTACAATGGGTCATCGTAGTCAATCTTTTCCTTGTCGCTTGCTCCCTCTCCTCCAATATTTCCTTTTTGCTTCTCCACCATTTTTAAGTTCTTGTTAGCAAGAAAGTAGAATGAATTGAGGATTGACAGTCAGAGAACGAAAGATGAATCGAGAATCGAATCAATAACAAGAATTATCATGTAAAACCATGCTCTGATACCATATTGGAACAAAGTACATAGATTGCGTTTAGGAACTATGAATTTCTTGTAATACCACTTTTGTACAGAAGTGAGAGTTGTACTTTGTTATACATACTGATTCACGAATATATACATCAGACTAGACTAGGAGGAGAAGAGAAGACAGTTAACTAATGGCTAGCAAAACTAATACGCTAACAGAGGACCAAGCTGACTAATATAACCGACATAATAACAAAGTGTGCCAAGTACTTGTTGCTTGGTCGGTAGAGGAGTGGTATTCTAGAACCGAAGGTCCTGGGTTCAAAACCTACTCACTACCGTAATTAAAAAAAATATATAATAACAAAGTATAACAGACAACTCAGTACAAACAACTCAATACCCTCAATATTCTATGCTGAAGTTGGGGGTTGGTTTCTTGTTGATCCGGTGGAGGTTATTCTTAGCTTTGTAGCTGCCTGTTATCCTCACTTAATTGATATCTGCTATGCTTACAACCTGGTGTCATAGCCCGATGGGCATTGAAGCAGTATAAAGTTCAAGTGGTCATTTGCGGTATCTACCCACATAGGGTGGAATTAAGGTGGCTATACTAAGTGTCGTTCGGTGTTTCGCTTAGTGCCCTTGGTGGTGGTCTTGTTACTGTTTCTCTTTAATCTTTTTTTTTGAACTTTGTTTGATTGTCTTTAAGTTTCAGTTCTTATGGGTTAGCTATCTTATCTTGCTGGTTGTGGTTTTGGGTTTTAGTTCAGTCCTTATGAAACAATCCTTAATTTGTGGCACTATATGAAGCTTGTGGCATCAACATCAAGACGTATTCACACTTTTGGCTTTGTATCACTGATGCAGTCATTCACTGTTATATTCCTCTTTGCAGGATGTTTCTCTTATCATTTGTTTAGGTAACCGTCCCTACTGATAAAGTTGAGCTCATTTGATCGCCCATTTTGTACTAGTCGTGGGTTTGTTTGTCTCGGCTTTGGGATTTGGAGATTCTTGTGTGTTGCACATAGATTCATGATCATGCTAGGATTGTGGTGTCTCTTAATTTGTTATCTTAGTATTTTCTTGCTTTGTTTTTAGCCATGTAATTCTCAAATTCTAATCTATCTAGTTTCTTTACTGAGAAATAAGAGCATCCAAGTGGCAACTGACGCTTGTTGAAAAAAAAAACAAAAAAAAAAAACGAAAATCAAATTCAAAGCAAAACTAAAAGCAGCATAACCAATTAAATATCTAATATTTCACTTTCCGGTTTACAGAACTAGTTATCTATATCATGCCTACATATATCAAAATGATAGCCAGCTAGAATTTGGAGGATGTGATATGAAGGTAGCGTGCTGTGTGACACTTATGTGCAAAGATGTTACGGAGAGCTAAGCTATTTGGTAAAACAGTCTGCAATTCTTGCTACGCCAAGGCATAAACATATTGTATCCTTTTTGAGACGACAAAACACTGTTTTCCCCAATAAAAATACAGTGATCACCAAACCATGCGTGGTTTCCAATTGTAAACTAGCAGCGAGTCTAGCTGTATACAAAAAAAAAAAAACGTAGCTAGGATACATGCGAAGTTGAAAGGAACTGAGGCAGTTCTGAAAAGATGTCAAAATTGG
The DNA here is from genome assembly GCA_023374045.1 of Limonium bicolor. NCBI lineage: Eukaryota > Viridiplantae > Streptophyta > Magnoliopsida > Caryophyllales > Plumbaginaceae > Limonium > Limonium bicolor. The sequence continues at coordinate 52,455,553 of CM041781.1, forward strand.
GAGCGAATTAGGTGACGGACACCTAAATTCCGTCACAGGACGGAAGCCTGTTTTTTTTTTTTTTTTTTCTAACAGCAGGGAAGCTAATAATAGCATCATGTTCCACATTTTTATTGAACGTTTCACTTTCTGTTTTTGTTTTTTATTTTTAAAAATGTTAAAACATAACTATTTTGTCTTTTTTATATACAAACCTTTAATAATATAGTTATATATATATATAAAATAATTCATTACTTATATAAAAATATTTACTTGAGTATATTCATTAAATATTTGATAATATTTATTTATGAACATATATCCTAACCGTAAAATTTTAAAATAACTGAATGCAAAACACTAATTAAATATTCATATTTTTTAAAGATTTTTTTAATAGACATAGCTATTGTATAATAGTTTTCCAATCTTATAATATTTAATGTTTTTACATATATGTAGAAAATGAAGTATAACAAAAATTTCTAATATAAAAAATACTAAGATAATATTTTTATTTTTTCTAAATTACAAAAAGGGATATATTTAAAAATATTAACGTAAACTAACCTTCATGTTATAAGTTATCGTGTGAAATACCCCAAACCTTAATGTGTTAATTAATTATGTAATTATGATTTTCTAAGGATAATTAAGTCCTTAATATCATTGGTGAAGAAATAAAAACCAAAAAGAAAAAGAAAATGCGTAAAGGTCACAAAACGTGAAAACGCGTATTTAATTATTTTAGGAGGTATATAACCTTCACTGGGGTAGTAAATATATTTTTATACTCTAATTACACACTAAGAACATGTGGGAAAAATTCCGGAAGAAAACGGATCCAAGTAACGCGTTAAAACGCTAACGGAGTCCTAAAGCTCGTTTTTTCGAGAAAACCCGAAAACGTGACTTTAAACAGTAAACGACCCCGTAAAAATTATAGTTGATTATATAACTATAATTAAACATTAATGGAAGCCTAATAGCAATTAAAATTAATTAAACGAGGAAATTCCGGGAAACGGGCCCGGTTAGTGAATAGTGCTAAACCGGGTAAATTAACGAGCATTTTCTGAAAAAGATGAAAAACGCTCCAGTGTGTATATATTAGTGGGCCGGTTTATTAATATAGATAGCCCCTCACACATGATAGAACTAATTAAATAAGTCAAAAAGCAAAAAAAGTGAAAAAGTGAACATATCCCCACCCACACTCTCTCTCTCTCATTCTCTCATTTCCTCACGTGAAGCCCTCTTCTCTTTCCTCTTTCTGTCGCCTTCTTCCTCCTCCCAACTGGAACGATTTCTTATCCTTCCTCCTTGCGATTTTGCAGCTCTTCCATGGCTACTCCCACTTCAACCTCATGCCCAAGCCTCATTGAAGCTCCAAATACAAAACAAATTACATATTTGAACTCTCCTCATCCTCCTCTACCTTTCTCTCTTTTTAGAATTTCAAAAGGATGAGTTCATCTCCATGGGTTTTCCCCATTTGAAGAGAAAATGACATCAAAAGGAAGCTTGGAGTCTCCTCTTTCAAACAAGGTAAAAATCTCCAGGAAAAACCTCATTTTCTCCATCTTGTAGAGCTGGCCGATTTTGCCCTCTCTCACACCTTGTTTTCTTCTTGATTTTGAGCTTCAATTCAAATCTCCAATGGTGGTGGAGTTTCCCCTTTGATTCATGGGTGAAAGCCCCTCTTAAAAGCTCCAAAAGGTAAACCCTAACTATGGTGTTTCAAGTCTTTCATTGAATTAGTGTGTTCCCAAGGGTTTAGAATTTTAATTGTGTTGAATTTTGTGTTCCTTGGGTGTTGGCATGGAGTTGGGCAACTCCATTGCCATTTGACCGATTTTGATCAAGAAGGAGAGAAGGAGGAGATTGATAAAGGAAAGGAGAACTTGTGAATTAAGGTAAGAAATCTACCTTAAGGCTTATTTTGAATGCTTTAGGATTGGGATGGGTTAAATTAAAAAAAAATGAACCCAAACTATGTGAAATAATGTAGTTGGTTGAATTTGAGAGAGATTCTGAACTTGTGTTGATTTAAGGGCCAAATGCCATTGCATTTAAGTTTGTGTTTATATTGTAGTTATTGAGATTTTGGAGTTATGTTGTTGTTGATGGACTTTGAGGATTTATTATGTGCTGGTAGGACCCTTGTAAGGGTGTGGCTAGATTAGGATTGAAAATGATGTGAATTGATGGTTTGGGAGATGTTAAGTTTATGGGGAGGTTATGACAAAATTTTGATAGAAAAATAAGTGCTTTAAGGTGACTTAGTGAATTGGGGAACCTAATTGTTGGTAGTGTTGATTAGAGTGGAGTGGTAGCCTTATAATGGTAGATGGATAATGAGATAAGAGAGTGCAAAATCTGCAGCATAATGATGCTTGGTAACTTGGGATTTCAAGAAAAAGAGTTGGTGCTTGTAACTTGTGAAACAAGGAGTGAATGTGGGTTTTAGAAGTGCATTTATGTAGGAATGATTGGTAATGGTCATTGATGGATTTGATAAGTTTGGTAGGAGGTAATAACTATCAAAAGGAAATAGAAATGCACAAGTGTGCAAAATGCAAGAATGTGAAAAGTGAGTTTGTTGAATTTGGGAAAGAATTGGGTGGTGGATTAAACCAATTATTTGGAGTGGTTTAGAGCAAGTTTTGAGGTGTTTAATTATGTAGGAAACTTGTGGAAAGTTTATGGAAAGATTAAGGGTGGATTAAGGGTTGATTTGGGGTTGAAAAATGACCTTAATAGTAGTTTTTAGCAGGGTCCGGGACCTAGGATATGTACCAAGTCCCGGACCGCATCAAAAAACATGCCGAGAGTGAAGGCAAGAATTGGTCCGGGACATAAGTCCAGGACCAAGTCCAGGACCAATGCCAAAAACAAGCCGAGAGTAATTTCCAGAGGTGGTCCGGGACCTTGTGTCCGGACCAAGTCCCGGACCAGACCAAAAATGGCCTAAAATGTGTTTTAAAGTGTTCTAAAGGTGGGGGATTGATGGGTAATGGTTTTGGATGTTGTTAAGGCCTTGTTTGGTGACTTTCAAAGGTCCTAAGAAGTATAAACAAGTGTTGGGAGTGATTGGGAAAGTTGTGAGTTTAAGTACACAAAGTTAAACCGAAATAACGGGATACCGGGGTAAGTACGGGAATAGCAATTATGTACCTACCGTAACACCTTAATGTTAATTGAACCATTTGACATGTAAATAGTGGTTCAAGAGTAATACATGAAGAACAAGTGTGAACCGAGGCACGTGAGAACACCGGTAAAGTAATTCCCCGCGGTGACAGGTATGGTTTTCTTGCAACCTGTGTCCTACCGGGTTACACCGGCTTGTATGCCAACTTGTTTTCTGTTTGTTGGCCACCTTGTAAGATAAAGCATGTAATGAGTTTACAGTAATTCATTTATGTGGCGAATTTGGTTCCGACACCGTTAACCTCTAATATGTGTTAAACCGAAACTAACCGACTCTAGAGTCACATAAGAGACCGGTGTTCGGACTTAACGTCCCAACCTACGGGAACGTTCTAACTACGGCTATCCGTGCGTAGATGCATGTTGTGGTTGTGTGTGATGTGTGTTGCTTTGTTTAGTATATCATTATTTAATGAATGTGGTTGTCCATGTGTGTCAAGTGGAATGTTACCTCCCTTGTGTGTGATTAACCAAGTTTATAACACCATATGGTGTCATGTTGTGCTAAGTTCCATAAGGAACTACTAACTAATATGTATATATAATGGGGGGGGGTGAGGAATCCGGTCGTTCCGGTCGCGCGCGTTGTTTGGGAGTTGATATATATATATATTTGAATTAACTCCCACTCTGTTATGTTATGGTTGTTTTTCCTTCTTGGAATTCAATCACCCACAAGCCTAAGATCAATGGCTTTCCTACTCGATTGTTGTTCGGGCTAGGGGTAATACTGTAATGTTATGGTTGTTCTCTTTCTTTGGATTACAACCACCCACAAGCTTAACCAAGGCTTACCTACCTCATCACTATTGGAGCTAGGGGGAAATTGTGTATGGTGTGATCGGGCCAATATTAAGGCCGACACATCTATGTGAAGTATGTTGTTATGTTATGTACGTTGATCTCCAAAATCAACCCCGTATAAATATAAGGGGTAATTAAGTATAACCCGATTAAATGGGTGTGTGTCGTCTAGCAAGGAATAGCTCCATTAGGGTAAAACCCTCAAGGGCCAAATGATGCAATAATGTGATCTAACCAATGTGATGTGTTAATTTATGTTTGTATCCTGTTCATCGATTGTGTGATTTATAAGCATGATATATGTGTATAGTTTCATGCATGTTTTAAATATAATTGACCGCATGCTCAGACGACAAATAGTTGTGCGTGGCCCGGTAGCATGCGGGCTGCAGGATTACCATACCAGCAAAGGTGCTGACCCCCTTTGGGGGCCCCCATACTTTTCAGGTACAATGGAGCTGGCAGCCGTTCGAGAGTAGGACGGGGTAACTGTTTATGTATGGGTGGTTATTTAGTTTAGCGTGATATCGGTAGAGGTATGTATTAGACTCGGTACAGTTTGGTTTGTAATTGTAATTGTGTTCATAATATAATGGAGTTGTAAATGTAAAGTGTAATGCTCGGTAATCTTGTCCATCAGACCGGTACGTTGTGTATGCAATAGCCTTGTTAGCCACGTGGGTGGCTAACGGCGTGTAACACCCATTGATTTAGTCAGTGTTTATGATATAAGTTCCGCTGCAGTTAATGATTAAGTGTGGTGTTATTAGTAGGGGTGTTACATCGTGCATACATAAAAACCAAAATTTGATAAATACGTAAAGTCGACTTCTACAATTCAGTTTATCATTTTCTATAATAGTGAATGAAACAATTACAGATGGTTGTGTACATGTTTTTAATTATTAGTGGAAATGTTTATAAGTTATTGTGGATACGTAAAACCAAGGTTATTGAATACATAAAATCGAATTCAACAATTCAGTATATCATTTCTAAACGTTAATATCCTTTAGGCTTTATCAGTCAGTCAAGCTCTATGAATATTCTTATACACCATGATTCGATAAGAACGATCAAAGAAAAAGATATATAACATTTAGTGTAATCTTTTCTATAATAGTGACGGAAAAGAAGAAAAGTTTGTGTACATGTTTTTAGTAATTAGTGGAAACATTTATAAGTTATCGTGGATACGTAAAAACTGAGCTCAACAAATACATAAAATCGAATCCAACAACTCAGTTTTAGAAAATATTTTTATGCACGATGATCCGATAAGAACAAGCAAAAGAAATGATATAACCGTTAGTGTAATCTTTTTAAAATGGTGATGGGAATGATTATAGAAGGTTGTGTACATGTTTATAATCATTCGTGGAAACGTTTATAAATTATCATGGATACATAAAAACCAAGGTTAACGAATACGTAAAATCGACTCCAATAACTCAGTTTATTGTTTCCAAAATAACCTTCAGGTTTATCATCCACTCAAGCTTTGAAAACTGATAAATGATAAAGAAAAATATATTCTTATACACAATGTGCGATAAGAACAGCCAAAGGAAACGATATATAACAGTTAGTGTCACTTTTTTTTAATTTAGTGACGGAAACGATTATAGGAGATTGTGTACATGTTTCTAATCATCCGTGGAAACGTTTATAAATTATCGTGGATACATAAAAACCAAAATTAATGAATACGTAAAATCGACTACAATAACTCAGTTTATTGTTTCCAAAATAACCTTCAAGTTTATCAACCACTCAAGCTTTGAAAACTGATAAATGGTAATGAAAAATATATTCTTATACACAATGTGTGATAAGAACAGCCAAAGGAAACGATATATAACAGTTAGTGTTACTTTTTATAATTTAGTGATGGAAACGATTATAGGAGGTTGTGTACATGTTTCTAATTATCTGTGGAAACGTTTATAAATTATCGTGGAAACGTTTATAAATTATCGTGGATACATAAAAACCAAGGTTAATGAATACGTGAAATCGACTCCAATAACTCAGTTTATTGTTTCCAAAATAACATTTAGCTTCATCAATCAGATAAGCTTTGTAAACAGATAAATGGTAAAAAAATATTCTTATACACAATGAGGCGATAAACACAATGATGCGATAAGAACGACCAAAGGAAACGATATACATTCTCATAATTGAACATGTAGATTTACACATTAAAATATGTACATCCTCACATTAAAGTATAAAACGGCTTCCAAATAGATTACCCTAACCCCACACACCCTATAACCCACCCTAGAAAAGCTAAAAAAAACGTCGAAGGCATTTTTAGGGTTTGTAGTGGCGGGTTTAGGGACCCTAAACCCGCTACCACAAACCCTAAAAACCTGTCGAGTTAGTTGTTACAATGCAAAGTATAGAACGGTTTCCAAATAGATTACCCTACCCCCCAAAACACCCCAAAACCCACCCTAGGAAAGCTAAAAAAAATCAAAGACATTTTTATGGTTTGTGGTAGCGGGTTTAGGTCCTAAACCCGCTACCACAAACCATAAAAACCTGTTGAGTTAGCCGCTACAATATAAAGTACAGAACAAATTCCAAATAGATTACCCTACCCCCCAAAACACTCAAAACCCACCCTAGGAAAGCTAAAAACGTCGAAGGCATTTTTAGGGTTTGTAGTGACGGGTTTAGGGTCTAACGACCCTAAACCTGCTGCCACAAACCCTAAAAACTTGTCGAGTTAGTTGTTACAATATAACGTACAGAAAAAAATTCCAAATAGATTACCCTACCCCCCCCCCCCCCCCCAAAACATCCCAAAACCCACCCTAGGAAAGCTAAAAACGTCGAAGGAGTGTAAAATTGACTCCAACAACTTAGTTTATCGTTTCTAGACGTTTACAGTCTTCACGTTTATCAATAAGTCAAGCTCTGCAAACTGATAAATACTATGAAAATATTCCTTTACACAATGATACGATGAGAATGACCAAGGGGAAAAAATATAACCGTTAGTGTCATCTTTTTCATAATAGTGATGAAAACGAATTTCTTTCATATTTAAATTTAAGATTATATTATACTTTTGTTGTGTATTTATAATTTAGAATTAATTTAAGATTTTATGGTTTTTCTACACCTTCATATTTATTTTAGTGATTTAAAGTTTTACAATTAAAAGTCAATTCCTTATCATACTTTTATACTCATATAGTGTCATTATCCTCTAATATAAATATATACATTAACACTAAACATAATTAACAATAGAAATAATCTCAACCATAGATTTTATCAATTATTATGTTATATTAAATTAACTGCTAAATATTTGTCCATTACTTTTACGGAGATTATATACATCCGTCATCAAAACTTTTTCAACTTGGTATTTTATATATCACCTTTAATTTAAGGATCTATAAAAAATGCACCAACATATGTGCCAAATAATAAAACACTATCAAACCAAAAAAAAGAGTTCACCTTTTTTTTTTAAAAAAAGAAACTATTTGTTTTTCCACAACACCATCACGTCACCGTTGCTACGTATGTCTGGTCAAACTCAACACTCATCACATGTATGACCTGGATGCAATCCGTCGGTGACGGAAATAAATAGTCCGTCACAAAATCCTTGGCGGTCAAAATTGCGGTAAAAGGGAATCTAAAAGATTAGTTTTGCGTTGCTGTAATCATTTATATTAATTAAGTTGGTAAACTGTACAATTTTATTTAAACGAAACAGTTTTTTGCATATATTTTTTTAGATTTTGACTTTTTTCTTAAAATACGACGTTTTTTGTTGTGTTTATAATTAATTAACTTTTATAATTTAAGTAATTAATATATAAATATTGGTTTAACGGTATGTTTGAATTTGGTAATAATAAATTATTACAATTATGGGTAGTCTTCCATAAACCAAAAATTTGATTCGGGTCGCCACAGTTGATTATGGAGGTGACTAAACACGATACCTTTGTAGATTTTACCTACACAGGTAACTTTGCTCGCCTCCATTTAGAGGTGACAATGAGTCAGGTTCGGGTCGGGTGAAGCATCACTCACAACCATCACTCATTTCATAAATTTCACCTGAACCCGATCCATCACCCGTTAATCTTCACCCATTACCCGATCCACCCCACCCGCAGGTGAACCGGGTAACAAAGGGGTGAAATCCTAAATTAAATTTATAACCAATTAAAATTTGAACTATTTTTAATATGTTAAGCATTCTTCTCTAACATTCAATACTTTTAACATGGGCATAAGTTTTTTCACAACACATAAACTTATCACATATAAGCTAGTTAATCATAGGAAGACCAGCCTAGAAAATATTGTTATACTCAAAACATGTGAGAAGGTTGAGTTATTTATGAGTGAGAATTCACACTCTCCAAACTAATATTTCAATGTGGGAGGAAGTTATTGATAAACTCATTCCCCTTCAATTAGTCTACTGCAGCACAACAACACTACTTGTAGATAAGTAGTCTACCCTCACCGTTTTTATAAGCAATGTAGATAAACTAATGTTTGATATATTCGATGTGGGAGGCAAGTATCCATTCATGAATACTCATCGGCTCCCACACTGATTTGTAGTTAAAATTTTGTTTCCTTTATATTGTATAAGGAGACTTCTTAGTGTAGAAATTAGGTAATGAGTATACACTAGTACCACTTCAGTTAGTCTATAGCAGTAGTAGCACACACACTTTATGTTATAGTAGCCTGCCCTCAACGTTTTATATAAACAACGTACACAAACCTTCTTTGATATATTCGATGTGGGAGGTAAGTATCCATGTCTGAATACTCGCCGACTCCCATATTCATTTCTAGTTATGATTTTTTTTCTTTATATTGTATAGGGAGACTTCTTAGTGTAGAAGCTTTGGGTGATAGGTTGGATTTTAGGTCGGGGGTATGGGTGATGAGTTGGGATATGAATAAATAATATATGGGTTTTATCATAATTTTTTAAAAATTATTTAAACCAAACTTAAACGGGTGATGGGTCAGGTGAGTAACGGGTTGTGGGTCGGGTGATGGATGAAAATTTCTCACTTGCATCTGACCCGACCCATCACCCGTCACCCATTTTCACCCGTTTATTTCGGGTTTTCACCCACTTAGATGGATCGGGTACCCGTCACCCATTGCCATCCCTACCTTCATTGATCTTAAACAATGGAGGCAATCACTTTCTCACCTCTGGTGCTCTTAAACTACTGAGGCAACTAGGTTATCTTGATTCCGTTGAGCTATGTGAGAATGCCTACTACCATAATAAGAGAGGCGGCAATTTTCACTCGCCTCTATTGATATACCACACACGAGGTAAGGGATAAATCTCTCATTCGTTGGTCTTTGTAGAGAATAAGCAATGGAAACAACCAAGGCTGCTCGCCTACGTTGATGTTCCACTGTAACACCCCTTATTTCGTAATCAACCCGTGATCCAACCATTAACGTAAACACGCAATCCAAGTGTAGCGGAATTTAAACTACAACCAAACTTATGCTCTCAGCAGGACTACCATATCTTTAGAGGGCCCAAATAGTGGATGTGTTTGACTTGAAGGAAGTCAACAATCCACACCTCTATCTTGGCTTTCCCAGTGCAATTGGACGTCATAAGAGACAAATATTCAACTACATAAAGGACACAGCTCATGGATGCATCATGATTGGCAATGCCTTCTCTCCCAAGTGGGTCGTAGCATTCTAATTTAGTTTGTCTTCCAAGCTATCCCTTCGTATGTGATGGGGGTTAGGAAGCTTTCCTTAAGTCTTATTAAAGAAATTCAAGGTGCCATTAGGCAATTCTTGTGGCCAGGCTCGCATGGCAAGAAAAGAATTAGCTGTAAGAAATTATAACTTCTTTGTAAGAGCCTTGACAATGGAGGATGGGCTTTAGAGATTTGTTCTGCTTTAATGACGCCCTTAAGTCAAGACAATGTTGGGGGATTCTACAACACCAAGATCCTCTTGTATCGTGTGTTTTGAAAGCCAAATATTTCCATGACTTAGGCCTCCTTCAAGCTAACGTTAGGGGACGACCAATTCCAATTTGGCGCTCACTATAGGGATCAATAGTACTCTTGTAAACTGGTACTAGGAAGGTTATTAGCGACGGTCTATCTACACGACTCACAAACCGTTGTATTCAAGGCAAGCCTGGAAGAAGACCTTGGATTTGGTCCATCCCTCTACCTCAATGGGACCAAAACATCATTTCATGCCTTATGAACACAACAACTAGAAATTGGAAATAGGATAGGCTCAGAGATTGGTTCTATAAGGAGGACATTGATCATATCTGGAAGATGTCTCTAAGTGTATCGGTGATACCAGACTCATGGTGCTGGGGTGAATCCAGGTCAGGTCTGTTTCCGCCTACCACCTTGCCAGGTCTATCAAGGCCTAGGGTGACGATTCACCATCTATTCGATGTCAAGTTAGAAGGTGATGAGGGTCATTCGTAAATGTGCTTTACCCCTCCGCACTCAATTAACTATGTGTAAATTTTTCCAAAGGATCATCCCATGCAAAGCGCTTCTCTGGAGAAGGGTATCCCCCTATGTTGATCCCATATGCGTTCTCTACGAAGAAGTTGATGATATGACTCATGTCTTCCTGAATTGTAAAAATGTCAAGAAATGGTGGCCCATAATGAATTTCGACCGACTAACATCCGCCAAGGACAATACAACTTCCTTGACTGGCTAACCTTCTACTACATTTCCAATGGCGTTAATATCATTCAGCCTTTGGTTTGCTTCCTTTGAAAAATATGGTTTGCAAGATGCTAACTCAACCACAATCTGGTACATTCTTTTGTCTTTGTACAATCCTACCTCGATATGGCTGGCTTAGTTAAACCACCTGTTATCTCACCTGCCTCCCCCCCATACGCATCTGCTACCACTGCTCCCCTCACCAATGAGACACATGTGTTTGTTGATGGAAGTGTAGGGAAAGATGGTTATGGTATCAGCGCCATTTGCAGAACTTCGGAGGGGAAAATTTTGGGAGTTAATTCCATTAATGGGTCAGACCTATTGAACCCCGCGTTGTGGAAGTAAAAATCATTCTCCTCGGCATATCATTGGCATCCGTTTTAGTAAGGAGGTTTTACTAATCCACTCTGACTGTCTGACAAATGTTAAGTTCATGAAAAGTTAAGGTGAAGCGTGCCCGCAGGTTAGAACCATATTAGAAGATATATTGGATATCACACCAACCTAGAGCCGTCGTGATGACTTCCAGGGCCCTGTGCTAAAATCTAAAATAAGGCCCCTTATAGAATTAAATTATGTAAATATATTAAAATACTAAATTAAATTACACATTCATAATGCTATATGTTTATAATGTTTGAATATATGTCAATATAAAATTTTGATATGTTATATTCAAGATACATTTGGACTCTTAAAAAATGTTCTGATGACAAGATCTGAAAGAAGTAAGTAAAAATTGGGCCCCGAATATAAGGGGTCCTATCGGTTGGCCTATTTGCACAAGCTTATAACCGGGCATGCACCAACCTTTAGGCATATTTCTTAGTTTTCATTTCTAGATAATCTAATATGTTGGCTCTTCTTCTTGCGAATCTAAGAAGAAACAATCAGTCAATAGGTATTTGGTGTAATGACATTCCCAAGTGTATTGGTGCACTTTACTAATAAAATGGTACAAACGTATGTTTTTTAAAAAAGAAACTACTATTTAGTGCCATGGAAAATGTAAGAAAATGACAAAACCCGTTCGTACTTTACTAGCCTCTTCCAATCAACTGAACCTCGGACTTATCTTTACCTTCTCACTTGCGTGGAAAATAGGGTCCATCCAAACAATATGAGAAGCTTGGAAAGAAGAAGTTCTGTAGGTGGTCCATGGTATTCACCCAAATATGGCGCTAAGATCAGATGGAAACAACTAAACTTTTGTCATAACATGTGGGGATACTATTAAAGGAGACTTTGTTGACCTTGTCCTCAAGGTTCTTAACACAGATGAAATGCCAGCAAGCCTTAATTAACTCATATAGTTCTAATACCAAAGAAACAAGTTGCCTCGTCCATGTTGGATTTTGAACCGATTTCACGCAATACGATCTATTGGGTAATTTCTAAAGTGTTGGTCAATAGAGTTCGAGATGTAATGAAAATAGTGATATCAGAGGATGAGGGAGCTTTTGTCCCCAAAAGATTAATTTTTGATAACATTATAAATGCTCATGAGATACTACACTCCAAGAAGGTTTCCAAAGCTACTCAGTGAGGGTCCTTTGCACTCAAACGTGATATGGCTAAAGCCTTCGACAGGGTTGAATGGTCATTTGTTCTTGGAATTTTTTGTAGCATGGGCTTTCATGAAAACTGGGTTCGCCTTGTTCAAAATTTATCACCATAGTCTCCTTGGTAGTTCTGATGCATGGTCACCCAGGGCACACTTTCTGGCCTCGTATAGGATTACGACAAGGTGATCCACTATCCCCTTTCCTTTTTGTGTCCTGTATGGAGGCTCTATCTTCTACCTCCAAATTGTGGTCCAAGCTGGAGTTATTAGTGGAATCACCTTTTGGGTTTACAACATGATTTCATAAGTTTATTATTCACGGATGACTGTGTCATTTTAGGACACGCAACCAAGACTAATGCAGAGCGGGTGATGGGACTAATCAAAGTATTCAGGGATGCCTTGGGACAAAGTATTAATGTTGTCAAATAAGGTCGTATGCTCTCAATAGGACTACCATATCATCAGAGGGCCCAAGTAGTGGATGTGTTTGAGGTGAAGGAAATCAACGATCTAGGCCTCTATCTTGGCTTTCCCAGCGCAATTGGATTTCATAAGAGACAAATCTTCAACGACATAAAGGACAGAGTTCTTGACCGCATCATGAGTTGGCAATGCCTTATCTCTTAGGCGGGTGGTAGCATCCTAATTAAGTCTGTCCTCCAGGCTATCCCTTCATATGTGATGGGGTTATGAAGCTCCCCTTATGAAATACCCCAAACCTTGATATGTGGTTTAAATATTAAACTATGGTATGTAAAGGCTAAAAAGTGCCTTAGAAACATCAGTGAACAATTTAAACCATAGTAAATGCAATAAAGCACTAAGATACAGTTTGAGCAAAAACATGCTCTAAGCTATGAGTGAACTTGGTTAGGACCCAAAGAGCCTACCAAGACTTAATAACATTTAATTATGATTTAATAAGGCTAAATAAGTCCTTAGGAAACCTTGGTGGACAGTTAAACCAAATAAAACACAAGAAAATACCTTAAAGTCAATATGAGCAAAAATGTGCTCTAAGCTTGGGATAAATTTGTATAAGACCTAATGGTCATACCTATACCTTATAAATATGTTAATGAACATATTAAATCAATTACCAAAGAAAACCAAGCTTGAAAACAAGTTAAAACACAAAAAGTGCTTTAAGGAGTCTTAAAGCACGTTTTTGAAAAATTGTCTTGTAAATGAGTTTTGAATGGCTAAATGTCCATCATTACTCTTTAATTAACATGTGTACTATATATTATCACATTTGGAAGTCTATATCAATGGGAAATCAAAAATTTCACATCTATGTGCCTTGTTTTAGTGAATAGTAACTAAAATAAGCTAGTTTGTAACATATGTTGTTATAAGTAATTAAATTGGTTAACAAAGGCCATATATATGTTATATATTAAAGGGGCACGGGTTTTAGAGGGTGAGTCACCATACCAAGTCAGCCAATTAAAAGAAAGAAAGAAAAGTAAGTAAAAGGTTACTTTTTGCCTTAAAACATAAATATCTCCAAAGCTTACCTCTCTCCTCACTTTTCCTTCATTTCTCCTTGCTCCCACCGTCACCTATCTTCATCCTCCCTTCTCAATCTCGTTCTCCAACAGAACCATTCATATCCCATCTCCTTTTACTTGTAACTTATGATTCCATGCTCCGAATTTAATTCCGAGACTACCGTTGTCTTAGTTAGAGTAAGCTCTTCATTCCTATCTTTTCAAATCTTCAAGAACTCCATTTTGGTGCCATGAAGATTCACCATTGAAGGAGCTTGAGCTCATATTTTCATGCCTTGTCATTCTCCTTTGCTTCAAGGTGAGGAAACTCAAAGAAAAATGACATTTCCTCCATGTTTTGTTGTTGTCCGAAAATTCACCATTAATGGTGCTCTTATATTGGCTTGTTCTAGCTTCATTCCAAGCTTTCATGGACTAGGTGGAGTCCTCTCTTGATACTCATTCAAGCTCTCTTTCCATTCCAAGGTAAAACAATCATTTTAATACCTTAAAACAATATATGTAACTAGGGTTTACAATGAGATGAAGCATGATGCTTGAATACTCATTCTATTATGTGTACATTGTTTAGAAGTTGACAAACAACCAAACATCCCACCGGTTTTACAAGGAAACAAGAAAGAAGTTATGAGGAGAAAGAGGTAAACCAACTATCTCAATGTAGTTTAAATGCCTTAGGAAAATGAGCTTGATTTGCTTAATAAAATACCTAAAGAGCCAATGGCAAATGAGCTAGTAAAATGCTCTCAAGGAGTTTATTAAGGGCATATGTATTGCTGGGTGTATTTGCAGGTCAAAGGCATTATTTATGTGGAAATTCAGTGTTTTAGGTTTATGCAATTTAAGGGCCTAAGAGCCATGTTATTTAAGGGCCTAAGTGCCAAGCAATTTAAGTTATGCACTATATTGTGATGTAGTGCTAAATGTGTGAAGTTTGTGTATAAAAATGTGTTTGATGGATTTTAGGTGTTCTTGAATGAAATAAGGTAAAAACCTAAGTGTTTGGATGTGAGTATATACAAGAGAAGCTATGGCCAAATTTGGGAAAATGTGTAAGAAGTTCTAAGTGTTTTAAATGGTTCTGGTGAACTAGGAAGTGTAAAAGGTGAACAAATGTTTTACTTGGGAGGAAAACATGTATTAAGGTGATTTAGAGTGATGCAAGGATTTAGGTGTTATCTTGGAAGTTCTAGGAATTCAACGTGTGTTTTGAGAATGTATTTAAGTCTTGGAGAAGTTTGTTTAAGGTTTAGGAATGTTGATGTACAAGGAAGAAGTGATGTTTAGGTAAGATGTGAAAAAGGAGATTTAGTTAGTAAGAAAGAAGTTTGAGAGATGATGTTAAGGTGTAGAGGAAACACCTTGGTATAGTGGTCATTATAGGTGAAATACCACCTAGAAATCTTAAGGAGAAAACATTCCAAGTGCTAGGAATTTTGTAAGAAATTTGTGAATGATAAGATGGTTTTGGTGTGTGATTTAAAGAGTTTAGTACATGGCTAAAGGTGTGTTTGATGTGCCAAATGATGTTAGAACACATTAGGAGGCTTGAGGAAAAATTTGGAGAAAGTTTGACAATGTATGGGAAGTTTCTGCAGCCGACCTACCCAGGGGACCGACCCCAGTCTGGGTCGGTCGGGCTGAAACTGTGAATTTGGATGTTCTCTGCAGCCGACCTACCCAGGGGGTGGGTCGGTCGGTGGGTCGGTCGGACCTTAAAAAAAAAAATTAATTTTAAGAATGTTAAGTGGTATTAGTGGTATGCCATTAAGAGAGTATTGATGGTTAGAAAGATAAATGTATATGGACTTGAGAGATTAAGTTAAGTAAGATGATTTAAATGTTAAGATTATAAAATGATATGTAATGATGGGGATTGATTAGTAATGATGTTATAAGGTTGTTAAAGACATGTTAGGTGAGTTATAATAGCAATTTGGTGAGGGGAAAGCTGTATCAAAATGTAAAAATAAAACAAGTTAAAATGTAAAGTTATGTAACTAAGTTAACGGGGAGAAGTTATAAGCATTAGACATTAAATAATCATGCTACCCCGATGTTAATAAAAGTACATGTAATGTTATCAGTTGTTCGAGAATTGCTCGAGGAACATAAGTGGACATGATAAAGTGGACTCCGGTGACAGGTATGGTTTTCTTGCAACCTGTGTCCTACCGGATTACACCGGCTTGTATGCCAATGTGTTTTCTGTATGCTTGCCACGTTGTAAGATAAAACATGTAATGAGTTTACAGTAATTCATATATGTGGCGTGTTCAACTCCGATACCATTTAACCTCGGCAGTGTTAACCTTAGTTAACTGAGTCTAGGATCACATGAGAGTTCGGTATTCGGATCAAACGACCCGAACCATGGGGCGTTCTAACCACGGCTATGCGTGAGTTGATTATGTGATGTTGTGTAAGTGAATGTAGGGATCTCCCTTGTATGTTTAACCCAGTTCTAATACTGTATGAGTGTAGTTATGATAGACTCCATAGTGGGGTTCTAACTAATATCTAAAAGTAAGTATGTACTAACAGTAGTGAGGAATCCGGTTTGGCCGGTCGCGCGTTGTTTGGGAGAGGGTATCCTGTTTAGCCTTACCCTTCTCTTTGTTATGGTTGTTTCCCTCACGGGTTATGATCTCCCATTAGCTTATTCCAAAGCTTAGCTATTCTGACTTATGATCGGTTTAGGGGGAACATGTGTTTGTGTGATGTGTTCGGGCCTCCAAACCCGAACCATCTTAACTTAAGTTACTCGTCCGACTATTAGGACGGTAATGAGTGTTGTTGTTATTGTATAACGAGCTTACCATGAGGGTGACATCATTCTCTAGGCTCACCAGTGATTTAACTATGTTTGGGTCGGTTCCTAAGGGGACCGTTCCCGTTATGTTATGTGATGTTATTGTGAGCAATTCCTATTGCGATGTTATCATATGCACGTCGATACGTGAAAGTGTTGTTAAGTTTAGTATGTAAGGAATGATATATATTGTGAGATATGAAGTGTGTGGATCATGGATATGATTCCCAGTTTGTGATAAGAGGCGTTTAAGGATAACCCGATTTAAGGGTAAGTGTCGTCTATTAAGGAAGTAGCTCCATTAGAGGAGGAACACTCTAGGGATAATAAATACCATAAGTGACTTATCAAGTAAGGATGTATTATCCGTTTGTTGAGCCCATTGAGGCGAAATGTTAAGTGTTGTGTGTTTACTGTTACATGCATGATTTAAATATAATCAACCGCATGCTAAGACGACAATTAGTTGTGCGTGGCCCGGTAGCATGTGGGCTGCGGGATTACCATACCAGCAAAGGTGCTGAGCCCCTTGGGGGCCACCCTTTCTCTTCTTTTCCTATTTCAGGTACAGAGAGCTGGAAGCCGTTCGAGAGTAGGACGGGGTAGACATTGTACATGGGTGTTCATTTAAGTGTATATATACAGTAGGTGTAGTAAGACCGATATTGTTGTCGGCATCAGTTTATAAATACTCGGTATAGTTGAAAGGTGTATGTTGTTGTTGTTGTTAATGGAAAGGGGTAATACTGTGTAGTTGCTCGGGAATTTAGCCCATCAGACCGGTACAATGTATATGGATTAGCCTTGTTAGCCACGTGGGTGGCTAACGGCGTGTAACACCAACGAGTTAAGTAATGTGATGAGGTTTGTATTTCCGCTGCAGTTTATTATAAGTGTGTTAATGTTGGATGGGGTGTTACAAAAAGTGGTATCAGAGCGAAGTATCGCTCTGATGACTGAATTACCGAGCTTAGGAAGTACCGAGTTAGGATTTTAGTACTTTGGGTTAAGGGTTGAGTGATAGCGTGAGAGATACGCTAGATAGGAACTACCAGTGAATACTGGAAACCTACAGTATCCTTCCCGCCCTCCACAATCCCTATTTTATAACTTGGGAAAGAACGCCAGAGAGATGAAAGTCCTCTCTTACTCGGGAAAACCCGATCTAGATGTTAATTAGTACTTTTGTGAGTACGGAGAACCTGTCATACGGTAGATTCTGAAAACTGGGAATCCCGGAGACGGTCTCCATCTGAACAATGTTAACCGCATTTAAGCGAAGAATGAAGGATTTTGTGTATAAGAGAATAATTTCCGGCAACCTGGGTCGACATGCAAAGCAGTCGAGAGTAACCAGCTTGCAACGCACCGACCGTCCAACAGGCAAGAAGTGGATTAGTGAAACCCGAGACGAGTGTCTACGGGACCACAGTTGATAAATAATACACCAACGGTATACCAACCGACAAAGGAACTACAACGTGGTGCCCAAACAAGAGACAAGTCTCAGTAACCACGACAAATACGTGGAACGGGCTATGAAGACGAAACAATACAATACTAAGAAAAAGAGGGGGGTCTCCCTGAATGGGAAACACCCTAGTTAATGATTATCATATGAAGACAGTGAGAAGTCACCTAGAAGAGTTATTATCAAGGCAGTAAGATCAGTGAGGGCCAACAAGGCCACTGATGACAGTATGGGTAAAAACAATACCACAACTGGTATGTGTTAAACCGATAGCCAGTTAGCATGGCGCACTTGCCATAGCAAGTGCTGCTATAACAGGGCTGTTCGGGAAAGTTATAACCACTACAAAGTATTTGGTAAAGTACCATAAAGTTAAGTGTGATCATTATGACCATGGAAGGGCTTAACAGCCTAACCCCTGTAATTGTAAGTACACCAGTCAGCAAGAAGCTAGACTTGGTTAAGGTAAGAAGATGTTGTGAAACCATGAAAATTTTCTTTTAAACCCAAATTTGTTCAAACCCTTTTTCCTTTTCAAAACCAGATTTTCTTTCAAACCAATACTTCTTTCTAACCTTCTTCTAAACCAAACCAGTAAAACCAAGGGCAGTTGATAAGAATACAACAGTGGATAAACTTTCCCTCGATTAAGTTCGGGAAGCATGGAATGAATATTGTCAAGGGACAATATAAGGGAGTTGACAACAGAATACTTCACCTAGGCGTGTGACGGACACTACAAGTGTACCAACTGAATTGTGGGACGACCGCACTCCAATAGGAGCTTGTGGGCCTGACAAACCTACTTATGGGTTAGTTGGGTAAGTAGCAATGTATCAGTATGGTACCCCACATATGTATACAAGAAGAGTCCGAAACACGGGAAGTAGTCGACTCCGTTCTACGGTCAGCAGTATAAGTCAAACAACAGCTAAGGATCACCATGAATGGTTGAAGTAGAGGAACCCAGTGGAGATAACTAGACTAAAGGAATTAGTGAATTCATCTCAAGGATATGTTTAAGAGTTAGGAAGTGCGAAGTGCACAAATTGTTAAGTAAAGACATAGCATATGTCTTAAGGATCCTCAGGGATAAACATGATAGCTGGAAAGCAGGGCAAGGCAGATGCCTAATGTGGACACATTAATGTGCAATGAACAGGATGAAACTTCCGAAATAAGTACCTACACTACCGGGAAATGTTGATCTTCACAGAAGGAGATAATAAGCCATTTAAGGACGCAAACGGCGTGGCTAACGGAATGTACCAATAAGTGTGAACTAGATGTAAAGGCATAACTTAGCAACACCCAGGAGCGATAATTGAACAAGATAACGTGATAGAAACACGAGGGTTGAAACTAACACCCAGTTTAGACATAAGCTGTCAGGAGACGGACTGACAATCCTAAGGGGCATCCCATGAAAGGAAATGGAATGCAACGACCTTGTCATGGAGCTCAATATAATATCCAAACCATATAATGTTGTACAGAGAAGTACATGTGTGTGGACAGCCTAATATGAGCCCAGCTCAAGGCAAATAAGGCTTATATGCCACAAATTAAATGTGTTATGAGAATTAGATTGATTGTAGAAGTTTATGTTATATAAGTGAATAGAGTGGTAAACGAACCACTGCATTAAGAGTGGGGATACCTCTCGATATTGTGAGACCGCAGAAGCGGTAGTTATGTGAATCAAGTTCAAGAAATATGTTAAGGATGGACGATGTTATTATTGAAAGTGAGCAGTTAGCTTAGTAGTATGTGTGTATAAAGTGAAGCACCGAGCTAAATAACATCGGTTTGAGACTCGAGTGAGCAACGCTCCAGGAGTATTCAGTAGTCATCCAAAAGAATGACAAACCATAATACGAGTGATGTAAGTATATGCGTAGAAGTTAATGTGACAGTAAATACAATGTGAGTTAGTGTTATACAATAAGCACGGTGCGCACTAAGCGACCGTTGTATAAGTGTTGTTAAATAATGATGTGGCGGATAAGACCAGTTATGAGTTAAACTCAATGGACATGCAAGCAAGTGATGATACACAGACTGGGCAAAATGCCAATGGTCAGTACTATGTGATAAGGAACTCAGTGTGAATTCCTACTGCAATCGCATAAGGGATTTACTGTCAAGAGTTTACGCCTCTGCACTCTGTATGACTGAGTGTTTTGGTATTGCACTTGTGCAGTAATGATCGAGTGGGATAGCTAGGAATTGGAAACATGTTAATTGTGGAGAATAATATTATAATGGCCGATGCATAGGAAATGCAAGGCCGCACCAATAAAAGAGTGCTTGTACAAAACCAAATGTGGAGACATGATTAACAGTAAGTGACTACAGTAGCACTAACTGTCAAATATCGGTATGGAATATACCCCAAATGTTGGAAATAGCTGAGAGAGCACTACACACTAGGTAGTAGCTCAATCTCAACCGACAGTAAGTCGGAAGGGAACAAGTCAATCATTGTGAAATACATAGTGGTATACACAGTAAATTGTTATGGAAGTGGATAGAAAGTGTATAACTCACCGAATTCGCTAACGGTAAGAGATACCACGCGTCGGTTGAGAAACCATTGTACCAAGATGAAGGTGACAATTGGGGATGTACAATACAGTAAGAATAACAAAAGGGAGCAATTAAGCTCTACAGTTATTAGAGTTTCGCAGCAGAAACTAGTGAGCCAGTGATTCAAGTGTTGAATGTGCCTGGTGAACATGAGTGAATGGCTAATTATTAACGCCTAGAAGCCTAACAGGCCAGAATCGAAACCAACTAAGAGTTTAAACAAACTCCAATGAGAATTCTTGGTTTAGGAACTAAACCGCCAATATGGTTAAGATCCTCTAATCAGATCTGTTGTGTAATAGACCGCGTGGAAGTTAAAACACTTCACGACGGCAGAACATTTAAGCCAATGTTTAGTGATTGATTACGTGGGCGTAATCCCTTTTAAGGGGGTAGAGCGCAAAACCACTTAGTGTATATTACCGTACAAGTGTAGTAGTGTATGTGACTTATATTGTGCATAGCACAAAATTATATTATTGTTTTGATGATTGATGTGTGTGTACGTAAACATACACATTCATTCATGGTTTAATTGTGGTAATTGCGCACAGAAGATGCGAATACCATTGTGATAAGTGTGTGTATTTGTTAACAGCTGTGTGTGATAGTACAAGTGTGGGGAGTAGAGAAACTCCCGGGGGAACAAAAGCCCCGAAAGTGTATAAATGTGAAATGGGTGTTGTATTTTGATAAAAATATATGTATATATATATATAGTGATTCATGAAAGAATACAAAACTGACATAGAACCTAGTGAGAATAAGATTCCCTAGTTAACAACATTAAAGTGCATGGAAATAACTGATAGACGAAGTTCTATCCTTGGAGATGTTATGATCATGACTAGAATGATTTAAAAGATAGAAAATTGGAAATGAGTGATTTAATTGATGCTTGAAAATGAAGTGGGAGGTGGAACTTGATTTGCATGTGATCAAGGGAAGCCGAACACAAATTGGGGTGGAAGGATAGTTCAACACTGATGCTGATCACATCAGGGTTGGATGACTCTTGAAACTCCCTATAAGTGGTCACAAATAACCACGCTAAGAAAAGAAGCAAAGACCTTAAGTTGGACTTGGAGTTGTGTGTGTTTTCAAAAGGATTTTCAATTGGTATTTATAAGACGTTGATAGATACTTTACATAATTAAAGTCTTCTTACTTAACCTCACAAGGAAAAATTTTAAATTTAAGTGATTGTTTTGATCTCCCAAAGGCACGGGGACAGAAGGTGTCCATCGCGACCGGGTTCTGCGGGATCACAGTGTATATCAAAAATATTTTTGATTGCTATACATGCTATGACATGTTGTGTGGTATGTGTAATAAATGTTGTTTTGACTTGGATTTCCTAAAGTGTATGCTATCAAGACCTATGAGTCTAAATGTGTTGCGTTGCATAGACCTATGTGTCTAAAGACTGTTATGTTATCGGGACCTATGTGTCTAATGTTGTTATGTTACCCAAGACCAGTGAGTCAAAGGGGTTGTTATGTATGTGTAGGTGTTGTTAAGATACCCGGACCATTGAGTCCGAGGTTATCATGTGAATATGTTGTGTTATGTGTGGATGTGAATGTGTTGCCCGGACCATTAAGTCCGAGGTTGTGATGTAAAGTGTGTTTGGTTAGGGAAGTTTTATCTCTATAAGTAATCCCCGTATTCTAATCTAATGATGTGTGGGAAATGTGAACTTCGAGGATGAAGTTCTTTTAAGGGGGGTAGATTGAAATACCCCAAACCTTGATAGTGGTTTAAATATTAAACTATGGTATGTAAGGCTAAAAAGTGCCTTAGAAACATCAGTGAACAATTTAAACCATAGTAAATGCAATAAAGCACTAAGATACAGTTTGAGCAAAAACATGCTCTAAGCTATGAGTGAACTTGGTTAGGACCCAAAGAGCCTACCAAGACTTAAAACATTTAATTATGATTTAATAGGCTAAAGCAGCCTTAGAAAACCTTGGGGACAGTTAAACCAAATAAAACACAAGAAAATACCTTAAAGTCAATATGAGCAAAAATGTGCTCTAAGCTTGGGATAAATTTGTATAAGACCTAATGGTCATACCTATACCTTATAAATATGTTAATGAACATATTAAATCAATTACCAAAGAAAACCAAGCTTGAAACAAGTTAAAACACAAAAAGTGCTTTAAGGAGTCTTAAAGCACGTTTTTGAAAAATTGTCTTGTAAATGAGTTTTGAATGGCTAAATGTCCATCATTACTCTTTAATTAACATGTGTACTATATATTATCACATTTGGAAGTCTATATCAATGGGAAATCAAAATTTCACATCTATGTGCCTTGTTTTAGTGAATAGTAACTAAAATAAGCTAGTTTGTAACATATGTTGTTATAAGTAATTAAATTGGTTAACAAAGGCCATATATATGTTATATATTAAAGGGGGCACGGGTTTTAGAGGGTGAGTCACCATACCAAGTCAGCCAATTAAAAGAAAGAAAGAAAAGTAAGTAAAGGTTACTTTTTGCCTTAAAACATAAATATCTCCAAAGCTTACCTCTCTCCTCACTTTTCCTTCATTTCTCCTTGCTCCCACCGTCACCTATCTTCATCCTCCCTTCTCAATCTCGTTCTCCAACAGAACCATTCATATCCCATCTCCTTTTACTTGTAACTTATGATTCCTTGCTCCGAATTTAATTCCGAGACTACCGTTGTCTTAGTTAGAGTAAGCTCTTCATTCCTATCTTTTCAAATCTTCAAGAACTCCATTTTGGTGCCATGAAGATTCACCATTGAAGGAGCTTGAGCTCATATTTTCATGCCTTGTCATTCTCCTTTGCTTCAAGGTGAGGAAACTCAAAGAAAATGACATTTCCTCCATGTTTTGTTGTTGTCCGAAAATTCACCATTAATGGTGCTCTTATATTGGCTTGTTCTAGCTTCATTCCAAGCTTTCATGGACTAGGTGGAGTCCTCTCTGATACTCATTCAAGCTCTCTTTCCATTCCAAGGTAAAACAATCATTTTAATACCTTAAAACAATATATGTAACTAGGGTTTACAATGAGATGAAGCATGATGCTTGAATACTCATTCTATTATGTACATTGTTTAGAAGTTGACAAACAACCAAAACATCCCCCGGTTTTACAAGGAAACAAGAAAGAAGTTATGAGGAGAAAGAGGTAAACCAACTATCTCAATGTAGTTTAAATGCCTTAGGAAAATGAGCTTGATTTGCTTAATAAAATACCTAAAGAGCCAATGGCAAATGAGCTAGTAAAATGCTCTCAAGGAGTTTATTAAGGGCATATGTATTGCTGGGTGTATTTGCAGGTCAAAGGCATTATTTATGTGGAAATTCAGTGTTTTAGGTTTATGCAATTTAGGGCCTAAGAGCCATGTTATTTAAGGGCCTAAGTGCCAAGCAATTTAAGTTATGCACTATATTGTGATGTAGTGCTAAATGTGTGAAGTTTGTGT
Source organism: Limonium bicolor (assembly GCA_023374045.1). Classification (NCBI taxonomy): domain Eukaryota; kingdom Viridiplantae; phylum Streptophyta; class Magnoliopsida; order Caryophyllales; family Plumbaginaceae; genus Limonium; species Limonium bicolor. The sequence goes on from CM041781.1 coordinate 52,479,727, forward strand.
ATAAAAATGTGTTTGATGGATTTTAGGTGTTCTTGAATGAAATAGGTAAAAACCTAAGTGTTTGGATGTGAGTATATACAAGAGAAGCTATGGCCAAATTTGGGAAAATGTGTAAGAAGTTCTAAGTGTTTTAAATGGTTCTGGTGAACTAGGAAGTTAAAAGGTGAACAAATGTTTTACTTGGGAGGAAAACATGTATTAAGGTGATTTAGAGTGATGCAAGGATTTAGGTGTTATCTTGGAAGTTCTAGGAATTCAACGTGTGTTTTGAGAATGTATTTAAGTCTTGGAGAAGTTTGTTTAAGGTTTAGGAATGTTGATGTACAGGAAGAAGTGATGTTTAGGTAAGATGTGAAAGGAGATTTAGTTAGTAAAAAGAAGTTTGAGAGATGATGTTAAGGTGTAGAGGAAACACCTTGGTATAGTGGTCATTATAGGTGAAATACCACCTAGAAATCTTAAGGAGAAAACATTCCAAGTGCTAGGAATTTTGTAAGAAATTTGTGAATGATAAGATGGTTTTGGTGTGTGATTTAAAGAGTTTAGTACATGGCTAAAGGTGTGTTTGATGTGCCAAATGATGTTAGAACACATTAGGAGGCTTGAGGAAAAATTTGGAGAAAGTTTGACAATGTATGGGAAGTTTCTGCAGCCGACCTACCCAGGGGACCGACCCCAGTCTGGGTCGGTCGGGCTGAAACTGTGAATTTGGATGTTCTCTGCAGCCGACCTACCCAGGGGGTGGGTCGGTCGGTGGTCGGTCGGACCTTAAAAAAAAAAAATTAATTTTAAGAATGTTAAGTGGTATTAGTGTATGCCATTAAGAGAGTATTGATGGTTAGAAAGATAAATGTATATGGACTTGAGAGATTAAGTTAAGTAAGATGATTTAAATGTTAAGGTTATAAAATGATGTAATGATGGGGATTGATTAGTATGATGTTATAAGGTTGTTAAAGACATGTTAGGTGAGTTATAATAGCAATTTGGTGAGGGGAAAGCTGTATCAAATGTAAAAATAAACAAGTTAAAATGTAAAGTTATGTAACTAAGTTAACGGGGAGAAGTTATAAGCATTAGACATTAAATAATCATGCTACCCCGATGTTAATAAAAGTACATGTAATGTTATCAGTTGTTCGAGAATTGCTCGAGGAACATAAGTGGACATGATAAAGTGGACTCCGGTGACAGGTATGGTTTTCTTGCAACCTGTGTCCTACCGGATTACACCGGCTTGTATGCCAATGTGTTTTCTGTATGCTTGCCACGTTGTAAGATAAAACATGTAATGAGTTTACAGTAATTCATATATGTGGCGTGTTCAACTCCGATACCATTTAACCTCGGCAGTGTTAACCTTAGTTAACTGAGTCTAGGATCACATGAGAGTTCGGTATTCGGATCAAACGACCCGAACCATGGGGCGTTCTAACCACGGCTATGCGTGAGTTGATTATGTGATGTTGTGTAAGTGAATGTAGGGATCTCCCTTGTATGTTTAACCCAGTTCTAATACTGTATGAGTGTAGTTATGATAGACTCCATAGTGGGGTTCTAACTAATATCTAAAAGTAAGTATGTACTAACAGTAGTGAGGAATCCGGTTTGGCCGGTCGCGCGTTGTTTGGGAGAGGGTATCCTGTTTAGCCTTACCCTTCTCTTTGTTATGGTTGTTTCCCTCACGGGTTATGATCTCCCATTAGCTTATTCCAAAGTTTAGCTATTCTGACTTATGATCGGTTTAGGGGGAACATGTTTTGTGTGATGTGTTCGGGCCTCCAAACCCGAACCATCTTAACTTAAGTTACTCGTCCGACTATTAGGACGGTAATGAGTGTTGTTGTTATTGTATAACGAGCTTACCATGAGGGTGACATCATTCTCTAGGCTCACCAGTGATTTAACTATGTTTGGGTCGGTTCCTAAGAGGACCGTTCCCGTTATGTTATGTGATGTTATTGTGAGCAATTCCTATTGCGATGTTATCATATGCACGTCGATACGTGAAAGTGTTGTTAAGTTTAGTATGTAAGGAATGATATATATTGTGAGATATGAAGTGTGTGGATCATGGATATGATTCCCAGTTTGTGATAAGAGGCGTTTAAGGATAACCCGATTTAAGGGTAAGTGTCGTCTATTAAGGAAGTAGCTCCATTAGAGGAGGAACACTCTAGGGATAATAAATACCATAAGTGACTTATCAAGTAAGGATGTATTATCCGTTTGTTGAGCCCATTGAGGCGAAATGTTAAGTGTTGTGTGTTTACTGTTACATGCATGATTTAAATATAATCAACCGCATGCTAAGACGACAATTAGTTGTGCGTGGCCCGGTAGCATGTGGGCTGCGGGATTACCATACCAGCAAAGGTGCTGAGCCCCTTGGGGGCCACCCTTTCTCTTCTTTTCCTATTTCAGGTACAGAGAGCTGGAAGCCGTTCGAGAGTAGGACGGGGTAGACATTGTACATGGGTGTTCATTTAAGTGTATATATACAGTAGGTGTAGTAAGACCGATATTGTTGTCGGCATCAGTTTATAAATACTCGGTATAGTTGAAAGGTGTATGTTGTTGTTGTTGTTAATGGAAAGGGGTAATACTGTGTAGTTGCTCGGGAATTTAGCCCATCAGACCGGTACAATGTATATGGATTAGCCTTGTTAGCCACGTGGGTGGCTAACGGCGTGTAACACCAACGAGTTAAGTAATGTGATGAGGTTTGTATTTCCGCTGCAGTTTATTGTAAGTGTGTTAATGTTGGATGGGGTGTTACACCTTAAGTCGTCTTAAAGACACTCAAAGTGCCATTAGGCAATTCTGGTGGTCAGGCTCGCTTGGCAAGAAAAGAATTAGCTGGAAGAAATGACCACTTCTTTATAAGATCCTTGATCCTATGGTGGATGGGCTTCAGGGATTTGTCATGCTTTAATAATGCCCTTTAGTCAAGACAATGTTGGCAGATTCCGCAACACCAATACCTTCTTGTAGCGTGTGTTTTGAAAGCCAAATATTTCCATGACTCAGGCCTCTTTCAAGCTAACGTTGAGGCACAACCAAGTCCAATTTGGCGCTCATTCTAGGGATCACTTGTACTCTTGTAAACTAGTACTAGGAAGGTTATTACCGACGGATTCTCCACACGACTCATAGGCCGCCGTATTCAAGGATAGCCTGAAAGAAAACCTTGGATTCGGTCCATCCCTATGCCTCAGTGGGACCAAAACGCCGTTGCATGCCTTATTGACCCAACAACTAGAAATTGGAAAGAGGACAGGCTCAGGGATTGGTTCTCTAAGGAGGACATTTATCATATCAGGAAGATGTCTCTAAGTGTATTGGTGAAACTAGACTCATGGTGGTGGGGTGAATCCAAGTTAGACCTGTTTTCGGTAAGGTCCACCCACCACCTTGCCAGGTCTATCAAGGCCTAGGGTGACGATTCACCATCTGTTCGATGTCAAGTTGGACGGCGATGAAGGTCATCCGTAAATGTGATTTACCCCTCCACACTCAATTAACTATATGGAAAATTTTCCATGGGATCATCCCATGCAAAGCGCTTCTCTAGAGAAGGGGTATCCCTTATGTTGATCCCATATGCGCTCTTTACGGAGCAATTGGAGATATGACACATGTCTTCGTGAATTGTAAGAATGTCAAAAAATGGTGGCCCATAATGAATTTTGACTGACCAACATCTGCCAAAGATGATACAACATTCCTTGACTGGCTAACCTTCTACTGCAATTCCAATGGAGTTAATATCATTCAGTCTTTGGTTTACTTCCTTTGGAAACTATGGTTTGCAAGATGCCAACTCAACCATAATCTAGTATGTTCTTTTGTCTTTGGCATGGACCAAGCTCAATCCTACCTCGATATGGCAAACTTAGCTGAACCACCGGTTATCCATCCCCCCCCCCAATAAGCACTTTCCACCATTGCTTCCACCACCAATGAGACACACGTGTTTGTTGATGGAAGTAGAGAAAGATAGTTATGGTATCAGCGTCATCTACAGAACTATAAAGGGGAAAATTTTGGGAGTTGGTGCAATTAATGGGTCAGACCTATTGGATCCCACATTGTGGGAGAAAAAGCCATTCTCCTTGGCGTATCATTGGCATTCGTTTTAGTAAGGAGGTTTTTCAAATCCACTCGGAATGGCTCACAAATGTTAAGTTCCAGAACACTTAAGGTGAAGCGCGCCAGGAGGTTAATTAGAACCATATTAGAATATATATTGGATATCACACCAACCGATGGCCGTCTTGACGACTTCCAATGCCCTATGCTAAAATCTAAAATAAGACCTCTTATACATTTAAATTATGTAAATATGTAATAATTACTAAATTAAATTACACATTCATAATGATCATATGTTTATAATGTTTGAATATATCTCAAATTTAAAATTTTGATATGTTCTATTCAACATACAGTTGGACTCTTATAAAATTTTCATGATAAAATCTCAAATACGCAAATAAAAATTGGACTCCTAATATGAGGGCCCTGTTCGGTTGGGTTGTTTGCACAGACTTATAACCGGGCCTGCGCCAACCTTTAGACAAGTTTCTTGGGTTTTCATTTCTAGATCATCTAATCTATCGGCTCATCTTCTTGTGAATCTAAGAAGAAACGGCCAATCAGTAGATATTTGGTGTAATAACACTTAAGTTTATTGCTGCACTTTGCTAATTTTTTTTTTTTTGATAATTTGAGTTCAAGAGTCATTTTTATTAAAAGATCAAAATGTTAGATGGATATAATTTGGACCTCGTTAAAACCCAAAAAAAGAAAATGTGAGTTGTTAGGAGTTGTAAAGGATTCTGATGAAGTCATTTCCTGGAAGCCGACTCCGCTTGTTCTCTAGCGCCAAATTTGTTTACTAGAGATCAGAACTAACAGCATTTCACTCATCAACTCGTCTCGACCTACTTTGATTTTTCTTTTTGTCATTTTCTTACATTTTCCATGGCACTAATTAGTCAGGGGCGGCTCACGGCAAGTTTTGCCGGTGTCATGGAACAGGGCCCTCATTTTTAGGGGCCCCAAATTTTTGAGCGTTCCTATTATTTTTTTATAATAATTAATTTTAAAAAGATAAAATATATACAAACAATAAATAACTAATTCAATTTAAAAACATTAATTATTTAGAAGACATAAATTTGTTTTTAATAATGGGTACACATATTCTAATTTGTTTGTATAGTCATTTTATGATATTTTCTCTCATTATATAAATTATTTTAAATTATATTGACAAAGAATTAATTAATTATTATACACTTTATAATTAAATCTGATTTTTAGGGGCCCATTTAAATATTTAACACAGGGCCCCACAAATCATTGAGACGCCCCTGTATTAGTAATTTCTTTTCTTTTTTGAAAAGTATATTTATTTTCTTTTGACTTTATAAACATAAAAACTTAATCAACAAATCTCTATATTTTGTTCCCAGACGAACAGAGTGTGTAGATTCACTGAAACTCCTTCTACATAAAAAAAAATCTGAAACTGCTTCTACATGTAATTAATAGAGCAAAACGTGAAAGGTGCATGACGAAGAACTCAAAAATAGAGTGAATTAACACGACAATGATTACGCGGAGAGGACATTCCAGCTGGAAATGGAAAGGCGAGGACCAGATAAAACAAGCGCAAATTGCCACGTATTGTCCAGGTGTTTTTCGTCAATGTGACACGTAAGCTTCCACCAAATGAAAAACATACGTTATCTGCTGGTTCATTTCTTCTTATCTTAGCTTGTTTATATGACGTAAAACATTAATTCCCTATATATATTCCCATCATAGCGTCCGCCGGATTGCCTTCTTCTTCTTCTCTTTCGTTCCATCTGGAATTCTCCCTTTCAACCCAACCATTAACTTCCGTTCTCTTTCCTCCACCAAATCTAATAGAAAAATCTTGTTCTACTCTCCTTTTAGGAGGCGGCTGGGATTCTGTAAAATTAAGAATATTACTGCTTTGATTGCAAAAATATACTAATAATAGTCAGATATATTAAAACCTAGCTTATTAATTAAGAGATGAAGGAAGAAGCGAAAAATAATCCCCTTCTGATCACCTCTCTCAACCATGTCTCCCTCATCTGCAAATCTGTTGAAGCTTCAATCGCTTTCTACCGAGACTTCCTGGGTTTTGAACCCATCAGAAGGCCCTCTTTCAACTTTAATGGCGCTTGGTAAAAACTTTTCCCTTGCTTTCTTCATGTTTTTTTGGCTTAATTAAGTTTCTTCTAGAAGACCTTTTTGAATTGGTCACGTACGGCCAACTTTTCTTGTAATTATATAAAGAACTAATCTGAGAATTGAGCGTGAAGAAACATAGATATGATTAGTATGTTTGCATTCAATAATGAAGTTCATCGCATGAGCATGAAATGACCCTTCTGGTTTGTGGGTATGCGCATGTACAAGGCTTTTTGGGCATGGAGTTGGAATTCATTTGCTACAATCAGAAAATCCAGAGAGCTTGCCAAAGAAAATCGTGATCAACCCCAAAGATAATCATATTTCATTCCAGGTTTTGACTTATTCATATAACTTTTCTTTTGGATATTGGTTCTGCATATTTCTCTTCCCGAGTTGTATCAATCATCATAGATGAACTTATCATTTTTCTAAATTAATCATCATAAATTCTATATGTTTAATGTTCAGACACCAAAGATATTGCGTAGGTTATTATTTCCGTTGACCTAGCTACCTCTATAAAGTATTATATCAATTCCTGTAATTTTCATTACGCTTAAAGAAAATATATATCACACATAATATTGTATAATTATATTTAAGGAAAATAAAACAATTCTTTTTAACAATACGACAATTTTAGTTATTTTTTTTAAAAAAAATCTACTAGCTAGTAAAAATACAATAGTACAATATAGACCTAAAATAGTTGGAAGCATCAATTCATATGGTCTACTTGTCACAAATTATTCAAGGTTGCAGTAATATTATGACAGTTAACTAACTACACTCTTAAAAACGAATTATCAGATTTTATTGTCGAGTTCAGGAAAGAGGAGTCTTCTAATTAATTTTTAAGAAAGATGATATATTTTTATTATGTGCTCTATAATAATGATAAGGTATATATATACATCAATTATAATGTTAGGATCTACATTCATAACCTTATTATGAGTGCACAGATATTTTGAAATAGCTTTTTCCAATGAAATTTAAATTATATTTTCAAATGACTTTCACCATTCAAATTATATTTATTGAAGTTTTCTCTTATACATTAACTTTACACTTTTTCAGCTGGAGTATATATTATAATTTATTTAATTTATTTTTATTCTATATCTGCAACTAATAACAATTATGATTGAAAATTATAAAATGTATCACCTTTAAAAAAATCCGTGGGAGATTTGTCAAAATCTATTTTTGTCAAGTTTTTTAGATCCCCACTAGAGGTGATCATTTGGATAATTCGGTTAACCGAAATCCAAATTGTAAAAAATAAATTGGATTTCGGTTAAAAACCGAATTATCCAAATTAAGACCAAAACCAAATTAACTATTATCCAAATTATCCGAAATCCAAATTTTTTTAAAGTGAAATCCGAAATCCAAACTGAAATCCAAATTTTAGCTAGTTTTGATTTCGACTTACCAAAATTTAGGGTTTGTGTTTGATTATTTGTCACTAAATACTAGAATTAGAAAATAGAATATTCTTTTGAAAAGAAAAGTTGGATAATTCGGTTAACCGAATTAGACAAAGTCAAAACCAAATCCAAACCAAATTATAATTAGGATTATTTGGTTAACTGAAATTTTCAATTCGGTTAGAAAATTCGGTTAAAAATCTAAAAAACAAAATCGGTTAATTCAATTTTTGGATAAATCCAAAATATCCAAACAGAATGATCACCCCTAATCCCCACTCCTTATATAGTTTTTGTTATTCACTGGATTTCTGATATATAAGTCCTATATCGACTTCTATACAGTCCTGTTTTCCAAATAAAAAACTTTTATATAGTCATTTTCAGTATTAATATTTCATCTTATTGAAAAAAAAACCATAGCGATTTGTGGGGTTTTTTTTTTTTTTATGAAACTATCTTTGTCACGGATTTCTGTTTTCATATGGGAAACCAATTTAAATCAACTTTACCGTTTAAATCAACCGCTCTTAGCACGCGTTTCAAGTTGAGCACGATTTTACCTCGTGGATGAGCCCCTGGGTTAATTATTTCGTTTATTTTAAAATAGTGTGAGAACATGGGAGCAGTGGAGCAGAAGCTGAATGAGATGAGCATGAAGTTCATCCGACAGAAGGTAGAAGAAGGAGGGATAAGTGTGGACCAGCTTTTCTTTCACGACCCAGATGGCTTCATGATTGAGATCTGCAACTGTGAGAATCTTCCGGTAATCCCACTAGAACGAGACCAAATAAATCGATCCTGCTCTCTGGTCAACCTCCACATGCTACAACAAGAGCAGTTGCAGCAGAAGCCTCTCCTGCAACAGCAATGAAGAAGATGTAGGCAATGCTGCACCGAAACGGTTCCGGTTTCCGAAATGGGAAAAATAGTAACTTTATAAATGGTACCCGAACTGCAATAAAAGTATAATAATTGTATATATATAGTGAAAATAATGTTAATAGACATGATTGAATTCTTATTACTTGACTTACAAGTCCAAAAGAGAAGCATCTTAAATAAAAAGATATATTGTACTCATTCATCATTAAATACATATCCAAAAATAATGGGTCGACTACAACCACATCTTAATAATACAATGTTATATTCACCTAGCTTAGAAAAAACACATTTTTCAATCCCGGCTCATGAGAGAAAGCTCGACAATCTCTAGGTATCCACCATCTTCCAATATTTCAAAAGTATCTTCATTCAAGTCCCACATTTTCGTTTTATCTTTGTGATACTTATCATTATTTCTTGAAAAAAAAGGAGCAAGTTGTTGTGGTCAAAGACTTAATCTTCAACTCGTTGAGAAGCTAACTTAATCCTCTTTTGTGAGAAATTAAAATTATTAGTACTCCAATTTCTTTCACAACAAGAAGAAGAGGTAGGGTGTCCAAGCGCGTTAAGAGCCAAAAGTTGAAACATAGGTGCTTGAGAACCAAAGTCAATCCACCAAGTGTGTCCTTCCTACAACTGGAGTCGTGTCTCCAAATGCTCAATGCGCAAATGAAAAAGAAGCATTTTCATCAATCACCTTGTTGAAATCTTCTTCATATGTATAGAGTCTTCTGAAACATTTCATCCTTGGTTTAGACATCCACATCTATATAAGGAGGAGTTCTACAAAGATTCTCTAAAAGCCTTATAGATCATTATTATAGAAGCTACAAAGTGTATAAACGATAAGTGCATACACTAAATAATAAAAAAATCACAATGAATGAAGAAAGCATAAGAAAAGTTACCCTAGATTCAAAGAATGTGTAACACAATGTAGTGGTGTATTGCTTTTGGCCCATCAAGCAACAAGAATAATGTGCACCTCGAAAATTGAACTTTTGTCGCCGTGCTCTCAACATTCATGTGAAATAGATCTTATGTTTGACTTCTTCAATCATAGAATCCCACATCTCAAAGACTAAGTGAAGTGAAGTCATGGCTTTTCATTGTCAGAAACTCTAATCATGTTGTAAACAAGAATGGTGAACTCAAGAACATAGTTTACGTACCTTGTCCCACCATTCATTACTTAAAATTCATTTCATAAATCTTACTCCATGCACACTTGATGGTCCTCTCGATAAATTGACCATTTATCACTCATTACTATTGTCTCTAATGAGCGTCGAATGAGCTTAAACCTCTTTAGCATAATATCAGTCAAAGCAAAACGAGTTTTAGCAATTGATAGCAACTTAAGAGGAGAAATTTTGTTTACCATTGGCAATCTCATGGAATGTGTCATTACGAAACTTTTTATCACCATAGCCTTATCACAAAACTCGATTATCCAATGACACAATATACACCAAAATATTACTCGTGATATTGTTTGCTGAGCATATGTTTTTCAAGGCAAGGTTAAGAGTGTGAACCATAAAAGGTGTCCAATAAATATTGGGTATATGCCTTTAATTATTTCTCCCACCCCTTTACAGTTTACGGCATCATCAGTGATGATTTGAACAACATTTTGATGACCAACACTATCTTTCACCTCCCTCATCAAAGCAGAAATGAAATGTGTATCCTTCATCTCACCCTCGCGATCAACCGACCTAAAGGGCCATTTCCAGTAGTAGCCATAAAGTTGATGAATGGTCTTCATTGTGGATCACTTCTTCTATCCGCCATAATAGTCACCCCCTTTTGTGACCATCCTCTTGATAGGTTCTAACAACACTAGTTAAAATCAAATTTCTAGTTACAAAGGTTCCAGTAACGATTTAATATCGTTATCATAGCTGTTATTAGTGACAACTATTTTGTTACCAAAAATAGTATTAAAGATTAAAAAAAATTGAGACTACAGTAACAATATAATTTTTAGTAACGAATAAAAGTCATTACAATAAATAAATTGACCTTTGGTTATGCTATCACGTGTAACGACATGTGATGACTTTTGTCGTTACAATAAATTAAATTAGCAGTGATTTTGATTTTTGGTAACGATTTTGTGTTGTTACCAAAAATCTATATTCTACTAGTGCAATCTCAACATGTGTGTCTTTTCTTGATCAAGAAAAGTGATTCTTAATTTGTTCTAGGCAGGAGGCACATAACCACCTAAGTTTTGGTTAGCAGTGAATGTGAAAGCCTTCACAAAATAAGGATTTTGGGCTAAGCTGAATGACAAACCACCGTTATAGAACATTTGCGATTTCTTGATCCAACTCCACTCTTGTTTCATTGTCAAAATGCTTTACCGAAGGATTTTAATTGACTATTAAGATTATATGACGATGATATTTTTGATCTTGATGCTCGCTATTGTACTAAGATTTACCCCAACTTGTTAACTGATAAAACAAATATAAGAACCTAGAATAACTCTAGGTCATATAACAAACTTAATGGTTAAGGATCTGATATAAGATTCATTATATAAAGTTTAGAATACACCATACAAGAATAATAATATATCATAAAACAATAATGGTTTATTAACTGTTTGGAGTTTGTACGTCTGTGAAACATATATGATTTTACCACTTGTTAGTTAATGAATCATAATATCAAATGTAATGAATCATAATACTAGTTCTAGTGAATCATAATATCAATTTCAGCGAATCATATTAGTGTATCGTCATAAATGTATAGAAGTATAAAAAATTAACTTGTCAAAACATGTGTATAACTGGTCAGAACTTGAATTTAGAGAAATAATGTTATAAAAAAAATTCATTCTAAAAATATATCTTACATAATATATATTTATTTTAAAGAAAAAGAGGCAACTGTCATATTATATTAAAAAGCATACATGGAAGCCAACACCTCGACAAAAGATGCAAGCAACTTCAAACATGTGTCCTAAAGGAAATGAAACTTGCATGAAAGTCTTCTTCATCTTGGTGAATCACCACCATCGACGGAACCGACGCCGCCACCACCACCACCACCATCGCCGGCATCTGCGGCTCTCATACCTTTTTGTCCATCCTTTCTCTGCTTTTAATAGTAGTCGACAATCAATACTAATTCGCATCCATCGGCTCCACTGAGCAGTGATAAGACTCTTCTGAAATACCCTAAGTGTTAATAACCTTAATTAAGGGGATTAATTAAATTAAGAGATTTAAACCAATGTTAAATCATTAAAAGAAAGGATAATGAGCCATAAAAACATTAATGATTTGTAGAACCTCGAATATATACTCACTCACAAAATCATACAGTGGAATGACTACAGACTACATAATCGTGACTAAAGGATCTCAATATTTAACTATAGTCACACACAGACAGGGTTTGATCAAATTGTCTGAGAGAAAAGAAGCAGGTAGCTACAACACAAAAGTGTAGGTAGCTCACCTTAGTGTCGTAGATAGCTGAATCACTAGATGTGCAGGTAGCTCTCAGCATAGTGGCAGGTAGCTCCCAGCATAGTGGCAGGTAGCCCTGTACAGAACAACATATAAAATTCAAAAAGGGGAAATTAAACCTTACTTATAATTATGGACTAAAAGATACCATTACAAAGAGGAAAGAACTCCTATAAATTAATGTAACACATAATAATACATGAAATAAGATCACAGACCATGTGATAAAATTATATGGTATACCTTATACAATTACAATGAATAATAAAGTATACCAAGCCATTAAGAACACAAATAAATACACCTTAAGACAAGTAACTAAACATGTTACAACCTAACACATATAATAAGTCCAAAAGAATAACATGTAACACCTTAATATTACCAAAACACAAAAAAGGACCAAATTACCCTCTCCTACAAGTGGTGAACGGTTTTGCCTAGCATGATTAGGCAAATCCAATGGCCAATATTCAATCTTATAGGTAAGGTGGAGATTGTACTTTAAAGTAAAAAAGCCTTACCTTGGGGACACCAACCATTAATGTTCTTACACTCTCTCTCCACCTCTCATTTCCCTCATTTCTCTCATGCACTCACACACCCACGAATTGTTCCTCCTTTCTCCTCTCTTTTATGAATCCAAGCTCTTTCCTACTTCATCTTCAACCTCCATAAAAGCTCCATTAGAACTCCACTGAAGAACTTCATGTTCTAAACCTTAAGCACCTCATTTCTTCTTCATTCTTCCTCCTTTCTTCTTCAAACAAAACAAGAACAGCAACACACTCATTTTTCCTGAATTCATGTATGAAAATCTGGAGCTTTAGGTCAAAAATTTGGAAATCACCAAGGGAGGAAGACAAACACAAGTTAAGGTAAGATAAATGTCCCAAACTCCTTCATTTCTCCATTAACAAAGCAAGAACTCCACCCACTCATTTCCTTCTTGCTAGGCTCGAAAATCTAAAGCTTTTGGTGCTAAATAGACAAGTTCAACAATACAAAGGTAAAAATGTGCACTAAACTTCCATCTCTTTCCTTGGTACATATATGTCCGAAAAAACCACCTTTCTTACACCTAATTTCTTCCTATTTTCACACTCAAAATGAATCCCCTTCTACATCCTTGGTTGGCCGAGAGCACAAGGTGAAACAACACTCAAAGAAGCCTCCAAATGTAAGTCATGAACTAAGGTTTTGAGTGATCTAAACTTACATGTATGTGGAGATCTACACAAGATCTAATAATCTACCTATTTTCTTAGTGATGACCAAAAAATTTGGTAGGAAATCAATTTAGAGCTTCAAAGGTAATTGTTCCTCCTTAATGCACATTTTTTGTGTTTTAAAGCTATTTTTGGTGGGGAACTTAGTATTGTTATGCCCCAGATTTTTTTATTTGTTTCTAATTCACATAGGGAGTTTGTATTAATTTCGATCTTATATTAGTATGTTAATGACATTCCCTTAATTGTTATTGCAATAGCTTTGAGGAAGGAGAGTTAGAAATATCATTCTTTATTTATTATTTATTTGTGAAGGAGGGTATTTATTAATTCCTTAGTATTACTTCCTTCCTTCTTTCTTATTTCTAATTCACATTATTAGTTTCTCCTTCCTATTTTCATGATCTTTCACTTCTTCACACTCTCAACTCCCGCTCCGCTCTTCATCTTGTAACCTCCCTTTGCAACTTCTCTTCTTCGTCTCATCTCCAATTCTCTTCTAGATGTCCAAATGTCAGACTGCTCGTCGTGGATTCTGTTCGTTCACCAATTGTTCATTCTTGAGGTTTAATTTGAGAATTCTGATTTTGTCCTTTGTTGAGTTCCTCCATCCTTCATTCCTGATTTTGCTTCTGATTCCGGATCTATTCAGTTCATTGTCTGTCAGTTCGTGTGGAGATTCGAGGAGTCTGATGTTTAGTGTCCGCTAGATTGCTTTGCTTGCGATGTGAGGTAGGTGGTAGACGGATTCGGTTGTGTATGTTCACCCACGGGGATTTCTGGTTTCGTTCGTTTTCCGTATATGTTTACTGGACTCTCTGATTGGTGATGGTTTTGGTTAATTTCTTATGTGGGCTTTTGATGCGTTAAAACCCCGTGGAATTTTGTTTCATTTTCATAATTTGGTATGTAATTCTATGTTGTATTAATGGTGATTTTGGCTCTCTGATTCACTCTACTGCGCCATCGAAATCTGGGCTGGACATGTATGTCCGGATGTAGGTGCGGACGTCTTGTTTCTCTTTGTTTTGTGCCATGTCCGGACTTCAGTTCGGACGGGATGCGAGGACGAGTTCTGGAGTTTGCATTCGACTTGTGTCCGAACATGTAAGTTTGGACACAAGTTCGGACTCGCGTATTTCACTTTTCAGACACTGTCCGGACTGTACGGTCGGACAGAAGTTCGGATGCCCTTCTTTGTTTCCAAACTGGACTTGCGTCCGGACGTGTGTTTTCTTTCAGGTCTGGCATGCGTCTGAACTTGTAGGTTCGGACACATGTCCGGACAACTCTGTTTTGTGTCACGGCATGCGTCCAAACTTGTAGGTTTGGACACATGTCCGGACACCTCTATTTTGGGTAACTGCTGGACCAACGTGCTAAAAGAACTCGTTGGATATTTTTACTTAGCCCAATTAGGGCGTCCTTAAACGGCCGTAGCCATGCACCAACAGCAGTGCCCTCTGACGAACGATCATATCTAGCTCATCGGATTTCCATGTGGAGAGGACCCGGTTCGGTCGTCCTGCCTCCCGGTGATCACCAATACGCAACCATGTAGTCCGTGACTACCCTGGATTTTCCTCATCTTCAATTTTTTCCCGCCATATAGTTAGGTTCGTAACCTTTACCTAAGATCTATGCTTAGGTTATAAAGAGTGATGTTCTCCACGTGGGGACCTTTAAGGTCTTTAAAGTTCACCTAGATGTCGCCTAGGTTAGTTCCATGTTCAAGGACAATATGATCTATGTCATTAGTCATTCGTAGGTGATTTGTCTCTTTCTATGATCCATACTCGGTTCGATTTTACATAATGAAATTGCCTTAGTTTGAAAGGCGTCGCGCACAATTAATATCATGGTACAACGGGCAATTAAATTCACAAGCATATAGTATATCACACATATCCATCTTATCATGCATTCACACAAACATCCGAACCCGAGGAAGTCCTCAGGGACACTCGACCATACAATAACGTACCGTACACCGCTGAACAATGCTAGCGTGACGTATCACGCTTATCCTCTATTCTCGTACCGCTCGTACCTAGTGCGTATCTCTGGAATATATCACTAGGCATTAATTTATGTAGTTTGATTGAGTCGGTATTCTAACAACTACTAACCCTCTTGGTTTTAACACCATGATTAATTCTCTTAATTGGTTGTCATAGTTACTCGAGTTTTTCAATGTATTCAGGATTATTTTAACTCGTACTTTACTCGTGTTACATGTATGTATAGCATATGGTATTGGTTTACTATTCATGATATTTAAACCTTAACATCCCATTTAATCAAGGGTTATTATCCTCATACATATATCCTTATATATTTGTAACAATATAGTTCATTACCATACGTTATAGTTGACCTTATAGTTTATTAAACTTTGAACTCCCCTTTAGATTGTGAGTTGGTCATCTTGAATCTCTTTGGTCATTTAAGTTTACTTGGGTCAATTTGGGTTAACTTTGTCAATTTATCTAAGTCAACAAGTCCATATAATTCCTACTATAATCTTTGAATTATATAGTTCATTTGTTTGTTCAACTCTTTACAACTTGACATTAGTGGTCATACCTAATGTTGTGAAATTAAATCCTCCATCTTATATTATACTTTATCCTTCTCTACAACCACTACACCACATGATATAATTACTTACACCTCACATATTCACATAAGTTTATATGAATTGTAAAACTCATTGTATAATAATATTCCTTACCGTCTCATGCGTAACATTTAATTCTCTCATATTGTGTTATACTTCACCTCTCAATATTTAGACCTATGATCTTAATGTCATGTGGTGTTACATAAAATATCATTTCAAACTCCAAGGTTTATTTGATTCCCACACTATTTTATAATTCCACTAGTCCCCAAATACTCATCTTATTTTAGTGAATTATAAAATTCCTTACTTACATTCATCTCTACCTTTAATGTCATTTGGACTTGTATAAGTGTAACACTTATAATACTCTCAATCATGCGTTAAACATTATTTCTTAACCTATCATATTCTCACCACAACCCATATAATTCCATTAATTACAAATCTTCCACACTAGTTTTCTAATGTTACAATTTTACTCCTTATGTCTTATGTTATAATATTTATACTCTTAACTAATTTCAACCTATAGGTCCATATATTATAAAAACAGAACCGCCACCTTGCTGTTACAGTTTTAATTCCCCTAATCTTTATCTTTTCTTTATTTACAACTTGGCCCACATTTCTTTATAAACTTTACAAAGCCATCCTTAAACTATATATTATACAATTCTATTAATTTGATTCTAAAACCAACCCCAAAAATTCTAATAATTTACCATCAACCATAGGCTGTTTTTCTTGCTGTTTTTTGTCCCAAATTTCCAGAAATTACATTTTAACCCCACTAGTTTCATAAACCTTTATTCTTAACTCCTAAACTTTACAATTTTACCCTTTTAACTCATATATTCTATAATCTTCTTAATTTAATTCCAACTTTCACCCAAATCTCCCCAATAATTTCGAACAGCCCGTATGTTCATTTTAATTCCAGTTTGCCCCTCAAATTTTTCAAAAAATTACATTTTGACCGCAATAGTTTTATAAACTTTACATTTAACTCTTAAACTTGTTTAAATTTCTAATTTAATTATTCACTTATCTCATTTGGTCAACACTCCCTATATGGTCAAGGTTGACCATCAACCTACTCCCTTGACCATAAATTCTCCATAATTACAGATTTGACCCTAATTTCCCTTAGAATTTCCATTTAGGCCCTAAACTTTACAAAAACTTATATTTTTCATCTAAACTCCAAATTGAAACTAATTAGTGCACCCGATGCGTCCCCGACCTGTCGTGGACGTATCTATGACTCGATTTGAACTAGATAGTTTAGGAATGGACACGAGATAAACTTAAACTGGAAAACACATTTTGATTGAGAATTTACACGCACGAAATTCACTCAACCTCCCTTGCCCCACACACAGACTCCCGGGACAGTTTCGACTTTACCCCTAAAGTCGTCAACCCTCTCCTGACTATCGGCCTACGGTTCACCGACCGTTCCCCGACCTGTCGTTCTATCAAATACCCAATGTATTGATACTATAACCCAGTCCTCTCTAGCTCACCAACTCTCTAGCACTTACACACACTCTAGTCTGACTTACGCTTGCTCAGTTTGTATCTCTTCTTTTTTCTCTCTCACAAGCTTAACTTATAAAGGACATTAATGCCCGTATATATACAAGTTAGTTAAGATGTAAACTACCAGCCTATGAGTTGTAGACTCTAAGAGTATAGTACTTCTTTTTCTACTAATATAATAGCCGCACCCTACAGCAGATTTTCTTTCAACTTGATTTGGAGCCAACAGCACACGTGTTGCCTTGCGAATGGGCAAGTTGGTGGCGCGTCTCCCCAGTGGTCGGTCACCACTAGCATCCTCAACTTGTCTGACTTTGTCTGGTCCATTAATGCTCATAAAGGCTCTCTTCTGAATTTATTATGGCTATGTAATGATGTAATAGCCTTTGCTTATCTTGTTATCTTGCACATTAATGAGCTTCATCTTTCGTGAGCTAGTTGCTGGTATGAGTGTGACACATCTGAGTGAGTTTGTCGACGTTGCAAAAATCCTTTTGGTCCTTGGTTAATGTCTGATGCAAGAGATACATGATAGTGTGGTTCTTGACTGCTTGTGTATTGCTAGAAGTTCTCCGGAGCTCTCGCCAACAGGTGCCCGACTGGTAGGGCACACGTCGTGATATAAGCACGCTTGCAACCTTGCGTGCTAAGCCACTCATGACTTAAGTGCGCTTGCAACCTTGTGTGCTAAGCCACTTATTTACCTGTTTATCTGAATTATGAGCTTGACAAACATGTTAGATAAACACCATATGTTTGCTATCATCAAAACTAAAGGATCTCGACTTAACAATTTCCCCATTTTTGATGATGGAAACCGATACAAAATGATATGTGCTTGACAACTTAAAGTTCAAAATTGTAAGAGGTATTCCCCCTAAGAAGAATTCCCCCTGAGTTTGTTAAGGGTTTTTAAAGTGAAGAAGTTTTCATTAATACAAGGACGATAGACATAGCTTCACAAGTACATATCTTTTCGTTCTTTCCCCCTTTGCCATACAGTAAAAAAATGGGGAGCAACTACACGATATCAGGTATTGAAAAGGCCATGACATTTCATAGATTACAAACTACAAAGTGATATATCTTTTGTAATTTTTAATCAAGAAAGAAGCAACCAATGCAATAGATGATATTGAAACCAAGTTAATCATTCAAAATAGACAAAGAAACAATTACATTTTCATTAATGTCAAAAGATTGACCAAGAAACAGATAGTCAATGGCAAAAGAGTACAATTTTGGAACAAAATAAAATCTAGCTTAAAACTAATTCTCTCATGGTCTTCACTCATTTCTCTAGGAGACTAAAAACGCTCAGGCTATGTGGGAGTCTATGAAATATATTGCTCCTTGAACCATGTGATGAACACTTGGTTCAGTGGAGACAGCCTGCACAGCGGTAAGAGTGACTCTTACTCGCTGAAGAACGTCCCGAGTTGAAGTATTCAGACTGGTCCCCGACCTGTAATGGACCGGTGAAGACTTCTCTTCCTCTTGAGTTCTGAAGCTCTTGCCGTTGGTCGCGATTCTGATCATGCTTCCTCACTTTTGGTGGGCTTCTGGATGGAAACGAGCTTGTCTCCTTTAGTCTTTATTCCCATTTTGGACAATATCTCTGAGCAGATGCAGTCTTGAGCGGTGCACGCGCATTCATGGAACCTGTCGGTGTCCACTCCACTCTCCAGGAGTGCAGCGGTGACCACTCCCCCGTGCACTAGATCTTGATTTACTTGACGACTCTCATCTAGAGTGAGGAGAATCATGGCTGGTAGATCGATTTTCTCCTTGGTTTTGAGTGCGAACAGCAGCCTCACGTCCCGAGCATTGACTATGTTAGTGCGCTGGTTCCTTGGGGTGATGTTGTGCGTGACTAAGCTGAAGAGGACTCTGTCTGCAATGGACATGTCCACGACATTGACGTTCTTCATTGTTGCTCCTTTGTTGAGCAAGTTGACCATCTTCCCTCTTTGGTGTCCTAGATCATTCCAAGTCGTTTCCTTGGGAATGACCAGACCTTCTGACTTTAGGTTGAAAGTCTTGCAAATCCAAGACTTGGAGATAGTGATTTGAGCCTTTTGGACTGTCGAGAGGAGGTAGTCGTCATCTTCATCACGTTGGTGTGGTCCAAGATGTCTCATATGCTCCTTGAGCAGCTCGGTGTAGACTGGGATAGGCTCCTAGAAGAATTCTACCCATCCTTGGAACTCCAGCAGCTCGATAACCTCGCCCAGGCCCATCTTCTCCATCCATTCCACATCCATTTCTTGGGTAAGACGGGACATGAGCGGTCGTTGGCATTCTCGGCCTTGATCAATGGAGGCTCTAGTTCTATGAGCCTTTTCAGTCGCTTAAAGGACTGTGGAGGTTGTGACTTGGCAACTGATTTTTCGAGGTGAGTAAGCTCCTCGACCTCCTTGGTGCTAGACGAAGCGCCCATCTTTCCTTTTCCCTTTGCCTCCTTCAAGTGAGCACGCTCCTCGAGCGTCTGAATAACAGGTGATTCTGTGTCGCTATCACCATTTTTAGGTGATCGCTGAGGTGTTGGAGACCTGTCGATGACTGGTTCATTGAAAGTGGCTGTGAGGTTTGCCTCTTCTTCGGAGTCAGGTGCAATTACACCTTCCTCCTGACCTTTCTCTTCCACTGAGGCTTCCTTTTGTGACGGTTCATCACTTTGAACCTCCTCTTCCTCCAGTGATTGAACCACTTCGAATCCTTGACGACAACTGAAGGAGAGGTTTCTTCTTTGGTGAACTGTAATCGATGTGATGTCTTCTCTGGTGTTGAATGGGATTTTTGTGGAGCTGTTTGTTTTTGGGCGCGCCTAGATGCGCGAGTTACACGGGTAGTTGTGGTGGTTGAATGGCCCTTGGATTTTGGTTGTTTGGCTTTGGATTGCTTTGTGGTGATTTTGGAGGTTTTAGGAGAGGGGGCAGGAGAAGACATTTTTGCTTCTTTTGTGGGAGTAGGATCAGAAATGATAGTGGGTTTTGAAGGTGCCGGATTCGATGAGGTAGTAGGTTTTGGGAATGTGGGATTTTAATACTCTACCTCGCTGGCAAGAAGGTTCCCTTCCTGTACTACTTTAACCGTAAGCTTATCTTCCTCCTCCTTGTCAGTCGAGTTGGAGATTCTGTCTGCTGGATGTCGGCCACTTGTTGCGTGGAAACTTCCATGGGGATGCCTTTAGCTATTGATCGTAGAGCAGTCTTGGGTGCCATTTTTCAGTGTAGAGGATTTTACTGGAATTTAGAACTTTTTGCTCGAGTGTTCTTTATGGGCTGTGAGGCAAGGGATTTTTGCACTTTAAACTCACGAGGATGTTGTAAGAGAGAAGAGAAATGTTGTATGAAAGCTTTGAGAGTTTAGAGAGAATGAGGGCAATAGTGTGACAGGAGCAAAGCTTTCGTCGCCCTTTTATAATACTCGAGTAATGGTCGGCGACCGTTCCTTGTCCTCTCGCTGACATATCGTAACGGTACTATTCATAATGGGCAACGGTCGTGACCGTTGTCAGCGATCCGTTGAGGATTTCCCGTTCTGTCCATTGCACACTCTCTGTTCTAGTCTCACTTTAGTGGAAAAGATTACATATCTGTTTCAAGTAGTCGTTTGACATAATTTAATGCAATACTGATTGTTGACTACCGAACGACTAATATAGGGTGTTTCTCACGTGTCGGTGACCGATCATGGAAATTAAAAGACAGTTTAATTGTGATCAATGAATATCATTCCAAGATCATGAATATTCTTGTTGAATCTTTCTCTACTTAAAGGTTTAGTAAAGATGTCTACTAGTTGGTTTTCAGTAGCAATATACTTTAACACAACTAGTTATTTTTCACAACAATCTCTAAGAAAGTGATGCCTAATGTCGATATGCTTAGTACGAGAATGATGTACTGGATTTTTAGAAATGGATATGGCACTTGTGTTATCATACATGATAGGTAACATACCTGTTTTGACACCGTAGTCACCTATTTGTTGTTTGAGCCATAGGAGTTGAGCACAACAGCTTGCTGCAGCTATGTATCCTTATCCTGCCGGACTTGAAGTCCTAAGAAAAACTTTAATTCACCTAGGTCACTCATCTCAAATTCCTTCTTCATCAGGGCTTCAAACCTTTTGCAATATTTCTCATCGGAAGCTCCAAAAATTATATCATCAAAATATACTTGCACAATTAAGAAATCTTTATTATTGTTGTAAACAAACAAAGTTTTGTCTACTTTACCTCTTTTGAATTGGTTTTCCAATAGATAGGAAGACAGGCGGTCATACCAAGACCTTGGAGCTTGTTTGAGCCCATAAAGAGCTTTGTCAAGCTTAAGAACTATGTCCTTTCCTTCTTGTGTTTCAAAACCTAGAGGTTGTTCAACATAGACTTCTTCCTTGACATATCCATTTAAGAAGGCACTTTTAATGTCAAGTTGAAATAGTTTGATTCCCTTATGTGCAGCAAACGTAATTAATAGTCGAATGGACTCCATCCTCGCTACTGGAGCAAAGGTTTCTTGGAAGTCTATTCCTTCTTGTTGACAATATCCTTGAGCTACCAAACGAGCCTTGTTCCTGACTACTTCTCCCATCTCATGCAGTTTGTTCCTAAAAACCCATTTTGTGCCAAGTACTCCTTGATGAGTAGGTCGAGGCACAAGATTCCATATGTTGTATCTTCAAACTGATTTAACTCTTCTTGCATTGCATTGATCCAGTCTGGGTCTTAAAGAGCTTCCTTTATGTTCTTGGGTTCGATGGATGAGACTGTCATTGAGAGGGCTAAGAGATCACGAGTATGCGCTCTGGCCTGAATTCCTTTGGAATATCTTATATGATGTTCTCCAATGGATGATCTTTGTATAGAGTTCGTGATTGATGAATTTTTGATGGTGATAGAGGATTCTCGACATCATTACTTTCTTCGACGACATGTTGTTGACCTGTTGCTGACCTGTCGAGCAAGTTATCATCAGTCGGTGAGTTATCCTTGATGTTCTCAGTGAGGTTTTGTTCAGCGAGATCAAACCCAAATCCTTTATTCTCTTCAGCTTCTCTGATTTCATGGTCTTTGTTCTCATCAAAAACCACATGGACACTTTCTTCTACTTTCATTGTCCTTTTGTTGTAAACTTTGTATGCCTTGCTTCTCTCTGAGTATCCAAGGAAAATGGCCATGTCACTTCGTGCATCGAATTTTCCTAGGGAACTCTTTTGGTTATTGTGGACATAACACTTACAACCAAAGACTCTGAAGTGACTTATGTTTGGTTTCCTTCCTTTGATGAGCTCATAGGGAGTTTTGTTGAGAATTGGTCGTATGAGCGTTTTATTGGTGATGTAGCATGCAGTTGACACTGCTTCAGCCAGAAGACTTGAGGAAGATTGCTTCCCAATATCATGGCTCTAGCAACTTCTTGTAGAGTTCTATTCTTACGCTCAACTACCCCATTTTGTTGGGGTGTTCTGGGTGCAGAGTATGTGTGACTTATTCCAAGTTGATCACACATCTCCCTGAATTGTTGATTTTCAAACTCTGACCCGTGATCAGATTGGAGAGTCTTGATCTTGTGGTTGAGTTGTATTTGGACTTTTCCTGAAAATGCTTGAAATTTCTCAAAGACTTCGTCTTTGGAAGCAGTGAATATTGTCCAAACAAATCATGAGTAGTCATCAACAATTACATATACATACCAATTTCCTCCAAAACTTCTTATTCTCATAGGACCACATAAATCCATGTGAAGTAATTCAAGTGGTTTGGATGTGCTAACCATGTTCTTTGATTTGAAGGAAGTCTTAGTTTGCTTACTTCTAACACTTGCATCACAAAGATTTGTCTCAGATTTCTTAATCTCAGAGAGACCTCTTACCAACTGTTTCTTGACAAGTTTCCTTAACAAGGAAATGCTAACATGCCCTAGTCTCTTGTGCTATAGAGTGGAGTCATCTATTGATGCAGTCAAACATGGAGGATTTGGACTGTCAATATCCTCTAGACTAGTTACATACACATTTTTCCATATTTTTCCTTTTAACAACTCTTTACCATTTTTCTGATTAACTATGCTACAATGTGTAGAATAGAAATGAACTGAGTTGCCATTGTCACAAATTTGAGATACACTAAGCAAATTGAATTTCAAACCATCAACTAAATTTACATTATCAATGACATAATTTGAAGTGAAACCAACCTTACATACACCGATGATTTTTCCTTTCTTATTATCGCCAAAAGAAACGGTTCCTTGGCTTCCTGATTCGAGTGAGAAGAACTTCATTTTGTCTCTTGTCATGTGTTTGGAGCATCCGCTGTCGATGTACCAGTAGGGGTCCATTCCCACTCGATCCTGCACTTAACAAGTTAGTGGTGTGGGGTTAGGGTCTACAAAGGTGTTGGACCCAGTTCCACAAGCAACCTTTGATCTAGGATCATTTTTAATTACCCATTTGAATCCTATTCTCTTTAGATGCCGATTCCCCATAAATCGGGTTCTATAGCATTTGGCTTCATGATGGCCAGGTTGTCTACATACATTGCAGACACCTCTACGACTGGTCCTTGACTGGTACCTGACCTGTCATTTGTTTCTCCACATGGGTGTTCTAGGAATAGCTTCTACCTTAGCATGTTTTTCTTTGACGGTAGTTAGTTTCTTTTCTTTAGTGTTAAGAGCAACAATCAATTCATCGATTTCAGGTTGTTTTTCATGCTTCAATTTTTCATGAGCGGAGAGAATTTCACTATAATCACCTTGTAATTTCATGAGTGCCCTCATGAGATTATCTATTTTATTCTTGTTCGAGCTTTCTTTCAATTTCTCATTTTCCTTCAGGAGTTCCTTGTTTTCATTTTCAAAAATCTCTAGTTAATCAATTAATATGAGGGAGAACTTTCTAAGACCTAGAAGTTCAGCTTTTAGAATTCTTTGTTTGAGTTTGGAGTAGTTTACCTGGTTTTGATCTTCTTCCTCTGATTTTTATGTATCTTTGTCTTGAGCCATCAAGCAAACTTCGTCAAGGCATAGGTGAGCCTTCTCATCTTCTAAGAGATCGCTGTCTGAGGTTTGATTGTTGTCACTTAGTTCTGAGTCTCCCCATGCAGCAACGAAGGCTTCTTTACTTGGCCCTTTATTGAATGATCGTCGGTCAGGATTCTTGACCCTGTCGTTGTCCTCTTGGGATCGCTGAGGACAGTCTTTGATATGGTGTCCACGCCTTGAACACCAAAAACACTTGTCATTTGTTTTCTTCTGATCATCCGACTCCTTGGGCTCCTTACCTTTCCTCATCTTATTTCTTATGAACTTTCGAATGTACCTCTTAGCATAGAGGACCATTTCATCATTGTCGTCTCCTAACTCGGATCTTTCATTTTCAGCTGCTTGAAGGGTGATGCCTTTTCCTCTATCCTTAGATGAGCTTTCTGAGTTTCTTTGTTGTAGTTTTAATTCAAAATCCATAAGAGATCCTAGCATGTCTGCCAAGGACATCTTTGAGAGATCATGTACCTCTTGCATGGCATTGACTTTGCTATCAAAAGAAGCTAGAAGAGATCTAAGGAATTTTCGGATTTGATCATCATTTGAGATTGTTCTTCCAAGTACCAACATTTAGTTGATAAGCTTGATGAACCTTGTGCGCATTTCTGAGATGCTCTCATTTTCTTCCTTGTTGAATAGCTCCCAATGAGTCAACAACAGCTCAATGCAAGTCTTTTTGATCTCAAGATTTCCTTCAACGTGACTTCAAGAGTTTTCCAAATCTCTTGTGCCGTTTTAGCTGAAGCTACATTGGAATATTTTTTAGGTAGTAGTGCGCAGTGTAGAATCCTTACTGCTCGAGCATTGAAGATCAACTTCTTGATTTGATCATCCGTCATGTTGTCTACTGATATGTCTTGTCCTTGAGCATCTTGGAAGGTATATTCACCGCGTGATATAACCCTCCACATCTTGGGATCATCAGACTTCATGTGAAACTCCATTTTGTTTTTCCAGTGAGTGTAGTTGTCTCCATGAAAAAGTGGTGGTTTATTCGGTGCAGAACCTTCTTCTGACGCTAGTAGACTTGCATGAGTCATTTTTGATCCTCTTCCAAAATAGTTAGCTTTCTAGAAGAACCAGCTCTGATACCAATTGAAACTAATTAGTGCACCCGATGCGTCCTCGACCTGTCATGGACGTATCTATGACTCGATTTGAACTTGATAGTTTAGGAATGGACACGAGATAAACTTAAACAAGAAAACACATTTCGATTGAGAATTTACACACATGAAATTCACTCAACCTCCCTTGCCCTAAACACGGACTCCCGGGACAGTTTCGACTTTACCCCTAAAGTCATCAACCCTCTCCAGACTATCGGCCTACGGTTCACCGACCGTTCCCCGACCTGTCGCTCTATCAAATACCCAATGTATTGATACTATAACCCAGTCCTCTCTAGCTCACCAACTCTCTAGCACTTACACACACTCTAGTCTGACTTACGCTTGCTCAGTTTGTATCTCTTCTCTTTTCTCTCTCACAAGCTTAACTTACAAAGGACATTAATGCCCGTATATATACAAGTTAGTTAAGATGTAAACTAACAGCCTATGAGTTGTAGACTCTAAGAGTATAGTACTTCTTTTTCTACGAATATAATAGCTGCACCCTACAGTAGATTTTCTTTCAACTTGATCTGGAGCCAACACACACGTGTTGCCTTGCAAATGGGCAAGTTGGTGGCGCGTCTCCCAAGTGGTCGGTCACCACTAGCATCCTCAACTTGTCTGACTTTGTCTGGTCCATTAATGTTCATAAATGCTCTCTTCTGAATTTATTATAGCTATGTAATGATGTAATAGCCTATGCTTATCTTGTTATCTTGCACATTACTGAGCTTCATCTTGTCGTGAGCTAGTTGCTGGTATGAGTGTGACACATCTAAGT
Organism: Limonium bicolor; assembly: GCA_023374045.1. NCBI lineage: Eukaryota > Viridiplantae > Streptophyta > Magnoliopsida > Caryophyllales > Plumbaginaceae > Limonium > Limonium bicolor. The sequence goes on from CM041781.1 coordinate 52,506,121, forward strand.
GAGTTTGTCGATGTTGCAAAAATCCTTTTGGTCTTTGGTTAATGTCTGATGCAAGAGATACATGATAGTTTGGTTCTTGACTGCTTGTGTATTGCTAGAAGTTCTCCGGAGCTCTCGCCAACAGGTGCCCGACTGGTAGGGCACACATCGTGATATGAGCACGCTTGCAACCTTGCGTGCTAAGCCACTCATGAATTAAGTGCACTTGCAACCTTGCGTGCTAAGCCACTTATTTAGCTGTTTATCTGAATTATGAGCTTGACAAACATGTTAGATAAACACCACAGGTTTGCTATAATCAAAACTAAAGGATCTTGACTTAACACAAATAAGGCCTAGTTTTCGGCCATGTAATATTTTAACACCCTAAGTTTAACTTATTTATATTTAGCCACCTACACTTTACCCTTTTGTTCACTAGAACTTTATTTAACTTTATAATTGTTTTTAAAACTTAATTTTAGCCTTAAACTTAATCCAATTTTTACTAAATTGTAAGTATTTTTCCTTGACATTTTTAGGTGGTTTTAAACTTACCAAAAAGCCTATTAACATTAGGTTTCCTCACCAAACTTTACACTAACCAAATACATAACTTTTAAAGCATAAAAAGCCTTAAATAATACATTACAATGGCCTAAACACTTGGCCTTATTACAACCTTCAAATGTAACATTTAAATGACATAAAATATTCATAATAACATTATAAATCTCGTCTTTTTAAGTCTATACCCAGTAGGTTTCATAATTTGCATTTTAACCCCTTTTATTCATGTTTATGACATTATAAGTCATCATCCACCAAGGTAACTTAGCCACACATGTTACCATCATTTATAAGTACATTTTTAGGTTATAACAACCCATATAAACCCTTATGTTCTTGGCCCTAGGCATTTTTACAACATAAAATGTCTTAAGGCTTAAAAATGGGTTTTAAGTAAACTTACTTGATTTAAAGCTCCAAAAATCCTTTAGACCTCCTCCCCTTCTCGGCACTAATTATAAGATAGGTCTAGGTTAGTTTTTGACCTTAAACACAAGCTTAAACCATGACTTAAAAGTCTTAAAACCTAGTTAAAGCCTTTACCTTATAAATGTTGATTTTCAAGCCTTGTTTGGTCCGCCTTGCTCACGGCTGCCTTGAGTTTTTCCAAGGAGGTTTCAGCCATGTTTAATACAGTAAGAGGATCATAAGTTAGGTCTTTTTACATAGTCACAAAGTTAAGGAAGTTTAAAGCAAAAAAATGTGCATTAAGGAGCATGTTTTACCTTGAACTCTCCAATGGGTATTTTTCCTTACATTTCAGCAAAATCTATTAAAATATGAAGGTAATTAGATCTTGTGTAGATCTACACGTGATAGGAAGTTAAATGACTCAATATCAAGATTTATGACTTACATTAGGAGGTTTCTTTGAGGGGGTTTCTCCCCTTGATTTCGGCCATGGTTGGGTGTGGATGAAGCTTCATTTGAGTGTGATAAAAGTGAAGGAAAATGGTGTAAGAGATGGTGGATTTTCGGACATAAAATAACCCATGGAAGAGATGAAGTTTTAAAGCATATTTTGCCTTGTTTTTGGTGTAGAACTTGGCCTAGATCCTCCCCCACGTTTTTGGTGTTGTTTTGAGCTCCTAAGCATGTCATTTTCAGACATGGAGAGGTGGGAGAACATTAGTTGAAGTTCTAGGTCTTAAAATGGAAGAAGGAAGGCGTTAGAGTCATTTTTCTTACCTTAACTTGAAAGACCTTGAGCTAGCTGTAACACCCCATCTCGATCCAATCGTGGTTATCGCAAACTTATCACCATATATACAACGTTGCAGCGGATTCAAATACATTCCAGGACCTTGCCACGGTCTGACTAACAGAATATACCGAACATTAGTACTTACAAGTCTTAACCAAATACATATCATTCTTACAACCCCCTCACATCCTATACAACTTACTAACTCAAAATGCCATACGAGTGTACATGCACAACTTGTAGGCCACACTTAACCTGTAACACGTCTATCCCATCTTACTCTCATGACGGTCACCTTCTGACGTTCACCTGTGTAGTAAAAACAACCCCCAAAGGGGGTCAGCAAAATTGCTGGTACAATCCTCTCATGGCTCCCAAGCTAACATGGCTACGACGACTAATTGTCGATAGCATGGAGGTTGATTAGATGCACAACATAATAGAAAGTGCAATAACAACAAGCCAAATATGAACAATCAAAGTTCAAACACAATGAACGACTTATATGCGTTCCCTTAATTAATGAGTCAATTATTTAACTCCTTAAATTATGTTTCCTCTTATTCTCAATCCAACCTTATCTTACCTCAATCTTAGTCCTTATCTTAGTCTTAGAAAACAAACCATTATTTAAATAGACATGGATGTAGCTTATCTCAGTCTTAAAATACAAACCATCCTTTAAATAGAAATGGTTGCAACTTATCTCAAACTTTATCTTAATCCTAGAATACAAACCAATCTTTAAATAGAAATGATTGTATCTTATCTCAATGTTTATTTTTGTCGGGTCAAAAGCAACCCTAGTCAATAAGCTATTAACTCCATTGGTTGAATAAACAACTTATCTTAAAATTTAGGATTTAGGTGATCCTACCGCACCATCTTAATGCCTCCTACCTTGGACTGGATGTCCAATGTAGCTGAGTCGGCAACCGACCTTAGGCAACAAGTCCGAAGACAAGTCCTTAAGCGGAAGTCGGATCTGCTTTAGATACCGACCCCCTTTCCTTAACATGCATGACCGGAGTCAGTCCCTGATTCCTCACTCCCCCAAGTACCAGTTAGTAGAAGTCTCAAGACAATGTTTGTTGGTTAAACCTCTTTCGGTTTTTAACAAACTAATATTAGGGAGTGTTCCTTAGTCTCACTCGATTCCTTACTAAACGTTAGTTAGTAGGTTCTCACGGTAAGTTGTGTTAGTTTTCAAACATCACACAACAATACAATAAAGATAATATCCCGGTTGCATTCTTTATCTTGTTTAGTCGGCACACATAAACAAATAGCACACAAGCCGAGGGACACCTCGTTAGCAAGCAGGTCACAAGAAGACTGTACCGTTCACCGTTGGTCGTTCGGTTGCTTACTCTCCTCCGGAGTCCAAATTCTCAAACCCTAAAACATTGATTGAATAGGGTGGTTAATCACTTTTAATTAACCTAGCTTGCTTAATCACTAATGATTTCCAACTAAGAACCACTAAGTCATTGTAGTTTAACCTTAACCACTTATGTTACTTACTTCTCATTTTAACTCACACTTGTTAACACCTCCAATGACCTTAAAACTCCACCAAACAACTCCTAACAACCTTATAATAACATTACCCAACAAGCCCCCTCCATATACCACCTTAAAAACACATTTCCTTTGTAAATTGGTCTGGTCCGGGACATGGTCCGGACCTAAGGTCCCAGACCAATGTGTCTGATCAATCTCGGCTCTTTTTTTGCTATGGTCCGGGACTTGGTACTTACCCAAGGTCCCGGACCAGTCCCTGGGTACATTCTTGGCCTGATTTTAGTGCTGGTCTGGGACTTTATCCAAGGACCAAGTCCCAGACCACACTTTAAACTGTCAAATTTTACAGTTTTGAACCTCTTTCGACACTTGTTCTTTTGTCCAATCTTCTTCTAATCTTTCCCCATGAATTAACACATGTTCCAACACCATTTTAGCACTTAAAATCCTCCTAACTCATGGATCAACTCACCTCTAAATTCCTTGATCATCAGTCAAGTTCTTACTAAATTCTTAACACTTATAACTTAATTCCTTACACTTCCAACATGTAAATTTTGTCTAAAACTTCAACTAACCAAAGTGTTTCCTTTACACCAATATAAATACTCCTCAAACATCATCATTCATTCATCTTTGCTTTGCTAAACCTTCCAAGGTCATCTTGCATCTCCATGCACAAATATCTCTCCTTTCCATTTGTTACACATCATTCCTAAACTCTTGAACTTTCTTATACATTTCTTTCCATCCTCTCAACACCTTAACATTTTTCTTCATACTCCTTGTCCATGCTACACCCTCCTTAGACGTTCCCATCTCCTTTACTCAACTTACCCACCATTCTCATAATCATACACTCTTATACATTCCTAGTCTTTTTCCTTGACAATTTACAACATTCTCTTACACCTTTCTCTTCCATCACCAAGTCCACTCATTACCATCTAAACTAAACCTTATTAGTCCACCACTAGCATCCTCACCACTTACACAAGCTTCCCAAAACTCTCATTGTTATATTCCCTAGTTCATACCTAAATCATCTTAAAGCATTATACACCTTCTCCTCCAAATTTTTGCACAAGTCTTACCATTCCTCATACCATGACTTTGGTGTGTTCAATATACCCACCAATCCTCTAATCCTCCCTAGACAACTCTAGGTCATTCTCATCCTCAGGAACTCCTTAGGTAACTCATTTCCACTCAAATTCCTTTTAATGATCCCAAGTAAATCCTAGGTCATATTAAATCATAACCATCACTTAAACACTTGTTTTCTACTCAAATTTCGCCATAGCTCCTCTAGTATATTATCATGCCCAAATGCATTGTTTTCCTCATTCAACCATCTCACACACATCAAGTTCTTTCTCATCATATTTTCTCACCCAAATCAACTCATTCATAATAAACTCAATATAGTGCAATAATCTTAAATTGCATAGCACTAAGGCTCTTAAATGACATGGCTCTTAGGCCCTTAAATGACATGGCTCTTAGGCCCTTAAATGACATGAATTTAAACACGAATTTCCCACATATAAAAGCTTTCAACCTGCAAATACACCCATCAATCTCATAGTAGTTATAATGCTCTTAAAATCCATCTTAAACTTATCTTACTAACTCATTCCCATTGGCTCCTTAGTCACAAGTTCACAAGCTTGTTTAAATTCCTTTTTCCTAGGTTATATAACCCATTACATAATGTAAGCTTTAAGCTACATTACCTCTTATCTAAATCTCATCCCTTAAAACCTTAAACCACCGTTAGGTAAGCAATTTACCTTATTTTCCTCAAGTTTCTCTTAACTTTCTCCTTAGGCTTTTTCCCTTGGGAATCTCGGCCACCATCTTAATTTCCCTTGCCAATGTTCTAATCAATATACAATGACTCTCATGAGTGCTAAACAATACACTAACCTTAAGGAGTAAACCCTAGGTTAAAAATGTGTTCTAAGGTATTAAAATGAATGTTTTACCTAGGAGTCTTAAGATAGGCTTGGATATGAATCAAGAAGGACCTCCTCTAGCCCTTGGAGAATTGAATCAAGCTAGAACAATGGATAAAACAAGGCTCCATGAGAAGGTAATTTTCGGTCATGAAGGAAAAGTGATGGAAACTTGGTTTTTCTTACATTTTGCTTACCTAAAGTGAATGGAGAAAATAATTGTTGGGACATCGGAGTGTTGCAGAGATAGCCTTTCACCGCGACAGAGTCGAGCGTCATTTGACAGACACAAAGACTGAGCTTCTGCGATGGAGTCCGCGCAACAAAGAAGACTCCACAGAGTCTGCCATGCTGTTGCGAAAAATCAGGAGTCAACTCGGAGCACATTAAGCGCCTCAACGGTCACCAAGCTCTTCCTCAACACCGAAGATCGCGGCCCAAGTAAGAAGACCAAGTAAGAGCCGTTGGAAGTTGCCCACTAAGTTAGTTCCGGTATTTTCGGAACTAACTCCTTCGATTGGCTGCTACACTTAGAGTATAAATAAGACATGTAATAGATAGTTGTATGTGTGCTTTCATTGAGTATTATTCCAGAGCTTAGAGAGAGAAAGAAGAATTGCATTGTAAGCCCGAAAGAGAGAGAGAATTCGTACCAAGTTAGTTAGCACCTCTAGAAAGACTCTATCTAGGAAGATCCTAGTTTCATTACGCTTACCATTGTTCTGATCAGGGAGTGTGTTGGGTAAGTGAGTGAAAACCGCTAAGTAGATTTCCTCTACTTAGTGGGCATCTGTAAGTTGTTTTGTTTGACCAGGAAATGAAATAACTTATTTGTGTATCTTGCTGAGTTTCACAGAGTCCTTCTTTCCTTCTATTGTCTCACTACAATTACCACAAGAGTCTTTCGTGTCATTAGTCTAGTTTATTCGATTGAGTGACTCTGCTTCATAGAGTGCCTCTTAGTAGAGAAGACGATTGAGTCAAACCAATCCTTAGACTCACACCTTTGGTTGGTTTGAGTTAGCCACCCGATCCTACACGTGGTATCAGAGCCTCGCTTAGGCTAACGATCAATCAACGAAGCAATGGCAGATCTCTTTGCCAACCAAAACAACAAGATGCACTTCGAGCACCCCAGACTCACCTCCACCAACTATGACCATTGGAAGAACGAGATTGAGCAACACATTGAGTCCGTCAACTCTGAGCTTTGGGAGATCGTCACCGGAGGCGATCTTGAAGTTAATCCAGACCGGTCAACATGGACAGCTGCAGATCGCAAAAGATACGAGCTGAATCGACAAGCATCACGTGCGATATACACTTGCTTGTCCATCCCAGAACAAAGGAGAGTCAATCACTGTAAGTCCGCAAATGAGATATGGACACTCCTTCAAGCAACCCACGAAGGAGTCACTGAACTCAAGATGCAAAGCTCAAGAACTTCGAATGGACTATGAAAATTTCCTGCAGAAACCCGGTGAGTCTCTGGAAGAAGTGCTTGATCGTTTTTATTTACTAACCACTACTATGCAGGAAGTTAGCATCCTACCAGATAGAGAGAGTGTTTTACACAAGTTGCTGGACAGTCTGAGAGAAGAATGGGCAGAAACGGTAATCTCCACCAAAGCATGCAAGGACTTATCCAAATGGAGCTGTCAAGACCTAGGTTCCTATCTACAATCCGTAGATAAATACAAGAAGAATGTTCGGAAGAAGTGTGGTAATGCTTCCTCTTCCTCTTCTGGTAAGACTGCTACTCTGAATGACCAAGCCTTGCAGGTTAATTCAACTCAGTTAACTCAAGAAGGAGCCTATGTTGCTGATACTCAAATCAGACAAGTCAAGGCTGAACTGGTGGATATTATTGTTGAGGAAAGTGAGGCTGAGACTATGGAGGACTTCGTCTTCATAGTCAAGAACTTCCGAAAGTTCATGCGTAACCAACCTAATCGACAGAGTCGGTCGTTCTCGAACACCTCTAAACAAGTTTTCAATTCCGTCACTTGCTTCAATTGCAATAAACCCGGTCACTTCAAGAAGGACTGTCCTTTACTCAAAAGCCATTATGGAAAATCTCAAGGGAGATCACTCATGGCAGCTGTTGGATGGGGCGATTCAGACTCCGACGATCCAGACACAGAGTCCAGCGGACTGGTATGTCTAATGGCACATGACACGACGGAGTCCATGATCCCTGATAATGAGGTAACCCGTTCTCACCTTGAAACAGACCTTTACCGTATTTCTCCCATGGGATTTATGACATTAATTGCTAAGATTGTCTCTGAGACAAACTCTCTCAAAGCAAGTCTCAACAGCAAAATCTCCGAGTTAACAGAGGAGCTCGAAATATCAAAAAGTCTTATGTATGCCTTAAGAGACGAAGCTGAGGAACAAAAAACCATCTCCTGTTCTCTAAGGCTAGATCTACAAGAATCAAGGTGTCATGTTGACTCCCTTGAAAAGGAACTTCGTGATATCTTAGAATGCAATCAGTTTGAACAGGGTGACCAGAAAGAGTCTCTCACCCTGATCGACTCCCTCAAACAAGACCTCACCATCTTTACTGATAAGTGTTGTTCTCTTCAAAATGATCTTAATGCTTCTGAATCCAAAAACATATCCTTGAACACCACTATCAAAAATCTCACTCAAAAATTGAAAGAAAAAGAACACGCCCTTTCCCTCAAGCCAGTCAAGTTTATCAAACAAGTCACCGCCTCCGAACTACCTGAGTGGGCCAATTCCAAAATCAAAGAAATTAGCCAAGATCGAGATACTCTTCGCTCTAAAGTAGAACAACTCTCTCAGCAGATTGTGAATCTACAATCCGGAGTTCGATCCACTCAATCCACACCCAAGTGGCACAAAGGAAAGTTCGACATCCCACAAAATATGTCCAAACCTGACAACAGAATCAAACGATATCAAGAAAAAGAAAAATTCGACTCCTGGTGGAAAGGACAACAGAAATACGTCAATCTTCCACCAACCAAGATTTGTGGCTACTGCGGGAGTCTTGGACATCGAGACAGTGCATGTGATAAACTGAATAGAGATCTCTCTTTTAATGTCAAACGTGTTAAACTGATACTTGAAGCACGAGAAAAATTGAAACAGTCTGGCTCGAAAAGGGAACCCAAGTACATCTGGGTTCCCAAAACTAACAAATGATCTGTTCTTTTGTAGGTGAAGGCGAATGGAGACAGCTGGTACTTGGACAGTGGATGCTCTCGTCACATGACTGGAGATCCAAATCAATTCAATTCGCTTTCATCCTACCAAGGAGGTAAGGTTACTTTTGGAAACAACAACCAGGGTGAAATCGTGGGAGTTGGATCCGTAGGTAACCCCTCAAGATTTAAAATTGATGGAGTCCATCTGGTCACTGGACTCCAGCATAGTTTATTAAGCATCTCTCAAATTTGTGATAGATTCAATTTGGTACTTTTCTCCTCTTCGGATTGTAAGGTTTATGATGAGCGTACAGGTTCACTAAAAGCTGTTGGTCGTAGAGAAGGCAATCTCTACAAAATGTGCTTAAACTCCATTAAGCCAGACGACCAAGTCTGTCTCAATGTGCATTCCAAAAACTCACTGATGTGGCACTCCAGACTTGGCCACGCAAATCATAGGCTGTTGAACAAACTCAAAAGCAAGGACTTGGTGATTGGTTTACCAGACACCACCTTTGACACAGACTCTGTCTGTGAAGCATGTGTTAAAGGTAAACACACCCGGTCCTCATTCAAAAGTAAGCCTACTCTCTCTACTAACTCTCCACTGGAACTACTACACATGGATCTTGTTGGCCCCATGCGAACACAAAGCAGAAGTGGTAAGAGGTACATCCTGGTCATAGTTGATGACTATTCCAGGTGGACCTGGGTCATTTTCTTATTTACCAAAGATGAAACTTTTACGGAGTTTGTTAAACTCCATAAAATGCTTGTCAACAAGTTTTCATTCACTCTAAAGACCCTGAGAACGGACCAGGGTACTGAATTTTGCAATAAGTCGTTTGATGAGTTTTGCAGGGACAATGGAGTGGATCACCAAATCTCATCTGCACGCACTCCAGAACAAAACGGAGTCGTTGAACGCAAGAATAGAACCTTGGTAGAAATGGCTCGCACCATGCTCATCGACAGTCAACTTACTCCATCTTATTGGGCAGAGGCCGTTAACACAGCGTGCTATGTGTTAAATCGTGCGATGATTCATCCATTCCTTCACAAGACACCCTATGAACTACTCCGTCAACGTAAACCAAGTCTTCTACATCTCAGGCGTTTCGGATGTAAGTGTTTTATTCACAACAATGGTAAGGACAACTTGGGTAAGTTCTCTCCTAAAAGTGATGAAGGTATTTTTCTTGGCTATTCTTCTAAGAGCAAAGCTTATCGTGTTATCAATCTTAGAACTCAATGTTTAGAAGAAAGCCCGCATGTCAAGTTCGATGAGTCCCACAATGTTGGCTCATCTTCTGATCAACTTGACTTTGCCCCCGATGATTTTCTCACCGATCCACACTTCATCACTGTACCAATAGGAAGACTCCCTGAGTCCCACTCCATCACTCCTCATGTTTCCCCTGCAAACAAAGACAATTCATCAGAATCTACAGACTCCAACAACCACCCGGAGACACCCTTACAACAAAACTTGAATTTTGACTCCTCTGAAAAAGAAACACCCTCCCCACCCCCCCCCCTCCTGCTTCACGTCGCCATTTCCAGCAAAGATCTGCTCACCCTCCTGAAAACATCATTACAGACCCAAACACCGGTGTCCAAACACGCCTACAAGCCATGCAAAATCTCTGTGCCTTTGGTGCTTTTCTGTCTAGTACTGAACCAAGAAATGTCAAAGAAGCACTCCTTGATAGTGATTGGGTTACTGCTATGCAGGAGGAACTCCATTCCCTCCAGCGCCATGCTGTCTGGGAATTAGTTCCTCGCCCCACGCATCAACAAGCCATTGGCACTCGTTGGGTCTTTCGTAATAAACTTGATACTGCAGGCAACGTTTTCAGGAATAAAGCTCGATTAGTTGTTCAGGGCTACAATCAAGAAGAAGGGATTGACTATGACGAAACCTTCGCTCCAGTAGCTCGTCTTGAGGCAATTCGCATGTTCATTGCATTTGCTGCGTACAAAGGTTTCCAACTATATCAAATGGATGTTAAGACGGCCTTCCTCCACGGCTACATTGATAGAGAAGTTTACGTCGAACAACCTCCAGGATTCACAGACTCCGTCCATCCCAACTATGTTTACAAACTATGTAAGGCCCTTTACGGACTGAAACAGGCTCCACGCGCCTGGTATGAAAGACTGTCTACATATCTATTGCAAAATGGTTTCTCTCGAGGTAATGTAGATAAAACGCTCTTCATTCTACACTCATCACATGACTTACTTCTAGTCCAGATCTATGTTGATGATATCATTTATGGTTCTACAAGTAACACCCTCTGTGACCATTTTGCTAACCTTATGAAGCAAGAGTTTTCCATGAATGAGTTAGGTGAGCTCAAGTTCTTCTTAGGATTACAAATTCAGCAAGAAGACGGGATCAAGATTCATCAACAAAAGTACATCAAGGAACTCCTTGATAAGTACAACCTAAAAAATGCCAAGAGTATGTCCACACCAAGCTGTACATCTGTCAAACTACATCCTGATGATGACGGAGTCGGCGTGAATGCCACTGAATATAGAGGAATGATAGGGTCTCTCTTGTACCTGACTGCCAGTCGCCCAGACATTCTCCATGCAGTCTGTCTTTGTGCTCGCTTCCAAGCAGCACCAAAACAGTCTCATCTCAAAGCAGTCAAGCGCATCTTTCGCTATCTTAAAGGTACAAGTACACTCTATCTATGGTATCCACGATCTCCTACTTTTACTTTATCTGGATATAGTGACTCTGATTGGGCTGGTTCTCTCCAAGATCGAAAGAGTACTTCAGGTAATGCACAGTTCTTGGGTCTTTGCCTTGTTTCATGGTCCTCCAAAAAAACACTCCGTAGCACTGTCTACAGCGGAGGCAGAGTATGTCTCTGCTGCAGCATGTTGCTCTCAACTCCTTTGGATGAAACAACAACTTCAAGACTATCATATCACCCAAGAACAAATCCCAATCTTTTGTGACAACAAAAGCACAATCAAAATATCCGAAAATCCAGTCCAACACTCAAGAACCAAACACATAGAAATACGTTTTCACTTCTTGAAAGACTGTGTCGAGAAAAAGCTTATCCAACTTGATTTTGTGCCCACAGAAGATCAACTTGCAGATATTTTTACTAAGCCTTTGTCTACAGCGAGATTCGAAGCACTGCGATCAGCAATCGGATTGACTCCGTCTACCTAGACGGTCGCATCTCCTTGCCCCAACCGCAATCTTCAGCAGGTACTCCCTCATGTATCATAGAGTCTGTCTTTGTTTGCACTTGAATCAGTGAATTGTGTTTTGTTACTGCATACCTATTGCTCTAGCGCTACTTTCCACGTCATCTATCCGCACCTAACCCGCCTAAATCGTCGCCCCTCATCTAACCCCCCATGACGTCGCCACATTTATCGGACCTGACACACAAACTCTGCAACTGCCTGCCTTATATCAATCAACCGCACAGTCCAGCTCTATCACTTCCACTCCCTTTACACTCAAGCATCCCTCCAACTCCAAATGGCCGGCATAAACTTCAACGGAATCCAAATCCCAGCCGATATTTTCGCCGATCCCATTCGCCTTCAGGCGTATCTACAAGCGATGGCAAACCCTAACCCACCTACACTCACCACCACCACCACTACATCTCCCACTAAGACCACCGCCACTTCTTCGCCCACACACTCCTCCACACCACCGCCTGATACCCGCGACCCATCCACCCTTCAAACACCACCATCGGCTGCAAGAACAGAGATTCTTGACACCGATATTGAAGAAGTTACCCCAATCCAAACCCTACCACCATCCCCAACCCCACAAGCTGACAACCCTCCTACCGAAAATCAGCCAACTGATCAGCCACAAACCCATGCCAGCAAATCACCGATCAAATCTCCTACACCAACCCCACCAGCATCCCCCGCTAAATCCGCAACTCCGCCTCAACAACCTCCACCAAAACCCGCAAGCGCAAAGGCCAAGCTTCATCCCGACCTACAGCCAAAAGAATCCTCCGTTCCTCTGTCAAGGCCCACCATGTCTCCTCTGGCTCCGGTGAATCATCGCCCATCCAAGAACTGCCCACCGCCAGTCACGATGCCTCCACGGGTGCTACCTCCGCCAGAGATCAGAAACCTCCAAAACCCCACCGTCGGAGTGTGAAGGTCGACCCCTTCACTCAAAGGTACATGCTCGGAGACCCTGCCTCCGACCGTAACATAGTAAGGGGTAAGTTCCTAGACTTTTCTTGGGCTCAGTCTTCCAACTTAGGGGAGTTAGTCACAATGCTAGAAATTCAGGGATGGAAACACCTCTTCTGCGAAATTCCGGAGTGGTATCCCAAAGAGTCTGTCGACTTCTTCCAAAACCTTGTCATCCGTAACGGTGCTGCTCAGTCTGTTGTCAATTCCACTCCAATATTTTTTGATCTTGCAAAGCTGTCTGAAATTCTTGGCGTTCCTGCCACTGGCCTGTCATTTTATGAAAAAGGAATCCTTCCTGAGATCCCCGGGGTACCACATAATAAAATCTACCGCTTTTTCTCCTCCAAGAAAAAGATTGGCTCCCCCATACCCCGTGGTGATCTCTCTATCCAACACCAACTCCTCCACATTTTGGTCATCAAAAATATCGTCCCACGAAAGGAAGGGAACCTTGTGGTCAACTGCTTGGACTTAACCATTATGTACTGCATCATTAATCGTCACTCTATCAATTTGGCACACATCATTCTCCATCACCTAGCCCAGTCGGTCGACACCCCGAAACACTCCTTGGGGTACGTGTTCTGGCTGCCTCGTATCTTCCAATTCTTTCAGGTACCCTTGGCGTCTTCGACGTCAGAGTCCACCGAGGAGGCAGACACCATCAACCTGCGGTATTTGAATCGGCTCACTTCAATCGACAAATCAACGCTGCTGCCCCCTCCATCTACTCCAACAACGGCGGGGACATCCACTTCTCAAGAGGCAGTTCCTCAAGCTTCACTCCAACCTCTCCTGGAGAAAGTGGAGCACCTCATTGCGCGTGCAGCCGAGCTGATTCAGGGCCAGAAGCGGATGGAAGACCGACTCGCCGGGATAGAGACGACAGTGTCGGCCTTGCAGGAACAACTCCTTGACCTTCAATCCACCCTTACCCCCAACCCTTAGAATGACGTGGCTGTGTAGTGTTAGAACTTAGGTTGTTTTTTAAGTTCTAAACACTTTTTATTGGTTTTTTGTGTGAATACTTGACTAACTCTGTGCTACTATGGGCTTCCCCTCTGATGAAAGCAAAAGGGGGAAGCGGTGAATCCCGTCTGGTGTACGGGTTATTTTGTTGCTGGTTTAAAACTGCTTTCCGGATTGCGCTGCTAGACTATGTGGTCTAGTATTTTGTTGACTGCCTTATACACTATCCTGCTTATTACACTGCTTATTTATGGTTTGCTTGCCTAGAGTCCCTCTCCGATCAAGGGGGAACCTAAACAGAGTCCTTGCACTTGCTTGCTACTGCTACTATTAAGGGGGAACTTTGACAGGGTCGGTTCCCCTAGTCTTTGTGTTTTTCTATCTTTCAGGATTGACTCCATCGGGATTCACGAAGGTTTGCTATCATCAGCAACAAGGGGGAAATTGTTGGGACATCGGAGTGTTGCAGAGATAGCCTTTCACCGCGACAGAGTCGAGCGTCATTTGACAGACACAAAGACTGAGCTTCTGCGATGGAGTCCGCGCAACAAAGAAGACTCCACAGAGTCTGCCATGCTGTTGCGAAAAATCAGGAGTCAACTCGGAGCACATTAAGCGCCTCAACGGTCACCAAGCTCTTCCTCAACACCGAAGATCGCGGCCCAAGTAAGAAGACCAAGTAAGAGCCGTTGGAAGTTGCCCACTAAGTTAGTTCCGGTATTTTCGGAACTAACTCCTTCGATTGGCTGCTACACTTAGAGTATAAATAAGACATGTAATAGATAGTTGTATGTGTGCTTTCATTGAGTATTATTCCAGAGCTTAGAGAGAGAAAGAAGAATTGCATTGTAAGCCCGAAAGAGAGAGAATTCGTACCAAGTTAGTTAGCACCTCTAGAAAGACTCTATCTAGGAAGATCCTAGTTTCATTACGCTTACCATTGTTCTGATCAGAGAGTGTGTTGGGTAAGTGAGTGAAAACCGCTAAGTAGATTTCCTCTACTTAGTGGGCATCTGTAAGTTGTTTTGTTTGACCAGGAAATGAAATAACTTATTTGTGTATCTTGCTGAGTTTCACAGAGTCCTTCTTTCCTTCTATTGTCTCACTACAATTACCACAAGAGTCTTTCGTGTCATTAGTCTAGTTTATTCGATTGAGTGACTCTGCTTCATAGAGTGCCTCTTAGTAGAGAAGACGATTGAGTCAAACCAATCCTTAGACTCACACCTTTGGTTGGTTTGAGTTAGCCACCCGATCCTACAATAATGAACACCTCAAGCTAGCTTTTCCTCCTCCAATGGCGATTTCTCATGGCTCCAAAATGAGGCTTTTCAAATTTTGAATAGATAGGAAGCAAGGCCTTGGTCTAACTAAGAGAAATCTATGCTTAGTTTTTGATTTGGAGCTAAAATGAAGATTTGGTGGGCAAAGCAAGGTTAGGCAACAATGGAGCTGCTTGGGAACGGTTTAGAACAGAGAGAAGAAGAAGAAAACCGTGGAAGAAGAAGAGAAATGAAGAAGAGAGGAGAGAGGTAAGCTAAAGTAAGTATATTGTCTTTATAAAGCAAATAGTAATATTCTCTCTTTTCCTCTTCTTTTCCTTTAGTTGCTTAGTCATGTGGTGACTCCCCACATCAAAACCGGCCACCCCCTTTATAATCAAGATATTTATGGTCTTGGTTGACCAACTAATTGACTTATGTTGACTACAACTTAAACTAGTCACTATTTGGCACTATTCACAAATTAGTGCACATATTTGTGAAATTTTTGGTTTTCCATTGATTTAGACTTCCTAATGTGATACTAATTATTACACATGTTGATTAAGGTGTAATCATGGGCATTTAGCCACTCAAAACCCATTTCTAAGACAATTTCTCAAAAAGGTGCTTTAAGGAGTCTTAAAGCACATTTTGTGTTTAAGCTTGTTTTTGAGCTTGGTTTTCTTTGGTAATTGATTTAACATGTCCATTATCATGTTAATAAAGTCTTATAATGGTATTTGGGTGCTAATCAAAGTCACTCCAAGATTAGAGCACATTTTTGCCTAAATTGCCCTTAAGGTGTTTTCTTGTGCTTTCCATGGTTTAAATTGTCTACCAATCTTTATAAGGCATATTTTAGCCTTACTAAATCATAAATTTATGTTTACTTAGCATACTTAGGTTTGGGGTATTTCAATCTACCCCCCTTAAAAGAATTTTGTCCCCAAAGTTCACATGCATCTTATTTATTAGAATACATGGCTTACCTCATTCCATAGATCATATAGATCACACTTATGTGTACTTAAACTCATTGAATCATTAGGTCCGTCATATACTTATACTCAAATATCACACAACATGCTTAAGCATGTATAACACTCAAAATTTCCCTTTGTTCCTTTTTGATGATTAAAACAATCACATAATTTTCATCGTATTCTCCCATGTCACCGGTCCGTAGACAAAGGCACATTCGTCCACGCCACCATGGGCCAGAATACAAAACAACTCTATTCTCCCCATGTCACCGGTCCGAAGATAAAGACTCATGCGTCCTCACTTCATGGGCGAGACTCAGTAAAAAGGAAATCTTTTTTACGAGGTCAAGTGAGGAATAATTCCCTCTATTTGAAAATACAATAAACTCCAATTTCATTTTATCCTAAAGCCTCTATCCATAGCGTGATTTAATTGTGACCACTGGTAGGGAGTTTCAGGAATCATCCAACCCTGATGTGATCAGCATCAGTGTTGAACTATCCTTCCACCCCAATTTGTGTTCGGTTTCCCTTGATCCCTAGTGAAATACCCCAAATCTAAATAATATTATTTAATCATTATTTATTGGAATATAATCCAAATATAAATCATTTCACGTACGCATGCAAACCCATGCATGAAAACGTTACGTAAAAACAGTCGTTTCACCATAAACGCTAAAACGCCTTTGAAGCATATGGTCAAACATGACCTTGTATGACCCTCTAATATTCAAACTATATGGTCATACAATTATCATATGAATATACAAATATATTCCCTAAGCTATATTCAGTCAAATACGCAAAATGCTCGGGAGTGCTCACACCCGCTCCTTAAAGCACGAAAAGTCCGGAGGAGTGCCGAGGTGGCACGAACTCCTATAAAATTAATTCCTAGAGTTCCTAACATCATTATTTATCATTCTAAAGAAACCCACGAAGTGGTTTCTCAAAATTCAGCAAAAACCAAAGGAGGATTTCTTAGCGCTCCTTTTGGCCCGGGTGTGTCCCGATGGCCCGTAAATTATGTCATGGGTTGATATAACCCCATATAACTCAATGTAACACCTTAGTAAATGTTTATTTACCATAATAGTGTTTCCAAACACTTGGAACTCATAAAAACGATTAGTTTCCCAAAATTTCCTTAGAGCACAAAAACACACCTTCGGGTGTCACGAAAATGCGTTTTACGCAATTACCTTGTAGTTTTTGACATGCCACGAATTGGTAATCTTAAAAAGGGTTAAAATGACCTTCTAAATCAGTTGGTGTGACTAGTCAACAAGGCTCTCTATAGGGGCCGATTTTAGGGGCAAAAACTAGTATAAAAATTGCATTAAAAGTTTATAAAAAGCATAGAACATGGTGACTCACCTTCCCATGTGCTATATTACTTAATGTCTAAGTATGTAGGTCTCATTTGACCAGCAAGCTGTCGAAATTAGGCCATGGAATAAGGCCATGTGAGCTAGAACAAAACAAAAATGAAAAAGTAGAAAAGTAGATCTAAGATCTACTTTATTTGATTCCTTCTTCCACATGTGAACTTCCATGCTCCTTCCAAGCTATTCATGGCCGGTTTTTGGAGCTCCATTCAGACCTTAAATTCGTGACCTACATGAAGGAGAAGACAAGCCATGTGACATTGAAAAATCAAAGAATAAACTCACCTTTTCTTACCTTGTCATCTAGCCAAAAGTATTGTCTTTCCAACTCTTGCTTAGTCACACCTCATGGCCGGTTTTTAGGCTGGAAAAGAGATCATTTATTGAGCCAATCAACCATGAATTAAACTAAGGAAAAGAATTGTCATTTGACATTAAAAATTGACAAAACAAAAATCAATTCCAAAGTGCAATTCTTACCTTATACGTAAGTTTAGTCACATTTCCCTCCTTGCACTCTTCATCAACGAATTGGTAAGGCTCTCTCCTCTCTCTTCTAGCTTCATCTTCTTCCTTTGAAGCTCTTAAGTCCATTAATGGAGATTTAACTTCTATCTTCATCTTTAAGGTAAATTCCTTGCATTTCTTGGCAGTCTTGAAGCAAAACTCTTCCTAGCATAACAAGGTGTGTTCGGCTTCACTTAGTTCTCCAAGGAGATTGTCCAAACCAACATTAAACCAAGGAGCATCTCAAGGTAGGTTTTAAAGCTTGGAAATCCTTAAAACACATTTTTGTGTGTAACCAAGTTCTACCTCTTCTAAGTCTCTTTTCTTCTTCATTTTGATGAAGGAAAACTTGTTCTTCATCTACCTTAGGAGTGGCGAATTTATAAGGAGCAAAGTCTAAGGTAAAGTCTTATAAAACTACTTCCAAATCTACTTAAGATCTTTAGTCAAGATCTAACTCCTAAACACCTTCACCTCTTGCATAAAACCGAAGAGGAACATCAAGTTTACCTAGGAGAAAGCTTGGAGATTCAAGAAGAAGTTCAAGCACTTAACCACCTTTGTTAAAGAAGTAAGTTCACTAAGTAAATCCTTATATTATAAGCTTTGTTAAGCTTCTAAAAATTGTACAGAAATTATGTACACCTCTTAGGTATATTAATACCGAAACTATATGGTTTTATATGCCAAAAATATAAACTATAACATATATAGAAAATATTTACCTTAAGACACATTTTTGTGTCACAAAAATTATCTATGTTACAAATTAAATTAGGCCGAATTGTCTTGGGCAAAAATGCTCTATTTTGGGCTAAGAATTTATATAAGACATTACAATATTTATACATGAGTTATATGACTCCTATGAATTTATCTATAATTACTTAGACATATAAATCCACTTTTATATAACATATGGTCTCATTTAAATTATGGCCGAAAGCTTTATGTGTTAAATGGATTTTAATGAGCTACTTAGGTATATAAATTTATATCATAAAGTTTGGTGAGATAAAAATATTCTATTAGTGTTTAAATGACTAATTAATTTAGTTATAAGGCTTAAATGTAATTTCTACAAAATTTAGTGTATTATTGTGAAGGCCGAGAACAAAAGGGCTGTTTGGTGTAAATATAAATAATATAAGGTTAGGAATTAAGTTTATGAATTCTAGATAATTTAAACAAGCTCTAAAATAACTTTTTATAAAGTTTTGGGCTATTATGTAATTTATGAAAGTTGTTATTAAAGTTTGGAGTTGAATATGGGCGAATTCATAATTAAGAGAATTATTGGGGTTACTTTCGAAATTTGGAAGAATTAAATATTTAAACTTTAGTTTATAAGTTTTTAGTGACTATTATAAGTTTTGGGGTGAAAATGTAATTAATGGAAAGTTCTAGACCAAACCGATTTAGTTGGGTTAGTTTTGGTAATTTAAGAATTTATATAATATATTCAGCATTTATGGAGAATTAAAATTAAACTATAGTTTATAAGACTTTATGTAAAGATTATAAGATTTTGTGGTTAGATTGCAAATATAAGAAGTATATATATACATGCCGAAATTTTGAGGGGCTAGGATGTAATTTCCGAAAGTTATTATATTTATAAGTTTATGTCCAAAATTATTGGTGGTAGTTTTGTAATTTAATTGAACAAGGAATTAAAATTAGGTTATATAAAGAGATTAGAATTTAAATGTAAAGTTTATGAATTAATGTGGTTGTTTTGTAAATAACCTAAATATAAGTTTAAGAATTTAGATTTAAATAAATATAGGTCCTATAGGATATTTGGAGGATTTAGAAGAAAGAATTTTGATTAAAGGAAATTATGGATTAAAGCTGTGGCTTACATGGTATTAGGAATTAAAAG
Source organism: Limonium bicolor (assembly GCA_023374045.1). Lineage (NCBI taxonomy): Eukaryota > Viridiplantae > Streptophyta > Magnoliopsida > Caryophyllales > Plumbaginaceae > Limonium > Limonium bicolor. The sequence goes on from CM041781.1 coordinate 52,525,741, forward strand.
ATAAACAATAAATATTTATGGTTAAAGGAGGAATAATGAAAACTATAAGATTTTATGTCATTGTAAGACTTTAAATATTGTTAAGAAAATTATAAGTTGTTATGTCACCTAGACAAATTAAAAAACAACAAATGCAATGAACACATAGATGTGCATTAAAGGATTTGTGAATAATCAAAAGGAATAACAATAAGTTATACATAAAATCATGAGGTAATTAAAAGGAAAAACCTCACATGAAATAACAAATATGAGATTTGTTAAAAGATCCAATAGAGTTATTATATAAGGGTACATAAATTAACCCTTTCAGTTAATCCTATTCTAGGACTTTGTTTGACCAGACGACTGAGGAATTTACAAGTACAGTCTACGGTGAACGGTATGGGATTCTGCAACCTGTTTTCTAACGGATTACATTGGCTTGTGTGCTATCTGTTGTTTGAAATAACGACCAAGATAATAATGTAAACTGTTGTTTTACTTGTGCACTGTTGTGTTTTTATGTGCGTAATTGTTGCTGACTACAACGTGTATGTCCACGCATACAAACACTACTATACCAGTGGATTAAATACCTGCGTTTCAGTATACCGAGGACTTGTACTCAAGTCTCTCACAACTTCAGTTTAGAACAAACGTCATATCCTAAACGTGATAATTGACATTATACATTGGTTCTTGTCAACATCTTTATATGACACTAACAACTCTATACTACGAGAATGAGGAGCCCAGTTGGATCTGGCCATGCATGCTACAGGGAGCTGTACCTGTCACAGGTCGTCTCCTACTACGTCGCGACGGAAAATTCAGTTGGAGGAAGACTCTATTCCACCCGGGACTTCGTGTGCCCTTCAGTCGAGGAAGACTTTATTCCTCAGTGGGTTCTTATTTTCCCACGCCATTCAGTTCAGGGTTGACTACGTCATCTCCTGGGGTTCTATACCCAACTTACTCTATGACGAGGTCACTATACCTCCACTATTTCAGATATTCAGTTATAACTGTCAGTCCCATTGTGTGGACCGACTATCAGTAAAATTTAGTTCAGCTAACTCGACCTTCTGTGTCTTGATATGTGACATTATTGTCCTTGTGTGGATACTTGTTATCATCAGATTATGCTTGTTACAGCTTTATTAAAAAAATGAACTGCATGTATTCGACAAAGTAGTTGGCGTGGCCCGGTAGACGATGGGCTGCACGTTTCCATACCAGCGTTGTGCTGAGCCCCTTTGGGGGCACCCCCATTTTCCAGGTACCTGAAGATTGAGAAGTTCACTACACCGAGTGTAGGTGGGGTAGACCAAGCTTTGGGAGTCTACTATTAGTTATTTGTTTTATTTCAGTATTGTACTATTCAGTTTAATTCCTAGTATCTCGGGTTGTATCTGTATTAGCCGCGTGACATTTGAGGATTGTATTTGGACTTAGCCTTGTTGGTCACAAGGGTGGCCAACGGCATTGTGATACGCACGGGTTGTTGTATTTATTTCCGCTGGCAGTGTAATTTATGGGGAGTGATCGCCGTTAAGTTTATTGGATTTCGGGTTGGGGTATTACAAAAATGGTATAGCAGAGCGTAGTTACGCTCTGGAACAAGGACACCGAGATTAGGATATCTAATACTTTAGGTTAAGGGTTGAGAGATAGTATTGAAAGAGTTTAAGAGTTGTTTTCTTAGCGACCACGACAAGAACCAGGATTTTGAACCACAGTGCCTAATATACCTCAACATCCTGCAGATGTCAGGAAGAGGAGGACGACGTGGACAGGCTGATGAGGAGCCAAACATCAGGCTGGCAGACATTGCCACCTTATTGCTCAGGCATTTGCACAGGCGGGGGTTGCACAGCAGCAGCAGTACCTCCACCACCACCACCCAGGGAGAGAGACTGGGTGAAGAGTTTGGCTGATCTGAGGCCGACTGCATTCAAGGGGCAGACTGACCCTGCTCACTTAGAGACCTACATCATGGAGATGGAGACAGCGTTCGAGACGCTTGCAGTCCCAGCTAGGGAAAGTAAGACTTGCTGCCTTTTATCTGAAGGATGCAGCTAGAGATTGGTGGAACATGGTGAAAGCCGACCACCTGGATGACCCAGCTTTACTTGGGGACATTACACTGCACTACTTAGGGGCAAATACTACCCGGCCCACACCAGGATGGTGAAGACTCGGGAGTTTGACGCCTTGGAGCAGACGGGGAAGATGTCAGTGGATGAGTACTATGCGAAGTTCACTTCGCTACTCCGACTATTGCCCGGCATAGGATACTCGGACCAGGTCTTGGTCGACCGGTTCTACGGGGGACTGAGCCCTCGACTTCAGTTTGGGATGGGACCAATCATCCCCACCAGTTTGCAGGTAAAACAGGAAAGACATAAATCAGTTGGAAATCTTATTACATACTATACCCCATCATGGGAGATTGGAGATTAATCTTGAGATTTCAGGAATGCTACCATGCTGCTTCCGTAGTGGAGATCACTTGTAAGAGAAGGGATGCTTTGAGCTCCCAAAAGAGGAAGGACGGACCTGGTGGCGAAGATGCCAAGCAGGGGAACTCCAACAGAAGGAACAAACCTTATCAAAAGGACAGGGGTCCTACAAGGGAAGGGGAACCAAACTACTGGGAACCCCCAGTCAGGAACCCACGGAGCAGCAACTACACAGAAAACCTACCCATCTAAGGGTAGGAACTCTAAGTTAAATTTGAGACTTTTGTGATTACTTCAGTACCTTTGGGATGTATAATTGACCTTGATTGTGTTAGGTTCCGGACATGGCTCAAACACGGGCCAGAAGTATGTCCGCCGTTTCAACTGTAAGCAATGCGGAAAGGACCACCCCGGCGTTGACTGCCAAGGGGAGAAAGTCACGTGCCGCTACTGTCAGATACTCGGGCATCGTGCCTTCGAGTGTATCCGGAACCCGGAGAGCAGGAACTACCGCCCGGGAGCAAAGCCAAACACCGGCCCTAAGAATGGAGCTAGCGATACTCGCCCTCCACAACAAACCAGGCTCAGGGTATAAGGGCAAGGGCCCAGCATCGGGACCCGCCCTACATGTCATGGACCGCTCAGATGAGGCTGGTCCTTCTTCTAACCCAGGTATTTCTAAACCATGTGAACCGTTATTGAGCAATGATGATGTGAATGAGTGCTTGCATGCCTTGATTGCCTAGTTGCATAGGAAGGAATTAGTAAGACTCACTAGTAAAATTTAAACCACGTAGGAAGCTATAAGATATGCTTTCCTATCCCCTCACCGCCCTCCCTGGAAGAAAACATTATCAAAATACAAGAACCAGGGAACGAACAATGTAAGGTTATCCAACCAGGATTGATACTACTCAAAGGATACCTAACACCGGAGACACAAATTGCAATCATCAGAAGGTGTCAAGAATTGGGAGCAGGACCAGGAGGGTTCTACACTCCAGAATTTCCAGGAGGATCAAAAATGAAGCTGAAAATGATGTGCTTGGGAAAGGATTGGAATCCTTATACCAAGAATTACCAGGATACAAGAAATGGAGATGGAGCTCAAGTGCCAAAATCCCAGAAGAATTTTTACAAATTGTGGAACAAGCAGTTACTACCGCTCAGCAGATGAAGAAGATCCAGTTCCCAACTTAAGGGCTGATCTATGTATCATCAACTTCTATGAAGAAGGAGGCCGTTTAGGGCTACACCAGGACAATGATGAAACAAAAGGGTCCCTTGACAGGGGATACCAGTATTATCTTGTCTATTGGAGATGACGCAGAGTTCCTTATTGCGAGCAGAAGCGTGTGGACCTTGCAAAGAAAATTATATTGAGTTCAGGAGATGTTTTAATAATGGGTGGAAAGTCAAGGTTGCTATACCATGGAATTAAGAGGGTTAAGCTAAACACAGCACCTTCGACAGTGATAAACACCACTCACATGAGACCAGGAAGATTAAGTTTGACTTTTAGAAAGTATAGTGTTGTAATTGTTTTTGGACTCAGAAAGGAGATCATCTCATCAATGAAGCATTATTGTTTGTGAAAGTGAATGTCTTTAGACCCCATCATGTATCAAAGTACTTACTCAGATTCTGTTATTAGGTTGTGCTAAGGAGACGGAAGGTGCCTTAAGTATACTTACTGAGGAGGAGGCCCGCAAGGGCGGCTCGATTCTCACTGGTACCTTTCCGGTTAATGGAGTGGATGCATTAGTACTGTTCGACTCCGGAGCCTCACATACTTTCGTTTCGCCTACGCTTGCGGGGAAGTTGGGGCTAGACGCTGTAGAGTTACCTGATTTTAAGGTGGCACTCCCGTCTAAGGAGAAGATCAGTTGCACTCGTCTTTATAGAGGAGCCACTATCAGTATTAAGGAGGAGGAATTTCCTATTGACCTTATTGAGTTCAGAGGTCTAGGATTCGACGTTATAGCCGGGATGGACTGGCTGGGGCGGCACAGAGGCCGCATTCTTTGTGCAGAGCGCAGACTGTACTTAAGAGCCATCAGGAGTGACAGTATCTTACCGTCAGAGCCCTAGGGCACCATCAGTAAAGTTATATCTGCTATGTCTATGTACAAGCAAGTCAGGAAGCATAAGGAGGTATATTTGCTATGTTCAGGATGTGAGCATGACCCTGATTTTGATCCAGCTATGCCAGTGGTGTCGGATTTCCAGATATTTTTCCAAAGGAACTTCCAGGCTTACCGCCATCCAGAGAGGTAGAGTTCTCCATTGAATTACTACCAGGTACCGGTCCCATAGCTAAGGCACCGTACCGTATGGCACCAGCAGAGATGGCTGAGTTGAAGGAGCAGTTGAAAGATTTATTGGACAAGGGATACATACGACCTAGCGTATCTCCTTGGGGAGCACCAGTCCTTTTTGTGAAGAAGAAGGATGGAAGCCTTCGTTTGTGTATTGATTACAGGTAATTCAGCTTAATGCAGTATCGGTGAAGAATAAATATCCACTACCACGGATTGATTTATTTGATCAGTTGAGAGGAGCAAAGGTATTTTCGAAGATCGATTTGAGATCAGGCTACCATCAGATACCCATCAGGGAGCAGGACATAGAAAAGACAGCTTTCAGAACACGGTATGGCCACTATGAGTTTACGGTTATGCCTTTTGGCTTGTCAAATGCACCTGCAGTCTTCATGGATTTGATGAACAGATTATTCAGAGAGCAGTTGGATAAGACCGTGGTTGTATTCATCGATGACATCCTAATCTACTCAAAGTCTAAAGAAGAGCATGAGAGTCACCTTCGACATGTACTTGAGATCCTCAGGGAGAACCAGCTTTATGCTAAGTTCTCCAAATGTGAGTTTTGGTTAGACAGAGTTTCCTTTTTAGGACATGTTATCTCAGATGCTGGTATCGCAGTAGATCCAGCAAAGATAGAAGCAGTTCGCACTTGGCCTAGGCCAAAGACAGTTACGGACATCAGGAGTTTCCTTGGTTTAGCAGGTTACTACAGGAGGTTTGTCAGAGACTTCTCCAAAATAGCCAAACCTATGACCAGTTTGATGAAGAAGGACGCACCTTTCACATGGACTACTGAATGTGAGACCTCATTCGAGCTTCTGAAGAATGCCTTGACATCAGCACCAGTTTTGACTATACCTGAAGGCACGGGGGTTATGAAGTTTATTGTGATGCATCAGGAAGGGGACTAGGGTGTGTACTCATGCAGAATGGGAAGGTAGTCGCCTACGCTTCCCGACAGTTGAAGAAACATGAGGAAAACTATCCCACACATGACTTGGAGCTTGGAGCTATTGTTTTTGCCTTGAAGATCTGGCGCCACTACCTGTATGGTGTCCAGATGACCGTATATTCGGATCATAAGAGTTTGAAATATGTATTCACCCAGAAGGAGTTAAATATGAGACAGAGGAGATGGGTTGAATTTCTTAAGGATTATGACATTGATTTGCAGTACAAGGAAGGGAAAGCTAATGTTGTAGCAGACGCATTGAGTCGACGAGCATATTCTCTTAATGCCATTGTGGCTAGCTCGAGTCTTATGGATGACATACGCAGAGCACAGCAGAGTGATCAGCGAATGATGGAGATCAGTCAGAAGTTGACTGACGGTACATTTGAGGGGGAAAGTATGAGTTCCAGTTACATGATGATGGACTCATCAGATTGAAGGGAAGATTGTGTATTCCCAGAGACAGCACAGATATTAAGGAGCATATTCTTCGAGAGTCCCACACTTCTACCACATCTGTCCATCCAGGAGCTTCTAAGATGTACAAAGATCTGAAGAGGTATTTCTGGTGGAGTGGTATGAAGGGCGACGTGACAGAGTATGTGATTCGATGTCTCACTTGTCAGAAAGTGAAATTCGAACATAGACGACCTGGAGGTATGGTACAGTCTATGCCAGTTCCAGAGTGGAAGTTTTATGATATCTCTATGGACTTCGTGGTGGGACTACCACCTACGAGAGGAGGACTTAATATGATTTGGGTCGTTGTTGATCGATTGACTAAGGTTGCTAGGTTTATTCCGATGAAAGACACTTGGAAAGTGCCTAAGTTAGCAGAGCTCTTTGAGACAGAGATTATCAGACATCATGGAGTACCTAAGACTATTGTTTCAGATCGAGACACTAGATTTCTCTCACGATACTGGCGAGCTACTCGCGAGGCACTTGGCACTGAATTAAAGCTTAGCACAGCATTTCATCCTCAGACAGATGGTCAGTCAGAGAGGACTATTCAGACCTTAGAGGACATGCTACGAGCATGTGCCTTGGACTTTCAGGGCAGCTGGATAGATAGATTACATCTCATCGAGTTTGCTTACAATAACAGTTATCACGCCTCTATACAGATGTCACCTTTTCAGGCTTTATATGGCAGACCATGCCGCACACCTTTGTGCTGGGACGAGTCTAGTGAGACCGTCATCATTGGGCCTGAGTACTTGGAGCAAGTCCAGGCAGAAGTTCAGCAGATCAGAAACAATATGAAAGCAGCACAGGACAGACAGAAATCATATGCTGATGAGAGCGACGAGACCTTGAGTTCGCAGTTGGCGACCAGGTATTTCTACGAGTTTCACCCATGAAGGGTGTATTCAGATTTGGTCAGAAGGGCAAGCTAAGCCCGAAATTTGTAGGACCCTACGCTATCATAGAGCGGGTGGGCCTAGTGGCATATCGACTTGATTTGCCAGCCGAGTTGGGCAAAGTACACAATGTTTTTCACGTGTCTCAGCTTAAGAAATACATGCCTCATCCTTCTCATGTTCTACAACCAGAGACACTCTCTTTAGAACCAACAATGCGGTATGTGGAAACACCGCAAAGAATCTTAGATAGAAAGACACGAGAGACTCGAAACAAGTCTGTGAGCCTCGTGAAGGTTCTTTGGTCGAACCACGATGTGGAAGAGGCCACATGGGAACTCGAAGCTGATATGCGAGCGAAGTTTCCCTCACTATTTACCGACTAGGCACTTTAGTCTAGGGTACGGGGGCGTACCCCTTCTTTTTGGGGGGTAGAGCCTTTTTCATTTTTGAGTTTAGTGTGCACTTTGTTGCACCTTTGTGCATTGCATTTGTTGCTTTTGTGCATTTCAGTTGTTGCACTTTTGTGCATTTCAGTTGTTGCACTTTTGTGCATTTCAGTTGTTGCACTTTTGTGCATTTCAGTTGTTGCACTTTTGTGCATTTCAGTGACACCTTGTCTTGTATGTGTTCTTGTGTAACACTGTGTTTGAATGTACCTTGTACTTCTACTTGATTGTGTGTACTTCATTACACTACAATGGAAATATTATATGCACTACGTTGCACCATTTGAAATGAAAAGTGATTGTGTTCACTGCCTTGCTTTACACTGCAAGTATATGTTATGACATTCCAAGTATTTCTGTTGTACTCGATATACACTATGAACTTAGGGATGTAGAGACTTGGGACTTGATCCCTAAAAATTAGATTGAGTTGTGGATACTTAGAGGAACTTGATTCCCCCACAACCTTATACTTTAGATATGAGACTTCGGGGCGAAGTCCTTTTTTAAGGGGGGTAGATTGAAATACCCCAAATCTAAATAATATTATTTAATCATTATTTATTGGAATATAATCCAAATATAAATCATTTCACGTACGCATGCAAACCCATGCATGAAAACGTTACGTAAAAACAGTCGTTTCACCATAAACGCTAAAACGCCTTAGAAGCATATGGTCAAACATGACCTTGTATGACCCTCTAATATTCAAACTAATGGTCATACAATTATATGAATATACAAATATATTCCCTAAGCTATATTCAGTCAAATACGCAAAATGCTCGGGAGTGCTCACACCCGCTCCTTAAAGCACGAAAAGTCCGGAGGAGTGCCGAGGTGGCACGAACTCCTATAAAATTAATTCCTAGAGTTCCTAACATCATTATTTATCATTCTAAAGAGAACCCACGAAGTGGTTTCTCAAAATTCAGCAAAAACCAAAGGAGGATTTCTTAGCGCTCCTTTTGGCCCGGGTGTGTCCCGATGGCCCGTAAATTATGTCATGGGTTGATATAACCCCATATAACTCAATGTAACACTTAGTAATGTTTATTTACCATAATAAGTGTTTCAAACACTTGGAACTCATAAAAACAATTAGTTTCCCAAAATTTCCTTAGAGCACAAAAACACACCTTCGGGTGTCACGAAAATGCGTTTTACGCAATTACCTTGTAGTTTTTGACATGCCACGAATTGGTAATCTTAAAAAGGGTTAAAATGACCTTCTAAATCAGTTGGTGTGACTAGTCAACAAGGCTCTCTATAGGGGCCGATTTTAGGGCAAAAACTAGTATAAAATTGCATTAAAAGTTTATAAAAGCATTAACATGGTGACTCACCTTCCCATGTGTATATTACTTAATGTCTAAGTATGTAGGTCTCATTTGACCAGCAAGCTGTCGAAATTAGGCCATGGAATAAGGCCATGTGAGCTAGAACAAAACAAAATGAAAAAGTAGAAAAGTAGATCTAAGATCTACTTTATTTGATTCCTTCTTCCACATGTGAACTTCCATGCTCCTTCCAAGCTATTCATGGCCGGTTTTTGGAGCTCCATTCAGACCTTAATTCGTGACCTACATGAAGGAGAAGACAAGCATGTGACATTGAAAAATCAAAGAATAACTCACCTTTTCTCACCTTGTCTTCTAGCCATATTGTCTTTCCAACTCTTGCTTGTCACACCTCATGGCCGGTTTTTAGCTGGAAAGAGATCATTTATTGAGCCAATCAACCATGAATAAACTAAGGAAAAGAATTGTCATGACATTAAAAATTGACAAAACAAAATCAATTCCAAAGTGCATTCTTATTATACGTAATAGTCACATTTCCCTCCTTGCACTCTTCATCACGGTTGGTAAGGTCTCTCCTCTCTCTTCTAGCTTCATCTTCTTCCTTTGAAGCTCTTAAGTCCATTAATGGAGATTTAACTTCTATCTTCATCTTAAGGTAAATTCCTAGCATTTCTTGGCAAGTCTTGAAGCAAAACTCTTCCTAGCATAACAAGGTGTGTTCGGCTTCACTTAGTTCTCCAAGGAGATTGTCCAAACCAACATTAAACCAAGGAGCATCTCAAGGTAGGTTTTAAAGCTTGGAAATCCTTAAAACACATTTTTGTGTAACCAAGTTCTACCTCTTCTAAGTCTCTTTTCTTCTTCATTTTGATGAAGGAAAACTTGTTCTTCATCTACCTTAGGGTGGCGAATTATAAGGAGCAAAGTCTAAGGTAAAGTCTTATAAAACTACTTCCAAATCTACTTAAGATCTTTATTCAAGATCTAACTCCTAAACACCTTCACCTCTTGCATAAAACCGAAGAGGAACATCAAGTTTACCTAGGAGAAAGCTTGGAGATTCAAGAAGAAGTTCAAGCACTTAACCACCTTTGTTAAAGAAGTAAGTTTACTAAGTAAATCCTTATATTATAAGCTTTGTTAAGCTTCTAAAAATTGTACAAAAATTATGTACACCTCTTAGGTATATTAATACCGAAACTATATGGTTTTATATGCCAAAAATATAACTATAACATATATAGAAAATATTTACCTTAAGACACATTTTTGTGTCACAAAAATTATCTATGTTACAAATTAAATTAGGCCGAATTGTCTTGGGCAAAAATGCTCTATTTTGGCTAAGAATTTATATAAGACATTACAATAATTTATACATGAGTTATATGACTCCTATGAATTTATCTATAATTACTTAGACATATAAATCCACTTTTATATAACATATGGTCTCATTTAAATTATGGCCGAAAGCTTTATGTGTTAAATGGATTTTAATGAGCTACTTAGGTATATAAATTTATATCATAAAGTTTGGTGAGTAAAAATATTCTATTAGTGTTTAAATGACTAATTAATTTAGTTATAGGCTTAAATGTAATTTCTACAAAATTTAGTGTATATATTGTGAAGGCCGAGAACAAAAGGGCTGTTTGGTGTAAATATAAAATAATATAAGGTTAGGAATTAAGTTTATGAATTCTAGATAATTTAAACAAGCTCTAAAATAACTTTTTATAAAGTTTTGGGCTATTATGTAATTTATGAAAGTTGTTATTAAAGTTTGGAGTTGAATATGGGCGAATTCATAATTAAGAGAATTATTGGGGTTACTTTCGAAATTTGGAAGAATTAAATATTTAAACTTTAGTTTATAAGTTATTAGTGACTATTATAAGTTTTGGGGTGAAAATGTAATTAATGGAAAGTTCTAGACCAAAACCGATTTAGTTGGGTTAGTTTGGTAATTTAAGAATTTATATAATATATTCAGCATTTATGGAGAATTAAAATTAAAACTATAGTTTATAAGACTTTATGTAAAGATTATAAGATTTTGTGGTTAGATTGCAAATATAAGAAGTATATATATACATGCCGAAATTTTGAGGGGCTAGGATTAATTTCCGAAAGTTATTATTTATAAGTTATGTCCAAAATTATTGGTGGTAGTTTTGTAATTTAATTGAACAAGGAATTAAAATTAGGTTATATAAAGAGATTAGAATTTAAATGTAAAGTTTATGAATTAATGTGGTTGTTTTGTAAATAACCTAAATATAAGTTTAAGAATTTAGATTTAAATAAATATAGGTCCTATATGGATTTTGGAGGATTAGAAGAAAGAATTTTGATTAAAGGAATTATGGAATTAAACTGTGGCTTACATGTTATAGGAATTAAAGATAAACAATAAATATTATTTATGGTTAAAGGAATAATGAAAACTATAAGATTTTTATGTCATTGTAAGACATTTAAATATTGTTAAGAAAATTATAAGTTGTTATGTCACCTAGACAAATTAAATAAACAACAAATGCAATGAACACATAGATGTGCATTAAAGGATTTGTGAATAAATCAAAAGGAATAACAAATAAGTTATACATAAAATCATGAGGTAATTAAAAGGAATAAACCTCACATGAAATAACAAATAGATTTGTTAAAAGATCCAATAGAGTTATTATATAAGGGTAACATAAATTAACCCTTTCAGTTAATCCTATTCTAGGACTTTGTTTGACCAGACGTTGACCGGGAATTTACAAGTACAGTCTACGGTGAACGGTATGGGATTCTTGCAACCTGTTTTCTAACGGATTACATTGGCTTGTGTGCTATCTGTTGTTTGAAATAACGACCAAGATAATTAATGTAAACTGTTGTTTTACTCTTGCACTGTGTGTTATTTTATGTGCGTGATTGTTGCTGACTACAACGTGTATGTCCCACGCATACAAACACTACTATACCAGTGGATTAAATACCTGCGTTTCAGTATACCGAGGACTTGTACTCAAGTCTCTCACTAACTTCAGTTTATAACAAACGTCATTATCCTAAACGTGATAATTGACATTATACATTGGGTTCTTGTCAACATCTTTATATGACACCTAACAACTCTATACTACGAGAATGAGGAGCCCAGTTGGATCTGGCCATGCATGCTACAGGAGCTGTACCTGTCTCAGGTCGTCTCCTACTACGTCGCGACGGAAAATTCAGTTGGGAGGAAGACTCTATTCCACCCGGGACTTCGTGTGCCCTTCAGTTCGAGGAAGACTTTATTCCTCAGTGGGTTCTTATTTCCCACGCCATTCAGTTCAGGGTTTGACTACGTCATCTCCTGGGGTTTCTATACCCAACTTACTCTATGACGAGGTCACTATACCTCCACTATTTCAGATATTCAGTTATAACTGTCAGTCCCATTGTGTGGACCGACTATCAGTAAAGAATTTCAGTTCAGCTAACTCGACCTTCTGTGTCTTGTCTATGTGACATTATTGTCCTTGTGTGGATACTTGTTATCATCAGATTATGCTTGTTTACAGCTTTATAAAAAAATGAACTGCATGTATTCGACAAAGTAGTTGGTGTGGCCCGGTAGACGATGGGCTGCACGTTTTCCATACCAGCGTTGTTTGCTGAGCCCCTTTGGGGGCACCCCCATTTTCCAGGTACCTGAAGATTGAGAAGTTCACTACACCGAGTGTAGGTGGGGTAGACCAAGCTTTGGGAGTCTACTATTAGTTATTTGTTTTATTTCAGTATTGTACTTTCAGTTTATTCCTAGTATCTCGGGTTGTATCTGTATTCCAGACCGTGACATTTGAGGATTGTATTTGGACTTAGCCTTGTTGGTCACAAGGGTGGCCAACGGCATTGTGATACCGCCCGGTTGTTGTATTTATTTCCGCTGCAGTTGTAATTTATTTGGGAGTGATCGCCGTTCAGTTTATTGGATTTCGGGTTGGGGTATTACAACCTAGAAAATCAAGTTCCACTCCCACATCATTTTCAAACATCAAATAATTACTCATTTCCAATTTTTTTTATCTTAGTTCTTCTAATCATAATCAATACATCTCCAGGTGTGGACTCAGTCCTCAAAAATTCCCAATTCATCTCTTAATACTTGCCTCAGACTTAACTTCCTACTAAGTTCTATATCAGTCTCATACCAACTCTCACATCTTATACTTATAGCAATTACTATTTCCTATCTCATACTCATATCAAAATATCTCATAGTGTTATCTTATTCTTATCTCACAAGTAGTTTTTCATCCGACCCATATCTCATATTCCATATTCCTTAAGTCTCCTTAATCCTCTTCCAGTTCTCTTACTTGAACTCACACCGGGATTAACAGATAGGTACTTAATCGGTATGGTTTCACTCTTCTGTGTGCAATAACCAGGATTATCTCAAAATGTTTATGTAAAACAAATTCTTAAATTCTTTTTGTGCTATGCCTCGTAGTTTACGTACTCAGTACATAAACATACGCTGATCGGTTTTTCGCTCTACCCCCTTAAACTGGATTACGCCCACGTAATCAATAATTATGTCATCCTTGACCATAGGTTCAAGATTATAATTCTCACCAAAGCAGTCTAGCTCCCATGTTATCTTATTCACTTATGATTCGATCAAAGGGTCATAACTATGCTAATGACTTAGTCCCTTGTATCGAGGATTCTAATGGTACTTATACAATCTTACTTAGTTTGGTCTAATCTCAAAAGACTAAAGCATTCAGTTGCTAAATTTTATATTTATTCCCATTGGAGATGTGTGGTACATCATTCCTTTTTCCGGTCATCAGGTATGTGAAACCTCTTTAAGTTACCGGTCGCAGCTTCCGCTGCGTGACTCTGATAGTCTTAAGCTTAATTAAATGATGCCTTTCTTCATCCTTCATATTATTATATCCTCATCCTGCATGCTTATGATTTAGTACTAAAGATCTCTTAATGAAACGTGTTATCTTTATATATACACGACTTGATGAGTTGTAGCTTGTCTATCCATCTCTGCTAAGATCTAATGTTCATATTCTTAGCGTTATCTCAAGTGTCTAATTGTTCTTTCGAACTGACCTTTGGTCTGAGGATGATGCTTAATCTGAAACTACTGTTTAGTGCTTATTGCTTTACAGTTTATCCTTAACTTCTAAGACATTCCAATGTCTGTACTTAAACAATCTGTGCTCTTCGCACTTCTAATTCTCAATTATTTTCTATCTGAAATGGGTTTTCTGATTCTTTGTGTTGTTGGTTCAACTGTATTCCTTCTCTTCGACTGTTGTGGTAGTGGCTTGCTCTTGCCCGATCTTGTGTTGTTGTCCCTGGTGCGGAGTCGACTACTTCCCGTGTTCCTTACACCACTCGTCCACATTGAAACTGGCCACCCCTTTATAATCAAGAATTATGGTCTTGGGTTGACCACCTAATTGACTTATGTTGACTAAAACTTAACTAGTCACTATTTGCACTATTCACAAATTATGCACATATTTGTGAAATTTTTGGTTTCCCATTGATTTAGACTTCCTAAGTGATACTAATTATACACATGTTGATTAAGGTGTAATCATGGGCATTTAGCCACTCAAAACCATTTCTAAGACATTTCTCAAAAAGGTGCTTAAGGAGTCTTAAAGCACATTTTGTGTTTAAGCTTTTTTGAGCTTGGTTTTCTTTGTAATTGTTTAACATGTCCATTAGCATGTTAAAATTCTTATATGGTTTTGGGTGCTAATCAAAGTCACTCCAAGCTAGAGCACATTGTGCCTAATTGCCCTTAAGGTGTTTTCTTGTGCTCTCCTTGGTTTAAATTGTCTACCAATATTTCTAAGGCATATTTTAGCCTTACTACATCATAAATTGATGTTTACTTAACATACTTAGGTTTGGGGTATTTCACTAGCTGTTCACCCGCGGTTTTGGACAGTTTCCATGGCCCATGCTCCAGTAGTTTTGAGTTAAAATTAGAGGGAAGTGATGGGTGGCGATTTGGTGCAAGAAAAATGGGGTTTTAAGGCAAAATGAGTGAAATAGGCTTAAAACACCATTAATGGAACTTGGAGCTTGAATAAGAAGATGGAGTAGGAGAAGAAGAGTGTGAGGATGACTGGAAGGAAGGCATGAAACAACATTTGTCATGTGTAGAAGCATGGGCAAGAGAAATAATTGTGAGAAAGGGGTATTTTTAAGAGAAGAGGTTAAAGTCAAGGGTGTGTAAGTGTGTGAAGGTTGTTTGTCTACTTTCCTCTTTGGTTTTTTCTCTTCTCTTCACTCTCATTGCTGCTGATTTTGAGTATCTTTTTGGGAGAAATTTTCAGATTTTGAGACTTAATATTGTGAAACTCTAAAGTTGTACATTATGACTTAGTTTACGTGTTAGAGTGTGACATATGTTATTTCCATGTTCTAATGTGTATATATAAGTGGTTATTGCACTTATAATTTGGTTTGACTATATAAAATAATTTATATAATCTTATCACATTGTTTGTGATATTAATACATGTATTAATGTGTTACATGTTGTATTAATTTTAGGAGTTGTTCTCTTCTTATCAATGTAGTCTCTTTAGTTCATGATTCTTAGGTGTGGTTTGATGTCCATCTTGGACTATACATATTTACTTGTATGTATGTATTTAGAGGGTGTAATATTCTTTAGTGAATATTGCTCATTAGTCATTATTCTTTGGTGACTAATCATTAATTAATCTCTCCTCATTAATTAATCCCTTGTTAATTAGGGTAATTAATGTTTGGGGTATTTCAGGCCCACCCTTTGCAGTTGAGACTCATGAGATTCATAATTCCTGGCATGGGTTGCCGATACTAAGACACTAGTCGACGGGGAAAGGGGAGATTCACTAAGCTGCACAGAATGATCGGAACCGGTGAAGACCTGGGGCTCATGGATAAGAGTATTTCCCACCGAACCCTTACGCTTCTTACGACTTCTCCTTGGTTCCATAGACCCCGTCGCTGGGCACGAAAGAGCCAGAAAATTATCTAACGGTTTGGAGGAGAGTTCCACATTATTCAGATTAGCACCGAAATCCTTCGAATTATTTCCAAACAAGTTCTTGACAGCTATTCTACACCGAGATTCCCTATTTTTGATCCGAGAGAGAGCGCCCGAAGGGGAGAATTTGACTCACAACCAAGAACCAAAAGGGGTAGGTCCCATAACTGTATCTCGAGGTACTGGGCAGTCTTTATCGACGTGCGATAGCAAACCACAGGTGTAACAGAAATCCGACAGTCTCTTATATCCAGTACAAAAACCAGAATCCACCCCATCCACTTTCAGTTTAAGCCACCGCCGAAGAGGTTTAGAGACATCAATTTTCGTTCGCAGACAGAGATACGACCCTTCTAGGAGAGAGTCGCGATCTTCGTAGGCAACAAATTCCCCCAAATGGTTCCCAATGGCCCGAGCATGTTGAGGGGTGAACAGAGAAAGCGGAACATCGAAAATACGGACCTAGAACATCACATTTGAGAAGCTATAGCAGTCGAGGGGCAGCATCCCCTGGACCTTTTCCAAGACAAATAGGCTCCCACTAAATTCCCAAGGACTGCTGGAAAGAACCCTTGAAAAATCCTTCTTGGAAACAAACTGGAAGAGGATTCCGTTCTCTCCCATATCTTGAATCTGGAGACCCGCTTTCGGGTTCCAAGCAGCCCCTAATGCCACCTTTAGAGGATGGATAACAATAGTTCTTGGAGAGAGGACTTTACCCATTAAAGAGAGTTACAATTGCATAGCTTTCTTGTCGTTGGCCTGCGAAGAGATTTCCAGGGGGTCTTCTCCTCCTCAGAAAGATCAATGTCGGACATATGAATCAGCAGATCTTCCATTAGAAGGGATGAAAAGGCAAATTGCGATCACATCACAAGCATGATAGCAAACTTGACAACACCCACGAAGGTCGCATGATGACCACCGTGAGGGACAGGGCCACCACAGCCAGTGGAAAACGAAGAGCCGCTTCCGTTGCAAGACGAAACAGGAGTTAACTAGAATACAGGGAAGCCTGCACCAGCACCACCGGAGGGGAGAGTAGAGACCACCATGGTAGGGGCTGAGAGCCACGGCCGGTGATAGGTGCCAATGCCACTAATGCCGTTGGGCGAAGAGGAGAAAAAAAAACTCGATCACTACGTTAGTGACAGAACCTTGCACTAATATCTTCATCTACCCACAGGGTTTGGCTGACCTGTTAACATACATATGTATTATACATATTGGTTTTCTATCTCTGTCATCACAGTGGTAATTGGGCGCTTCATTACTCACATGGGTGAGTAATGGCGGTAGCCCCGAATTGGAGTTTGTTGTATTCTTTCGATGTATTGTTAGATTAAGTTTGGACATGTTATTCCGAGATGGTAATTACGGTGAGTTTATGAGTTAGGGATGTTACAATAGTCTAAAGTAAAACAAATTATTATATCAGTCTTAGTAATCATATATCTCTTATATCCATAATACAAGTGTTATTAGTTTTTATTACAAATTTTGTTAATTAAAATAACATTCAAATTACTCAAAACAATTTTTAGAAGAAGTTTTTAGAAAAAAAACTACTAGTTTAGAACTATTGTTCTATATTAATTGCATTATCATATAATTTAGTGTATTAATTTTTTAAAATCCTAAATAAAAAAGGTAAAACAAACTTATTTATATGTTTATCTATATATTTTGATTTTATTTTAATTATACAAATTTATTATCTAATATCAATTTTAAAATACAATTATAAATATTTAAAACATAAAAATTAATTTTAAAGCATTAACTAATATTATAATAAAATTCTCACCTCCCTTACAAATATTTCATGGCTTCGCCCTGCTCTGAACTATGTATAAACTATATTTTACCATACTAACTTTTGGCTTTTCAATGAAATTATAAATTTTTGAAAATTATATACTGTGTACTCTTTACACTTATGATTAAAAGATAAGTAAACCAATTACTTATTTTGTTATAATCTGCAGAGTAGAAGATAAGTATATTACCGATTTTGGAAGGAACTCTTTTGCTACCCTTCCTAAATCTAGTGTACGTGTTGCAGCAACCTCCTCAGTGATCTACCGCTTTAGAGGCACAGCTACAAGAAAAGAATGGAGGGAGATGCACTCTAGTGTGCTGGATGTGACCATAATATACTAAACAATAATAATGATTTTTTTATCAGTATATCTAATTTACTGTCAATTATAATTAGTAGTACTTATTTCAATAAATTATATCATGATTTTAATTTATCATAAAAACTATATTGAATGATAAAAAATTAACTTGCCAAAACATGTGTAGTAGTACTGAATAGTGTCCTAACAGATAATCTATAAATTGCATCAACTGAACAAGATTGTTGTAGTGATATGACTTATCTAAAAATTTGGCTTAAAAAAAAAGACTTATCTAAAGAGGGTCACTACGCTCAGTCGGGTTTTCACTTCGCTCAGTCGGAAAAAGACTATTTTGCCCCTACTATAATAATTTTCAAAAATTACTATATTTACCCATAATTTATGATATATTACAAGGTGACCCCAAATTTCATTATATAAAGGAAGTGAATATGATATGAAATCATATTCAAATTCAGAAATCCTAAAGTTAGAGAGATAAAGAGAGGAAATGGTTTCTTTCAGAAGTTTGAAGAAAAAACTGTTCGGTAAGAAGAGTAAAAAAGATGGAGGAAATGCTGAAGGTGGTGTTCAAGAAATGCAAGACGAGTAT
Organism: Limonium bicolor; assembly: GCA_023374045.1. NCBI lineage: Eukaryota > Viridiplantae > Streptophyta > Magnoliopsida > Caryophyllales > Plumbaginaceae > Limonium > Limonium bicolor. Next base: position 52,544,383 of record CM041781.1, read on the forward strand.
GCAGATGATGTTAGGAGCGAGGAGTACTCACGAGGAGCTCATTCTAAGGTACTTTCTGTTGTTATTTTAGCAATTTATGTACAAAAGTAGCTAGAATATATACAAAACTGAACGAAAAAAGGAAAAAAAATGTCAGGAATAGCAGATGCTGGCGCGCCCCACTCATTAGCAGCGCCAGCGCCCCCAGGCTAGTCCGCGCCAGTGCCCACCCCGTCTCCCGCGCGCCCGCACCCACCCCGGCACCCGCGCGCCCGCGCCCACCCATTTAAACGTGCGCCTGCGCGCCTCCTTTGCTGCGGACGCCGGCGCCGGCGTCTTTTTGTCGGCGTCTGCGCCGGTGCTCATTTTTCAAATCGCTATATCTTCTTCGTTATTGCTCCGCTTTTCGATCCGTTTGCGCCGTTACGTTTGTCTTTTCGTGTACTTTACGATGATATAGTTTTTTGTTTATTTTCATGCCTTATGTATGATTTACTCTAAAGTACGTAGTATTAGGGTTTACGAGTATCACTTTGTGAAGAACGACGTTTTTCTGCGTAGGGTGATAACGATGACGAATTCGAGGAAGCGAACGTAGACACAAGTCATGTATTTAATAGTAGCATGATCTTTAGTGATAAAGAGGAGGCGGTAGGTTATGCGCTTCACACCGGACAGGATAATAATATTTATCTAATCAGACAGACTAAGAGAGACGACGGTGAAGTAATACTAACATGTGAGAGGTATGGCAAGCATAGGCCACGGGTTAGCACAGGAGAATCGTCATCATCTAGTCAAAGGCCACGACGTGCCACGAAGAAATGCAACTGTCCGTTCCGCCTAAGCATCAGGGGTGGGGAAGTTACGGGCTGGTCTGTCTTGGTGATGGTCTCGACGCACAACCACGAGTTAGCTAGTAACCCGCAATCTCACTTCGTCCGGCCTCGCTTTAGTGTCGATGAAAGGGCAAGCATGAAAAGTTTGTACAGGAGTGGTGTTGTGCCTAGGCAGATGTGGGCCCATTTGCATGACAAGAACCCCAAAAGTAGTGCAGACAAGACATCGATTCATAACCTAGTTTCAAAATTCAGAAAAGAAGATCGTGGCAGACGTACAGATGTAGCGTCCTTCATGCACTCGCTAGACGAACGTAATTACAGTTGGTGGTCCGAGAAAGATGCAAGTAAGTGTCAGCACATCTGTTTAGTGTCGGTTTATTTGTATGTTAGTCACTTTAAATGTTTGTTCTAATTAAATGTCCATTTTGCAGGGAATGCATCTAGGTTGGGTCTTGTCTTGTTTGCGCACCCTTTTTCGCTAACGCTCGTTAAGATGTTTCCTTATGTAGTGCTTATTGATAGCACTTATAAGACGAACATGTACAAGCTGCCTCTAGTGGAGTTCATCGGAGTCACCTCATGCGGCAAGAATTTTTGTATAGCGTTCTGTTTTACGGTCAGAGAGGATGAGTCTGCATACACATGGATGCTTAATCAGCTGAAGAAGGTGTTGATCTATCCTCCAAATGTGTTTGTCACTGACAATGAAAAGGCGCTAGTGAAAGTACTCTCAGTGGTATATCCTTCTGTACCATATCTTCTATGTCGTTGGCATATATGCAGGAACGTGGCTGCCAATGCGATCAAGTTATTGCATGTTAACCGTGAGAGAGCCGAATTTATAGTGTATCGGTGGAAGCGAATAGTTTATGCCTCAACTATCATGAAATACGATGAGGAGTGCGACAATCTAGTACACCATTATGGCGCCAACAATGATTTCATTGTGTACTTGAGTAAGACATGGCTAAGTCAGCGTGAGAAATTTTGTGAGGTATGGGTTAAGAGATTCATGCATTTCGGCAACACATTTAGCAACAGGTTAGCTTAACTTCAATTGTCAACATGTTCTGTTGTTTGTATTGGTATGTTTCCCATTTATGTGGTCCTAATTGTCTTCCAATCTATAGGGCGGAGAGCGTCCACTCAACTCTAAAGTGTTGGCTTCATACATCCACTGGATCTCTAGACACATGCTTCGACAGCATACATAGATTCATCGAAGGGCAACATTTCCACATTAAACAAGACTTCGAGTTTTCCATTGACCGAAGGGTTTCGGAAGACCAGCAAGTCCCATTTTTGTTTCTGGTCAATCAAGTGAGCCTCAAATGTTTGGAAATACTCCAGGATCAGCTGAGAAGCGGTCATTGCGATATGGATCACACAACGTCGTACGAAGATGTTTGTGTGTTTACTTCGACAATGGGATTACCATGCGCGTTTTATATGTATCAGTACCTCCAAGCCGGTCTGAATATACCAGTTGAAGAAGTGCATATCTTCTGGCGAACACTCAGATATGACCCACAACAAGAGTTTGAAGCACAACATCAAACATGCGATGCGTCATATAGCACAGAGGAACAGCACTCTTGTGTAGGTTTGTGGTATGAGGATCTGTCTCAGCGGTTTGATCCTATGACGATCGAGCAAGCGTTCAACGCGTGGAAGCCAATATGGGAGTCCGATGATGATCACACTGGTTTACAGCCACCAGAGGTGAAGGTGCCTAAGGTTAGGCCCACTACCAAAAAAAAGAAGAGGCCAAACACTAGGGACAAGTCCGAGCATGAGCATTTAGGCCTTGGAAACCGTGGCCCGCCCCTACGACGTTCGCAGTCTCAGCGACGCTCGACAACACCCGAAAGTTCAAGTGATCGTGGGCCGTCAATTTAACACAGTCAATCTGTGCGATGGTCATCTGAGCGAATGAGTCAAACTGGACAAGCACCAACAATGCAACACAATCCACCTCAACAACATGCACCATATCCGACATACTAGATGAAATACCCCTAAATAATTAAACGTTATTTAAATATATAATTTACTACATTAAGGTATAAACGAACAATTTAATATGAATACGGTCACAAACTTATACACATACGTATATATATGTACATATATGCAACGTTACAATATTATAACGTTGTACATATAACTAAAACACGACAAATAAAATAGTCGTACCCGTATATAGGTATAATTAATAACGTGACATAACAAAATAGTCATATATATATATATGTATATACAACTAATAACGCGACATGTTAATACAGTCACATATATACAAGAAATAAGCATAAATAAGGCTGAAACAAAAAAAAGAGGAAATATGCTCTAGACGGGATTCGAACCCGAGACCTTTCGTACCTTTCCCGAAGCCTTAATCGGTTGAGCTGTGCTCGAATTCGGTAATAGATACCAACGAATTATAACTAGTGGTCTTGCTACTAAGCTCATAAAAGAAAGAACAGAGACAAACACGCCTCAATTAGAACGCTCCTCCACATCTGTTTTCGATACCTCAAAGTCTAAACTACTCCCAAACTTCCATAACGACAGAGCTAATTATTTTTTTTCAATCGCCCATAAACCCCATGCGACAGGGCTGATTACTTTTACAATCGCCCATAACTCTCTAGTAACTTGTAACCACCAACTGCACTCCTTGACCCCAGTAAAAAAAACGTGCATCAGATTGTTCTTTTGGAATTTCCCACGCATGCATACGGGAATCATCAGCAAGTACCGTGAACCAGTAGATCCACCCATTCCTTGTCCCTTGAGTTAGTGTCTCAGTATAACCAACTCAAAACTGAGCCTTCTCCATGCAAGAACTCACCTGAAGCAACGCGACTCAGTTCTGATCACAGGTGAGATAATTCTCAGTTACTCATCCATTGTCACTCACCTCTGTCTTCATACCGAGAATCTTCCTTATTTCCTAACTCATTTCCCCCTCAGCCTTTGCATAACTCTATCTGGAAGTTGAAACCGTGAAGTGCTTCATTCCTTCTCGAGGCCAACCCAAGGTAATACTCCAGACCAGTCCTTCTTGTGTCTATTTTTCTTTGTCTCTGCTCAGTTCTAATCGAGACTGCTCAACGCAGTTCCTCAGATTCCTGTACTTGTCATGCAAGAACACTGAATGCTAACCAAGGGTAGAATCCTGGAGGTCCTGAGACAATTCCCTCCAAGAACTTCTGGTAGGTAAGCCATGAATAATAACAACAAAAAGAAAGAAAAAAATACCGGTTGTTCAGTCTTCTGTATTCTTGAGTTTCTGTTACAACCTTGACTTCCATAGCTGAAGCTTCTCTGTCTTCCTGGCCTACAATAATATGACGTCCTTCTCCCAAAGATAATCAGGCAAGAAAATCCCTCTACAACACAGCAGGATCTTTGGGTTTGAACTAAAGTGGAAGGTAAACTGTCTACCAGTTTCCACAGCTTGTTGCATTCTCTTTTCTTGTTACCGAGTCTAACCTCTAAGAAACCTTCCTCAGCTGTGTCAAGTGACCAAGGAGCTGGATTTCCATGTTCTACCAAAGGTGTAGCTAAGGAGAAGTTGTCAAGTCACTAGACTGGTGAGTAATTCCTAGACTAATTCAGGATCAGAAAACAAAAGGAAGACTAAACCTGTCAAAACTTATAACCATGCCAAATCTGTAGCATGAAGCCTCAGTATGTTAAATGTCCTTGAGTTGCTAATACATTTACAATCTGGTGAATACACCTAACTAAGTCTATAAACGTGAGGGCGTTGAAGGAAAAGAAAAAAAAACAGATCACAACTAAAAAGAAAGAAAAGACATAGAACAGATGCAACTGTTTATGTTTTATTTCTGGTGTAATTTTTCAACTGCTGTGAAGTCTGTGTGTGTGTGTACTTACTTTGCAGTTGTAGTGTGAGGGTAGTAGGGGTTAGATAGAAACATAAAACCCCAGTAAATCACATGACTCCGTAGGTTAGCAATGAAGGAAAATTGAAGAGAAAACCCAGGGTTAAGAATTCTCAAAAAACAACAGAAGTTATCAGGTTTTAAATGCTTCAGTTTTAGTTTCTAAGATTTTTGTGTTCTGGATAATTGGCTTGTGTTGTGAGTTAATGAACCTAAAACATTCTAACGCGCTTAAGTATGGATAAGAACATTTTGAGAAAACTAAAAACTCAACCTGATGCACAAACCGTGAAACAAGTAGAAGGAAGATACAAAATGATGGTTTCTGTTTCTGAAAACTTTGTTTTCAGTAGTGCTTGCAGTGCTATCCCAGTTATCTATAAACATAGAAACAAATAAATGTCTATACAAGGTGATGGGGAATCTGTATTGAGAAAAGAAAACCGCACTAAAATACTTAACTAGATAGCTAATCAACTAAGGGACTAGGAATTAGATGAATGTAACAGAGAAGAAAACATGTATCAGTTTCTATCTTTCTGCTTGTTTATCAGTTTCAGACTTCTAGGATTTCTAGTTGTGAAAGTAGTCTTGGTAGCTCTAACTCAGTGCCTTGGATTGATTAGGATTAAAACTATGCTAAGACTCCTAACTAAGGGCTGAATAGATGGGGAATTAGAAACTAAAATAAGGAACTGAAAAGGGAGACAAAACAGAACCATAGCAAATCTCAGTTTTTATCAGTTTTTGGGGATTAGCTCCAGGTTTCAGGGTCTGGCTATCTCCGTGTCTGTAACAAGGTTGTCTTGGGTTTGGTTTGGGTTAGAAACTTGATAGCACACCTAATTAACTGGGTCAACCGTTTGGAAAGGATTGAGAATCAAAAACGTGAACTACAGAGAGGAAAGAAATGGAAAAAAATGCATCTGTTGCAGATTTTCTGCTGCAGTTCTGATTCATGTGTACTCAAATTTTCAGTGGCACTAATGAGGTTGTTTTGGGTTTGTTTTAAGTCAAAAATCTCGATGAATCATTAGCTAAGTAGGTAAGGAGTTAGGAGGAGTGTATCCCAGCTTAGAAAACAGACAGAGAAGAAAACAAGAACACATATCAGTTTCTGTTTTGGATTACAGTTTCAGGAATCTCGTTTCTGTATAACTATGCCACAGGGAGTATAAGAAAATGGCATTAAGTGGTCCAAGAGCTTATAACATAGCTAACTCACGTAACTAATAGGTAAGCATTTTAGAAAGGAAAAGGAAAAGAAAACTGTAAGCAAACTATCAAACAGAAAGGAAAAAAAATAGACAAGAGGGATCAGTTTGCTTGCTGTCTTAGCATCTTCCTGTCTATGGATAAGCAGGTCCCTGTAGGATTTAAAGTGTATAAACAACATGAATTAAGTAGCTAGGTAATGGGAGAGAGAGTGGAGAAGAAATCAAATCAAAGAATGAGAAGTAAAATAGAAGAGGACTAAATTAGCAAACCTAGTGCATCAGTTTTTCCAGATTGTTTCGGAGATGCATGACCTTCTGTATAACAATGTTACAGAGAGTATAAGGGGATGACATTGGGTGGTTCAAGAATTTAACACCCTGCTAATCCACTTAACTAGGTATGTAAGCATTTTGGGAACTTATTTATAACCAGAAAGGGGAGTTTAAAGAAGATCTATGCAGAATTGGTATTTACAGTTCCTACAGATTTAGGTTTCGGTTAGATGAGTTTTCAGAGATGTTAACTTCATTGTTTTGAGTGGTCTTTAAGCTCAAATCCTTCCTAGTACAATTATCTAGTGGTGTAAGAGTTTTGAGAAGTTTTGGAAATTGATCAGCAAACTAAATAAAGACTTGAAGAAGGGATACATCAATAATGTTTTCAGTTTTTCCAGAATTTGGCTGTCTCTGTATAAGAATAAGACAGATAACATAAGAGTGTTAGAGAGAGTTAATAATGAACCCAAAATACTTCTAGGAGAGTGAACTAGGCTGGTACTCCCATCGGGAGTTTTAGGAATAAACTGAATAACCTAAACAGGAACAATAAAGAAGAAATACACTAATATTGTCTCTGAATTTTCGATAAATTGTTCCTTCTGTATAAGCAAGTTACAGAGGGGGTTAAGTTGTGATACAGTCCTAAGTTTTATGATCTATGATAAATGTGGTGGAATGATGATTTTGAGAGAGAATGGGATGTGAAAGAAATGGAATCTGATATGAATATATGTTACCGGTAACTAGTGCAAGATGTTGTCAAACCTTGGGTTACATTTTACTACAAGGTTCTGATGTCATGAACTTAGATACTTATAACATGTTATAAGTTATGTGGATTAAGGAGAATTATGTAATAAAGGGCTCAGCTGTACCAAATGTGTATACCATTCTCGGTATATGCATGAAACTACCAAAACCATATGCTATAAGTCTAATGACATACAAACATCATACTATATGACATCATGAACCAAATGAAACACAAATAATATTATGTGGTCAAGACTATAGTTTACTAAAACTGTCATGTTAAACACATACATATATAAATAAGGGAAGTATGTGACCTTGGTATGATAAATAAATCCCGAGTGAAGTACCACAAGTGTATAACGTAAGGTTCATACTCTATTGTAAACCGAATATTAACTCACACGACAAGTAAGGGGTTTTTAAAATAACGGTACTCTAACTAGTAACAATTGTAAAGTCCGGGGGCATAGTACTGAGATTTCAAATGTTATTCGGAAATACCGAATTGTACTGTCATGTGGATTGACGCCTAGTGTTCCTTGTATTTCTAGATCGCCCTTCCGACGTACGCGCTCGAAAGCTTTAGTGGTCTGCACTGCGTGAACCTAGACACGGTGTGCGGTATGTAAAGGAGTTTGATCCGGGTTATCCTGAGGAATTCCTCGGGCTCGGATTTGTTTGATAACATGTGTGACTATGTGGGTGATGTATATACGTGTTTACTGCATTATTTATTTATGCACGAACATCCTACGGGACTAATACTATGTCGACTATAGATCGGCTTATATAAAACTACATATATGAGTTGTGTGACTGTGATTACCGTTGTCTGATCTAATACACTAAGTATTACAAGTATGTAGTTATAACCTAAGAAAAACACTTAGGAACGGGACACGACATTGTCGGTCTCTAGAGCTTCGACTCAAACATAAATACTACCTAGAATCATTCTAGGCATGCGTAAGACCCACAGGGCAGCCAACAATAAGTGGTTTTCTCCATATTTAAAACTGTAACTGAATTACTAAGTAACGAAGTTTACAGTGGAGTGTGAATGGAAGTGATGTGAACCTTAATCCAGACAGTCAATGTCTGCTGGTCGCGCGTAGAGATCTCTTGGGTTAACCTGTGTCGAGTTTTCCCTAGTTAATCCTGAACGAACCAAGATAGATCGTCAGGCGGAGTGTGCTACCGTTGGCACCAGGCCCTTGGCCACCTAAATGGACGCCTTTACAAAGGCAAAGTGAAATAGTCCCGAAGTCTTCGGATGATCAGGGCAGTGAGCACCTTGTGTGTACGTGGGACTACTGTCCAAGTGAATATATTTTGGGATGTCCAAACTGACTCCCGACAGTGCTAACCAAATCAAACGATATGTGAGGGCCCGGGGGGCCGAGCGTTGTGATACGTGATGATGTGAAACTAAGAACAACGTGTGACTTATCGATGCTATTGTATTGTATGATGTGCTGCTGTTCTGTGTATACCTGTGATGGTTGTTGCATGTTTAATTATGTTTTACAGTTTCCCGCTATACTCTGTAAACCGGTGTTGTATGTAACGATCCTAATAAAAAGACGGTTAATATGACCTAATTGACCGTTAGGGTCCAGACTCGGCATACTCAGCGTTTATCGCTGAGCCTTTATGGCTTTATGCAGGTTGTTGATCAGGGACGAAGCCGGAGTGCGGAGCCGGGTAGTTAGGACATTTTAGTTTTTTGGAATTTTTGTACGTACCTTGTTATGTATTAAGTTTGTTTTACTAATATCGGCTGTAAGTTTGGAGCATAACTAAACGCTCACTGAAGATGTGCTTTTCGGACTTGGGTGATGTGTAGGTGGTATCTCATTGTCACCGCGGGTTGTGTCCTTACGTTTTCATTTTGTTAAGTTGTTGTATTGCTACATCACTCGTATGGGCGAGGGATAGCAAGTAACACCCATATGAGTTTTGTTTACTGTCAATTCTTCCGCTGCGAGACGTCTCTATTTTCTGTTCTCGTGAGTGATTATTACGACATTATTGAGAGGGGTGTTACAAAAGTGGTATCAGAGCGGAGTACCGCTCTGATGACGAGATACTAGGAATTAAACAGTGAGCCTAGGATTTAGGAAACCCGGGATACGTCTGTGAGGTACGGGATGACTTATTTAGTGAACTTAGGAAAAGATTACGCACTATGCGTGTACTTATTTAGCCTCTAAGGCAATTTAATATCCTCTGTGTGTGTTCACGGTATATATACCGAATTATTATACTACAGTCTGTACAGCAGATGGCTGGTAGATCTAGAGGCCACGAAAACGGCAGAGGGCCGGTGGCGACACTGGTATTCCAGGCGTTAATGAAGCAGTTGCGGCTATACTTACCCAGATTAGAGGCGTTGTACCCCACCCACCGCAGCCCCGTGAGACAAATTGGCTGAAGGCGGTATCTGAGACACGACCACCGACCTACTCAGGGGAGCCGGACCCCATTGCCTTGGAGCGCTACATCGTGGAGCATGAGAAGGCCTTCGAGGCCTTAAGAGTGCCAGGGGATCAGAAAGTCACGATTGCTGCATTCAATTTGAAGAACGCAGCCAGTACCTGGTGGAGACTTGTGAAGGACCAGCACTTAGCGACGCCCGACTTCTCATGGGCTATGTTCGTGGAGATCTTGCGAGGGAAGTACTATCCTGCTCACCTCAAGCAGAATAAGCGTCGGGAATTTGAGACGCTGACCCAGGGGAGTCTGTCCGTAGACGAGTACTATGCTCGTTTTATCGGTTGTGGGCGATGGTTTTGAACCCTCAAGTATTGAGCTTAAGGCCTCAAGGTTCGATTTGCAATTAGAACAACTAAACCGAAACTATAAATTAAAGCTTAATTATTCTAATTGGCCCACACAAACCTAAGTAGATTCGCCACATAAGTTTTAACCTTTTAAACTTGGAAAGGAAATATTGTAACAATTTGTAGAGCTATGGGTTCGGGGGTTTGGTATGAAATTTATAAGGGTTCAGATTCCTTCATTACCCTTATGAACTTCTTTTCCTTTATTATTATAACTCTAAGGCTAAGTGATTATGACATTATCCTTTATATCAATGCAACCATAATTAACAATTACCAAAACAATTTAAAGATTATTAATTTAAAACACAAAAACAATATTCTAACATAAACCAGAAGTTATCAATTAAAAAAAACAGAAGCTAAAACTTTCCTAACTCACCGTACATGTGCGTTTCAAACTATAATCTAGTGAGTATGATTTGATTTTATATCAGAAGTGAATTACGTACTCTTAATATATAAAGGAATAAAAAAAAACGAATAAACTACCTAGATTATTTTAACTAAACAAATTAGCGCTAAAAGTGAATTTAGTTTCAACCCAATAAATGAAAAGCTAATCATCTCATAATCCCCAACATACTAATCGTTATATATTGACGAAAAAGAGTAACTAAAGTTCTGAATGAAAACTAAAATGATAAGTAGGAAAAAAAATGAAAAAAAAAGGAAGGAAAGTATCGTACTGTATCGAGACTACCTTCATCGACCTCCTCTTATTCGCTTCCCCCGCTAACGTGGACAACAAAGCAACAACACTAGGAGACCGCAAGAGCCACGTTTATTTGACGACAACAGAAGACCTGAACGATCACCGAATGATAATGAAGATGGAAGCATGTGGAATCATCAGCAGCGTTTGGTTGTGCAGGAGTCTCACATTTCAGTATGTACGCCATGCTCATGAACAAAACAAACTCCTTTCTTTTGTGCTTTGTGGCGATAGAAAAATAGAACGACTGTATGAATGATGAAGACAGCGAGACTCGACGACGCCACCAATATTCTTCAGCCTTATCGTCTCCTCTTGCTTCTACAATATTGGTGTTGGCGGCAGAATCCTTCCTCCTTGTTTTGCTGCAGCGGTGGACGCTAGAAGCGACTGTGGCAATGATAGCAGGTGCTGGCCTTTGTCATACGAGCTTGCATCATGAATGTACAAGCATGGAGCATACAGAGCATTTATGTTCCTTTAAGCACCGGGGTTGAAGATGACTTGAGAGGAGGACGGTAGTGTTGGGAGAAATAGAAGATAGATGAAGAGAAGGAAGAAAAAATGTCTACACCAACACCCTCCTTATATAGTAGTAGCAAGTGACTCTTGGATGCTACTCTTTGTAAGGGTATGACTCTACACAGAGATACAACTCTACAAACATAACTCTTGAATATAGACATGACCTTTGAATAACAAACACAACTATTGAACAATTAAGTTATATTTTTAACACTCCCCCTTAAACTTAATTGTTCATGACTCCTAACATAGAACGTAATTTACTAAATATGTCTTTCTTCAATGGCTTCGTGAAAATATCCGCAACTTGATCTTGAGTCTTCACGAACTTCAACTCTACTTCATTGACAGCAACACAATCACGGATGAAATGATACTTCGTGTCTATGTGTTTGCTCCTATCATGAAATACTGGATTCTTGGCTAGAGCAATAGCCGATTATTGTCACATAAATCTCTGTTGCCTTTTCTTGGAATGTCTTTAATTCTCTTAACATTCTTCTCAACCATATGGCATGACATACACATGATGTGGCAGCAACATATTCAGCTTCACATGTGGAGAGTGTGACAATCGGTTGCTTCTTTGAACTCCACGAAAATACTGTGTCTCCCATGTAGAATACAAAACTTGTAGTGCTCTTTCTGTCATCAATATCTCCTGCCCAGTCACTATCACTATACCCAACAAGTTTGTAGTCATCAGAGGATGAATAAAACAATCCATAATTGATTGTTCCCTTTAAATACCGGAGAATTCTTTTAGCCGCTTTAAAGTGAATCGTTGATGGAGACTCCATGTAGCGACTAATGAGACCAACTCCAAAAAGAATATCCGGCCTTGTGCATGTCAAATATCTTAAACTTCCAACAAGACTTTTGAAAGTTGTAGGATCCACCTTTTCTCCTTCATCATTCTTCGATAACTTTGTGCCACAATCTACTAGTGTACATATCGGATGGCAATCTTCCATCTTGAATTTCTTCATCACCTCCCTTGCATAACTTTCTTGTGAGATAAAAACTCCATCGTCCTTTTGTTTTATCTCAATACCAAGATAATAGGACATAAGACCAAGATCCGTCATCTCAAACTCCTTGGTCATGATTTTCTTGAACTCACCAAACATTTTTGGATTACTTCCGGTAAATATCAAGTCATCAACATATATGCAGACAAGTAAGATATCATCATTCTTACATATCTTTACATAGAGGGCTGATTCATGTGGGCACTTGATGAAACCATTATTTTGAAGATATTTGTCAAGCCGGTTGTTCCATGCTCTCGGTGCTTGCTTCAAACCATACAAGGCTTTCTTTAGTTTCAATACTTTCCCTTCATGTCCTTTGACTTCATAACCTGGAGGTTGTTCAACATACACCTCCTCTTCAAGCACTCCATTCAAGAATGCTGATTTTACATCCATCTGATATATTTTCCATTTCTTCTGGGCAGCGAGAGAAACAATCAACCGAATGGTTTCTAATCGGGCAACGGGGGCAAATACTTCACCATAATCAACTCCAGGACGTTGACTGTAACCTTTGGCTACTAATCTCGCCTTATATCTTTCTATTTCTCCTTTTGGGTTCTTTCATTATAAACCCATTTAAGACCAATAGGTTTTCTCCTTTTGGAAGGGTCGCAAGATCCCAAGTATCATTTTTCTCAATGGCTTTGATCTCTTCATCCATGGCTATCCTCCATTTCTTCTCTTTCATTGCCTCTTCGAAACCAAGAGGTTCACAATCTGCAAAATGACAGTAAAGAGTACATTCCGCTTCATTTTCTTGTTGATCAAGTTCCCTATAGATATCTTCAAGTCTTCTCATCTTCAATGGTTCACTAGAATTTTCATCCAAGGAAGAAGGTGATGTTGTTGCAGAGGATGTCTGTGTGGGTGTGATAAGTGATGATGATTGTTGTGGAATTACTGGTGTCGCAGGCTCAGGATTTGGTTCATCCTCTTGAACTTCATCATTGGCGACTGGGAAGAAATTATATTGCTTCTTATCATCATCATTCCAATCCCAGACTTCTTCTTCGTTGAAAATAACATCTCTGCTCACCAATATTTTTCCAAGACTTGGGTTGTAAAGCTTGTATCCTTTGGATTTCTGATCATAGCCAATGAAAATGTACTTCTTACTTTTGTCATCAAGTTTTCTCCTTTCTTGATCGGGAACATGCACATGGGCAATGGATCCAAATATCCTTAAGTGAGACAAATTTGGCTTGAAACCACTCCATGCTTCTTGAGGGGTGATGTCATAAAGGCTTCTTGTGGGACAACGGTTGGATAGATATACTGCACAATCCACAGCTTCAGCCCAAAATTCTTTTGGCATGTCCTTGCTCTTCAACATACTTCGAGCCATATTAAGGATGGTTCGATTCTTTCTTTCTGCCACACCATTTTGTTGAGGAGACCTTAGAACTGTCAGAAACCTTCTAATGCCATTCACTTCACAAAATTCATTAACTTCATGGGAAGTGAATTCACCACCTCTGTCCGTTCTCATTGACTTGATGTAATATCCACTTTGATTTTCAATGAAAGACTTGAATTTCTTGAACATGGAGAAAACTTCAGATTTTTCCTTCAAGAAATAAACCCATGTCTTTCTACTATAATCATCAATAAAGAGTAGAAAGTACCGACTTGAACCAAGGGACGTTGGTGTGATTGGCCCACAGACATCGGCATGAATAAGTTCAAGTGGTTTTCTTGCTCTTGTAGTGGATTCTTTTGGAAAACTCTTCCAGAATTGCTTTCCAACCAAACATCCTTCACAGAACTGTTCTGGGTGGTTAATATACGGGAGACCTTTCACCATCCTTTTCTGACCCATCATCTTCAATCTTTCAAAGTTCACATGTCCAAGCCTCAGATGCCAAACCCAGGATTCATCTTTGACACAAGCTTTCAAACACTTTGCAGCGGTAGTCTCAATATCAAGAATAAACATTCTATTTTCTGACATCGGCACCTTTGCAACCATTTTTCCATAACTATCCGTTAGGAAAACATTCGATTTTTCATATTGATCTCATAACCTCCTTCCATGAGTTGTCCAAGACTTAAATGTTACTTTTCATGCTTGGTATGTAATATACATTACCGATGAATTGATGATCACCATTCTTTGTACGAATCATCACGGTGCCTTTTCCTTTGATGGGTACTTTGGAATTATCTCCAAATGTGACAGATCCATTAATAGAATCATCCATCTCCACAAACTTGCTTTTATCTCCGCACATGTGATTGCTTGCGCATTATCAAGATACCACCCATTCGTTTTGACACCATTCTCGATTTGATTGAGAATAACAAAACAACATCATTCTCTATTGTTTGTGCAAACTTGGCATCTTCATTATTTGATTTTTCTGCACTCCAACAATCACGTGCAAGATGGCCATATTTCTGACATTTGTAACATTGAATTTTGTACCTGTCCCCTCTTTGATTCTGACTGTATCCTCTTCCTCGACCTCTGAAATTTTGGCTTCTCTCCCCAAAATTGTTTTGGTTTCCTCTTCCATATCCTCCTCGTCCTTGTCTTCCTCTACCCCGGCCTCTTCCTCGACCACGTCCTCGTGTGGTCCTCTCACGATCATCATCTTTTAACGTGAGTTGTGTGGCTAGGGCTTGTTCAGTTGAAGACTCTTTTCTTTTTGTAAATCTTTCTTCGTGGGCTTGTAGTGAACCCATGAGATGATCTACTGTCATTGTCTCCAACTTTTGGGACTCCTCGATGGCCACCACTATGTAATCAAACCTTGCATGTAGAGAACGAAGAATTTTCTCTACCACACTTATGTCTTCAATTTTCTCACCATACCTTTTCATTTGGTTGACCACGGCCAGCACTCTTGTAAAATAATCTGCAACTGTCTCGGATTCTTTCATCCGAAGTGCTTCGAACTCTCCTCGTAACGCTTGAAGGCGTACTTTCTTCACTTTTTCTACGCCTTGGTAAGAGTTCTTCAAGATTTCCCATTCTCCTTTCGCCGTGGTCTCGTTCGCAATTCTTGCAAACATGGTCTCATCTAAACATTGATAGATGAGGGTGAGGGCTTGCTGATCTCTCTTTTGTTGTTTCTTCACTTCATCGGCAGGGGTTACTGATATAGATGTGGTGTCTTTTTCTACAATGTCCCATACTTCTTGGCTTCCGAGTAAAGCCCTCATGCGAATACTCCAATTCTCATAGTTGTCTTTTGTAAGACGAGGAAATACAAATGAAAATTTGAAGTCATTTCTTTTTCTCTTTTTTCACTATAATTTCTCTTCCCTTCGTATATGTTCACACACTTTTTTTTACTTCCCTTCTTTTCTTCACGGTAACTCCTCCTTTTTTTTTCAATTCTTTTCCCCCAAAGATTTTAATTTCCTTTTCTCCTCTTTTTTTACGCCTCAAATCTTCTTCTCTTTTTTTTACATGCTTTCCTTCTCTTTTTCACGCCCAATCTTCTTTTTTCACAACTTCCTCTTTCCAGAAATCTTTCTCCACCCCTTTTTTCTCCACGCCTAATCTTCTCTTCTTTTTCTCCAAATCTTTACGTATTTTTTTTTCACTCCTAATTGTCGATCTCCTTTCGCTACTTGAACTCGCACAAAATAGTGAGTAATTCACGACAATGGTGAGAAGGAAAAAATGAGGATATATGAGAAGATTAAAAAAAAATATGAGATTTCCCTGGCACTTGATTTTCTATTTGGGAGAAACGTACGGTTCGGTTCAGTTGCACATATATGGGGATGGATATGTCAACTTCTTTTGCACACGCATACAGAGGTTGTTGCAGAAGAATGAAATCGGCGACGGCATGTACGTTCCTTGTTCCTAGAGGAATAGATAGAGGGAATGAAAGTTTTTTCCGATTCGACGGAGGAGTAGGCTTTCTGAAAAAATTTAATATGAATGGCTCTGATGCAAGTTTGTTGGGAGAAATAGAAGATAGATGAAGAGGAAGTAAATATGTGTGATTGATAACTTCACTAAAAAATGTCTACACCAACACCCTCCTTATATAATAGTAGCAAGTGACTCTTGGATGCTACTCTTTGTAAGGGTATGACTCTACACAGAGATACAACTCTACAAACATAACTCTTGAATATAGACATGACCTTTGAATAACAAACACAACTATTGAACAATTAAGTTATATTTTTAACAGGTAGTCGGTTGTCTGATTCCTTTTTTATGCTCAATGGTATATAATCATCATGTATGTATGCTCAATCTCGCGGGATGGTAATGACTAATGTTTGTACTGGAGATGTGCGCACTGGACTAGCTTGGTGATGGATGATGATTGATGATGGTGGGTGAAGCCGATTCTGTATGAAGAAAGGGGCACAGTTTAAGCTTGGACAAAGAGTGGCTTGATTGGTGAGGTGGTGATAACGAAGGTTGAACTAGACACTGGTATCGAGGTGCCTTAGGGGTGCTCTTGTGATGGTGGAAAGTGGCATAGCTGGAACGGGCAACAATAGTGACGCGCAGAGGCACATAGAAGCGACGTTCAGCGGAGACTAAAACGACACTGGTGGTGAATACCTTTATCACTACAGTGACAATGGAGATGATCACTGGAGTAGTACGGTTGGTGATTTCTGAGCACCTAAGTAAAGGATGAGACTAAATACGAGAGGTAAATGGATATTGATCTGAAAACATTGAGATTGGCTGGGAATTAACGATGCTAATGGTGAAGATGTGTGATAGTGAAGAGTTTTGTGGAGATGACGTTAAAGGAGGTGTTAGCATAGCTGGATTGAATCATGATGAACAACAGCGACGAGGCAATGGATCAAGGTGTCCGTGTAGTGCACAATGATCGTGTATGTTTTGTGTACTCTGTGTGTATGAATGTCCAGTGTGCATTCTCGTCTCTCACCCCTTATAACAAGAGTATGCGGTGATTATATAGTGGAAAGAGTGGAGAGGTAGATCAATAAAAGAGTCCCGAGAATCTTAACAACTTAAGAAATTTCCGAAATTAAAAATAAACAAGCTAGTTAACAGGAGGTGAGAGATAAGATTTTAAAGAAAAATAAAAAACGTATCTAAAAGAAAACCTTAAAAAACTAAACTATAAATGAGTAAAAATTTCAAAGTCACTTAACAAAAAATGAGGGAATTTCGAAAAACAATGTTTTGTTTTGTTTTTTTGTATTTGAATTAAGAGAATAAAAAGGGATAAGGATGAAAAATAACAATAAGAATTATCTAGAAAAAAGGAATGGAGAATCAATGCGAATACAATTTTTGTTTGCTTTTTTTTATTAAAGCACGTTTCAAAAGTTTTTTTTTTGTGTTTTGGATTTTTTTTGAAAGAAAATAAACTATCAATGAAACATTTTTTTTGGCTTTTTCACAAATAGAATCTAATTTTGAAAATTATAAATAAAAGAAGAAAAGAAAGAGAAGGATTAACAGAAAACAAAAACTACAAAATATGTTTATCATTAAAGGAATGGAGAATAACAATAAGAATTATCTAGAAAAAAGGAATGGAGAATCAATGCGAATACAATTTTTGTTTGCTTTTATTTATTAAAGCACGTTTCAAAAGTTTTTTTTTTGTGTTTTGGATTTTTTTTGAAAGAAAATAAACTATCAATGAAAATAGAAAGAAACATTTTTTTTGGCTTTTTCACAAATAGAATCTAATTTTGAAAATTATAAATAAAAGAAGAAAAGAAAGAGAAGGATTAACAGAAAACAAAAACTACAAAATATGTTTATCATTAAATAGACTCGAACCATCGACCTCTTGTATCTCCTCCCTCTTCTCAACCATTATGCCAATATAATTTCATGTCAAACATACCACCTATCTCAGTTTTCATGCTATCATTGATCATATATGAACCTTATTGTTGGGTAAAAACCTAACGGCAAGTATACCGGTCGATTATAGTAAGTTTTCCTAGAAGTGTCCCTCCAGGTTATCGAATCCAAGGGAGGCAGCGTTTTAGTTTAATTGATATTTAAGAACAAACTAATGAATCGGTTCACTCCAGTAACAGGGGGGTTTTGTTTGTTGAATTACTAAAGTATAAAACAAGAATGTAAATATGAGCAAAGGTAATAAATGCAAGACAGTGGGCAAAATAATGATATTTTTGATTTAATAAAAAGGGAAAATTCCGGTTTACTAATCCTCCAAATTCTTCGGTTCCTTTCTCAATGTGTTTACCAAAATTCAGATTAAAATCCTAGATCAGAAATATTCCACGTTCGGTCTCCCGCTCGGTGGAATCTAATTAACAGCTAATAAATTTTAACTCTCGTTACAAATTTACTAATTGCTAACAGCTTTAAGAATAATCCAGTTTAATGATCAGTTAATATCCTAGAGGAATTACCATCTCTAAATTAACCAGTACTGTTCCTGTTGTCTATTATCTACCGCAGTTCTCACTTATAAGCAGATAAACTGGTAAAATCAAGTAATTGGCCAAATCACAAGATTTATAAAAATAAATAAGGAACAATACTTTAATCTATTAAAATGGTAAATCACACAGATAATGGAACCTTGAATTTGGATTACATAGCAAACCGAAATTTATAAAAACTACTCAGCCATGGAAATAAAAATACTGTGAAAATATGTAAATAACATTCAAGAGGAAGAGCAAGAAGAAACTCTGATTTAAAATTCTTTGATGGAGTCTCTGTGCATGACCAGCCCTTTTCTTCTGCTCAATCTCCAGAAAATGGGGTGAATTCCTCAACTGCAACTTCGTGCACTTTCAGAATTCTAGAAAGATGGACGTGTGTATAGTTATGTGGGTGATAATGAGGTGATATTTATTGGAGGACGTGTGTGAAATATGGCTGATGGATGTGATTAAATGGAGGAGTATAATGGATGGGGAATGGAATGGTGTACGTGAGGGAGGAGATATTATCCGATGGATATGTGTGTCTTAGAAGAGGGATGATGATGGTTATTTATAGTGTGATTATGGATATGTAATGGTGGATGTAACAATGTGTATATAGGTGGAAAGTAAATGATCGTGGAGGACAAGGTGCAGAATAACAGTAATGGAAAGGAAAGAATGGGGCGGCTGTATATAATAAGCTCATCGTTATGGGAAATCATGGGGCGGCCATATATTAAACTTATCATTCCCTTTTCATATGCTGGCGCCGCAGATATGTCGGTAATCCCATGTGGTCCGGGTCTTAGCTTGTGGAAGAGGTCCCGGACCGTGCATTTTGAGAAGTGATTTTAAATCATCGTCTGTGTGGTCCGGGACTTAGGCCGTGTATCAGGTCCCGGACCATATCTGAAAACAAATCGAGAATTATATTGCAATTGTGGTCCGGGACTTAGGTCATATACCAAGTCCCAGACCATATCTGAAAACGAATCGATGATTATATTGCAATTGTGGTCCGGGTCTTCACTCCTGCCTCAAGTCCCGGACCATAAATGAATTTAAACCGAGAGGGTTTTTCTTGACTCAATTCAGATTTTTTGAAATGCCATGGTCTCCAACAATGATAGGAACATGTTTCCTTGAGATTATAACCTGAAAAAGCATACAAAACCATAGAAGAAGATAATTGTAACAAGAACACAGAAATACTCATAAGACAGGAATTTTAGCAGTAAAAAGCAACGAATTAGGTGCCAAAAGACCCTATAAAAATAGGTAAATTCCTCACTTATCACTTATCCCCTCAAAGACCTAGAAACACCCCTTTTCGCTCAAATGGGGTAAAAAATTTGGGTATAACATCAGTCTTCTTGACTTCATCCCCGGAGTTGACTACTCTGAGACCGTTAAGGTCGAGAAGTTCTGGGGGGGTCTTCTATTCCGTATCCAGGGAGCCATGGGCACCACTCTCTATACTACCATTCAGGTAAATCTAAACACCGCTAATTCTTATTAATGTTATACATATCCAATTACAGTGAATGTGTGAATAATCACCAGTTTAAATTCCATGAATGTTATGATGCTGCCTCGAGGACGGAGCTGATGCTCCAGACTCGGGATGAGACTCTGGGCCAAAAGAAAAGGAAGAAGTCCGAGAAGGAGTCTGAGGACGGGGAGTGAACCGAGGCGAGGGCTCAAAGAAGGGAAAGTAAGGAAATATTTTCATTTATTGATTTAATAATTAATTGATTATCGTGTGTGCTGACCCCAAATCTGTTTGACAGAGGCTTCTTCAAAAAGAAGGGAAAGCAGGGGCAGCAGGGGCAGCAGAGTCAGCAGGGTTTCAAGGGGAAAGATTCCGTACCAAGACTGACCGGCCCACCCATTGATGCCCAGCCACTCAGATCGGCACCTCTCAGGGGTGAGAATACCCTCCTCATAATTTTAGTTGTCAAATTATTTGTTAATCCTAATACTGTACATGACTCGTGTTAACCTAAATTACGGTTGCAACAGGCACCGGTAGACCCCAACGCCATTACTACTGTAAGCACTGTGGGAAGGACCACCCAGGTGTGGACTACAGCGGCAACAAGGTGGAATGCCGATACTGCAGGAAGATGGGGCACCGCGACTTTGAATGCTACTCCAACCCCGCCGGCCGAAATTACCAGGGGACGAAGACTGCTTAGAAGCCCACTGTTGGAGGATCAGGAGGGCCACAGGGTGGCCAAGGGGGCCAGACGTCCACCGACATGCATTTTCAGAAGAGAAAAGGAGTCGACCAGGGACGCGCCACCCTTAATTCAGCGGGAACCTCAGGCGCTGAGGTGGGCGCCCAGCGCACTACAGGTAAATCTAATACCTGACTGTTATTGTATGAACCATGATGTGTGTTAAACGCTTTAAAGCATGACCCATGTATGTGTGTTATGTCTTCAAGTAATGACTTACCATAGGAAAACGTCCATATCTTAGGTAGTTTCGACATTTGCTACCCCCTATCTATGAGACCGAAATCGCCAAGACCCGTAGCCGAAAGACGGGAACATCCAAGAGAGAATAGTCAAGTCATCCAACCAGGCATGATTCTGCTTAGAGAATTCCTAACCTTAGACGAGCAAACCGAAATCATAGAAGAGTGTAGAGCCTTGGGTAGAGAACTAGGTGGGTTTTACATTCCGGGTTTTACGAGCGGTTTGAAGATGAGGCTACACATGATGTGCCTAGGTAGGGATTGGGATCCACAGACTAGGACATACCAGGAAGTGAGGAAACTAGATGGGGCGAGAGTACCTAGGATACCCGAGAGATTCAAGACCTTAGCACGGAAGGCGGTGGAGACCGCACAGCAGCTTGAAGACGAACCAGTACCCGGCATTGATGCCGACATTTGCATTGTAAACTTCTACGAACAAAATGGGTGACTGGGATTACACCAGGACCGGGATGAGACACCCGAGTCCATTGCAAAGGGTATTCCCGTAGTGTCATTCTCCATTGGTGATGAAGCAGAATTCTTGTATGGCGACCAAAAGAGAATGGACCTAGCTAATAAGCTAGTCCTCAGATCTGGAGATGTTTTGGTATTCGGTGGAGATTCGAGATTAGTGTATCACGGAATCAAGCGATTAAGTTAAACACCGCACCACCAGCTTTAGTAAACACTACCCATATCCAACCGGGACGTTTAAACTTGACTTTGAGAAAGTATTGATGTAATGTTGTGAGCTACTAGCTTTGTATGCATGTATAATGTAATGATTTGTGGAATAAATAAAAGTGGAGTTTCGAAAGGAGGAAACCTCAACATTCTAAATGCGGCACAAGCCAAGGAGATTGGCAACGTCATCACTGGTAAGGCTAGGGACCAGCCAAAACTAATGAAATTAACCTTTATAGCCACTTGCTAATGTAAACCAAAATGCTACAGGTACCTTCCCTGTGAATGGCACCGATGCATCAGTCTTATTTTACTCAGGGGCATCCCACTCCTTCGTTTCCTCTTCTTTTGCAAAGAAGTTGGGACTAACCCCAGAGCACCTCTCCAACTTCACCATCACGTTACCATCCACGGAGAGAGTGCGATGCACGGGACACTACTGCAACTTGCAAATTGTTATACGGGACGAGACTTTCCCCGTCGACTTGACCGAATTCAAAGGGTTGGGTTTCGACGTCATCATCGGTATGGATTGGCTGCAGAGACACAAGGGCTGGATACATTGTGCCGAGCACCGACTGTTACTCAAAAGCCCAGGGGGCAAGGCTATTTCCTACCGTAGTGTGCCGAAGGAACCCACCATCAAAATTGTATCTACCTTGACCCTGATGAAAGAAGTGAGGAAGGGCCACACCGCATATATATGTTATGTCCACGATACGAGGCAAGAGGAGCAGATGAATTTGGACATACCAGTAGTATCCGAATTCCCTGATCTGTTTCCTGAGGAGTTACCAGGCATGCCACCAGTGCGAGAGGTGGAGTTCACCATTGATCTCATGCCGGGCACGGGGCCTATTGCCAAGGCACCCTACCGAATGGCACCTGTAGAAATGAAAGAGTTAAAGGTTCAGTTAGAAGACCTACTGGACAAGGGCTTTATCAGACTGAGCGTCTCTCCATGGGGAGCGCCAGTGTTGTTTGTCAAGAAGAAAGATGGGAGTATGAGACTCTGCATCGACTACAGGGAGTTAAATGTCGTTTCAGTCAAAAACAAATACCCTCTTCCACGCATCGACGACTTGTTTGATCTGCTCAGAGGCGCAGCAGTGTTCTCGAAGATCGACTTGAGATCAGGCTACCATCAGATACGCATTGCAGAGAGAGATATAGAGAAGACAGCGTTCAGAACACGCTACGGTCACTACGAGTTTACCGTGATGCCATTTGGATTGTCAAATGCACCTGCAGTATTCATGGACCTCATGAACAGTCTGTTCAGAGAGCAGCTCGACTCATCAGTAGTGGTATTCATCAACGACATCTTAATCTACTCTAAGACTAAGGAAGACCACGAAGCACACCTTAGGCGAGTTCTACAGATTATGAGAGAGAACCAGCTATATGCCAAGCTCTCGAAGTGTGAGTTTTGGCTAGATAGCGTGGCATTCTTAGGGCACATCATTTTAGCCAACAACATATCAGTCGACCCAGCGAAGATAGAGGTAGTCAAGAGCTGGCCGAGGCCGACAGTGACCGATATCCGCAGTTTCTTAGGGTTAGCTGGATACTACAGGCGTTTTGTGAAAGACTTCTCCAAAGTAGCCAAACCTATGACTAATTTAATGAAAAAGGACGCTCAGTTTGTGTGGACTGTAGATTGCGAGCGTTCCTTTCAAACACTCAAGGACCTTCTGACGTCAGCTCCCGTACTCACCATTCCTGAAGGGACCGACGGGTTCGAAGTGTACTGTGATGCCTTAGGTACGGGGCTAGGGTGTGTACTCATGCAGCATGGGAAGGTCGTAGCCTACGCCTCCCGAAAGCTGAAGAAACATGAGGAGAACTACCCGACACATGATTTGGAGCTGGGAGCGGTGGTTTTTGCTTTGAAGATATGGAGACATTACTTGTATGGTGTGACAGTGACGATATACTCTGATCACAAAAGCCTTCAGTATCTATTCACCTAGAAAGATCTGAACATGAGGCAGAGGCGATGGGTCGAGTTCTTGAAGGACTACGACATCAACCTCAAGTACAAGGAGGGGAAGGCAAACATAGTAGCCGATGCCCTGAGCGGAGAGCTCACTCCTTACATGCCATGTCAGCAAACAGTAGCCTAGTCAAAGAAGTACGCTGTGCTCAGGAGAGCGACCAGTATATACAGACCATCAGGCAACAGTTAGTTGACGGCATATTCGAGAGGCAGAAATACGATTTCACGCTCAGTGATGATGGACTGATCAGATTGAATGGCAGATGGTGCATTCCAGAGTCCAACCCAGAGTTGAAAGAGAAGATACTTAGCGAAGCTCATTGTTCTTCCTTGTCTATCCACCCGGGATCATCGAAGATGTACAAAGATCTGAAGACTCACTTTTGGTGGAGTGGTATGAAGAAGGATGTAACAGAGTTTGTTACCCGCTGCTTGACTTGTCAGAAAGTCAAGTTCGAGCACAGGAGACCAGGAGGTTTGGTGCAGCCTATGGCCATTCCGTACTGGAAGTTTGAAGATCTATCCATGGATTTTGTTGTCGGCCTTCCACCGACTAAGTGAGGTGCGAACACCATTTGGGTGATCGTCGACAGATTGATGAAAGTGGCTAAGTTTATTCCAATCAAAGACACTTGGAAAGTTCCCAAGCTAGCGGATCTTTTCCAGCGAGAAATCATCAGACACCATGGCGTGCCGAAAACAATTGTGTCAGATAGAGACCCTCGATTCCTATCACGGTTTTGGGGACAAGTTCAGGAGGATTTGGGTACCAAGCTGAAGCTAAGTACCGCCTTTCACCCGCAAACGGATGGTCAGAGTGAGAGGACCATCCAGACATTGGAGGACATGCTCCGAGCTTGCGCCCTAGATTTTCAGGAGAGTTGGATTGATCGATTGCATCTGATTGAATTTGCCTACAACAACAGCTACCACGTGTCGATTCAAATGCCACCATTCCAAGCTTTATATGGTAGACCATGTAGGACACCTCTCTGCTGGGACGAGGCTAGCGAGAACACATTCCTCGGACCCGAGTACTTAGAACAAGTGAAAGAGGATGTCCTACAGATCCGTAGAAATATGAAAGCTGCCCAAGATAGACAGAAGTCATATGCAGACGTCCGACGGAGAGATCTTGAGTTCGCAGTCTACGACCGAGTCTTCCTCAGAGTGCCACCCATGAAGGGCATCTTTCGTTTTGGACAGAAGGGCAAGTTGATCCCGAAGTATGTTGGTCCGTATCGTATTACGGAGCGAGTGGGCCCGTTAGCTTACAGGTTAGACTTACCCGCTGAGCTCGGGAGAGTGCATGATGTATTCCACGTATCTCAGCTGAAGAAATACATCCCTCACCCCTCGCATGTGTTACAGCCAGAGCACTTGGAACTAGACCCGTCTCTTAGTTATGAGGAGACTCCACTCCGTATTCTAGATACGAAGACACGGGAGACCAGAAACAAGACCGTCCGTATGGTCAAGATTCTTTGGTCAAACCACGAGGTCGAAGATGCCACCTAGGAATTAGAGGATTCGATGAGAGCCAAGTATCCAGCGCTTTTCGAGTAGCATCTGTGAGTACTTGTGGGGTACGGGGGCGTAACCCCTTTTAAGGGGGGTAGAGCCTCAAGTTTTGCGTGCTTGTATATGTGTTTGGTATGCGGGGCATACATGTTCCGTTTTGTTGGTGCTTGTATGTGTGTTTGGTATGCGGGGCATACGTGTTTTGTTTCGTTGGTGGTTTGGTTGCGCATTGCACACATGTGTATGTTGTGAACATGTATGTAAGTATCCTATGAGATACTCGGATGTATGAAGGGTTTGATGATTGATATATATATATATATATATATATGTGTAATCCTTTACGAATTCAGTTCATACTGTATCGCTTAGATACCGTCACATCACCATGGCTATATGGGTAGCTGTTATAAATCACTCGAGAAAGACGACTTCGGGATGAAGTCTCTTTAAGGGGGGTAGACTGAAATACCCCTAAATAATTAAACGTTATTTAAATATATAATTTACTACATTAAGGTTTAAACGAACAGTTAAATATGAATACGGTCACGCACTTATACACATACGTATATATATGTACATATACGCAACGTTACAATATTATAACATTGTACATATAACTAAAACACGGAAAATAAAATAGTCGTACCCGTATATAGGTATAATTAATAACGTGACATAACAAAATAGTCGTATATATATATGTATATACAACTAATAACGCGACATGTTAATACAGTCGCATATATACAAGAAATAAGCATAAATAAGGCTGAAACAAAAAAAAAAAAGAGCAAACATACTCTAGACGGGATTTGAACCCGAGACCTTTCTTACCTTTCCTGAAGCCTTAACCGGTTGAGCTGTGCTCGAATTCGGTAATAGATACCAACGAATTATAACTAGTGGTCTCGCTACTAAGCTCATAAAAGAAAGAACAGAGACAAACATGCCTCAATTAGAACGCTCCTCCACATCTGTTTTCGATACCTCAAAGTCTTAACTACTCCCAAACTTCCATAACGACAGAGCTAATTATTTTTTTTCAATTGCCTATAAACCCCATGCGACAGGGCTGATTACTTTTACAATCGCCCATAACTCTCTAGTAACTTGTAACCACCAACTACACTCCTTGACCCCAATAAAAAACCGTGCATCAAATTGTTCTTTTGGAATTTCCCACGCATGCATACGGGAATCATCAGCAAGTACCGTGAACCAGTAGATCCACCCATTCCTTGTCCCTTGAGTTAGTGTCTCAGTTTAACCAACTCAAAACTGAGCCTTCTCCATGCAAGAACTCACCTGAAGCAACGCGACTCAGTTCTGATCACAGGTGAGATAATTCTCAGTTACTCATCCACTATCACTCACCTCCGTCTTCATACCGAGAATCTTCCTTATTTCCTAACTCATTTCCCCCTCAGCCTTTGCACAACTCTATCTGGAAGTTGAAACCGTGAAGTGCTTCATTCCTTCTCGAGGCCAACCCAAGGTAATACTCCAGACCAGTCCTTCTCGTGTCTGTTTTTCTTTGTCTCTGCTCAGTTCTGATCGAGACTGCTCAACCTAGTTCCTCAGATTCCTGTACTTGTCGTGCAAGAACACTACATGCTAACCAAGGGTAGAATACTGGAGGTCCTGAGACAATTCCCTCCAAGAACTTCTGGTAGGTAAGCCATGAATAATAACAACAGAAAGAAAGAAAAAATATCGGTTGTTCAGTCTTCTGTATTCTTGGGTTTCTGTTACAACCTTGACTTCCATAACTGAAGCTTCTCTGTCTTCCTGGCCTGCAATAATATGACGTCCTTCTCCCAAAGATAACCAGGCAAGAAAATCCCTCCGCAACACAGCAGCATCTTTGGGTTTGAACTGAAGTGGAAGGTAAACTGTCTACCAGTTTCCACAGCTTGTTGCATTCTTTTTTCTTGTTACCGAGTCTAACCTCTGAGAAACCTTCCTCAGCTGTGTCAAATGACCAAGGAGTTGGAGTTCCATGTTCTACCAAAGGTGTAGCTAAGGAGAAGTTGTCAAGTCACTAGACTAGTGAGTAATTCCTAGACTGATTCAGGATCAAAAAACAAAAGGAAGACTAAACCTGTCAAAACTTATAACCATACCAAATCTGTAGCATGCAGCCTCAGTATGTTAAATGTCCTTGAGTTGCTAATACATTTACAATCTGGTGAATACACCTAACTGAGTCTATAAACGTGAGGGCGTTGAAGGAAAAGAAAAAAAAACAGATCACAACTAAAAAGAAAGAAAAGACATAGAACAGATGCAACAGTTTATGTTTTGTTTCTGGTGTAATTTTTCAACTGCTGTGAAGTCTGTGTGTGTACTTACTTTGCAGCAGTATTGTGAGGGTAGAAGGGGTTAGATAGAAACTTAAAACCCCTGTAAATCACATGGCTCCGTAGGTTAGCAATGAAGGAAAATTGAAGAGAAAACCCAGGATTAAGAATTCTCAGAAAACAACAGAAGTTATCATGTTTTAAATGCTTCAGTTTTAGTTTCTAAGATTTTTGTGTTCTGGATAATTGGCTTGTGTTGTGAGTTAATGAACCTAAAACATTCTAACGCGCTTAAGTATGGATCAGAACATTTTGAGAAAACTAAAAACTTAACCTGATGCACAAACCGTGAAACAAGTAGAAGGAAGATACAAAATGCTGGTTTCTGTTTCTGAAAACTTTGTTTTCAGTAGCACTTGCAGTGTTATCCCAGTTATCTATAAACATAGAAACAAATAAATGTCTAAACAAGGTGATGAGGAATCTGTATTGAGAAAAGAAAACCGCACTAAAATACTTAACTAGATAGCTAATCAACTTATGGACTAGGAATCAGATGAATGTAACAGAGAAGAAAACATGTATCAGTTTCTGTCTTTCTGTTTGTTTATCAGTTTCAGACTTCTAGGATTTCTAGTTGTGAAAGTAGTCTTGGTAGCTCTAACTCAGTGCCTTGGATTGTTTAGGATTAAAACTATGCTAAGACTCCTAACTAAGGGATGAATATACGGGGAATTAGAAACTAAAATAAGGAACTGAAAAGGGAGACAAAACAGAACCATAGCAAATCTCAGTTTTTATCAGTTTTTGGGGATTAGCTCCAGATTTCAGGGTCTGGCTATCTCCGTGTCTGTAACAAGGTTGTCTTGGGTTTGGTTTGGGTTATAAACTTGATAGCACACCTAATTAACTGGGTAAACAGTTTGGAAAGGATTGAGAATAAAAAACGTGAACTATAGAGAGGAAAGAAATGGAAAAAAATGCATCTGTTGCAGATTTTCTGCTGCAGTTCTAATTCCTGTGTACTCAAATTTTCAGTGGCACTAATGAGTTTGTTTTGGGTTTGTCTTAAGTCTAAAATCTCTATGAATCATTAGCTAAGTAGGTAAGGAGTTAGGAGGAGTGTATCCCAGCTTAGAAAACAGACAGAGAAGAAAACAAGAACACATATCAGTTTCTGTTTTGGGTTACAGTTTTAGGAATCTCGTTTCTGTATAACTATGCCACATGGAGTATAAGCAAATGGCATTAAGTGGTCCAAGAGCTTAAAACATAGCTAACTCACGTAACTAATAGGTAAGCATTTTAGAAAGGAAAGGGAAAAGAAAACTGTAAGCCAAACTGTCAAACAGAAAGGAAAAAGAAAACAGACAAGAGGGATCAGTTTCCTTGCTGTCTTAGCATCTTCCTGTCTAGGGATAAGCAGGTCCCTGTAGGATTTAAAGTGTATAAACAACATGAATTAAGTAGCTAGGTAATGGGAGAGAGAGTGGAGAAGACATCAAATCAAAGAATGAGAAGTAAAACAGAAGAGGACTAAATTAGCAAACCTAGTGCATCAGTTTTTCCAGATTGTTTCAGAGATGCATGACCTTCTGTATAACAATGTTAAAGAGAGTATAAGGGGATGACATTGGGTGGTTCAAGAATTTAACACCCTGCTAATCCACTTAACTAGGTATGTAAGCATTTTGGGAACTGATTTATAACCAGAAAGGGGAGTTTAAAGAAGATCTATGCAGAATTGGTATTTACAGTTCCTAAAGATTTAGGTTTCTGTTAGATGAGTTTTCAGAGATGTTAACTTCATTGTTTTGAGTGGTCTTTAAGCTCAAATCCTTCATAGTACAATTATCTAGTGGTGTAAGAGTTTTGAGAAGTTTTGGAAATTGATCAGCAAACTAAATAAAGACTTGAAGAAGGGATACATCAATAATGTTTTCAGTTTTTCCAGAATTTGGCTGTCTCTGTATAAGAATCAGACAAATAACTTAAGAGTGTTAGAGAGAGTTAATAATGAACCCAAAATACTTCTAGGAGAGTGAACTAGGCTGGTACTCCCATCGGGAGTTTTTGGAATAAACTGAATAACCTAAACAGGAACAATAATGAAGAAATACACTAATATTGTCTCTGAATTTTCGATAAATTGTTCCTTCTGTATAAGCAAGTTACAGAGGGGGTTAAGTTGTGATACAGTCCTAAGTTTTATGATCTATGATAAATGTGGTGGAATGATGATTTTGAGAGAGAATGGGATGTGAAAGAAATGGAATCTGATATGAATATATGTTACCGGTAACTAGTGCAAGATGTTGTCAAACCTTGGGTTACATTTTACTACAAGGTTCTGATGTCATGAACTTAGATACTTATAACATGTTATAAGTTATGTGGATTAAGGAGAATTATGTAATAAAGGGATCAGCTGTACCAAATGTGTATACCATTCTCGGTATATGCATGAAACTACCAAAACCATATGCTATAAGTCTAGAGACATACAAACATCATACTATATGACATCATGAACCAAACGTAACACAAATAATATTATGTGGTCCAGACTATAGTTTACTAAAACTGTCATGTTAAACGCATACATATATATATAAACACATGTCAATAATAAAGATATAACCTATAGTTTACAATGACATAAAATACTAAGGGTAGTATGTGACCTTGGTATGATAAATAAATCCCGAGTGAAGTACCACAAGTGTATAACGTAAGGTTCATACTCTATTGTAAACCGAATATTAACTCACACGATGAGTAAGGGGTTTTTAAAATAACGGTACTCTAACTAGTAACAATTGTAAAGTCTGGGGGCATAGTACTGAGATTTCAAACGTTATTCGGAAATACCGAATTGTACTGTCAAGTGGATTGACGCCTAGCTTTACTTGTATTTCTAGATCGCCCTTCCGACGTACACGCTTGAAAGCTTTAGTGGTCTGCACTGAGCCAACCTAGACACGGTGTGCGGTATGTAAAGGAGTTTGATCCGGGTTGTCCTGAGGAATTCCTCGGGCTCAGATTTGTTTGATAACATGTGTGACTATGTGTGTGATGTATATACATGCTTACTGCATTATTTATTTATGCACGAACATCCTACGGGACTAATACTATGTCGACTATAGATTGGCTTATATAAAACTACATATACGAGTTGTGTGACTGTGATTACCGTTGTCTGATCTTATACTCTAAGTATTACAAGTATGTAGTTATAACCTAAGTAAAACACTTAGGAACGGGACACGACATTGTCGGTCTCTAGAGCTTCGACTCAAACATAAAGACTACCTAGAATCATTCTAGGCATGCGTAAGACCCACAGGGCAGCCAACAATAAGTGGTGTTCTCCATATTTAAAACTGTAACTGAATTACTAACTAACGAAGTTAACAGTGGAGTGTGAATGGAAGTGATGTGAACCTTAATCCAGACAGTCATTGGCTGCTGGTCGCGCGTAGAGATCTCTTGGGTTAACCTGTGTTGGGTTTTCCCTAGTTAATCCTGAACGAACCTAGATTGATCATCAGGCGGAGTGTGCTACCGTTGGCACCAGGCCCTTGGCCACCTAAATGGACGCCTTTACAAAGGCAAAGTGAAATAGTCCCGGAGTCTTCGGATGATCAGGGCAGTGAGCACCTTGTGTGTACGTGGGACTACTGTCCAAGTGAATATATTTCGGGATGTCCTAACTGACTCCCGATAGTGTTAACCAAATTAAACGATATGTGAGGGCCCGGGGGGCCGAGCGTTGTGATACGTGATGATGTGAAACTAAGAACAACGTGTGACTTATCAATGCTATTGTATTGTATGATGTGCTGCTGTTCTGTGTATACCTGTGATGGTTGTTGCATGTTTAATTATGTTTTACAGTTTCCCGCTATACTCTGTAAACCGGTGTTGTATGTAATGAACCTAATAAAAAGACGGTTAATACGACCTAATTGACTATTAGGGTCCAGACTCGGCATACTCAACGTTTATCGCTGAGCCTTTATGGCTTTATGCAGGTTGTTGATCACGGACGAAGCCGGAGTGCGGGGCCGGGTAGTAAGGACGCTTTAGATTTTTGGAATTTTTGTAGGTACCTTGTTATGTATTAAGTTTGTTTTACTGATATCGGTTGTAAGTTTGGAGCATAACTAGACGCTCACTGAAGATGTGCTTTTGGGACTTGGGTGATGTGTAGATGGTATCTCGTTGTCACCTCGGGTTGTGTCCTTATGTTTTCATTTTGTTAAGTTGTTGTATTGCTACATCACTCGTATGGGCGAGGGATGGCAAGTAACACCCATGTGAGTTTTGTTTACTGTCAATTCTTCCGCTGTGAGACGTCTCTATTTTCTGTTCTCGTGAGTGATTATTACGACATTATTGAGAGGGGTGTTACACTAGAGCCCCTGGAAATACTCGCCGTATTGGACTGACCATGATCAGAAATTAGTTGATTATATTATAGGTTATAGGGAGATAGTCGGCGATGGAAACTGTGGGTTTCGAGCTATTGCTGATTTTGTGTACAATGATGAAAACCAATGGAAAGAGGTTAGACGTGCATGCTTGGATGAGTTGGATGGTAGAAGAGATTGGTGGTTATCAAAATGTGAACGTATTTGGTACGATAGACAGTACCATCGACTGAATTGGTTTGAAGACTCATTTACACCACCGCAATACTGGATTGAAATTCTCGATCTTGGTCCTATCTTGGCCACTGTGTACCACATTGTGCTTATCAGTTTTTCAACAGGATTCTATGGAAATGCTAGTGGGTTGGTCGTACTGCCGCTACGTGATGATCAGGGGTTAGGTCGTCCAATAGCAGAGGTCAGTATTGCATGTGTCGCTGGCCAATCTCATTTTATTAGAGTCCAAATAGTCGAAAATTGTCCAGTCCCATGCATGAATCCGATGTAGCGACGTTGGCATGATGCCTCAGTTACAGCTTATATTGATCCGTACTTACCGCGCAATGCAGAGTGATACAGATTGTTTCCCCCAAGTAGTGGATCAGGACAAATGGTTATAGAAGATTAGAGTTTGTCAAATTTGTTGAATTCTTGTATGCCAGTAATATATTCAAGAAGTCTTGTAATGTTTTGCAACATGAATCTATTTAAAAAGGACACTTAAATTTTTGAATATTTTAGTGTCTCATGTTGGTACAGTGGATTATACTTTATATAATAAAAGCAAATTCATCGTAGATACAATGCGTTCTAATACTACTGCTGTTAGCGACTCAACGGCCAACAAAGAATTTAGACCACCCAGATTGGCATTGATCTTAAGAAGCACATTTGACAAATACTGATGGTTAACTTTGAAAGGAGCCATGCATTGTCTTCTTCTGCCAAGGCCCATAGATATCAGAATTCTTTCTCTCAGGTAGATGCTGATCCTTACTTGGTCGACCAAGGGTAACTTTTCAAGTATACCTTCGTTCACAACATCAGGAAGGTTACTGATTCTATCCGTAAGCACGAGACTAACAGATTTCGCATCATATACAAATTATCAATCATTTCGACCTAATTTACGTCTTTTTGTAGTGTTGAAAAGGGAGATGATATCCTGGCATCAACTCTAGATCATTATTTGGTACAAACACGGAGAATTCAACAAGATGGGCAATGTGGTGCACTAGAAAACAAATTATGACATTCAAATACTCCTTGTGAGGGAGTAATTTAGTGTTGAACTACTTTTTATTCGGCATTGACTTGGATGTAGAAAACAAGTTGTACAATGTTTCATCCATCACTAACGATCGAATTTTGGCCCATTTGCGTGTCTAACCGCTGGACAAGATGCTGATCCTTACTTGGTCGACCAAGGGTAACTTTTCAAGTATACCTTCGATCACAACATCCGGAAGGTTACTGATAATGAATGCATTTTGGCCATCAGTAATCGTAGGTTGAATACCATACTGATAGTGAATACATATAGTGACTTCATGTTGAGTGGATGCTTTCATCCCATTAGTGAACAACTAAAGTTAAAGAATTAAGATTGGTTTCTTGTCACAGCTAATACTAGAATTTGGGAGTTCGTTAGCACCTTGTCAAAGAAAGGACTTTTAGCAGCCAAAATCAATGAGATTACGTTTAGACTATTTACTCTAGATTCTACTAGACTGCAAGAGTGATGAGGAAAGACTAAAGAAGATCAAGACTTCAAAGTGTGCAATAAATGATGACGACAAGTTTTAAACAGCAGGGATTTTCCATATACACTAACATTGTCTATCATTTCCACCGATTTAACGCTTGTAGAATGATCTCTAAATAGAATCCACGATAATTTTTTTTGGCTGGTCCACTCTTTCCTTCCTAGTTTGATGTATACAACACCAGGGTTAGATTAGGGAGGGAAATCATGGAAGGTGAGAGGAAAAGAAAAACAAGCAGTATTGCTATGGAGGAAAATATCACTGCCATTCTCGACGTATTTGGAGCCGGCGATTGTTGAAAAAAATGTTTATTTTTTACAAATGAAATTGAATACATATTTGAAACATATTTTCAGGAATTCAAAAGCTAGATCGGTTTGTCGTCGGAGATTGTTGAAAAAAATGTTTTTTTTACTAATTAAATTTTATACATATTTGAAACATATTTTCAGGACTTCAAAAGCAAGATCGGTTTGTCGTCGGAGATTGCTCAAAAAATGTTTTTTTTTACTAATTAAATGCAATTGTATACATATTTGAAACAAATTTTCAGGACTTCAAAAGCGATTCTATTTCGGAGTTTCATTTTCAATTAACATTGTTCACACGTCATTTCTCATAATGTTACAACTTATTCCACACACGAATCATTTTAAATCCCAGAACAATTAACAATTTTGTTGACTACCAGTACATGAAATCCAAATGTGGTTGCACTGATCAAGCAGGGGGAGGTCGTCTCCTCGTACTAGCCCTGTAGCGTGAATTATGTTCCCTACGGTTCGCCTCAGCCCTGCTTCGTATTACATCGGGATCTTCGAAGTCTGAATCATCTTCATACTTCACAAGAATCCTAACTTGTTCCATTATTTCTCCAAGGTCTAAGTAGTTCTGCAACATCATGTATACGTCAGCATCGGTTAGTATATCGACGATAGAGTCGTTGTACAGATCTTGGTCCATCCTAAGATAG
This sequence comes from Limonium bicolor, assembly GCA_023374045.1. NCBI lineage: Eukaryota > Viridiplantae > Streptophyta > Magnoliopsida > Caryophyllales > Plumbaginaceae > Limonium > Limonium bicolor. Next base: position 52,579,038 of record CM041781.1, read on the forward strand.
ACAATGGAAAAGACGTTGAGCTGATGATTATCAAAATGTGATCTGACAATTTGATTTAATGAAGCTGTTAGGTGGTTAACACTTCTCGGAGTTCTAATTTCATTATTGATCACTGCCCATCCCGGAGCACGTTGGAACCGTGCCCCGTATTCATTGAGTGCGGTGTAATGGTTCACGTGAATTGCAAAGGGAATTGACATCCTAATGACATAAACAAGAATGAATTATTAAAAAAGCAAATAAACATATATTAAAAATACAATAACCACACCAGTTTAAGCATCAGTACAGAATGTTCAAAAACAGCATCAACTAATAAGTCTAAAAATATCCAAACCCACTACCATTATACCCACCCCTACCATACCCACCCCCACCATACTCACCCGCACCAGCCCCAGAACCACAACCAGCATGTCCTCCCCTGCCATCACCACACCCTCCCCTCCCATCACCATGTCCTCCCCTCCCATCACCTGGTCCCCTCGTATCATCACCGCGCCCACCATCACCCCCATGATGACCTGCCTGCTCCATGTGCCTACGGTACATACCCTCCCCTCTAGGCCTAAGGCCTCTGGTGCGACGCCCCGCGATGTACCACTCCATGCCAGCACGAGGCTGGTTAGGGTTCCTGTGACGTGTGGGCGAATCAGGGGTGGTCGGGACATTAAGCCGGCAGTACTCAAAGGCCATCTCCAGCGTATCAGCCGCCCAGGGGGGGAAGCCGGTGGGCCAGCCCGGGTTGTTCTCCGGTGCGAGGCATAGGATAAGCGGCGCTGTCTCATCCCAATACTGCAGTAAAGTATAAATGTGAAGTTAGTATTTAAAAACAATTACAAACAACAACAAAATTTAACAAGACAAAGTATATACCTGGAGCTGATCCTCTCGTCATGTACTGGGGCCACCGTCTACTCCTAGGGGACGCACCTGAACATGAGAAACGCGCTGGAACCACCAGATGTAATCCGGGTCCACGGCCCATGGCATCCGCGGACGCGTCAGAGGAAACCTCCACCTGCTGGGCCCTGTCGTGTTGTCCCACACGGCTGTCCCGTAGTCGTACGCAGCAATGTACGCCTTCCCATGTCTGGGACGATAATGGGTGTCGGGTCTGATAGGCTGAGGGGGGATAGTCTGCACGTATCCAAACTGGCGCAGACACCGCTCGGGCATATACGGCTCAGCAATATCCAAGAACTGTATGGTGCCATAATACCGGGAGCGGGCATGTGATACGAGGGTACTATCTGCCTCAAATGGCAGCCATCAACCTACGTTTCATTTAATGGAAAACAATTAACAACTTAAATGAGAAACAATGTTTGATGATACGTTAAACGTCAACTTTTTATTACTACAATCGCTAAGCAACTTGTACCTCAGTAGAGGACATCGTGTCCAGCCGTCCCCTCACGAAACGTAGCCTGTCATCATCCATCAAATTCCTCATGTAACGAGGCCACCTCGCCGCCGTCGGGGAGCAACCATCCTAGTCTGAAAGGGACTCCGGCCTAAACATGGGGAAGTACTCGTAGATCCAGCACTGCGGTGATCATCCAAAACCATTAGCCAAGATAGTCAAACAATAAGTTTACAATACTTAAGTTGTGACCTCGCAATCAAGTTCTCACCTGAAACAACGTCAGGCAACCAGCCAGCTGACGTGTATCCGCCCAGGAAGCGATGCCGAGCTGTCGGTACAAGTATGTCAGTGTCCCGGTCCCCCACGCATACAAGTTGACCCTACTAGGGTCACGAATGGGCCTGTAGGACGAGGGCATAACACGATCCCCGCCCTTGTCGATGATCAATGAGTGGGACACCAGCCACCAGAGGTAGGCTGTCGTCTCCTGAAGTGGGGTACAGTATGGACCGCCACAAGTATCATGAAGAGCTCGGTAACGTACCTGGCTCTTCTCCAGGAACCTACAGTCGATCAGCTCCTGCTGGTCCGCCACGTCAAACAGCCGTAGGAAGTGGGGGATCAGAACATGTAACGGTGGGGCTGCTACACCGACCCGGGCGCCATCCTCGGGCTGGTACGAAATCGCCATGCCAGTGATGGGGATACCCAAAATGTGGTAGACATCGTGGAGAGTAATAGTCATCTCTCCGAATGGCATGTGAAAGGAGTTCGTGTCAGGCTGCCATCTCTCCACGAACGCTGAGAGGCGCGCGAGGTCAAAACAACCATGCGCTATGTCGACAAGATGCACAAGTCCGCTATCCTCGACCGCTGCTAGAGACTCTGGGTGCCTCAATGTACTCGGAGTCCACGCCTCCAAATACTTCGTCTTAGGCTTGAAGCTAAGACATCCCTTCTCCTGTTGAATATTTATAACTGAGTTCACACTATATTAACCATTTCCTAAACAATCTAAAATTTTATGGAATCTATTACCAGACGGGAAACATACCACTCCTCGCCACACGTCAAGCGCGACGTGACCACCGAAGCTCGGAATCAAAATCGTATCCTGAGGGCCTCCGGGCACCGGAGCCTGCCCAAGCAACCAAGCATCAGTAGCCGGAATCTGCACCACCCCTCTGCCGGACCATGTACTGGGGACCTGCGACGACGGCGCACCCGAGTGCCCTCATGCTCAGCACCCGGCTCATCGACGTCCTCGTCATCAGCGTCAGCCTCGCGATGACGTGCGTCTCCAGTCCCCCTCTGTGGAGGAGTAGGCCAACCAGGACTATCAGACCTCACGACCAGCGTCCCATTGCCGATCAATGAGTCCAGATCCACACCATGCAGCTGGTCCACCTCGTGCTCCTCATCCTCCTCCTCCGCATACTCCTCCTCCTCCCCCTCCCCCTGCTCCAGCTCATACTCCGCCTGCAACCTCTCCTCACGGGCATAGAAACTCAACCTCCCTACGCTTCCTGGACGAAGCTGTAGCGTACTATGTACGCCTCCTCTCTACAGCAGCAGCAACAGGTCCGCTCACACGAGGGTGTAATGAACTCTCGCCTCGGTCGGAAATCGTCTTACCCTTACCCTTACCCAGACCGAACCTACCAAGCAAACCCTTGCCCTTTCTTCCCGCCATCTGTTGTTTACCGTAGAATTTAGTCATACAATTTTTACAGTTAGTCAAGACCGGTCGAGGTTAGTCAATACCGGTCATACATGCATCTCAGTAGTTCAACATCAAAAACAAATTCATACAAATCCAGGAACTGATTAAAGCACGCATAATAGAGGTATACAATGTAAAAAACGACCAATTATATAACAAAACAGCAAAAAACGAGCCCCGATCGTTCCCGACAGCGCGCGCCCGCGCGCACCTTTCTCCCCCGGCGCCAGCGCCACCTTCGGCAAGCCCGCGCCCGCGCCGTCCCGGTCTCCCACGCGCCTGCGCCGTCCCAGTCCCCCGCGCGCCGCGCGCCCGCTGGCTTCCGCGCGCCTGCGCCCCCGCAGTCACCCGCGCTGCGCACATGCTGGCCTCCGCGCGCCTGCGCCCCCGGTCATGCCTCCCCGTTTCCGAATTCGTCTACAGTTTTTTGCTAATTTTGTTACTTTTACTGCTATACTATGCTAAAAAACTGTAAATTATGACAGAAAAGAACCTGGTTTTGCAGATCGAACTAGCAGAATGTTGAGCACTGGCTTTCCTCTCGCTACCGTTTCCGCTCTGGTTACCGGTTTTAGAGAGAAGTCAGAGAGAATTCTGGAGAGATAGAGAGTTTGAAATTTTGTGGAGAGATAATAGAGGGTAAAGGTGTATATATAGGAGAGTTTAAGAATAAGGGCAAAATCGTAAAGTTTTTTAAATTTCCGACTGTGCGAAGTGAAAACCCACCTGAACGAACGAGTTCAGTATCTAAAAGCTTGAATTTAGATCATTATAAAAATAATTAGACGCACATTTTATCCAGCGGCGTGTCGGCTCGTTGGAATCTGCGTTTAAACTTCTCTAACTATCACGCTGGCCTAATGAGTACTCCCTCCGTCCTGAATTGACCGTCCTGTTTACTATTTGGACATGTCGTTTGACTTCAATTTTTAACATATAAGATAAATTAATTTTGAAAATTTAAGTTTTGCATATGATTCCTTACATGATAAACTATATGTTACAAATTAGTTTTATAAAATTATTTTATCTTAATGTTTAATATTGAAGTGGAAGAAAAAAACGTGCCATAAAGCAAACAGGACGGTCAATTCAGGACGGAGGGAGTAGTAATTAAGTAAAATATTAATTTATTAAACTAAAAATCCGCACGGCATATTTTTTTCTTTCTTTTTCAATTATTCTTGTACATAAGACAAAAAAGCTATTCCCACACACCCTCATTATCACTCCCTTTCCTTTACGTATAACCCGCATCATCATCACTCCCTTTCCTTTGCGTACAATAACCTTCATCATCACTCCCTTTCCTTCCCGTATAAATACACATATGAAACAACTAATTATTACACACTACACCCACAATCTATTACTATATTTGTAATACTTGTGAATCATAATGGATGAGTTATTAATGACCATCCTCTGCGCTGTATTCTTCGTCTTCACCACCTTCATTTTCTTCGCTTCTCACCTCCTGTTCGGTCAACGATCCAGGATCAATGGCAGCGGTTCACATTCACTCCCGCCGGGCAGTATGGGTCTACCCTTCTTGGGTGAGTCGATAGCTTTTATTCGTGCCATGGCTAAGGGACGGCCAGAGTTGTTCGTCCAAGACCGTATCAAACGTTACTCATCAGAAACGTTTCATACGTCGGTGCTAGGTGAACCAACCACCATCATGTTCGGTCCTGCTGGGAACAAGTTCCTGTTTACAAATGAGGCTAAACGGGTGAAGGTGTGGTGGCCAAAACAAGTGGATCTACTCCTTCTTCCTAGAACGAATGCAGATAAGTTCATGGTAAAAGACTTTGCTCACTTGCTTTTCAAGCCAGATGGTTTACAGAAACACTTTGATATCATAGATCGTATGGCTAAGCAGCATATGGAGACTTTTTGGGTAGGACAACAACAGGTGACATATCTTATTATATGACTGATTAGTTTAGTTTATAAATATTTATATATACACACTATTAATTAGCCTACTTGATACATCTTCTGTTCTGTGTACGTTGGCTAATTATCTCCTCTCTAGGTTAAGGTGCATCCATTGGCTGAGAATTTTGCATTCGCTTTAGCTTGTGAATTGTTTCTATCCATTACGGATATTGAGACAATCAAAAGCTTGGAAATTCCAATGATCTCTGTGAGACGTGGCTTCTCATCACTTCCAATAAACCTTCCATGGACTCAGTTTGGTAAGGCCAAAAGAGCATCAACCTTGATCATAGAGCGGTTAAAGCCTATCATACAGAGAAGAAGAGCTTTAAAATCATCATCAACAGATGATCAACAAGACGATCTGATAACACATATGTTACGTGCCACTAATAACTCAGGGGAGTACATGAACAACGATGATATGGCAGATTGGCTTAAAGCCTTCCTAGTAGCTAGTCATGATACATCTAGTGCTACTATTGCTTTGGTATTCCATTTCCTTGCTGATCATAAAGATATCTACGACAAGGTTCTACAAGGTTGTGGAACTTCTATATACTGTCCATAGTCCAAAATCTTGAGTTGAAAGGTAACATATCTAACATCCCATATGCGAAATTTGCAGAACAACTGGAAGTGGCAGCAAACAAAGCACCAGGTGAGGTGGTTCTAAATTGGGATGATACGAGAAAGATGAAGTACACATGGAATGTTGTATGTGAAGTAATGCGCCTTTATCCTCCGGGTTTTGTGATATATAGAATTGCTACAGATGACTTCGTCTATGATGGTTATTCTATTCCAAAGGGTTCAAAGGTAAAATTTTGTTTAATATCCAAGATCCACACCATAAGGCTCATAATTGCTACATTTTCATCTATACTAATAGTTTTTATTTTATATGAATTCTGAAATCGCAGATACAAGTTAATATAATTTCAACACATAGAGACCCTAGACTTTTTCCTGACCCCCACAAGTTTGACCCTTCAAGATTTGAAGAGAATGGTCCACAACCCTATACTTTTATTCCATTTGGAGGAGGGTCAAGGAAATGCCCTGGGACACATTATGCTCGGGCAGTCATATTGGTTTACCTTCATAACGCTATCATTAGGTTTAGATGGGAGAAGGTGGATGTTAAAGAAGCCTTCATATATCAAGCAACACCCATGCCAGTTAATGGGCTCCCTATTTATCTTTATCCTCTCTGATCTAGAATCCAGATACTGTTGTCGCTCAATTTACTTGGAAATGTGTTCAATTGCTGCTATGTTATCAGTTGACTCCTCAGTTCGTTAATTTTTTTTTTTGATTTGTAATGATTGGCGCCAGGCCTTTATTGATGAATGATTCACAAAATTTTAGTATAACAAGCATAGCAGTACGACCAGCAGTACAACCAGCATCACCGTATTACAACCAGCTTACATTCCTCCAGCAAGCCGATACTAGATCCCACCCCAACCACTGGTTCCACAACAGCAAAAACCGGTTAATGGACAACCTACTGTGTCCAGCGAAGTAATTTCCATCTTTGTAGTAAGCCTTGGTCGTGTATGAATGCGTGCATTTCCATCGGTGGGTTGATCCCGTTGATGGAAATCCATCTCCAAGTCCTCACCTTCAATATCTTCAATGCATCAGCTATCAATCTTTCTTGCTGTTGGTATATTGTCCAATTTCTCATTTCCCACGCCAGGAGCAGCAATATGCGTAATGTTGCTCGCCAAGCCCATCGTTCTTCTTTCCCCCTCACCGCAAACTCCCATTGATGAATTACGTCGGTAATTTCCAACGGCATGGTGATGAACACCCCCCACCATTGGATTACACCACGCCACAGTCCATGAATCTGCCTACACCAGACCAGCGCATGACTAGCAGACTCCATTCCACGGTGGCATCGGGGACATAAGCTGCCAAAAATACTCACCAGTCCTCCCGAGAACAGCAGGTCTCTGGTACATAACTTCTCCCAAAACAGCATATATAGCATAATTTTCACTCTGGGTGGTGACCATCTCGACCAGATGAATCCTTCTGCCGGCCATCTAACATTTGTCGTCTGCTGCATAGCACGAGTGCCCATCCTCACCGAATATTTTCTATCACCACTTACATCCCATGTGAGAGTGTCATGCATGGATGGGTTTACACGGGTTTGTTGCAAACTAATCATAAGAGCAACAAGCATTTCTTGCTCATAATTGAACAATCTCCTTCTCCATTCAAACAGCCAAGTCACCGTCCCTTGTTCACTTCTGAACAGTTCGTTAATTAATTAAGAGCTCTTAAGCTTTTTTTTTATATAAATAATTTTCATTTGCTTTGAATAGTTGATATATGTCGGATAGTATATTATATTATCTAGGAAAAATTACATCTCCCGCCCATGACATTTGACAAAATTTCACACTCCACCCATGAGGTTTCAAAAATAACTTTCTCTACCCAGGGGCGGACTGAGGCGGGGTCCGGTGGGGTCCCGGACCCATAGCTTTTTTTTATAATAAAAAAATATTTTTTTAAAGTATAGTTTTAATAAAATAAGATTGAGTAGACTATTGAAAGTTGATAATAATTTAGTGATAGAGACATGTTCCTATATGTAAGATTGGAAGTTCAATTATTGTCGACGTATTTTTAGGTTTTTAATGTTATGAAATAAAATTATTCATTTGATCCCATGTTAAAGTCTAACTCCATGTTTAACTATTTAAAAAACGAGTTTAATTTAAAAGTACTACTTATTTAAAATTGGAATATTATATATATATATATTAATGCTGAAATAATTTAGGACACCACATTTATATGTTATACCTTCAAATTTAATATATGTTACTGCCAAAAAAAAAATTGGACCCTGTAAGGTTTGTTGTCTGGATCCGCCACTGTCTCTACCCACTAGTAGAAAACAGTCTATTTCAGCGGTTCCAAATAGCCTATTTCGGCGGTCGTGAACCGCCAAAATGGAGTGCGCCGAGATAGGTGTTCAATCCTATCTCGTCGGTTGTAAAACCGCTGAAATAGATTACCTATTTCGGCGGTTGTTAGCTACAACCGCCGAGATAAGCGCGTTTTAGAATAAAAAAAACACACCTATTTCGGCGGTTCCTAGCTAACAACCGCCGAAATAGGTTCTTTTAAAAAAACGATTTTTGTATCGTCTTCAACCTCTCGATAGCAGTTCCAGTGATTTTCTAGAGGCCCAGACACGAAAATGAAAGCGCAAAGATGTATGCAGTTCCAGTGATTTTCAAGAGGCGCAAGCACGAGAATGAAGGTGTAGAGATGTATGCAGTTCCAGTGATTTTGACACAGAGATGCAGGCACGAGAATAAGATAAGCTCGAGTATATTACCGGTTAACCAGAGAGAATAAGATAAGTTCGAGTATATTACCATGAGAGAAGATAATGAACACAGGCGCATAGCATGTATGTTCGCCCGCAAAATTACCATGAAAAAAGAGGATGAAGAGAGGTGCGCTGAGCATGTTTGTTTGCCAGTTAGGGTTGCGAATTTACCATGAGAGAAGGGGGATGAAGAGAGAGCCACCGCTGTTTGGGTTGGAAATCACCGTGAAAGAAAGTGAAGAAGAGAGGCGCAGACCATGTTCGCCAGTTAGGGATGCGAAATTACAGTAGTGAGAGAGAAGAGAAGATGACGAGATGAGGTCGGCGAGCAAATATGTAATGAAATAAAGTCTATTTCGGCGATTGTTAGTAACAACCGCTGAAATAGACTGAAATTTAAGCGGCATTTTAAAATTTTCGGAAAAAAATACCAGGAAACGCCCCTATTTTGGCGGTTGTTTTTACAACCGCCGAAATTGGCTCTGAGAAACACCTATTTCAGCGGTTCCAAGCTAGGAACCGCCGAAATAGGTGTCTTTTTTCAGACTACATAAATCTCAGAGCCCTATTTCGGCGGTTTTATCTACAACCGCCGAAATAGGGGCGCCGAAATAGGCGTTTTTTGTACTAGTGACCCACGCGGTTTTCCCCATTTTACATCCAACAACTTTTCTAAATTTTGTTTAATTTAAAAGATGCTTAACACTATCCAAAATTTTATGAAATTTTACATGGACGACGCTAAAGTGTTATATTTTAGTTCAATGACAGATCTTAAGTTTTTTCAGCTCAAATGTGACGAGTGAGACCTAGTGAAAATCTACTCACATGTTTCATTGGGTCCCACGGGCCACATGTGAGCTTAAAAAACTTCGTATTTGACATAAGATCAAAATATAACACTTTAGCGTCATCCATGTAAAGTTTCATCAATTTCAATCAACGTTTAAGCATCTTTTAAATTGAACAAGAATTAAAAAAGTTGTTGGATGTAAAACAAGAGAAATCACATGGGTGGGGAAAGTAATTTTTGAAACCTCGTGGGTGAGTGTCTAATTTCACCAAATGTCATGGGTGGGGCATGTAATTTTCCCTATTATCTATTTGATATTGTTCTTCATTTCACTTATGTACATATGTTCACAAATCATGTTACTCAGGCAATACTACATGTAACACCTCAACCATAAACTCTATACTTAAAAATTAATCACAGCGGAAAATACGACATAATCACTAACTTAATAGTTTGGTGTTACATGCCGTTAACCACCCACGTGGCTAACAAGGCTAATACTTACATAATGTACCAGTCTGATGGACAAGATTCCCGAGCATAAGTCGTTACATTCTAACATACTTTCATATTTACACTAAACCGAGTGATAGTGTACAAAAGATTACTATCTTGTTCCAGTTCTACTATAATATACGACCACAAGTGTATAGGCACATCCAGTTCTACTATAATATACGACCACAAGTGTACAGGCACATCTCGAGTTAAGTATCCAAAATATACAAAAGAGTCCCATTTGCTCCTTAGCTAAAGCCTGTCCGCTTCTTCGATCATCCTCCTGAAATATAATGGTGGTGCCCCGAAGGGCACAGCAACCCTTGGATGGTATGATTAATGTGCAACCCGCCGGCTACCGGGATACATGTAACTAATTCTCATAATATACATGGGATTAATTTCAACAATCATCATACGTGAATATAACAACATTCATTACATAACAACATACATACAACATAACTCTGGAACGAATCACGTGAGAAAATCAAACCGAAATAAGAGTTAACCGATTGTAGAGCCTAGAGAACGATTTGATTCTCATGTCGAGATCGTTACATAACATGTTACCATTCTGTTTATCGAACGTATAACTTATATCAAGATGCGTTAGATATAGTGGATCCAAGCACACCGTACATAGTTTCCCCTAACCCCGAACATAAGTCAAGGCAAGAGAGCCATCTAAAAGACTCGTGGGAGATTTAATTCCCAAGTAGGAAAACAACCATACATGGAGGAAGTCAAATCTGATCTAGATATTAACTTCCATACTTACACGCACGATCGGACACCCGGATTTCTCACCCCCCATGTTATACACTGGTTAGAAGCTCCATTTAGAGAACTTATCATATCATGTCAAATTATATAGTCATTCAAGTCCAGTTAGGCACACAGGGGAGGTAAGACATATCCACACACAACAATCCACAAGTAACACATGGTTATTCGTAGTTAGAACATCCCCTAGGTTGGAACGTTAATTTCGAATACCGATCTCTTATGTGATCCTAGAGTTGGTTAGCTAACCAGGTTAGCACATTCTCAGGGTTAAACAGTATCAAAAAGCAAAACTCGCCACATAGTCAAATACTGTAAACACTTTACATGATTGATCTTATAAGGTGGTAAACATCCATAAAAACAAACAACACACAAGCCGGTGTAAACTGGTAGCAAACAAGTTGTAACAAAACTATACCTTGGTCATTGTTGTGTTTGTTGCCCCCCGTAAGCAACTCCTATTAATCATGTTGGTTAATTACCATACTTAAGCTCCGATTAACTAATTACTTCTCCATATGGTTTTGTGTACTTTCACACTTAAACTTATAATTGTTCACCCTCCCAATGATCATTACATGTCATTAAACAACTCATTAAACCTATATATAACCAACACATTCATTCCCATTCATTTCAGAATCATAAACATACTCACGACTGATTTTTGGTGTTGGTCCGGGACCTCGTCCGGGATTGGACCCTTACCCTAAGTCCCGGACCAATGTCATGAAGTATTTCTTGACAAGGTTCAACTAGTGGCCCGGGACTTGTTGCAGGACTTAAGTCCCGGACCAGTCTAGGCATATTATTCTTGGCAATTTTTTTGTGGTGGTCAGGGACTTGTTACAAGACCCAAGTCCCAGACAATGCATTATTCTGTAGGATTTTGACAGTTTGATTTGCTATCCTAGCTTTTTCCTTTGCCCATCTCTTTTCCAACCTTTCCACATGCATCCTAGCATGTCCTAACACTATTTTACAACATTAAACCCTTTAATTCCTTGGTCCACATTTTATTACTCTAGCTTGATTATATTACACAACTTATAACATTTTTACACATCTTTCATTTCATTTCTCAAGTCTAGTCATTCTCATGACAATTTACATCATTTTCACTCAAGTTCTACACTCAAAACACTTGGTTTCTAAACAAATTTTGCCATAACTTATCTACTATATTTTTATGCCCAAATGCATAGTTTTCCTTCCTAATCAAGGTAAGCTAATCAAATCCTTGTTGGATATTCTCAACACACAATTTCAACTCAAACAACAACAATTTACATTATATTGCATAACCTTAAATTGCTTGGCTCTTAGGCCCTTAAATAACATAATTTAAGCACTGAATTTCCATCATTTAGAGCTATCAACCTGCACTAACACAACACATCCAAGACACTATGTTTTGCACCAACATTGACATAATTTCCTAAGGCAATTAAACTACATTAAGGAAGTCATTTACCTTGAGTTTTTCAAGCTCTTTTCTTTCTCCTTTCTTGTACCTCTGATTGAAAACGTCCAATGGGGGGGGGGGGGTTTACTTGCTAAACTTCTACCCAATATTCAAATGAAAGTAATGAGTACTAGGTAAAATACTTAGACTCATGGAAACACTCTAGATTATAAGAAGAGTGCTAAATGCACCAAAATGAGTGTTTACCGTATAAAACCTAGGAAGGTTTTTCTGTAGAGAATCAAAGCAAAACTTGAACTAAGCCATTGAAGCTTGAATAAAGGCTAATATCATGAAAGAAATAGAGTACAATAAGGAGCAATTTTCGGTCAAGTAAGAGATGAAGGAAAAGATGAGTTTTTGAGTTTTTTTTACCTTGAACCAAAGAGAATACAAACTAGCTTCTGCAACTACACTTTTCTCCTCTGATGGAGCTCCTTCAATGGAGACCAACTCCAGGTTTTAGAACTTTAAAAGGTGTAAAAGAAAGCTCTTTCCTTAACTAGTAAGAACATATGCTTGGTTTTTTATTTGAAGTTGTGTATCAACTTGGGCAAGTAAAAGAAATAGAGGAACCATTGAAGAACTGGAGAAAAATGTGAAGAGGAAGAAGAAGGAGAGTAATACAGATGGGAGAGAACGAATTAGAAGAGAGAGAGTTTGCTTTTTTACTTTATGAAGTGATAAAGTAGAATAAGGGAAATAAGGTAGGAAGCTACCTTATATTAATCTGGCTGGCAACATAAAGGTGGTGACTCACCTCCGGCCCTTTATAATAAATCAGGGAGGGGTAGTTTCTTCTTTTGGCAAGAAACACTCATAAATCCCCGTTTTGGTACTATTCATCAATCAGGGCAATATTCGGGAAATTTGTTCATTTTTTTATTAGTTCAAGACCTTAATTAATATTAAACTATAGTGTATACAACAACTATAGTCCACACAAGTCAATTAAACTACTTAATGTCACATTTTGGGATTTTCCCGAAAACGTGCGCTAAAACTTGTTATGTCTCGTTAAACCTCTATATGAGTTCGTTTCTCTTGGGGATTGTTCCCACATGTTCCAATTACATATCTAAGGTTTAAAAATCTATTTAGGACCCTAGTCAAGGTCACATGCTTTCTATAGATCCTAAAAACATATTTTTGCAATTTGCGTCTTTAATGCGTATTTTGCTTTCTTTTGGTTTTAAAAAGTTTACCAATGTTCTTAAGGACTTAATTATCCTCAGAAAATCATAATTGGATAATTTATTAACACATCTAAGTTTGGGGTATTTCACTACATGTTTTTTTTAAAAGGTAATGATATATTAATATTTAAAGGTAAATGTGCAGACACATACATAGGATAACTTATATATCGAACATCGAGGGATTTACAAGAAGGATAAGGGGAAGGGGGTTTACAAAGGCTTCCTTAGCACCATACAAAAGATATAGAGCCCACAAAAACATCCTAGAGGGGATATACAAAATATAGGAGGAAGATACAAAAAAAGTTCCCACACCAACGACTAATCAGTCAAAATCTCTAATGGAATCTCTTATCTTCCTCCAAATTAATGATAGCTTTTGTGGCACCCTTGATGTCTGAAACGATGAAGGCGGGATCTCTAGCTAGGCTGGCCATGACACGTTTTCATCTCTTAATCCAAAAGTAGTATACCATGTTAGCGATGACAGCTCTTCTCACCAAGTTGATGGAACGGGTCCACTTGTAATAGCGGGGGATCCAAAAAGAATAGCTGTGGAGGCTAGTCCTGTTGGTAGGGGAGACCCAACCAATCACATATATTCCACCGAATCCTGATAACTTGCATTAAAAAAAGAGGTGGCCGCTAGTCTCTAATGCATACTCACAAATCCAACATCTATTAACCAAGTAGATTGAAGCTTATTACAAGTTTCAGTCTACCTCTGGGTAACCCATAAAATAAATTGGGCTTTGGGGTCAACCACATTCTCTAACATATGTTGTACTAGGTAAAGCACTGGTGGAACGGAAGCATTTAATGACGGTGGATTAATCACGGCTTTAACAGAAACCGTGATTAATAGGAAGGCCGAAATTAATTAACGATGTTTATTGAATTAACCGTAAGCAATAATCGATCGGAGGTAGACGCGCCTATTTTAGGACGGACTTTAGATTACGGTTATTAGTGAAACCGTAATCTAAAGTCCCGTGTTGATGCGCGTTTTACGGTCAATAGACTTTAGATTACGGTTTTACTAATAACCGTCATCTAAAGTTCCCGCCCACTGATGGTCAACAATGTCGTTTTGACCTGAAGCCAAATATTTCCCGCATTATTTGATTTTTTCGACGCCACGCGTAATCTAAATTACAGTTAACGACGTCGTTTTATCAGCGTATTTTAGATTAAAAATAACTTTATATTAATGTGTTACATATGTTTGATCGAATAAGACTCATGGCTTAATGGCCGTGGGTACATGAGTCAACACCATTGATCTTGAGTTCGAAACCCAGCATAGGCCAAATAATTTTCGCGCTATTTTCTTAATTTCGTTACACTTTAGATTACGGTTCCTTAGGAACCGTCATTTAAAGTGGGACTTTAGATTACGGTTTTCATGTAAACCATAATCTAAAGTCCTTTTAACTAGAACATTTACCCGTTTACTCTGCACACTTACAGTAACTCTTCTTCTCTTTCGCGCTATCTTCCTCACTGAAATCGCCTCCTCTCTCCCGTCACCTTAGTAACGGCCATCGCCGCCGTCGCTCCCATCACCTTTGTCACTCCCATCGCCGCCGGTCACCACCCATCTACGTATACTGGTCGTCACCGTCAACGTCTCTATCGCGTACTGGGTATGCGGTCGATTGATTGTCGTTTTTTTCTAACTTTGTTCATATACATGTCGATTGCTAGTTCTAACCTCGTTTCTGTTGAATCCTGAGAGTGTAATGGCAAATGTTCTAACCTTGTTCATATATTTGTGCCCAGATTCACAGTTAATTGCAACCTAGTTCGTGAGCTGATTTCTGCACTACTTGCCCACTTTGGTGCTTAGTAACAGTAATTTTGCAAACCAAACTGTAAACTGTTGTATATAGTTATTCTTAGCATTTAATATTACAATTAATACATAGTAGTGTAGTTTAAACATATAAAATTAGTTGAGAACCTTTGGTTTGGTAGATATATCTCTTACCAGATTCCAAGTTGTGATTCTTGTTTGCTGCAGCTTGTTGCAGTTGAGTTCTTGTACTTGTAAATATTTCTTTACGGTTAATACAACTTACCTTTCTTCTAGATAAATATAAAATTAGTGTATAAGTAATTTTGATAGTGCGTGCGAATTTGACGTTGATAAAACTGATTTGGAAACGTTAGAAATATAGGGGAGATGTTGTCAAATTTTTTCCGCGGTTTAGCTAGCATTTTAACCTTGACTTTTTGATGAATTCTAATGTTTTCATTTTTCCTTTATGCATCAGGACTGCGACTTTATTTTGGCTTCCGACCTCAACCGTCTTAGCATCGGCTAATCGTCTATTAGAGGTAAGATTTACATATATACATATAGTATTTGACAAACTACCAAACATAGTTATCCTCCCAAGATATACCTAATAGAGGTATATCTTCGGCAGTCCCTGTCGGGACTGTCCATGATTGTTAAATCTCACACCTAGGGTGTGAATGTGTTTTTAATATGTACTTTACTGATTATTTCAGCAGTATCTCTTTATTGTTCTTTGAATACATATATTATTGATTAATATCGTAATATCGTGCATTTGAATAACTGTAGGGAGATACTGCCGAAATTTTCAATAAATTACATATTAAAAACACGTTCACCGGTGGGATTTAATACTCATGGATGGATTTAGGTTGATAAGATACAAAAGTGTAAAGACTCTGCCACGGGTGACGATATGAAATGGCTGCCTTCATATAAATAGCTAGAAGGAGATGGAACGTCGTACGAGTGCTTAATGGTGTATGTAAGTTATTACTATTAAAATTTATATGAAATTCACATTCTTTTATTTCTTGCTTGTATATGACCATTATGAAATGCTTAATTTAATTCAAATTTTCTTTCAATCCTTACAGGCATGGCTGATGATGAAGAGTTCGAGTTATTTTTCCGTGAGTTCGATGATGAGCAGCAAGGGGTACCAGTTCCTTCTACCAGTGCCGCTACTGCTGCTGGCCCTTGTACAATTCTCACTACTGCTACTGGCCCATCTACATCTGCCGCTGCTGCTGTTGGCCCTTCTACAACTCTCACTACTGCTATTGGCCCTTCCATGAGTGCACCTTCTACGAGTGCTACTCAGAGACCTAGAGGTAGAGGTCCGACCCGTGGGCTGAAGCTGTAGAAGCCGGATGAGATCAGTCTTCTCTAGGACAAGTATGAGAGGTATTGTGGGGGCAGCAGATCATAGTTCGCTAGTATGCTAGGGACTCTGTCCAGATCACATTGCTGCATCAACCACAAATGGGCACAAGTCCCGAAAGAAGTTAAGAAGACCATCTGGAAGAATGTGCAAGAATGATACAAGATCCCAGACGAAGTGAAGAAGACCATTCTTTCTGCGGTGGGCGGAAAAGCTAAATCATTCCGCCACTACTTGGTGGATAACTGGATCACCAGGGTGCCCCCACGCGAGCCTTCGCCGTATGTCGTGTACAACGGCATGATCACTAAAGAGGATTGGAAGGAGTTCGTTGAGCAGCAGTCCACCCCCGAGTTCAGGGTATGTTTGTGTGTACTCTTTTATGATTTAATGCTCATAATGATTTATCCCTGATTTTCTAATTAATTTTTTGTTGTATTTTCTTAACAGGAAAGACAAGAACAAGCATGGCGAAACCGTGAAGCTAATCTCCACCCCCACACCATGGGACGAAGGGGATATGTGGGCAGCCTCGATGGATGGCAAAAGGCTGGTTTGCTGACGCAGAGGAACGAGGATGGCAGTGAATGCCCAATCGAGGATGTCTCTGAGGCAAGGAGGGTGCAGATGTTCATACTGGGACGCCAGACAACGACCAACGAAGGTCAGAGCATATTTCTTCATGCTGAGACGGAACAACTGACCAACCAAATTGTAAGTGTTTGAAAGTAGCTGTTAAATAATTTACTTATATAGTCAAGTGTTTGTTGATCTTAAATTTAGTGCTAACTTCTTTGACAATTGGACAGTATGAAGCTGCATAGAGAGGAGAAGTAGACATATACGCTCCTCCTTCTCAAGACGACGCTTTCACTCAAGCGCTTGGGAAGAAGGATCACCCAGGGCGTGTTAGAGGATTTGGGGGAGAAGTACGTCAGAAGCACGTATTCCCGCCATCTGCTAGGAAGGGTCAGATGAATGCTGCTGACGTCGAGGCGATGGTAGATCGTATGTTCGCTGCTGAGCGCCAAGCTAATGAGGAGAAACTGGCTGCTGAGCGCCGGGCTTACAAGGAGAGACTACAGCAAGCATTGGATGCGATCGCACATGCGACTACTCAGCAGCAGCATGATCCTCCTCGACCGTCTTCCTCGTCCAGTTGTGCTCCGGCCGCTGACCCGTACCGGTTTGCCAATATCTAGGTTAGCTTTGTTTAACTATTTTTGTCCTTAAATAAAGTCCTTTAAATAGTATTAGATTGGACTCACTTATTTATTTCACGTATTATCTATGTTTATTAAAGGAGCAAAAAAAATGCCGTCTCCAAATACCATTAGACGGGCACCCTGTAGATGTGGCCTACGGGACGGTGTTGCCATCAGGTCCACTCACACTCATCAATTTTGTATGTCTACCCGCATTCTACGCGCGTGTGACCTTGGACCTGATAATTGATGGATTTGAGAATGCATACCTTCCAATGGCGTTTGACAACAAATGCATGCTGATTGATGCGAAGGGAGACATATTGCCTTGGCCAGCATGTTATATTGTTGTTACCGATGAGGTAAGACTGTTTGACAACCATTTAGTATCTAATAAAATCCATTATCTAGCATTAAGTGTCCAATATAATCCATTATAGATCCCTGAGCTTCCTCGCCACGTATCCCGACCTAGAGAAGAAGAGATCAGCGCGCCGGCGGATCCTTTCAGAAGTACAAGGGTATGTTCTAGATAAATGTTTAATGTTACTATAATAATCAATTAGTAATTATCTTTACATTTATGCTTTATTGTTTGTGTGTGAAGGGTTAGAATCCAGTGACTCGAGGTGTAAGAATCCAGCGCCCATCCGGGCTCGCACCAGGACTTCTGAGGCATCGAAAAGTAAGTTCTCACTGCCACAAAAACTTGTGGATCAATTAGGGCCTCGTCAGATGAATCTCTATGACAAGATCATTGTGAAGTCACCTCAAACTATCAACTTCATGATGACGCTTCCAAAGTCAGTGTTTCACTACGAAGAAGATATGACCACGACGATCAACTTTGGGGACATCAGAGAGATGATGTGTGGAGATTACCTGAACATTAACATTATTCAAGCTTATCTAAAGTAAGTGTTCTTTCCTCATACTATAAAAATATATAGAATAAGTATCTATGAAGTTGCATTGGCTAACCTTTTATAGTACATGTGATATAATAGAGGTCTACTTGAGAGATTTCATGAGAAGAACATCACCTCCATTACTGCGGTGTGCCCGGAGCATTTATCGTTTGACTCAGTCAATAGGGACCCGGGGAGGTTTATGGAATACACGAGGCATTGCTTCAATGTTGTTGATGAACAGAAAAAATTATTTATTCTAATGCCGTATCACAAAACGTGAGTTCTGATATAAAATTACATACTAATTAGCTAACTTTTTTACCTTCATTTCTCATTTCATTTTGTATTTGAAATTGTAGCCACCACTGGGCTTTGTTTATCTTCTACACTACCACTGCTACTCTGCTCATTCTAGATCCACTAGGGCAGTGGACAGAATTCAACACTGAAGACTTAATCAAAACGTAAGTTTTTATTATTATTTAACTGTTTGTAAGTTTTTTGAACCAAAATTAATGTACTCGTTCATTTTGCTTAACGCTTTTGTTAATATATGTCACATTTGTTACAGTAAAACCACTCAGGCAGAGTTTGTTGAAATGACTGTCGATTACGTCAAGGTTTGGTAATTCATGTATTTCATTCGTGTTGCTTATCTTTATACAATTGTTTTACATTTGTGAATTTTGGTGATTTAGTGCCCTACCCAAAAGGATTCTAGGAGTTGCGGGTACTACGTGATGCGGTATATGTACGAGTTCTGCAGGTACTTCCCATCATTTCAAAATTCTAAAGACAAGGTAATACAAACACTGTCTTGTATTTAATTCTTTCGGCAGATTTCTTGTGTCTTTATCTCAATCTCATTATGTGTTCCATTCATTTTCTTGTTCCAGATTAAAGAGCATTTTGCCAAATTGTTGACTTACTGTGCAAACGACTTGTATCATGTTAGATAGAGCATGTCAGCCATATTTTTGATAATGCAGTGGTAGACTAGCTAGCTAGCTTTTTGTATATATTGTAGTGGCATGAAATTGAAATGATCACAGTTAATGAATTGCTAGCTGCTGTAACAGATTCTACTGTATTGTATATTTTTTGTTGCTGTAACAGATTCAGCTGTAATAGATTTTCGATTTGGTGTATATTAGATGTTATCTCTGTTGCAATTATACATAGAGAATGAATTTGTGTTGTTGCTATTTGATTCAGGTGTTTCAATTGTGTAGTTTCTGCACATCTGTTGCTCTGATCCCTATGTTGCTTATCTGTTATAATTCTGGCTCTGTTGCAATTATGTAGCTTTGTAAAAAAAAAATTATAAAAAAAATACACTTTAGATTACGGTTATTGTTAAAACCGTAATCTAAAGTCTACACTTTACATTACGGTTATACCAATAACCGTAATGTAAAGTCCATGACACGTGGGACAGAAAAGGGCCTTTAATTACTGTTTTAAACCGTAATTAAAGACGTCACCGTCTTTAGTGACACCCGCGTAGACTACGGTCCAGAACCATAATTATACACGGTTTTAGACCGTAATTAAATGCTTCCGTTCCACCAGTGAAGGGACTAGAGGGATGGAAGACATCATTATAAAACATGCTGACTCAGGATGAGGAGGGTGGGATAGAAGTGTTGTCCCTTTATACCTGTGAGCCTCGATTTTAAACCCTATCCTATGTTGATTGAAGCTGATTATGATCTAATCGGGTTTTAGGTCCACTTATAACCTAAGATTAACAACTATGTCATAAAACAATAATTATTAAAACCTAAGCTAGCTCACTGGAACCTATTATGAGTCGCCACCTAATTTTAACCTAGAGTAGATTAGGAAAGGTAGAGTTTGGGTTCGGGGGCTTGATATTCGACTTAATTAGGGTTCAAATTACTTTTATTACCCTTCCTAGGTCGTTTTTCCTCTACTTGGTTTATTTACGGCTTTCTACAAAGTTGTTTTTAACCTAGGTGCGCGCTTCTGATTTTTTTATTTTTTTTTACGTTTTTTTGACAGAAAATTAAAGTGAAATGGAAAGTTACCTAAACTAGGGTTTAGAAGGCAGAATTAGGTCAAATTTTTATTTTGTCCGTAGCCACGGACCTAATTTCTGAGGCCACAGACCCCAGTTGAATTAAGTGATTTCGAAAACAGAGATAAAATAAAAACGCAAACTTGGAAAGTCCGGGGCCACGGACAGGGTGTCCGTGGGCCCGGACATGTATTGACAGAAACCCTAAAATTTGAAAATTTGAAAAATACAAAATCCTGCCACCGTCCGTGGGTGTCCGTGGTCACGGACAACCCGTCCGTGGTCCCGGACAATGAGTCCGAGGTCACGGACAACCCACGGACAGTGGGTTTTCGATGGTTCCCGAGGGTGTTTTGAGCTCAAATTTTATGGGTGTGTAGCCTGAAAGATTTTAAACACGTTAGTAACTGAAAGAACTCAATTTTACATCAAAATCAATACGAAACTTAGCAAACAAGTAACAAGGCAGTAGCTAAAACAATCAGCAATACAGAAACGAAAAAGAGTTAGTTTTAACCCAAATTTTGAGGCAAGACTGATAATATCGTGGGGAGTTAGGAAAGTGAAATTTCTACCTGTTTTACCTTCGGATTCACGATGATTCTTCACACCGGGATTCGTCGAGTGCTCCGTTGATGGCAGACCCGAAAGGATTTCGAACCAAGCTTCTGGTTGTTGGTTGTTCTTGCTGTTCTTCACGTTTTGGTGATGTTTTTGTGGGGTTTTGATGATTATTGGTGCTTTGAGGATTGGAAAACGTGTTTAGATGGAGATTTCGGGGGATTTTCGGTATGATTCGGGTGGCCGGGTGTTGGAAAACGTGTGAGAGAGAGAGGAGGCTGTGTTTTCTGACTTCCTAGGGTTCTTCAGTATATGATATTCTCATTTTATCAAAAAACCTATCCTTTATATAGACTTTCTTAAAGATAAAGAAAATCTAGTAAAAGTAAGATTTTTTGATATTTTAATTAAGTGACTTCCCAAAGTAATTTTGCTGTGAAATTTTAACCACCTGTCAAGGATGACAATTATGAATTTTCTGAAGTGGAATCGGATTTTTTAAATGTTGGAATATTTTTAAATTGAATTTCTCGTCAGATTCAGTCAGAAATTGTTAGAAAATTATTAGAAATTTGAAAAATCAAAATTCCAACGCCATTATGCTTAAAATGTCATCCTATATCATGGGTTAAAATTTCAAAGCATTTCGAGTTGATTTGAGCATCCTTTGGAGGAGAGAGAAAGCCTATAGGAGGTCTCGGGTGCTTTAAAAATTATGAAAACGCCCCTGACATTGACGAAACTGCTCCCCATGCCCTGGAATGCGCCGATCGAGCCGGAATCTCTCATTACTTGATTGAAGTGCCCCTCGTAACACCAAAACCTCATAGACCCTAACCAGGGGGGGTCAAAATTTTGGGTATAACAAATTGCCCCCCGTCAACTAGACTTTGTAATGGATGTGAAAAGTCTGGTTGATGCTTGAGTGATGCCCCGAAATTTTGGATTCCACAAAATCCTCCATGTTGTCAGAAACCGAGTTGACTACGTCCAGCTATTCAGAGGCGCTGGCTACCTAAGCAATAAAACGTCGTCGAGCTAATCTAAGGCGCTGACTACCTATAAGTGAAAAATGTGTCAAGCTTTTCTAAGGCGCTGACTACCTAGGTAACGAAAATGAATAATGCAATGTCAAGCGATTCTAATGCGTTGACTACCTGTAATAAATGAAATGATGTCAAGCTATTCTAAGGCGTTGACTACCTAGGATGTGAAAACTGGGTGGTATGCAAATGCAA
Organism: Limonium bicolor; assembly: GCA_023374045.1. Lineage (NCBI taxonomy): Eukaryota > Viridiplantae > Streptophyta > Magnoliopsida > Caryophyllales > Plumbaginaceae > Limonium > Limonium bicolor. Next base: position 52,601,326 of record CM041781.1, read on the forward strand.
GAATACTGAAATGCTAGCGATGCTAATGATGCTGATGAAGATGACATGATGGTATGCTGATATGCTCAGATGCTTCTGGGGACCGAAACCCGTTCCAATGCTCCTGGTTGGTATACTATGGGGACTTATTGCCTCTGCCCACCAACTGGGGTGCTGGGATAACTTCTAGATCACCAAGGGGACTTATTGCCACTGCCCACTAGTTGTTTCTCCCAAGAAGTTGACATGAAGATGGGGACTTATTGCCTCTGCCCCGCCAACTTAGATCACGCTCTGTCTCGTACTTGTCTCGCACTGAAGATGATACTAGGTCTCGTACTGGTCTCGCACTGGATGATGACGCTCGGTCTCGCACTGATGAAGATGCATGGTCTCGCACTGAAGATGGTGGGTCTCGCACTGATGAATAAGATGGGTCTCGCACTGAAGTCTCGTACTAAATGGATGAAGAAAAAGCTGGATCTCGCACTGATTCTAGGTCTCGAACTGAATGAAGATGCTAGGTCGTGTACTGAATGAGGAAACTGCAGGGCCTCGCACAGACTTTGGGTCTCGAACTAAAAATAAGTTAGAAAGATAATGGTCTCGTGCAAATGGTGAAAACTGATTACTGGAGTGCCAAACATGGCAATGATGATAAGATGTATGCAATCAAAATACATGAAAGATACTCATTCAAAATAGGAAATTGTTGGAAAAGGTGCCAAACATGGCAATGTTGAGGTGTTATGTAAAATGCAACTAGAGCGTTTGTTGGAAGCTTGCCCAAAACAAGGAACTGTTGAAAAATGTGCCAAACATGGCAATGCTTGAGAAAGACTCTACTGAAAAAGGAAAGTGAAATGATCATTTCCTGACTAAAAATTTCATATCTGCAATTTGTTTCTTGAAAAAAAAATGAACATGTCATTGGTGGAAGTGTGTGGTGTTTGTTGTGGTGTTAGAGGCTTTTTCCGGTGTTCAGGATTTGTGATAGACCTGGGATTAGGCTGTGATTTTGGATGGTGTCAGGGTTATGACGGGCCTGATGTTTTTGTGGAGGTAAGGCCAATAACGGGCTTGGGAGTGTGTGTGTGGTGGTAAGGGCTTATGTGTGCCCGTGGTGGGATGGTGGTGCTCAAGCTTTGAGTTTTAATTGGTGTTGACATGGCAATTGTTGGAACCAACAATTGCCCATAGTATTTTTCCTTAGGACAATCTGAGCTAGAGTTCATGGCAATCGATCGAAACGATCGACTGCCCCCAGTATTTTCTTTGATTAAGCGCGTGAACGGGTCTCGTCCTCACAGGGTCACGGCTTATATTTCGATGTGGTGCTTCCTAGCCTACACTTAGCGTGTTTGATGCTTGTACTTGTTTTCTGCTCACGGTCACAACTTCTAGACCATTGAATTTGACATTTGGTGGATTTACGCATTCGATCTGTTACTTTCACGTGATTAGACACACAACTATCAAGTCGGAAGTCTTTAAAGCTTATAACGTGGCCATAGGGTGTGACGAAAGACGACGGGATCGTGGAGGGATATTTGAGGTATGTGGAGCTTAAATGGGTGACCAAAGCTACAACTTGTGTCTTCTCTCAGATTCATCTTCCTTGTCTTGAAGTCGTCTAACTACTTCATGTTGACGTTGTTTTCGAGCTTCTGGACTTGGACTTTTGAAGTTGTCCTTTACACCATTTCTCTTTTCGTCATTTGGATTTCTTCAAGGCACTTCGGGTTTGCCTTTTTGTTTTATCCTTTATTGACTTTGCCTTTGGGGTTCTTGTGTTTCCCAATTTTGGGCTTCGAGAGCTGTTTTGATGTGAGCTCTTTGATCCTGTGTCACTCTGGGACCATTTGCGGATCGCTTCGTCATGCTGATAGCGGCATTGCTTCTTTGGACTGAGAATGTTATCTGAGAGTCGGGCTCTTCGCTTCTTTTGGTCACCGGGTCGGACATTCATCATTGGCTGGGTTATTTTGTGGAGCTCATAATATCGAAAAGGGATATATGAAAGGCTCAGCGGGGGTGCCTAGGGTTTAATGACAGGGTTTACAAGCTTTTAGCTATGTGGTGCAGTACCTAGGTGTTTCGTCATCCCTGATAGTTGTGTATCCGTTCTTTGTCACTTTTCACAGGTCTAAGAGTAAATTTACAAATTATCTCCTTCGGTCGGAATTATGCCATTTACCTTTTCCTTTGTATGAGGTCGCACCGGAGTCGTGTAAAAATGACACGCTCGTTCACTCATGGTTTTTCCACTCAAGACACTCTCGTGAATTTCACTTAGAGACTAGTTCACACGCCTAAACGAAAGATTAAAGATGATGATCCTGAACTCAGATTGCCCCCAGTATTGACCTGAGGTTTATGACAACACTTAAACAGATGTGGATTTGGAACCGCTTTGTGGGTTATTTTAGATGCTTAGGGGTAAGCTGTGGTGCTTAATGTGGCATGTCCAACTTTTAGAAACAAGAGACAAATCATTTTGTTCCATAGTCGGGAAATGATTACTCCGTGATCCCTTTCCTTGAGAAACATTTTTGTTTTTTTTCCTTTAATGAATGAATAAAAAATGGTTTGTACAGAAATTGTGAAAATGGAACTATGATTTTATTTATGAATCATGAAAGAAACGTAAAGATTACAATCTGAGGTGACTGAAAACTAACTAAGAAAATAAGCTACTAGGAAAATTTGAAGATGCAAGAAAACATAAATAAAACGATCTGCATACTTAGAAAAATTGGACTCCTTGCTCGAGGAGGTCTTGAATCTTGTGCTTCAATGCTCAGCAATTGTCAGCATAATGGCCAGGCAACTGATGGTAGTGGCAGAATTGATTAAGATGCCTCCCCAAATGAGTGGTTCCTGGCCGAGGGGCCAAGGGCTGTAGCAAGTTTCTCTTCTGAAGTTCTTCAAATGCCTGACTTGGTGCTCGGCCAATGTTGGTGAATTCCCTTTGCGATGAGTCTCGGCGTGGTAAGGGTACCGTCCTAAAGTTTTGATGCGGAGCTCTAGGTTGTTGAGCCACATTCACTTCTGGGAAACTGCTTTGAGTGCAAGCTACTGTTTGAAGATAAGCCTTTTCTGGTCCTGACTTAGATAATTTGGAGCCGCTGCCGAAGTTTCTTGAGCACTCGAGCTCCAAACCTTCCTTATGAATCCTTTCCTCTAGAATACCGACTTGTCCCATCAACATGTCCAAACTCGGAAAGTACATAAATTTTAGCTCATGGTTGTGTTGTTTTCGCATGTTCTCAATTATCATGCGGATTTGCTCCTGCTCATCCATTCTGGTAGGCATGGCTGCAGCCTTTCTCCTCCAACGCTTGATGAAGTCAGACATGGACTCACCGTCTTTCTGTCGAGTTCCTGCCAGATCGATTCTGGTGACCTCGAGGTTCTTAGCATACTCGAAATGATTTAGGAAAGCCTCGCAAACCTCCTCGTACATTTTGGTATTCATCTTCTGAGTGAGATACCAACGCTGAGGAGTCTCGTCTAGATAGCGTGCGAAAACTTTGGCTTTTGCATGTCGTTGAGCCCCAAGATGGACATTTCCCGGTCGAACATGGCCAAGTGAATCTGTGGATCCGAGGAACCTTTGTACAAAGCGAGTGTAGGCAGCTTCAGCTTTAGGGGAAGATCAACTTCGGGATACGACGCCGTGGAGAAATAATCGAAGCCGGCTGGTTTGTTGGCTTTCTCTATGCGCTCAATCCTTTTAAAAACCCTTTTGACCTCTGCAGCTAGTTGGTTGTCAGGAACATCCTTCCCCACACGTTTTTGAGGATCTTGGGCCCTAACAGAGTCAATCTAGATGTAACTACTGTTAATATTTTCATTCGCAAGCTTTTCCGGAGTGTACTGATTTGTCTCCTAGAGATTAGCCTTACTCCTCAATTCCTCGACAATGGACTCCAAGACCTTGCACCTTTGCTGCACAACGGCCAACTGGGCATCCGTGTTGATCGGATTTCCTCCTTCTGCCATATCTGGATTCGGGCTTGCCTGTTTCCAAGATGTCCATAATTAGCTAACAAGAGAAAGTAGGCTGAAAGATACTAAGGTGAGAATGACGCTTCACAAGGTAGATCGAAACAAGCTTAGGCTGAAAGCAAGTGGGCCAGGATACCCAGAAAATGAGGTGTTTGGGCTGAAGTATCTTTCAGACTATGAACTGGAATTTGAACTGAAATCTGAACAGATGGCTTTGATTGGGCCTAAGAGGTGACACCTAGCTCTAGGGTTTTGGGTTAGGGTCATGATAAGGTCTACCTAGACTAGAATGATCCCTTGGGCCGGAATGTGTTTGGGCCTGAAGTAAAGCACATGAGCTGGAGTGGTTCCTAAATCACGAATGCGCTTAACTTTCTTTGGGTCAGAGAAGATGGTTGCTAAGCCAAAGAAGGTTTTATTTTCAGGACTTGTGAGTAATTTCAAGTTCAGGTGAATTTCTTTTTTATGGACCTAGACCTAATTGGATAATTCAAATTGGGCCAGAAGAGAAATCACCTAAATCTAAACTTTTGGGCCAAAGCCCGAACAAATAACTCACACATTCAAATCAAGCAAGGCCTTTGGGCCGCAAACAATAAAGCCGCGATATCGGGTTGGGCTGAGTTGATGTAGGAAAAGTTCCTATCAATTTCTAGGCTGGGTAGTGGGCCGATCATGCAGGTAAACAAGGCCCACACAAATTCAACATGTCCTCACTTGACGTTAAAATCAAACCGGGTATGGATCGATCCAGAGAGGTGCTTGGGGCATGGGCCCAGGTCGCCACAAAGGAATAGGGCTTGCACGCTATTCTCTTTGGGCTTCCCCACTTTTTCCACATCACCTGAAGGTGTGCGTCTACGGACGGGTCTTTGACTGACCAAACAATGGGCCAGGTAAGGATACTGCCAGGAAAATGCTAGGGGCTAAAGCCCAGGTATTAAGGGGTGTGGTAGGACGACACCCTCCTCTTTTCCCCCATTTGTTCACATCACCTAAAAGGTGTGAGTCCCTGACAGGGGACCCTCAAACGGGTCCCGGGGTAGAACCGGTTTGTGTGGACCCTCGCTCTCATATGATGCAAAGGTGCAGGAATTAAAGCGCGCACGAAAGTAAACAAACAAAGTAATAAAGCCATAAATAAACAATTTTTCGAGTTAAGCCCTCTTTCTTAAAATTAAACAAGTTAAAATTAAGAAGTTTGTCCCCAGCAGAGTCGCCAGTCTGTGAGCCTCGATTTTAAACCCTATCCTATGTTGATTGAAGCTGATTATGATCTAATCGGGTTTTAGGTCCACTTATAACCTAAGATTAACAACTATGTCATAAAACAATAATTATTAAAACCTAAGCTAGCTCACTGGAACCTATTATGAGTCGCCACCTAATTTTAACCTAGAGTAAATTAGGAAAGGTAGAGTTTGGGTTCGGGGGCTTGATATTCGACTTAATTAGGGTTCAAATTACTTTCATTACCCTTCCTAGGTCGTTTTTCCTCTACTTGGTTTATTTACGGCTTTCTACAAAGTTGTTTTAACCTAGGTGCGCGCTTCTGTTTTTTTTTTATTTTTTACGTTTTTTGACAGAAAATTAAAGTGAAATTGAAAGTTACCTAAACTAGGGTTTCGGAGGCAGAATTAGGTCAAATTTTATTTCGTCCGTAGCCACGACCTAATGTCCGAGGCCACGGACCCCAGTTGAATTAAGTGATTTCGAAAAAACAGACTAAAAAAAAACGCAAACTTGGAAAGTCCGGGGCCACGGACAGGGTGTCCGTGGGCCCGGACATGTATTGACAGAAACCCTAAAATTTGAAAATTTGAAAAATACAAAATCCTGCCACCGTCCGTGGGTGTCCGTGGTCACGGACAACCCGTCCGTGGTCCCGGACAATGAGTCCGAGGTCACGGACAACCCACGGACAGTGGGTTTTCGATGGTTCCCGAGGGTGTTTTGAGCTCAAATTTTATGGGTGTGTAGCCTGAAAGATTTTAAACACGTTAGTAACTGAAAAACTCAATTTGACATCAAAATCAATACGAAACTTAGCAAACAAGTAACAAGGCAGTAGCTAAAACAATCAGCAATACAGAAACGAAAAAGAGTTAGTTTAAGCCCAAATTTTGAGGCAAGACTGATAATATCGTGGGGAGTTAGGAAAGTGAAATTTCTACCTGTTTTACCTTCGGATTCACGATGATTCTTCACACCGGGATTCGTCGAGTGCTCCGTTGATGGCAGACCCGAAAGGATTTCGAACCAAGCTTCTGGTTGTTGGTTGTTCTTGCTGTTCTTCACGTTTTGGTGATGTTTTTGTGGGGTTTTGATGATTATTGGTGCTTTGGGGATTGGAAAACGTGTTTAGATGGAGATTTCGGGGGATTTTCGGTATGATTCGGGTGGTCGGGTGTTGGAAAACGTGAGAGAGAGAGGAGGCTGTGTTTTCTGACTTCCTAGGGTTCTTGAGCATATGAGATTCTCATTTTATCAAAAAACCTATCCTTTATATAGACTTTCTTAAAGATAAAGAAAATCTAGTAAAAGTAAGATTTTTTGATATTTTAATTAAGTGACTTCCCAAAGTAATTTTGCTGTGAAATTTTAACCACATGTCAAGGATGACAATTATGAATTTTCTGAAGTGGAATCGGATTTTTTAAATGTTGGAATATTTTTAAATTGAATTTCTCGTCAGATTCAGTCAGAAATTGTTAGAAAATTATTAGAAATTCGAAAAATCAAAATTCCAACGCCATTATGCTTAAAATGTCATCCTATATCATGGGTTAAAATTTCAAAGCATTTCGAGTTGATTTGAGCATCCTTTGGAAGAGAGAGAAAGCCTATAGGAGGTCTCAGGTGCTTTAAAAATTACGAAAACGCCCCTGACAATGACGAAACTGCTCCCCATGCCCTGGAATGCGCCGATCGAGCCGGAATCTCTCATTACTTGATTGAAGTGCCCCTCGCAACACCAAAACCTCATAGACCCTAACCAGGAGGGTCAAAATTTTGGGTATAACAATACCCCAGTACACGTCCCCAAGTGGTTGTTGACGTGTCGCGCAGGTGTCGTAAGACAGGTAGACAGTATAAGGACTGTAGAAGATAGTAAGTACTTTACACTGGAATCTCTTTTATTCAACCGAGAATTACACACTACCAATTCACTCAATTTGTCTCTCTCATCAAACCTACTCAAGACCGTTAAGGACTTCCCCAAGCCCTTCTTGTAACACCCAATACTTTTAAATCGTATTAAATGACGACTTTGCATAACTAATGACGGTTCGAGTCATAGCAGAAAATAAATGTCAATCGTTCTCACTCGGGTGCTACCGCCATTACTCACCCCATACTTTTAAATCGTATTAAATGAAGAATTTGCATAACTAAAGACGGTTCGAGTCACAGCAGAAAATAAATGTCAATCGTTCTCACTCGGGTGCTACCGCCATTACTCACCCATGTGAGTAATGAAGCGTCCACTTACCTCATAAAATAACTCGTAATTCATAACTTCTATGATGACTAGAGATAGTCCACTACTAATATATATGATAAGTGTGAAATTGATACGGTTTTATAGGTGTTATATTCTTATTTTATGCAACCTTTTTATGCGCTTTCTCACACTTATCCTATGTTTTCCATGATTCTTAATTTGGGCAAGAACTGATGTCAATTTGTATGTCAAAAGCAGGAAATGACTATGAGAATGCATAAATCTCCTCACAAGCTTTCCAACGTCACAAACGGGGAACAAATCGGAGCTCCAACAAAGATTCCAGACTCTATCAAAGTTCTAGAGAAAATGAGCACAAATATACACATCTCCGGACGTATGTCCGACCCTATGGTCCGAACGCATGGTCCGGACACCTCAAAAGTTCAGTTTTATCACATGTCCTGACCACCGTCTGACCCTCTCACCCGGACAGCCCATCTGTGGTACCAAACAGGACGCCTATTGCCTCGGACACACCTAAATTGTAGTTTTCTCTCTTGTCTAAACTTACGTCTAACCCTTTAGTCCGGACGCATGTACACTGTTCGACCCTTTGACCCAGACGGAAGTTAGGACACACCCAAAATGCTGCCTTTTGAATCTATCACATGCCCAGCTCTCCTGTCCGACCCTGTGACCCGGACACATGCTCACGTCGTCTGTATTTACGACCACGAGTGCAGTGCCAAAAATCCTTATTGTATTTCTGTCCAGCCCGCGTGTTCGGCTCAACGACCCGGACACAAGGTCCAGGCGTCTCACAACTTGAAAAATCTCGCTTGACAGTGTTGTGTCTTGTCCGGCTCTCCTACCAGGACAAGTGAGCCGGACGTGTGTATTCTGTATACAAAAATTTCTATTTAAACGAGCGTTCGCTATGGATGAGGGCATCGCAATTCAGAGACATCAATTTAGATGCGAGACAATTCAGACAGGCGATAGCGTCGTGCTTCTCTTCCCAGTCGTGCAACCCTACAACAAAGAGGAATTTCTGCCCCGCTTTCACCAGTTTGTTCAGCTTGACTTCTAGCAAATACTTCATTATATTTAGAGATGATTTCTAAACTTCTTTGTCTTGTTATTTCTTCTCTGGATATGCTAGGCTAGGGATTTTTTCTCTAGGGGATGGTAGTTGTAAATAGTTAAGATTTTGTAAGATTATTATCAGTTGATTTGGGATTTGTTGAGGGTTTGTTTCAGATTATGAATTTTGTCTGAGCTATTAATGAAAAGTGCTAATTTATTTCTAGCCTTGTGAAATCTGTCAAGAACTGATCGGTAATTGATGAACAGGTGAAAATAATCTGTTAGTCTACGGAAAAATTTTATCTGATTGATGAGTTTAACCATCAGATGCAATTAAAGTCTTGTGCTTAATCCCTTTGTATTAGTTGTGATAGGTTCATGATTAAATTTATCACGTTCTATGCTGGGGAGTTCTAACTGACTGGGATTTAGTCAAGAAGAAATTGTTAGAATTTTCCACACCATTTTCTCTAATTAATTGGTAATAAAACTGCAAGATTTAACTAGATAGTCTACCTGAACCTAGAGTTCCGCTTTCATTATTTGAATATAAGTTAACTTTTCTCTTGTTCTTTATTTTATTAATTGACAATTTCCCCCAACTTACAGCTTTCGCTAGGATTAGACTAGTTCATTTAGTCCCCTAGATTGATACCTGGTTACTTGTCAATACACTTTACTATAGTGACCGGGATTTATTTTACAGCCCATAGGTTTATTTTATTTACTAAATTCTAGATTAGTTTCATAGTTTTAGTAGATCAAAAAGCTTGTTTGCAATATACATAACCGATTCACAATCCGAAGTATAGAACAACTGAGCAACTACATAATCCCCATCGTTATCCAACAGTAGTAAATGATACAAGTCTGAGAGTGTGATAATAAAAAGCAAATGACATCTACCCAAAAGTCCCGCACTCCAGCTTCAAGTCTTGATCATACTCTTGTAATATATTGCTGTATAGGCTCAGCAAAACGCTGCATATGCTAATGTATGATTCTAGAATCCTTTAGATTCCTTAAGTCATTTAGCCATCTTAACATGCGGTTCATTTTATGCATTCCATTTTACAAGTATATAATAAACTGTAAATGTTGTAAACACTCAACAACTCAACTAAGATAATCACATTGTTCACAGATAATCAATATCAAAACGATAAGCGAGTGAACACGATAATAATACGAGGGTCGTTATCTTGTGAACGGTTCTCGTTACTCGGCCTTCGAGGCCTATAGTTCGTTATCCATATTACAAGGGATATTGAAATCTCGTACTAGGGTATATCTGATACTCGTAGACTTAATCGTTTGACAATTACACATATTGGACATCATGTTAGGACAACCCCTTTTATAATTCACCATACTTATTTAATTAATTTGGACAGTCGTCCTAGGTGCACCAACAGTATTGCCTTATGGCCAATGATCCGAAGATCACTAGACTTCCTTTATCCCTAATAAAGGCATCCCATGTGGCCGTAGCCATGTACCAACAGCAGTACCATCTGACCAACGATCCTATCGGGCTCATTAGATTTCCATATCAAGTGGACCCATTTTGGAGGTCCCTCTAGTGATCACTCTGTGCAACTAGTTTGTCCGTGGACTGCCCTAGGTTTTTGTTAAGATAAGATCCTTCAGTTTTGATGATAGAAAACCTTGTATTGTCTATCTAATGCGTTTGTCAAGATTCATGATTCAGATAGACAGGTGAATAAGTGGCTTAGCACGCAAGGTTGCAAGCCACTTAGGTCATGAGTGGCTTAGTACGCAAGGTTGCAAGCGTGCTCAGTCCACGACATGTGCCTAACCAGTCGGGCACTTGTCTGCGAGAGCTCCGTAGAACTTCTAGCACAGACAACTAGACAGACACCGCACGAAGATATTTCTCATGCTTAAAGATGAAAATCAAAGACAGAAGACTGCAAGGGATCAACACATTCAGATAAAACACATACATCCACTTAGGCAACTTGTTCACGACAAGCTCACGACAAAAGGAGAAGCTCGTTAATGCACAAGATGACAAAGCTATAAATGAACATTATTACATAGCCATAATGAATTCAGAAGAGGGCATCTATGAGCATTTAATGAGCCAAACAAAATCAGGCAAGTGGGGCACACAAGTGGTGATCAACCTATCAAGTGGGCTGCCGCCAACTTCAACAACCATGAGACGACGTGTGGTTCAAGCCTCCAGATCAAGCTGAAGAAACTCTACAAGTCTAGTGTGGCTGTTATGTGAATAATCGAAGTTGTAGTTGACTCCAAGAAGTCTAGGCAATAATAGGACAGTAGTTACATCCTAACAACCGTGTATATATACTTGTATTGATTCCATATGTGAGCAAGCCTCTACGAGAAAAAAGATAGAGATAATCTGGGCAAGTGTGGATCAAACTTAGGAGTGTGTGTATGTAACACCCCTACCGATAATACCGTCATTACCGTCTAATCTCCTCGTACTTCCATACTTATGCAGCGGATAATTCCTTACACAACGGTGGGTGATACAATGCCGTTAGCCACCCACGTGACTAACAAGGCCAACTTCCACTACAGCATCAGTCTAATAGACCGGAATACCCGAGTACTACAACCATTACAATTCATACTACGATTACAACCGAATACAACAATCCTCCATTCAATACATTACTCATTACTTACCATACAATATACCGAGTCTACTAAGATCCAAATCCAAATACAACACTTCTCACAAGTCTACACATACTCATTAAGAGTCTAGCATCTACCCGTTTCTCACAAACTACATACTTTCCAAATACATAATGGGGTGTACCACTTGGTACACTTATACTTCAAAGGGTTACAAATCTTATACAATTCTTTACTATTCACGATTATCCCTAGCTAACTAGGTATAGCAACCGGTCTCTTACAATGACCATATCAGCTTCGGGTACCTGGAAAATAAAAATGGTGCCCCAAGGGGCTCATCTTACGCTGCATATTAAATCCGCATACCCCGCGTACTAGCGAGGGTACGCTGACCACATGGTCGAATACATGCAGTTCATTTTACTCATACATACATACATGCTTACATTCATAATATTACAATTCATCACAAAGCATTCATACATATGTTTCAATACATAAAGGGAAGACATTACAAGTCAACCATACACACTTACCCTTGCGGAAGTACACTTCACCAATACATACACAATACTAGATAGCTTCATTACACACCCAGGTTAGAATGGGTGTACATTACTCTTTTGATCAAGGTCAACGACTTACACTAGCCCAGACCATTACTCATACAATACTTTACTTACTTACTTACTCAAGTTAAGTCACGGTGACCTCCGGGCAGGGACTACACCGTCCCACCACCGGGCTTTACTGTGGCTCACCAATCTAGGATGCTACCCATTTAAGGGATTTGGTCCATAGAAAGGTTTCAGGCCAGGAATTGGATCCAACCTCTTGTGTCTCCTCATCCTCACGCGTGGGTGAAATTATATCGGACTTCTACTCATTCCATTTTACTCAATACTTAAGTTAGGAGTTAGGTAGTTAGGAATTAGTAGAAGTAATCACATCCATACCAAGGAATAATACACTACACACATACACATCCATTCGCACATACACTTCAACCTCATCCATTCGTTTCATGAATTATACAAACTAAATGTTCAAGATAATATAACAAGAACAAATATAATACAAGCACAAGTAAGTGCATTAAAATTAGATTCGTGCATTTATCTTATTTAGGTGATCAAATAAGCACACAAATCGGGTAACCAGGTTAGGATACAGAGCATGAGGAAATCATACCGTTCACCGACGTACTCGAACACTGATTCCCCTTCGGTGTTCAACTATCGAAGTCCTATACATACATGAAGTTGTATGATCAATGATCTATTATTGATCTAACTTATTCCTTCCTTAATACTTCTAATGTATACTTACTACTTCTTTACATTCATACTTGATTATAAAAATCATTCTTTTCTTGTTACTTCTTTAACTTGCTTCCTTACGTACATACTCATTTTCTCACCATTTAATGCATTTAATGTGTGTTACCAAGGTCCCATATATATTATTATATACCTATATGTTTACCATTTTTTTTCTTTTTTTGTTTGGGGTCTGACCGACCCAGAGGTGACCCGACCGACCCAAAACCCTTTGGGTCGGTCGAAGTCAGAAAGATTTCGACTCTGGAATTACCGGGACCGACCCATGTCCGACCCAACCTCTTGGGTCGGTCTAAGTCAGAAACTTTTACTTCTGCAAATTCAACACCCGACCGACCCACGACCGACTCACTTGTCTAGGTCGGTTGAAGTCAGAAGGTTTACGTTCCAGCAGTTTAGCCCCGACCGACCCATGACCGATCCAACCTTCTGGGTCGGTCGAGAGCAAAATTGCCTATTTGGCTTTGTTTCAATTCTATTCTTTTACTTATCTCTTCCCCTAATATTCCTACGTGTAATCCCACATGTCTTAGTACCATTTAGGCTTCCAAAAATACCTTAATTCATCCACCAAATCCATTACTCATTCCTAAGTCCACTTCCACAATTTTTCCTCACTCCATTCCAGCACTTATACTAATTTTCTTTCTCCAATGATACAGATTTTTGGTTCCCACTTTTACCATTCAATACTCTCTCAACTAATGCTACTCCTAGCATTCAAGATGCATTACTTCTCATCCTTGCTCTTCCCCATTATCTAGTTTCTCTCCAAACCTGTTTCAAGATAATAAAACTGCTCATATAAGCTCCCCAAATACACCTAGTTACCATCTAGGTTATTCTTTCTTCTTTCACATCTAAGTCCTCAATTTCCTTACAAATTTTCGCAGAGGTTCCCCTATATTTTCAACATTGCCTACACATTGTTTCTGCTCACAATCTATACCAAATTTCCATATCAATATCAACACCAATCAACACTAATTCACACATATATTTTTCTGCACATACATACTCATTACCTAATGTTTTCCCAAGCATTTAAATATCCTTTACAAATTTCAAAACAATTACATTACCTTCCTCATTATACCACAACATACTTACTACTCATTACCATATACATTACTCATCTTTAATACTAAAAAATTGCTACACTGCAATGCATAAATCCAACTCAAGGTAAGAGCATTTACCTTGTCTTGTTAGTTTTTCTTTCTTTCTTTTTCTTTCTCTTCCTTTCTCCTTTCTTTCTTGTACCTTCTTCTCAACCGGTTCCAATGGAGTTTCCACTCCAATGCTACAGCCCATTAATACACAAATACTAACTTAGAAATCATCCTCTACTAACCTAGAACTTTGGACATGTTTCTAGGGTTTAGAAAAGAGTATTACCTTCCAATGAGTAGGTGGAGTTCTTGGTTAGCAAGAGGGCAATATTTCTAGCCCAAAGAAGAAGCCAAAACCAGCTGGAATACAAAGAACGAGAAGTTCAAAATCTAGAAATTTCCATAATGCAAGCAAGAGCTAGAAATTATGGGTTTCCAAGACTATTTTTACCTCAAAATAATAAGGAGGTGAAGGTGCTTCCAATGGTGGTTTCAAACCTTCAAATGGAGAATACCCATGGAGATGAAAGTGGGTGTTTTCGATTTTTTAAAGGAGGAAAGTGCTCTCCTTGGCAAGGGGATTCCAATGGTGTAATTTTTATAATTTTTAGTGAAGCTCTAAGGGCTCAACAAGAAGAGAGAAGATGGAGGCTGGTTGGGTTCTTCAAAATCGCCATTGTAGGCTGCTTGGGAGAAGAAGAGAAATAGAGAGGGAGGAGGATAATCGTGAGTGAGTGAGGGGGAGTAGGAGAGAGAGTTTACTTTTTGGTATTTTATTTGTTTGTCTTCTAGCAATAAGAAGAGAGTTAAGAGAGTGAGAGAGGAGGGAGCTGGCCGGCCCCCCATATACACACACACAGCTTTTGTTTTTTATTTGCAAAAGTGGACACATTAGTTCTGTTTATTTACGCTCTCTCCCCACAACTTCCCGGTTGTTACAGTTTTTACTAACCGGAACCCGTTATCCGGAATTTTCTCGTTTAATTAATTTTATTGGTTCTAACCCTTCGTTAATGTTTATTAATGACAATTTGGTTGACCAAAACTGTTACGAGTCTATTTGACCCGCTTAAAGTCATGTTTTCCAGGTTTCGTCGAAAAACGCGCTTTAAGGTTAGTTTGTGCTTTTAATCCATTTTAAGGATCCGTTTTCTTCGGTAATCATTCCCTTAGATTTATTTAGGCGTAATTAAGCTTCTAAAACCTTCATTAGCCTAATTAATCATTGTTTCTAATTTTGGGGTATTTCAATCTACCCCCTTAAGAAACTTTGCCCTCAAAGTTGCTCAAGGTTTACGGCTTACTACTTCTACTCCTTTGGCAAGCAAATTGCCACAATACACTTTACTACCACCTTACCAGGTGTTATCCATTCTTACGCTGCGAGCACACACAATCCAAATACAATACACCATTACCATACGTATTACACAGTTACCATACACAATACAATTCATACTACCAATTGTGTCATATGCCGTACAACACCGTTACATTACTCATTGTATATACATACTCAGAATACCATTAGCGCTACCCTGCGCCACAAGGTTGGTGATTTGTTATCTCTAACCATCCAGACCTTTCTAATGCCAAGATCATATCCTCAGACATCCATACGGATTCTCAAATCCTTTTACTACATCCATATATCCTCACGTCGTTTCACATGGTGTTTACCTGCAATACATGCAATACAGTGCAGGCATGGCATCATGCAAGCACAACACAATTCGCATTACAACCGACTCTTCGGTTTTACTATCCCACATCGTATACATTCATAGGGTTGAAGGAAGAGAGACTTCTTGAAAATATTGGTTAGGAATCCTTTTTGAAACACAATCAGCTCCCAAATTCCAATTTATGTTCATTACATCTATCCTATGCGTGATTCTTGTGACCACTTGAGGGGAGCTTCAAGAATCATTCGACCCTGATGTGATCAGCATCAGTGTTGAACTATCTTTCCACCCCAATTTGTGTTCAATTTCCCTTGATCTGATCAGGATCAAGTTCGACTTCCCACATCAGTTTCAAACAATCAAATAATTCAATCATTTCAATTTTCTATCTTTTTACTCTTCTTAGTCATGATTACAAATTCATACATCTCCAAAAGGATGAAATTCAGTCCATCAATCATCCTCAATCCACTTCCAAATACTTTACTTCGAAATTAAGTCCATCAATCATCCTCAATCCACTTCCAATGACTTACCTAGGAATACAATACTTATGGACTTCATTCATCAACTATGCTAAATCATTGTACTATTTCTTTAAAGGATACAATACTTGTGGAGCTCCGGCCACTACTCATTCTCAATTGTCTCAAACCAATCACCTAGGGAACTCAATTTTCTCTAGGTTCTACATTGGTGTTATACCGACTCATGCATCGTAATGCCATGTCTCACTTCAACTAGACATACACTATAGGGGTCATCATTCCACAGGAGTTTCTCTACTCCTCTTTACTAATACTCTCATACTGGAGTTACAAGATAGGTATATTCATCCTATGATATTCACATATCTCGTGCCTAGTTACCACAATTACAATATGAGTGAATACGTATGTTTATTTAACATAAGTACCAATCATCAAATCAATTCTCATTTGTGTTATGCACATTATGGTTTACGTGTTTTATACGTGAGATTTACACTAAGCGGTTTTTCGCTCTACCTCCCTTAAAAGGGATTACGCCCACATAATCTACTCTTCTTTACTAAGTTTGGGAATCCTGAAGCATTTTAGCTTCCCTACGGTCTATTATATAATGTATACTGGTTAAAGGGTCTGAACCTTACTAATGGTTCAGTCCCTGCACCAAGAATTCTCATTGAGGTTTATTTAACTCGTAACCAGTTTGGTTCTAGCCTATTAGGCTTCAAGGCATTGATAGCCATTCTCTCATACTTACTAGGTGTATTAAACCTCTTGGCTAGGGCCCACTAGCTTCTGCTGCGTGACCCTGATAACTTGGGTTATTCACCCTGCTTGTTATCCTTAATGTGTTACACATCACCTTTTTATCCCTTTTTATTATGGAAATAAGGTTTATTAACCAGCTCTCTGGCAATCTATTATACATACTATTTGTACTCCACGGTTATTCACTAAGTTCCTCCGACTTATTGTCGGGCAAGGTTAAGTCACTACTTAGTTGTAGTGCTTCCTCTATTGTCAATAGCTTCTGAATCATACCAGTTCTTCTAGTTCAGTACCAGTGTTCTTTACTTGTATGACCTTGCATTTTCTATGCATCGGTCCTAGTGACTTTCTTAAGTCTTCTTTCTCTCTTTATTCCAATGGAATTCACATCTTGTGATTGTTGGTGTTCTTTACACTCTTCGTGCTTCTTTGGCCTTAGGCCGCACGGTTGTTTCTAAGCTTTTGCTCAAATAGCTTATGCCTTGATCGTTGGTGAAACTAAGGATTTACCATGATTTACATTTTCCATATTCCCAGCTATCCCACTAGATCATTAGCTGCACGAGTGCAGTACCAAAACACTCAGTCCTACAGAGTGTAGAGGCGTAAACGCTTGGTAGTAAATCTCTTATGTGATCGCAATAAGAATAAATATTTCTGCCTGTCATCTCATACTTACAACTCCGTGTCATTGTCTAACTACTTCCTCATAGCGGTCGCTTGTTGTGCACCATATTCTTACTCCTTATGCACATCGTTTTTACGGTCTCTGTTACTGTGGTAGCCTATCTTTACTCATTGCCATTGTCGTTGGCACCATTTCCTTATGGTGTGAATACACCGAGGGTTTCCTATGTTCATGTGTGTGACGGTTGTCATAGCATACCGCAATGTTATTATCTTCCCAATGTGGAGATGTTTTATTTCAATTTAGGTTTCATGTGTAGGTTAGCTTACCTCACATTCCTTCATCATTTATGATACAATTTACCAAGTATCTTGGTTGACCAAGGATGAAGTGATTTATCGGGTTATAAGCTCCTTTGAGCTTTGGTCATTCGATGTCAAAATGTGCATTCATGTTGATTGATTTGACGCTCACTTCCTTCTAAATCCTGGCGTTGGATATAAGGTTTGATTATGCATTCTTGTTCCCCAGTGCACATCACTGGGACATCCCAAGGAAACTTCAAGGGTTTTCTGGTCCCGTTCTCCAATTGGAGAGTATTCTATCACTGATAAGTGAAAACTCTTGTTGATAGGTTTGTTTCTACTCATAAGTCTCATGACAAGGTTTACTATGTTAGTCTCTGCTTATGTACTTCCACCATTCATACAATGATTCACCATATGCTTGGTTGCATATGGAGTATACTTATTCCTTCAAGTCTCTATGCCCTTTAAGCGATGCGCTTCTACAGTTCACATTATACACATTCTGTGTTTACTTCTCAACCGACTTTTCTTCGGTTTCCACAGTTGCTCTCAAAGCCTCTTTCTAGGCATAGTGGTTTGGAAATCTCATTTCCTTATTCAATTGCCTCTTGGCATTAACTACATGTGCAAGCTTGTTGTTACGGCAGATGGAAGCCTCTTTCTAAGGGTTCACATCATCGCCGCATTGGTGGTCTTCGGCTAACGAGGGGTACTTTCCCTCGGGTTTCTTGTAGTGTCCAAGTGTGGACTAGGCCAGTGTTGGCATTATCACGATTCTTATTCCTCTGTGCCACCATTGCTATAGAAGGCATGAAGGGCAATTAAAAGTTTCATCAACTGTATACTAGACTGATGCTCTAGTGATAGTGACACTAAGGTAGCCATTACTCTAAGCCTCTCATTATGCTGAGTTCAAATTGGGTAATTCCATTGTCGCTCTGCTCATTGTAGGGAATAACATTTCTCTTCACCATTCCCGACAGTTCCTTTCATCATTTAACGTGGGTTTGTAACCATTTAAATCTACATGACGTAGTTGGTTTGCGGCTTTTAAGCCTTATTGCTGCAAGCTATGCTCCTTGCGAGTTGCTTATTATGTTTCCACTCCTCATATACTACCATAGATTGGAGGTATTACCGGGCTTCATGGCAAGTCGTGGCATCACGCTTCCGTTTATAGGCGACCTTTTAGGCAGTATGGTATTAATCGGTGCTTCTTAGTGATTTAGGGTATTCCCCGTTATGTGGAATCCCTTTGGTGTCCTAACCGAATGTATTCGCTCTAACTCTTGTGTTCTCTTCACAATATTCCGTTCAACCACTTTTGGCTATCACACCATTCAAGGACTGCTCCTGGGTGTTGTTAGGTTACGCCATTACATCTGGTTAGTGTTCATGATGTGTTGTATTAGTTACACCGCGTTGCGGTAGTGCAGTTAGACTATCCTGTTTAGGGTCATAGCGTCTCCCATTCTTGGGTAGACTGTTGATGCTTTCTTCTTGTGTTCTAGACCGGTTCAAACATCCTCTTGGTGAAGATTAATACTCCCGGTAGGCATGGTGATTGTTCTGGGAGTTCTATCCCATTCATCGAACATCAACGTGTCCGTGTAGGCATCTGCCTTACTGTTTGTGGCTGGGTATTCATTCCAGCTTCCATGCATTTGCTTGAAGTCCTTGAGACATATCCAATGTCTATACTTACTAGTTGGTCCTCTTTGCACTTCCTAATCCTCATTCCTTAGCTTCAGATGGATTCTCTGAGTTTCTTTATACTTATTACTTAGCTGAGTTCCTTCTCCGTGATCGTTTGAGGTGTCCAGCTGTTCTAGTTTGAACTTACTCATGGTCCGTAGAACGGAGTTGACTACTTCCCGTGTTTTGTACACTACATGTATACATACATGGGGTATCTTGTTGGTACGTTACCACTTACCTGACTATCTGTCAGGCCCGCAAGCTCCTTCGGAGTGCGGTCGTCCCACATCCCGTATTTGGGTACACTCGTAGTGCTCATCACACGCCTAGGTGAAGTATTCTATTGTCAACTCCTCTTGTATCATTCTATGACACTCACCGTAATTCTGTTGGTTTGGTTTTAAGATCCGAGGTTTAAGAGAAGGGTTATGGTTTTGAAGGAAAAATTTTGGGTTTTAAAATTATAGTTCGGTGTTAAAAGAAGTTCTTCATGGCGTAGCCATGTCTGAGGTCTTGACCAAGTCCAGCTTCTCGCTGACTGGTATGTTCTTAATACAATTGGCCGGCCATTAGGCCTTTCCAAGGTTCCATTCTTCCAGTTTTTAGGATGTGTGATCCTGTAGTCGCTTCATTGCGGTCACGGTACCTTACTAAGTACTTGTGGTGTGTCAGAGTTCCTCCACATGTTCTTGTTCTTACTGCGCTTGCCATGGCATGTGCGTGGTACTGGTGGTTTTTGGGTAAACCTATACCGGTCACGGTATGGCTTCCACTCGTATTTGGTATTCGTGTTGACTCTTTCTTTGATCTATTGATTTATGTTTGGGATACTCGATCCTTTAAGTAACTTCTCAGTGATCTTTACATGACTGTCGTTGATCGGGGTACTTCTCCAATCCTTGGTGACCCCTACTTATTTGTTTTGTGTTTTCCTTGTTGCTCGTTCCCACACGTTTACCGTGGTTACTGAGCCTGAGCTTGTTTAGGCACTACTTCTGTAGTCCTGCCGGATTATATCTCGCGAATGTTCTTATAGCTGTCTAAGCTGTGTCGGCCAGGTATTGTAACCTTTTTGGCGTTGTAGTTTTGGAGTTAACCACTCCTGACTATGTCTGTAGTCCGGTAGTATACCATTGGTGGTATTATCTAGCTACTACTGTCCCGTAGACTTGTGTCTCGAGTTTCGTTACTGCTCCTTTTCCCATCTCGTTGCACGCTTAGTGCTTCTCTTCCTACTGCTGCTTGACCAGCCAGGTTCTTACGACTACTAAGCAGGTCACCCCGTGTTGTCGTAATTTGCAGTCTCCTTATGGTCAGGATTCTCATTCTACCGTCACTAGGTACGGGTATTGTTGTTCAACCGGGAACTGTCTCCAGGACTTCCAATTCCTGGAACCTACTATATGTCAAATTCTTGTTTACCGTATGATTATTTCACAACTGCCTGATCGGGTTTTCCCAAGTATGAGAGGACTTTCCTTCTCTCTGGCGTTCTTTCCCAAGTTATACAATGGGGAGTGTGGAGGGCCGGTCTGGTATTGTAGGTATTCCGGTACACACCGGGAGTTCCCAACTAGCGTATCTCTAACGCTATCACTCAGCCCTTAGCCCTAAGCTTCTAATTACTAACTCGGTATTCCCTAAACTCGGTATTTCAAGTCATCAGAGCGATACATTGCTCTGATACCACTTTTTGTAACACCCCTACCGCTAATACCGTAATTACCGTCTAATCTCCTCGTACTTCTATAATTACGCAGCGGATACTTCCTTACACAACGGTGGGTGATACAATGCCGTTAGCCACCCACGTGACTAACAAGGCCTACTTCCACTACAACATCGGTCTGATAGACCGGAATACCCGAGTACTATAACAATTACAATTCATACTACGATTACAACCGAATACAACAATCCTCCATTCAATACATTACTCATTACTTACCATACAATATACCGAGTCTACTAATGAAATACCCCAAACCTTGGTATGTGTGTAAAATGTTAAGCTATGGTATTTAAAGTTTCTCACAGACTACATACTTTCCAAATACATAATGGGGTGTACCACTTGGTACACTTATACTTCAAAGGGTTACAAACCTTATACAATTCCTTACTATTCACGATTATCCCTAGCTAACTAGGTATAGCAACCGGTCTCTTACAACGACCATATTAGCTTCGGGTACCTGGAAAATAAAAATGGTGCCCCAAGGGGCTCAGCTTACGCTGCATATGAAATCCGCATACCCCGCGTACTAGCGAGGGTACTACGACCACTTGGTCAAATACATGTAGTTCATTTTACTCATACATACATACATGCTTACATTCATAATATTACAATACATCACAAAGCATTCATACATACATTTCAATACATACAGGGAAGACATTACAAGTCAACCATACACACTTACCCTTGCTGAAGTACACTTCACCAATACATACACAATACTTGTTAGCTTCATTACACACCCAGGTTAGAATGGGTGTACATTACTATTTTACTCAAGGTCAATGACTTACACTAGCCCAGACCATTACTCATACAATACTGTACTTACTTACTTAGTTACTCAAGTTAAGTCGTGGTGACCTCCGGGCAGGGACTACACCGTCCCACCACAGGGCTTTACTGTGGCTCACCAATCTTGGATGCTACCCATTTAAGGGATTTGGTCCATAGAAAGGATTCAGGCCAGGAATCGGATCCAACCTCTTGTGTCTCCTCATCCTCACACGTGGCCGAAACTATATCGGACTTCTACTCATTCTATTTTACTCAATACTTAAGTTGGGAGTTAGGTAGTTAGGAATTAGTAGAAGTCATCACATCCATACCATGGAATAATACACTACACACATACACATCCATTCGCACATACACTTCAACCTCATCCATTCGTTTCATGAATTATACAAACTAAATGTTCAAGACAATATAACAAGAACAAATATAATACAAGCACAAGTAAGTTCATTAAAATCCGATTCGTGCATTTATCTTGTTTAGGTGATCAAATAAGCACACAAATCGGGGTAACCAGGTTAGGATACAGAGCATGAGGAAATCATACCGTTCACCGACGTACTCGAACTCCGATTCCCCTTCGGTGTTCATCTATCCAAGTCCTATACATACATGAAGTTGTATGATCAATGATCTATTATTGATCCAACTTATTCCTTCCTTAATACTTCTAATGTATACTTACTACTTCTTTACATTCATACTTGATTATAAAAATCATTCTTTTCTTGTTACTTCTTTAACTTGCTTCCTTACGTACATACTCATTTTCTCACCATTTAATGCTTTTAATGGTGTGTTACCAAGGTCGCATATATGTATATACCTATATGTTTACCATTTTTTTTCTTTTTTTTGTTTGGGGTCCGACCGACCCAGAGGTGACCCGACCGACCCAAAACTCTCTGGGTTAGTCGAAGTCAGAAAGATTTTGACTCTGGAATTACCGGGACCGACCCATGACCGACCCAACCTCCTGGGTCGGTCGAAGTTAGAAACTTCGACTTCTGCAAATTCTACACCCGACCGACCCACGACCGACTCACCCGTCTGGGTCGGTCGAAGTTAGAAGGTTTACGTTCCAGCAGTTTAGCCCCGACCGACCCACGACCGATCCAACCTTCTGGGTCGGTCGAGAGCAAAATTGCCTATTTGGCTTTGTTTCAATTCTATTCTTTTACTTATCTTCCCCTAATACCTACGTGTAATCCCACATGTCTTAGTACCATTTAGGCTTCCAAAAATACCTTAATTCATCCACCAAATCCATTACTCATTCCTAAGTCCACTTCCACAATTTTTCCTCACTCCATTCCAGCACTTATACTAATTTTCTTTCTCCAATGATACAGATTTTTGGTTCCCACTTTTACCATTCAATACTCTCTCAACTAATGCTACTCCTAGCATTCAAGATGCATTACTTCTCATCCTTGCTCTTCCCCATTATCTAGTTTCTCTCCAAACCTGTTTCAAGATAATAAAACTGCTCATATAAGCTCCCCAAATACACCTAGTTACCATCTAGGTTATTCTTTCTTCTTTCACATCTAAGTCCTCAATTTCCTTACAAATTTTCGCAGAGGTTCCCCTATATTTTCAACATTGCCTACACATTGTTTCTGCTCACAATCTATACCAAATTTCCATATCAATATCAACACCAATCAACACTAATTCACACATACATTTTTCTGCACATACATACTCATTACCCAATGTTTTCCCAAGCTTTTAAATATCCTTTACAAATTTCAAAACACATACCTTCCTCATTATACCACAACATACTTACTACTCATTACCATATACATTACTCATCTTTAATACTCAAAAACTGCTACACTACAATGCATAAATCTAACTCAAGGTAAGAGCATTTACCTTGTCTTGTTAGTTTTTCTTTCTTTTTCCTTCTCTTCCTTTCTCCTTTCTTTCTTGTTCCTTCTTCTCAACCGGTTCCAATGGAGTTCCCACTCCAATGCTACAGCCCATTAATACACAAATACTAACTTAGAAATCATCCTTACTAACCTAGAACTTTGGACATGTTTCTAGGGTTTAGAAAAGAGTATTACCTTCCAATGAGCAGATGGAGTTCTTGGTTAGCAAGAGGGCAATATTTCTAGCCCAAAGAAGAAGCCAAAACCGGCTGGAATACAAAGAACGAGAAGTTCAAAATCTGGAAATTTCCATAATGCAAGCAAGAGCTAGAAATGATGGGTTTCCAAGACTATTTTTACCTCAAAATAATAAGGAGGTGAAGGTGCTTCCAATGGGTGGTTTCAAACCTTCAAATGGAGAATACCCATTGGAGAGAAAGTGGTGTTTTCGATTTTTGACGAAGGGAGGAAGTGCTCTCCTTGACAACAAGGGGATTCCAATGGTTGGTGTAATTTTTATAATGGGAAAATTACATCGCCCACCCATGACATTTGGCGAAATTGCACACCCCACCCATGAGGTTTTAAAAATTACTTTGCACCATGTGGTTTCCGCTATTTTACATCCAGCAACTTTTCTAATCTTTGATGAACTTAAAAGATGGTTAAATGTTATCCAAAATGATGAACTTACATAGACGATGTAAGGTGATATATTTTGATCTAGCATGAAATCCAAATTGTTTAAGCTCATATGTGATTGTGTGGGACCCAATGAAAATACGTTCAAATGTTACATGTTCATTGGGTCCAGGATCACAATGAATTAGCTTAAAATACTTTGGATTTTATGCTAGATCAAAAATATATCACTTAGCATCGTCCAGGTAAAGTTCATCAATTTTGAGTAATATTTAACCATCTTTTAAGATGATCAAATATTATAAAAGTTGTTGGATGTAAAATGTGGGGAAACCACAGGGGTGGGCATAGAATTTTGAAACCTCGTCGGTGGGGTGTGTAATTTCGCCAAACGTCATGGGTGGGCGATGTAATTTTCCCTTTTATAATTTTTGGTGAAGCTTTAAGGGCTCAACAAGAAGAGAGAAGATGGAGGCTGGTTGGGTTCTTCAAAATCGCCATTGTAGGCTGCTTGGGAGAAGAAGAGAAATAGAGAGGGAGGAGGATAATCGTGAGTGAGTGAGGGGGAGTAGGAGAGAGAGTTTACTTTTTGATATTTTATTTGTTTGTCTTATAACAATAAGAAGAAAGTTAAGAGAGTGAGAGAGGAGGGAGCTGGCCGGCCCCCCATATACACACACACAACTTTTGTTTTTATTTGCAAAAGTGGACACATTAGTTCTGTTTATTTACGCTCTCACCCCACAACTTCCCGGTTGTTACAGTTTTTACTAACCGGAACCGGTTATCCGGAATTTTCTCGTCTAATTAATTTTATTGGTTCTAACCCTTCGTTAATGTTTATTAATGACAATTTGGTTAACCAAAACTGTTACGAGTCTATTTGACCCGCTTAAAGACACATTTTCCCAGTTTCCTCGGAAAACGCGCTTTAAGGTTCGTTTGTGCTTTTAATCCATTTTAAGGATCCGTTTTGTTCAAGAATCGTTCCCTTAGATTTATTTAGGCATAGTTAAGCTTCTAAAACCTTTATTAGCCTAATTAATCACTGTTTCTTATTTCGAGGTATTTCAGTGTAAGTGCTAGAGAGTTGGTGAGCTAGATAGGACTAGGTTAGAGTATCAATACATTAGGTATTTGATAGAACGACAGGTCGGGAAACGGTCGGTGAACCGTAGGCCGGTAGTCAGGAGAGGGTTGCCGACTTTAGGGGTAAAGTCGAAACTGTCTCGGGAGTCCGTGTGTGGGGCAAGGGAGGTTGAGTGAATTTCGTGTGTGTAAACTCTCAATCGAAATGTGTTTTCCAGTTTAAGTTTATCTCACGTCCATTCCTAAACTACCAAGTTTTATTAGATTCCACGATACGTCCACGACACGTTGTGGACTCGTCAGGAGCGCTTACTAGTTTCAATTGGTAATAGAGCAGGTCTCTTCTAGAAAGCAAATTGCTTTGGAGGGCGATCAAGATGTCTCGTGCAAGAATTCTAGCAGTACAAGAAAGTTCTGCACCAAATCGACCACCACCCTTCAATGGAGACAACTACACTCACTGGAAGAATAAGATGGAATTTCATATCAAGTCTGACGATCCAAGAATGTGGAGGGTGATAACACATGGAGAGTATACCTTCCAGAACACTCAAGGACAATTCATATCTATCGACAGCATGACGGATGATCAAATCAAAAAGTTGGTATTCAATGCTCAAGCTGTAAGAATACTTCACTGTGCACTACTACCAAAGCAATACTCAAAGATTGCTTCAGCTAAAACAGCCCAAGAGATTTGGAAACTCTTGAGGTTACTTATGAAGGGAATGATGAGATCAAAAAAACTCGCATTGAGTTGCTACTCACTCATTGGGAGCTATTCAAGAAGGAAGAAAAGCAGAACATTTCTGAAATGCATACAAAGTTCACTAATCTAATCAACGAAATGTTGGTGCTTGGAAGAACTATCTCTAATGAGGATCTAATTCGGAAGTCCTCAGATCTCTTCTTGCCTCCTTTGACTGCAAAGTCAATGCCATGCAAGATGTTCATGATCTCTCCAAGTTGTCTCTGGCAGACATGGTAAGATCTCTAATGGATTTCAAGTTAAAACTATAACACAAGAATTCAGAAAGCTCAGCAAGAGATAGAGGGAAAGACATAGCCCTTCAAGTAGCTGAAAATGAAAGATCCGAGTCAGGAGACGACAATGATGAAATGGTCCTCTATGCTAAGAGGTACGTTCGAAAGTTCATAAGAAATAAAATAAGGAAAGGCAAGGAGTCCAAGGAGTCGGATGATCAAAAGAAAAACAATGACTAGTGTTTTGGGTGTTCAAAACACGGACATCATATCAAAGACTGTCCTCAACGATCCCGAGAGGACAATGTTGATAGTTTTAAGGGGGTGTTATTGAAAGCACAGAAAAAGGGCAAGTGAACCCTAGTCGGATGTAGTAGTAAAGATGTCGTTCCACTAGGAAATTGGTATATCGATCTCCCTAGTTTCGGTAATCGGTTATAAAACAGTAAATAAAGGGGGGTTTAGCCGAAGGCAAGTGTATTGGTTTGGTTCAAAGAGGAATTGTAAAATAAAAGCAATAGATAAAATGTGATGTAATGAATTGGAATGGAAAGCACCTTTAGGATGGTTGTAATCCCCTAAATTCACCCCAACTATATTAGTAAACCCACTTCACTCAGGTTGTCTATCTGGACTAATGCAAAGGTCCTTCAAATCATGAATAAACCAACTCTTACCTAGCTTGCTTCCAACTCTCTAATCAAGTAGAGTTCAAATCACTAGATAGCATTAACAACAAGTCCATATTAATAGCCTTAAATTTCACCAATAATCAAGCTAGCCATAATCTAAGGTTCCTCTCTCTTTTCGGTCACAACTCCCAACTCAAAATCATATGTTGTTGGAAATCACCACAAATGCTATAAATGATCAGGTTATAACATTAATGAAATAAAAGAGAGAAAACAACCGCAATAAATAAAGTGTAGGTTTTACAACATAGATGGGGGATTTAAGTTCATGTCCCCATCCCAAAGTGCTAATAGAATTACTCAAGCATAATGATAAGTAAAACTAAGAGAGGGATAGAAGAAGCCATGTTTATGAAGGTGGTTGAGCAATTCTTCCTTCTCTTCTCCTGCTTGGTCTTCTATCTTCTAGTGGAAATGGGAATGATAAATGGAGGTGTGTGTGGATGAATATTGTGTGGGGGAGTGAATGGGTGTTTTACGTACTGGAAGTGGTGGTGTGGATGTAATGGGATGAAGATGATTAGTAGTAGTAGTAGTACTACGTACTGGGTGGAATGGAAATGTGGAGGATTTATGGAGGGAGAGATAGATATCTCAAAGACTGTGTGTCTTGAAGTGTTGGGCTAGCACTCTATTTATAGTGTGTATATGGTGAGTGCGATGGTGTTTTGGTTGGTGGATGAAGCTGGAAAGAAGACCAAAGTAACGTGGTGTGTGGTTGGAACAGAAGTTGATTTGGAAGGTAGCAGATTAATCGTGATGGTAGCCTGGAAAGGAGTATAATGGGGCGGCGCTTAATCAAATATTATACAAGCTTTTGAAATACCGACGCGCTACAGAGTTTCGATTCCAGCATATGGTCCGGGACTTGAGATTTGTATAAAGTCCCGGACCACCCCATTAATTCGCTTCGAGACTTCGCTTCTTGTGTGGTCCGGGACATAGGTTATGGAACAAGTCCCGGACCATGCCTCAATTTGTTTCGAGAGTTGCCTTCTTGTGTGGTCCAGGACTTAGGTTATGGAACAAGTCCCGGACCATGCCTAAAGTTGGTCCGATGAAATTTTTCTTGGCTCTTTTAGCTTGTTTGAAAAACTATGATCTCCAACAATGACATGAAAATGTTTCTTTCGAGATTAAATGCCTGAAAAAGCACACAAAAACCATAAAAGAAGACAATTGCAACAAAAACATAAAATTACTCATAAGACAGGAATTTAGCGGTGAATGATAACAAATTGGGTCTCAAAAGACCCTTTAGAAATAGGTAAATTCCTGACTTATTAGACAACGACAGGGTCAAGAAGCCTGTCCAACGATCATTCAACAAAGGACCAAAGAAGGAAGCCTGTTAAGACAAGATCTTCTAGTTTTGATGATTGCAAACCTTGTATTGTCTATCTAATGTGTTTGTCAAGATTTATGATTCAGAGAGACAGGTAATAAATGGCTTAGCACGCCAGGTTGCAAGCACGTTCAATCCATGACATGTGCCCAACCAGTTGGGCACTTCTCTATGAGAGCTCCAGAGGACTTCTAGCACAAACAACCAGTCAGACACCGTACAAAGATATCTCCCATGCTTAAAGATGAAGATCAAAGACAGAAGACTACAAAGGATTGGCACATTCAGATAAAACACATACATCCACTTAGGCAACTTGTTCACGACAAGCCCGCGACAAAAGGAGAAGTTCATTAATGCACAAGATAAAAAAGCTATAAATGAACATCATTACATAGCCGTAATGAATTCAGAAGAGGGCATTTATGAGCATTTAATGAGCCAGACAAAATTAGGCAAGTGGGGCACACAAGTGATGATCGACCTATCAGGGCTGCCGCCAACTTGACCAACCATAAGATGACACGTGGTTCAAGCCTCCAGATCAAGTTGAAGAATCTCTACAAGTATAGTGTTGTTGTTATGTAAATAATCGAAGTTGTAGTTGACTCCTAGAGGTCTAGATATTAATAGGACGGTTGTTACATCCTAACAACCGTGTATAAATAATTGCAATTATTCCATATGTAAGTAAGCCTGTACGGGAGAAAAGATAGAGATTATCTGGGCAAGTGCGGATCAAACTTAGGAGTGTGTGTAAGTGCTAGAGAGTTGGTGAGCTAGATAGGATTGGGTTAGAGTATCAATACAATGGATATTTGATAGAACGATAGGTCGGGGAACTGAAATACCCCGAACTTAATTAGGGTGATTAAATTACCCTTATATGATATTTGAAGGCCTATTAGTGCCTAAAGAATTTTGGTAAAGAAAATAAATCCAAAGAAAAGAGAAAACACTTAAAAAGTGAAAAAATGCTAAAATGAGCGTTATGTGACCATAGAAGGAATACGACCTCGACAAGGGTCTTAGATGGATTTCCAAGGCTTCATAATGCCTAATTAATATACGGGAACAATTCTCGAAGGAAATGGATCCATAAAATGAACTAAAAACGCTAATAAAGCTTTAGTGCTCGTTTTTTTAGAAAACCCGAAAACGTGACCTTGAGTGGTCAAATGAACCCATAAAAATTATATTCAACCAAATAACTACAATTAAACATTAATGGAATCTTAAGAACCATTAAAAATAAGGAAACGAGAAAAATCTGAAAAACGGGCCCGGTTAGTGAATAATGCTAAAACCCGGTAAATTAACAAGCGTTTTCTGTAAAAGACAAAAAACGCTACAACTCACATGTATAAGTGGGGTCTGGTTTTTAAAATAAAAATCAGCTCACACACACACACACACACACACACACACACACACACACACACACACACACACACACACACACACACACCACACAACACACACACACACACACACACACCACACACACACACACACACACACAAACACCCACACACACCCACACACACACACACACACACACACACACACACACACACACACACACACACACACACACACACACACACACACACACACACACACACACACACACACACACACACACACACACACACACACACACACACACACACACACACACACACACATGTAGCTAGTTAGTAAAGGAAAGAAGAAGAAAGTGGAAAAGTACAAAAACACTTTTCCCTCTCTCTCCTCCCTCATTTCTCCTTTCCCTCCTCTCTTTCCTTCTTCTTTCTCCTCCAGCCGATTTTCTCCCCCTCTCTGGACTAGAACGTTTTTGCAAGCCTTATCCATGGCTTCCTCACTTTCCATGCTTGCCCAAGCTCCATTCATACTCCAAACTTGAAAATAATTACATATTCTTCTTCCTCTCGTCAAGATCGATCTTTCTCTCTTTTAAAAATCCCAAAAGGATGAAATTCATCTCCATGGGTTTAGCCCATTTGAAGGGAAAATGGCATCATCTTGAAGCTTGGAGTCTTCTCTTTCATTCAAGGTAAAAAGATTCATGAAAAACTCATTTTCTTCCTTCCATTTTGGGTGGCCGATTTTCTCCCTTGTAATGCCTTTTTTTTCTCTCTTTGTTTGAGCATTGTTTCAACCTTCCAATGGTGGTGGAGCCCCCTTCTTGATTCAAGGGTTAAAACCCCTCCTAAAACTTCAAAGGTAAAACCCTATCTTTTTATTCTTTAAGCCTTTCATTGAATTAGAATTTTCTTAAGGGTTTAGAAGTTTAATTATACTCATTTGGTGTTCCTTGGATGTTGGGATGTAGTTTGGCAACTCCATTGCCCACTTGACCGAAATAGGAAGAAGAAAGAGAGAAGGAGGAGATTGGAAAAGAAAAGAGGAAATTATGAGCTTAAGGTAAGAAACTCTCCTTAATGTTTATTTTGATTGTTTTAGAACTTGGGATGGGTAATTAAAGGAATGAAACCTAAAATTTGCACTTGTAACACCCCGTCCTAAGCCAATCGTGGTTACCGTAAACTTAATAACTGAAACATAAGCATCGCAGCGGAAATAAACAAACACCAGGACCTTGCCACGGTCTGAACAACAAGAAATACCGTTTCTTAAATATTTACAACCGATAATCCAAAATATATACACCAACTGAGTTATAAGTATCTCCAAAACCACATAACATTTCTCAAGTTTAAATATCAACAGATGGGTGCACATGCGCAACCTGTAACACCCCTCTCCATAATCACGTAATAATCTCTCACGTAGCAATAAATAAAACGTCTTACAGCGGAAGAATTAATAACAATAACAATACTCACTTGGGTGTCACCGGCCATTACTCGCCCATGCGAGCAATGAAGCCAAACTACATCCAACTTCCAACTTAAACAAACTGCTAACCGCCGTGATAACGAGAATAATCCTATACATCATACTAAGTCCATACTCATAAACATCGACAAGTGAGCGTCTACCCAAATCCCAAATATAATTTCACCATCTTCTTTGTTATACAAACAAACTCCCTGTGAGGTAATTAAAATAAACTCAAGTTACCATGTTCCCGCACTTCGGCTTCGGCGATAATCAACAACCTGCATATGGTGTAGTATCAGCGATAGACGCTGAGTATGCCTGGCCTGGACCCTAATGGTCACTTAGTCATTTTAACCATCTTATTATTAGATTGGTTTCATGCTTTTCCATTTTACAGTTGTAATCACTACTGTAATATATATGCATAAATATACATAATCATCCATCCAAACATTCATAACACTTAACCATCCATCCAATCCAAACATTCATTTAATATTACAAACAACAGTTGTATATCGAACGTATCGAAATAATAGCAGTATAATGTACAATGTACAATCGCCGTAGCGTACAGTTTCCATAGTTAATTTAATTTGGCCTTTAAGGCCCCATCCATCCAAACCATGTTAATTAAATACCAGTTGGGCGTCATGTTAAGACAACCCGATAACCTCACCATGGACAGTAGTCCTCCCGTACACACAAAGGTGCTCATTTCGCCAGAGGTCCGGAGGCCCCTAACTGTTCTCTTTTGTCTCGTAAGACGTCCATATAAAAGGCCGTAGCCACCTGACCCACGATCCAAATAGAGCTTGTTGGGTATAAACCTGGAGCGGAACCCGATCGAGAACCCCTCAGTGATCACAAATGCGCAACCAGATAGTTCGTAAACTACATTGGATTCCTCACCTCAACTCACACCATCTCTCTCTCATAATGTTTAAGATATGCTCTTAGTCTTATGGAGAATAATTATTAGTTAGCTGCCCAATGGGTCTCACGCATACCTAGAAGTAATCTAGGTCATATTCATGTTCGAGATCCATGCTCTAGAGACCGACAATGTCGTGACTCGTTCCTAAGTATTTTACTTAGGTTTCTATATACTTAATATTAATACTATGGTATTATATCAAGTAACCATCTTGTTATCACAATAACGTATATGTATGTTTATATAAGCCGATCTATAGTCGACGTAGTGTTAGTCCCGTAGGACGCTCGTGCATAAATAATTAATGCAGTAGCACACAATCACATACTTGTAACCAAAACACTTAACACACAAGTGATATCAACCAAATCCGAGCCCAAGGAGTTTCCTTAGGACAACTCGGATCAAACCCCTTTACATACCGTTCACCAAGACCTAGGATGCGCAGTGTAGACCACTAGCTCGTCAAGCGTCCTCGTCTGAAGTATGATCTAAACGGTAATAAACTATAAGTCAGTCTCCATGACTAACTACATCCGGTACTTCCGAATAACAAGTAACCCCGACAGTTCATCCCTGGATTTCTACAGTTATTTGTTACGGGTTTATCTAAATCGGTCGGCTTTGTTACTAAAACTCGTATGTCAAAATATTTCGACTGTTAAGTTAATTCATCATACCTCTTTAATCTTATCCATCATTTAGTTTAGGTATATAACCTATAGTTGCATGTATGCATGCATGACTTACTATATTGCATTATTTTCCCACCATCCATTATAATACATTGTATTATATAATCCATTATCTTTAGTAAATTATATTTCCTTTCAAAAACTTATAACTTATAGTTTATAACTATTTTTTTTTTGTAATAACCACCACCATTATATTATATGGTTTCCAACCATAATATATATCCATCCTTATATGCATTATTCTTGTATATGTATATATTTACCATATAGGTAAGTTCCATGAGTTTTAAAACTCTTATATTATATGTTACATTTTATCATCTTATATTAGATGATTATTCCCATTTGTTGTATTATATTATACAACCTATATTAAGATTATTATCCTAATATTGTGTAACATTTTATGTTGTACATTTACAACTCCTAAGGTTTAATCAATAAATACCTTAGTTTATAAACCTTATTTATTTATAGTTTGTCACATTATTTAATGTGAATTCCCTTACTTGTATTAATTCCATTTAAAACCATTAACACCATATAATTGTTATAACATTTATAAAATTGTAGACCTTAGTCTAAAATTCATATCCCACTTCTTAATAATTCGGTACAGCCCTTATCTTTATTTAAATTCCATTTTGACCACATAACATTATGTAATGTTATACTATATACTAATATCATATAATATGATATTTTATTCCCTTTAATTTATAACCTATAGTTTTTATACAAAACTATTTATTATTGCCACATGGGCACCATATCAAAACCTTATTCTTTTTCATATACCATAGTTTCCTTTATTTACAAAATCACCCCATTATTTATACCATGTTATATATATCATATAATATAACATTTTTAACTTATAAAAATGGTATAACCTATGGTTATATTTTTGTAAAATTCCAAACAGACCCACCAAATTTCTATAATTGCCATTTGGCCCAATTTATAACATATAGTTTTATAATATCATTAAAACTATATATTATACATATATCTTATTAAATACTCTTATATCATTCCAAAAAATCACCAAAGTTCACCTAAGGGTTATAATTACCCTTATTAACCATATACTCTCGGTATATTACAATTCCACCACATATATTTCTCCAAAGTATCATAATGACATAATAACTATATATTATACATATATAGTTTATTTTAATTCCAAAATCAACCCAATAACTTCCTAAAAATTCCTAATAGCCCATGGGTGTTTATAATACCATTATACACCCTTTATTTTCTGTAATAACATAGATACCACATATGTTATTAAATTGTTACAATTAAATACTTATCTTATAATAAAACCTTAAATAAGTTATCTAACTTATTTAATTTGGTCAAAACCTACCATATGGTCAAGGTTGACCACCTTAATATTTCCTTGACCATCAATATCCATATAATACGGTTTATACCCATATCTTTTCAGAAATTACCATTTAACCCCAAAACTTTATATAATCTTATAATTTTTATATAAACCCATTTAAACCTCTAATTGTCGGCTTTATTAATATATAGCCCCCAAACTTAATTTATTTACACTATAACCCCAATTCCTAGCGGTAATTTATTTTTAGCACCTAAACTTAATTAAAAGCTTATAAATGCACAAATAAAATGGCCTAGAGTACATGGCCTTATTACAAACATTAGCTTATAAAATAAATTACACATAAATGCCCATAAATGCCTTAAACTCTCGGCCCTTACCACATCTTTTCAATATTTACCAATTTTCCACATAATGTCTTAAATTTGACAATTATGTTAATTAATTAGTTATAAAATTTACTAAACCATTCCTTAATCACCTAAGGTCAAAATAAGACCTTAATAAACCATTTCACTCACGGCATATATATATATATATATATATATATATATATATATATATATATATATGTATAAACACATATTAATATACCAAGTGTAGGTTTAAGTGATTTATACCTTGTTTTTGCCTCGTTAAGGCCTTGTTTGGCCACGGCCTGCTTAGGATAAAATTTCCACAGCATCATTTACATGTTTCCTAACAGCAATTAAGGCATGATTAGTCTCCAAGCAAGATCTAACCATAAGAAGTGTTTAATGTCAATTTTCAAGGTAAAATTTACCTTAGAATACCAAGGTAACCAAGCTTGACTTCGGCCTGTATTTACAGTAGGTAAAGAGCATCAAAAGAGCTACTAAAACCAAGCTTTAAACTGGTATAACTCAGATTATAAGATGGCTAATTTTTACCTTGTTTAAAATGCCTGAAATGGTGTTTTTGGCTTGGATCTGGCTATACCTTGAAGCTCTTGATATACCAACTGAATAAGTATGTTAAGAAGAAGATAATAAGGCTAGGAACAAAGTTTCACAACCTAACTTGAAGGGAATCAAAAGATATGTGCTTAAAGCACATTTTTATACCTTAAGAACAAGATTAGATTTCTCCACCTTCTTCCCTTGTTAATGCCGAGATACACCCTCCTTTTAACCTCCAAAACAACCTAGAAACATTGATGGAAATGGTTGATGCTTAGATCCATCGGAAGAGGAAAGAAATGTGAAGAGAGTGAACATAAAATGGCTTAATAAGCTTACCTATGTCAATTGTTGTTCTCCTATGTATTTGGTGTGTTAGCCACGGTTTGGAGAAGCCAAAGAGAGGCTGAGGATGGGTGGTGTCGGCTGGGAAGCAAGGTAAATGAAGAAGGTAAGCAAATTTTGCTTTTAAGTTAGTTTAATCTTACTTTTTGTAATAGTATTTGGTGACTCACTTAATTAGCTGGCTGATTGATTAGAGATGATTAATGAGTGGGCATGCCAGCACATTGAAGTCGGCAGCACATGGTCAAGGCCAAAGGAGATGTGTTGACTTGTAATTTGATTTAGTAGTTAAATGGTATTTTTCGGTACTATTCATACTAAATTGCCCATTTTGATTTTATTTTTAAACTTTGATTTAGACTTTATAATATAGTCTATCATGTCACATTAATGTTATAAAGAACTTAATATAGTCTTTACAGTGACAAAAAGTCATTATCTTATAGCTCATACACAAAAACGTGTTTTAAGGTATTTTAGTGCACATTTTGTGTCGCAAAGTGTTTTTGTGCTCAGTTTTCTTTGAGAACTGTTTTGTTGTGTTTAATACATGATATGTGATCTTAGGAATCCAATTTTATACAAAATAGAGGTCATTAGACCTTTAAAGTTTTCTTAGAGCACATTTTTGCCCTACTTGACCTTGAAGCATGTAAATGCTTGTTCTATGTGTTGGAGTGTTGTCCAACAATTGTAATATGTTTCTTAATGTGTTAATATGCTTAGGAGAAAGTTTTAGGTCCTAAGAAGTTCATTTGGGTATTTATTTACCCTAAACAGTCAAAGGGTGCAACATCTTGCTTTGTGTTGACCACTGTTGTTCTCAGTTGACTTTTAAGGCATGTTTAGGCCTTAATTAATGTGATTAGATGTTTAATCCATGTTTTATTAGTTTGGGGTATTTCAATCTACCCCCCTTAAAATGACTTCGTCCCGAAGTCGCTTAATCAGATAGGTCTGTATATAAATATATAACTACCCATTATTCCCATAATGTATATCTATGTGATATATCATTTACACACATCGTATTGTGCTTATACAGCACATAGCCATCACTTTGTGGCATTAATTCAATCATATATGGATATAGGTGATCCATCAGCACCATTACCTTCTATCAGTTCTACAAACCCTGACAACCTCCCCGAGGTGTCCATAACATACCACCATTCCACATTCCACATCTATGATTCATTTCGTATCTAGGCGATACTATATGTAATCATTCTACAAAGCAATATAAATATATATATCACAAGTAGCATAAGAAAAGTACTACACACATGGGTGTACATACAACATTCAAACAGGTATCTCATAAGATACATACTTACAAGTGCATATCACACACAAAACAACCAATCAACGTACGCCCCGC
The DNA here is from genome assembly GCA_023374045.1 of Limonium bicolor. NCBI lineage: Eukaryota > Viridiplantae > Streptophyta > Magnoliopsida > Caryophyllales > Plumbaginaceae > Limonium > Limonium bicolor. The sequence goes on from CM041781.1 coordinate 52,638,179, forward strand.
GTACCAAACATAACCAACAAAACATCGTATGCCCCGCATACCACAAACAACAAAACTTAGTGCACAACTTAGTGTACAGCCAAGAGGCTTTACCCCCCTTAAAAAGGGTTACGCCCCCGTACCCCACAAGTATACAACAGTCGCTCAACAAGGAGCATTGGATACTTGGCTCTCAAAGAGTTCACCAACTCGTGGATTATCCTCATATCAGAGAGACGGGTATGACTATAGCCCTTCTAGGCTCCACAATACATAAAGGTGAGGCACTGAACTATTGTGCTCTCTCCCAAATTCGTTCTAATGGGCCCACTCCCTCCGCATTGAGGTGCAGACCCATGAACATAGGCTCAGTTTGCCTCTTTCCATTGTTGTGTATCCACTCGTTTGGATCACCAGCATAAATACGTGTGTCTTCACTCACTGATATTCAGCTTGTGATGTAATATGACATTGGCTATTATTAGTACTTTGTGCTCTTTGCACTTGTCTTGTAATACTAAGACGTACCAGCCTACATGTCCACAGAGATGATGATTGTCATCTGTGTCTCCTGGTGGTTTTGTTCCGGAGTAACACACTGTTGTAGTTCTTTGATACACACTCGTGTTGATATCCATTTCATCTTCCTGTATTCCCACTAGATTAATAACTGCACAAGTGCAATACTAAAACACTCAGTCCTACAGAGTGCAGAGGCGTAAACTCTCAGCAGCTAATATCTAATGAGGCCAACAGATAAGATGAGCGAATTATCATGAGAGTGGTACATTCCAAGTCCATTTTTTTTTGCTTAAGGTATCTGCTAGTATATTAGCTTTGTCTCTCATCATTGCGTAGTCACGCGTTTATGTCCACATCATCTGGTAGATTTCCTCTGGATTGCAAGAGTTTGCTCTATCCTTATGAGGGTTCTACATAATATTCGTCCATAATGGGTTTCTCTGTTTCTTTCCTTTGGTGTTCACGTCCTGAAAGGTTTCCTTGTCTTCACTGTATACTGTCTACTTCTCTGTGTGTTGAAAGTTCTTGATTTCTTTAGCCCGTTGGTTTAACTGCGGCTCTTCTCGTCCATCTTCGAGGTAATCTGCATATTGTCCTTATTACGGAGTTGACTACTTCTCGTGTTCCTAACACTACTTGTCTACTTGCATGGGGTACCGTACTGATACATTACTACTTACCCGACTAACTCATAAATAAGTCTATCAGGCCCACATGCTCCTATCGGAGTGCGGTCGTCCCATGTCTCGTTTAGTAAACTGGTAATGTCTGTCACACGGGTATTGTGAAGTATTCTGTTGTCAAGCTCCCTTTGATGGATATCCCTTTTTTTTCTCTTTTTTTGTGTTCTCTTTTTTTTATTAGTTCATGTTTTCGGTTATCTTGTTGTAAGTGCTATTGCCTTTGTTGCATCGGTGGTAATTCGTGCCATAAGTCAGCGTTGTTCAGCTTGGTGTAAGTAAAATTCGTGCTATATTTAGTAAACTCGGTTCTCCTAATTCGATCTCATTGAGTGCACACATATTCCTTTTCTCCCTGTTTATCATGATCATATCTCATCCATGGTTCATATTCATTCCCTCATCCGTTTAATAGGATGTATTGCAGATTGCATAATAGCTTGAGCAACTTGGCTCTCCACTTACCAACCATCCTCACTAACGGTTGTGCATCTACAAAGGGTATGCTTGTCCATAAGGACTAAACATTCATCACTAGTAGTGATTAGCATTAAATGCGGGTATACACTGATAGTATTCGGCTAATAAGCCATGTCTGAAATTTCTCGAACAATTTAAACTGGTGTGATATACAATCACAGTGGCTGTATAATTTCCTCAGTTGCAGTGGTCGGACTAACGGTCTTCCCAAGGTTGCATAGGTTTCTAATATTAAGGTTTATACGGAAAATATGAGAGAAAATTTTTTATTTTTTTGGTGTACACATAATAAAAACTAAAAAGTAATAGTTACAGTTGCAGTTGCTGCACTTGCTCTGTCAAGTGCGCAAGGCAGATGGAAATTTCAGTGGTTTGACTGTCATAGCGCTTGCAATAGCAAGTGCGCCATGCAAATGGAAATATTGGTTCAGCAATCACTAGTCTCATTGACTCCGCGTCGTCGAGTATAGGCTACATGATAATGTAAGCGTTAACATCATGTTCATATATATATTATCCGTCAAGGTTCCAAGGTTACTCGCATCGAGTCCACATAACTAGTCTCAAAAGTCATACACAAAAAGGCGTGTGGTCAATGACACACCCCCACATACTTATAACATATCTCTGTCTAACATCCAAGGTAAGTTCATAACAAGTAAGCAAAAGTCTTCCACCAGCGGTCTCACGGAGTTCAGGGTACTCATTCCCTATCTACTCCATTGCCTCTCTGGGCTCTAGCATCAGTAGATGTCTGGCCATCCTGACCGCCTCGTGGTACTCCAGATCCTCCAACCGAGGTCTTCTGAGTATTCCTTGGTGGCCTGTAGTTACGACTCTCTGGGTTCATCCAGCACTCGAACTCCCGGTGGCCCTCTTTCTTGCAGCACCAACACTCAACTTTGCGGCCATTGCAGTCGACCCCAGGATGATCCTTCCCACAACGCTTACATTAGTAATGGCGCTGGGGTTGTCCGGTGCCTGATGGTGGTATTTAGTTTAAGTTTAAAATCTGTTGATATAAGGTTATGGTCATAATTGATTTAAGAGGTAGGTGTTCTCACCCTTAGGAGGTGCAGATCTCAAAGGCTGAGCATCTATAACTGGGCCGGTCAACCGAAGGACGGGCTCTTTCCCTTTCGCTCCCTGGTGACCCTACTGCCCTTTCTTTTGAAAGAATTTCCTGTTTAAGGTTTCGGGTCAGCATTCATAAGGTATTTAATATGATAAATAGTTTAGAATGGGATAAGTCCTTACTTTCCCTTCTTCTGTCCATCGCCTGGAGATGCTCCTCCACCCTTAGACTCTCCCTCAGGGTTCTTTCTCTTCTTTGCCTCGAGAGTCTCTTCCCGAGTCTAGAGCATCAGCTCCGTCCTCGAGGCAGCATCGTAACACTCCTGGAATCTCATTGGTAAGTTCTCACATCGTTAATCGGTAATTTAGTAAGTAAAGAATTTATGGCTTTCATGTTAATACCTGGATGGTAGTGTAGAGGGTAGCACCCATCACCATCTGGATGAGAAACAACAATCCCCCCCGGAACTTCTCGACCTTCACGGTCTCTTAGTAATCAACACCGGGGATGAAGTCCAGCAGACCAATGAATCGAGCATAGTACTCATCCACGGTCAGACCTCCCTGGGATAATGTCTCGAACTCATGGCTTTTCTTCTGCTTGAGATGCACCGGGTAGTACTTCCCCCTCAGCAACTTGACAAAGGCAGCCCACGAAAAGCCGGGCGTAGCCAGGTGATGGTCCTTGACCAACCTCCACTAAGTGCTGGCTGCATCCTTCAGATGGAAAGTAGTAATGACGACCTTCTGGTCGGCAGGTACTTGCAAAGCTTCGTAGGCCTTTTCATGTTCAACAATGAATCTCTCTAAGGCTACGGGGTCTGGCTCCCCAGAATATGTAGGTGGGCGGGTCTCGGTAACTGACTTCAGCCAGTTCGTTTCCCTGGGCTGTGGCGGGTGGGCTGGTGCTCCTCCAATTTGAGTACCAAGTTGTGTGAGAACGACAACAATCGTCTCTGTAACACCCCAACCGTTAATCCCATGCTTACCGTCTAATCGTCCTGTTAATCCTACGAGTTCGCAGCGGAAATATTACTACTTACTACGGCGGGTGCTACAACGCCGCTAACCGCCCATACGGCTAGCTAGGCTTACCTTACTTACAGTCACGGTCTGATGAACATAACGTACCGAGCTACTAAGACATTGCTTCCATTACCCAAACATAACATACTTACAATTCTTGGATCACCGAGTATTTAAAGTATCGAATTACATCCTTTACCAATCTTCCCCAAAAGAATGAGTTTACCAACTACTCATCTATACCAACTCCCATTCTATCAAAATCCAAAAACGTGTACCCCATGGTACACCGGCTTATCAAAAGCTATAGCCATGTACTACTCAGTACACCAATCATAAATTCACTGTTTACAATCCAAAAAGAAAGACAAGAAATAAACTAGTCTTCGCTTCTTCATCCCTCGCGGGTACCTGCGTGTAGTAAAAATGGTGCCCCAAGGGGCTCAGCAAACGCTGCGTATAAACTCCGCATATACCGCGTGCTAGCTAGGGCACGCCGACTATTTGACGTCCACTAAACATGCAGTTCATTATTTTCATACATACATGCTTTGCATTCAACGTACATGCTAATACAATTCATTACACAGTCCAAGGCAACAATATAATAGCACACATCTTACTTACCTTCACAAGGTTAGCCAAATTATGCATCCGGGTTAATCGGAATGCTTTTACTCTTTTACTCATTACTTACTTTTTCATACTTACAATTACTTACTTTCATTTACTTTACTTACTCATTCTTACTTACTTAATCATACTCAAGTTAAGTCGTCGGGACCTCCGGCCCTAGGGACTACGCCGTCCCACCTCCGGGATTTACTTGACTCACCAATCCGGGATGCTACCCACTTAAGGGATTTGGGCCGCAGACCAGTTTAAGAGTCAGGAATTGGAGCCAACCTCTCGTGACTCCGCATCCTCACGCGTGGCCGAAACTATATCGGAATTCTACTCATTCCAATTTAATTACCAATTTAAGTTAGAATGGTTAGCTTGTTAGGAATAAGTTAGGAGTCCATTCACACAAATAATCGGTCACGATGCAATACAACACTCATACACACATTCATTATCATCCATACATTTCATGAATTATACAAACTGAGAGTTAAAGAACATATACCACAATATACAACACTACATATTCACAAGTAAACATGATAACTCCGATTCGTGCATTTATCTTATTTGGTGATCAATTAGCACACAGCATACAAATCAGAGTAACCAAGATAGCATACGGGGCATGAGGAATCCATACCGTTCACCGTTGTACGTGATTCCGAACGTCCTTCGGTGTCACAAATCAAACCCTATTATATATATACAATTGAATGATTAATGTCACTATCATTAGTTTAATTCAACTACTTTTGTGTTTACTAATCCATACCTACTAAGTCTTTACATTCCTCACACTTATATTTCGTTTTACTTACTTTCCATTACATGTCCATGGTTTACATACATACATATATATACATATGTATAGGTGGGTATACATATATACATATACATATACTAGTTATAAGCTCACTGTTTTTTTTTTGTAAGTATTGGGCCGTCCGACCCACCGTCCGACCCAAGCCCTGGGTCGGACCATTCCAGTAGAGTTCGTTCTCTGAAACTTACCCTGTCCGACCCAGCACTATTCCGTCCGACCCATACTCTCTGGGTCGGACCATTCCAGAAGGTTTTGGTCCTGTCGTCCAAGCTCCGTCCGACCCACGTTCGACTCACCGTCTGGGTCGGACGAAGTCAGAAACTTCGACATTGTAAAAATTTGCATGTCCGACCCATGTCCGACCCACGGTCCTGGGCCGGACCATTCCAGAAAGTCCATAGTCCGTTGTTTAAGCCATGTCCGACCCACGTCCGACTCACGGCTCTGGGTCTGACCATTCCAGAAAGATTGGTTTTCGTTTCTCAAGCCTCGTCCGACCCACGTCCGACTCACCGTCTGGGTCGGACGGAGTCAGAACCTTGCTACAGATTTTATTTTTCTTTCCCAATTTCACCCATTGTTTCCCCAATCTTCCTACATACATCCTAACATGTTTTTATACAATTTAAACACCCTAAATCATGCTAATTCATTTTCTAACTCATTACACAATTCTATACTAACTTACACACCCAATTTCTAAGTTCTCATTCAACACTCACATTGTTTTCTTCTCTAGTTGCAATTGCTACATATTTTAACTCTTATCTTCTACATCTTTAGCTCCCTCTTATAATGTCATTTCTAAACTTACAATGCACTATAACTACCTTAACTATCTCTCTCAACTTACCCCCTATCCATCTCAAACAAAATCTGTTACACACTCACATTAGTCACCTAGTTTAAAATTCACTAAGTGTTCTAATTCTAGAAAAATTTTGCCATAACCTCCCCTATAATTTTATACTCTCACCACATTGTTTCAGTCATTTAAATGATCTACACCACCTGTTTATAGCCAACACATATGTACCCAATTCTCATACACAAATACCACACTAAAACCACATAAAAATTCCTGCACTCCCCAATCCATTCCCAATCTGTTTTGATACATTTTAAAATGTGTTTTTAAGCTTCAAAATGGTTTGGTTCTCTTACCCATTACACTACTACTCATTACCATTTACAATACACATTCTAAACTACTAAAATCTGTTACAACAACATACAAAACTGCACAAGGATGAGTGTAATTACCTTGTCTTCTTACTAGTTCTTTCTTCTTCTTGTCTCTTCCTTCTTTTCCTCTTCCTCTCCTCTTCTTACCGGTTATTGACCAACTCTAACACTAAAACCCATACATATACATATTTCAATACACCATTTTAATACTAAAACTAACCTTAACCATTATTCAAGCTCTAATGTAGGTTTTAAGGTTTAGAAATTATATTACCTTCCAAGAGTGTAAACAAAGCTTGGAGTGGCTCAAAAACAAGATTCCAACTCCACCAATGAGGCCAAAATCGACTAGAACACAAGGAGTAACAAGAGCTTAGTTTCTAGATTTCGTTTTGCCCACAAGGGCTAGAAAAAGATGGAGTTTGGAGAATATTTTTACCTCCAAAGAACAAGGAGAAGGAGGGCCTTCTAATGGTGGTGTTGAAGCTCCAAATGGGACATACCCAATAAAACGAAAATGCTCCTTTTCAATTTTTGGAAAGAGGGAAATGTTGCTCTTGAGGAGAGGATGACAATGGTGTAATTTTTACAATTTTTGGAGGAGGTTTGCTAGAGTAACAAGAGGAGAGAAGTGGTAGTTTTGTGAGTTTCTTCAAACCTCCATTGTTGTTCGGCTGAGGAAGAAGAAAAGAATAGAGAGGAGAAGGAGGGGGAGTTCTACGTGAGTGTGGAGAATGAAATAGAGGAGAGAGAGTGGGAAAGTGAGTGAAGGTTTACTTTATGATTTTTGTTTGTTTGTAAATAAGAGAGTGTGAGTGAGTGTGTGAGAGAGGGAAAAGGGGGGGCCGGCTGGCACTACACACACACACACAATTTTTGCTTTTTATTTTAAAAGTGGACACATATGTTTGTGTTATTTATATTTCTACCCCACAACTTCCCGTTTTTGACAGTTTTTCCAAGTTCCTCGTTTCCTTGATTTTTATTGGCTCTAAAGCCTCACTAATATTTATTAATGATTATTTAGTTGGCCAAAATTGTTACGAGTCTATTTGACCCGCTTAAAGACACGTTTTCCCGGTTACCTCGAAAAACGCGCTTTAAGGTTCGTTAGTGGTTTTAATCCTTTTTAAGGATCCGTTTTCTTCGAGATTTGTTCCCTCATGATTATTTATACTTATTAAGCCTCTAAATTATTCATTAGCCTGATTAATCACTATTTTTAATTACGGGGTATTTCAATCTACCCCCCTTAAGAAACTTTGCCCTCAAAGTTGCTCAAGGTTAATGGTTTAGGTAATTCTACTCATTAGGCAAACCAATTGCACTAATGTGTCTTACTACCACCTATGAGGTGTTCACTTCATTCCACATTACAAGCATACACACTTCAATCATCATACACGATTCACATACACAATCCAACATTTCCATACATACCATTCCACATTACGCAATACATCATTACCATTCACAATGCGCATTACACATACATCATCCATCATACAAATACATTCATACGCTACACATTACACATACATACACATACCAAATTCACTTACACTACATGTGTCATACAAAAGTCTATTACAATACCTACACACTAAGCAATGCTTACCCCGAAGCAATACAAAAGAAAAAGGGCTCTACCCCCCTTAAAAGGGGTACGACCCGTACCCGTATTGCTAAATACTAGACTATCTAGTCTATGAATAACTGTGGGTACTTAGCCTTCATGGCATCTTCCAACTCCCATGTCGCTTCCTCGACATCATGGTTTGACCATAGGACCTTCACCATTCGTATGGACTTATGGCGAGTGTCTCTGGTCTTCCTATCCAAGATTCTCACTGGGGTTTCAACATATCTCATGTTTGGCTCAATGGATAAGTGCTCGGCTCTAACACATGAGAAGGGTCAGCAATATATTTCTTGAGTTGTGACACATGAAATACATCATGGACACGCCCCAAGTCCTTAGGTAGTGCTAACCTGTAGGCTACGGACCCAACTCTTTCGGTGATAGTGTACGGCCCTACGAATTTTGGGCTTAGCTTGCCCTTCTGACCAAAACGGAAGACACCCTTCATAGGTGAAACTCGCAAGAACACTTGGTCGCCCACGACGAACTCAAGGTCGCGTCGTCTCACATCCGCATAGGATTTCTGTCTATCTTGGGCTGCCTTCATGTTAGCTCTGATCTGCTGCACTTCAGCTTGCACTTGCTCAAGATACTCCGGTCCTATTATGACCGCTTCACTTGACTCATCCCAACATAAGGGTGTACGGCAAGGTCTACCGTATAGAGCTTGGAAAGGCGACATCTTAATCGAGGCGTGATAACTATTATTATACGAGAACTCGATAAGATGAAGCTTATCTAACCAACTCCCCTAAAAGTCCAAGGCACATGCCCGAAGCATGTCCTCCAGTGGCTGGATGGTCCTTTCTGTCTGACCGTCGGTTTGAGGATGGAAGGCGGTACTCAACTTCAATTCTGTACCCAACGCTTCCCTTGTAGCTCTCCAGTATCTCGAAAGAAATCTGGTGTCGCGGTCAGATACTATGGTCTTAGGGACTCCGTGGTGTCTGATAATCTCCTTATCGAAAAGCTCAGCTAGCTTTACTACCTTCCAGGTGTCCTTCATCGGTATGAATCTGGCAACCTTGGTAAGGCGATCGACTACAACCCAGATCATGTTGAGTCCTCCCCTGGCAGGTGGGAGTCCTACAACAAAATCCATGGAGATGAAAATACATAGTTTGGTTCCTTCTGTCTTACAAACGTACAATACGAGAATTGTAGTGGTTCAACTGATAATCCAGCCTACATCCACTCATTGACAATGTCTTTATTACTTCCTTTGGTATTATAACCTTTGAGAGCTTTCTAGTGTTTTCCCTCTCTTCCAATCTTGTCCCCCCTTTACAAATGAGCCTCCTATTTCTATTTATAGACTTTCGAGAGTGAGGCCTATCTCTTCATCTTTATACATGTGGTATTGCTTCATTTGGAGCCGCCCTTCTAGTTTTGGCACTTCTTTCCTTATAAAGCCTTCCGGCCTCAAAGTGTAGGGTGCGGGATCCGGTCATGGAGTATGGGGCCGGAACACGGGTCCCGGTCATAGAGTGCGGAGCCGGAATGATTTTTGGTGCCCAAACTGGAGCCCGAACAAGGTCCTGAAGGGGGCCCGGGGTCTGGATCGGGATCTGTGGCCTGGACTGCTTTGACCCTCTTGCCTTCGTCATATTCTTGCCCTTGTCATCAGTCCCACAAGTTCTACTTTTGCTACTTAAAAAAGTGGAACTTACAAAAAGAAAAATTGAAATTTACATTCTTTCTTCTTTCTTTCTATTTCTTCCCTTCTCCTATCTTCTAGTCCCACAAGTTCTTTTTCTTTTAGCTCTTACAAAGAAAAATGAACTTACAAAAAGAAAGTTGGTATAGTATAATCAAAGTCCCACAAGTATCTTCCTTCTGACAAATTGGAAATTCTGGGACATAAGTCTTTGAAACGATTTATCTTGGTGGATGAATCCCATGACATCTTGATGGGTGAATCTCCTGATGTCTTCATAAAGAAGACCAATGGTTCCTTTAATAAGAACCATTCCCTTTTTGAAAGGGCCAAACATTTTGATAATAAAGTCTTTGCTTATACTAGCCAAAGGATGATAATTCCCTTAAAGGGAGAATAAAGATAATACATTTTCCCAACTTTGCTTATGCTAGCCAAAGGATGGTACTTGTGATTCAAGTATGGTGCGGCGTCCCACACCTAACAATGCACCCATCACAGGCGACCAGAGCTCCTGATGGGTCCAGAGATGGGTTTTCTTGGTTGGCCCGATTCACCATGGATATGCAAATCTATTGCAGAAAGTCCATGGGTAGATATTACTTTCAAGGCATGATAGCCTGTAGGTGTTACTTTTCACCATGGATATGCAAATCTATTGCAGAAAGTCCATGGGTAGGTGTTACTTTCAAGGCATGATAGCCTGTAGGTGTTACTTTTCACCATGGATATGCAAATCTATTGCAGAAAGTCCATGGGTAGGTGTTACTTTCAAGGCATGATAGCCTGTAGGTGTTACTTTTCACCATGGATATGCAAATCTATTGCAGAAAGTCCATGGGTAGGTGTTACTTTCAAGGCATGATAGCCTGTAGGTGTTACTTTTCACCATGGATATGCAGATCTATTGCAGATAGTCCATGGGTAGGTGTTACTTTCTTGGCTCGGTGGCCTTTGTTCTCGCTTCCTTTGATTACTTCAGGGGTGATCAGTCCCCTGGTAAAAAGTACCTGAACTCTCTTCGAATATGTGTTAGTTCTTTCAAAAATCATAATCCATGATAAGCATGATAATCAATAATAGAGATTGGACCCAATGGAACATATATCTCAAAACATCGTTCAGATCCTGCAATTCCTCTCAGATTTCAGTTCTATTTCTTTCGCAAGAGATTAAATAATCATGTATATCATTCGCTAGAGATGAGATAAAATCATGTATTTTATTCGCAAGAGATGAGAACGTGTATAATAATAGTAGATCATGTATATCACTTTCAGTATGGATTTTTCTCATATTGCCATTGTTGATATCCAGCTCAGCAATGATTTAGTCAGAGAGTAGCAATAGCAGTGGCATGGGTAAGTAAACATATCGACACAAAGGTAATTTGCCAAACTAAACGGTTTTTGTAGTACTTGGACTAATTGTCCTCATGGACTGCGTGAAAAGCTTGTCATCAGATTTGGTAGCTCAACCGTAGTGCCACAGTAGGTGTCTGATAATTTCAGCAGTAGGAAAGAAGCAATTTGTAGAAAATTTGCTCAGGTCAAAAAGTAAATAGTTGAAGCATGGATTTCTGTTCGTGCAATCTCTGAGATATGCTAGTGCAGATTTTAACAGATTATTTAACACTAGATCAATGTAGAAGCTGCTGTAAAGAGCTATTCAAATCTTTAACTATGTAAGCAACAGTAAGCCTCAAGTGGCTCCATAACAGCTCAAAGATATGAAAAGGCATGATGTCCTAATATGGAATTTTGAACAGCAGTGAATTTTAAGAGCAGAAAATTGAAGCATGACCAATCTATATATTTTTTCCTTTGCGGTTTTCAAGATTTTAGAGGAACGTAGAAAGGTGCAGCCAAATATTGCACCAGAAATGAATAGAGATTATGTGGCAGTAATCAGAGGAGTAATGCAGGAAAACAGATTGTAAAAGGTTTTAACTTAAACCTTATAGAAGCAGGCTTACAAAAAGATTTGTGCTGCTACTGTAGGTACTATTTAAGGCACATGGTAACAATTTCAAACACCATAATTTCAGAAGACATAATATATAATTGAAGTTGTGCTGTTTAGTGAAGAAAATTTGAAGTTGGAACTTTTGTTAGCAGTAAAGCCGGAGCATTTCTTGTGGTATCAAACAGACAAAATTTTATAGATTTTAATGCGAAAATGAACCAGGTCCCACAGGTACCAAACTTCTCTTCATAGCAGGAGCTATCAAGGGATGATTTTCGGCTCTCGGATAAGAACATAAGGCACAGTATAGGATTTGGTAAAAATCGGACTTATATCCCTCACAGACCATATGGCAGAAATAAACAGAGGCATAATTTCCCAGAGTAAGATTAACTGGACTTAGAAGCCTAGCCAGACTGGCCAAAGTTATAAGTGAAAACTTGGTCATAAAACTTCTCCTGCAATTCAAAGTAATAGCGCAGAGGGCAGTATATGCGGTAATCAAGGAATCTGTTTGCACATTTCCAGCAAATCAAGAGTCTGTGATAGTAGGCTTTCATATAGTGGTGTTCAGCAGAAAAGTGTTTTTTTGAGAAAAGTTTAGCAGCAGGCAACAATTCTTTTTTTTTCTGATGATAGTTCAGAGAAAACACACCTTAAATGCGAACTGCGCTTTATGAGCAGATAAGAGAAGCAACCAGAAGCTTTTTAAGCATAAATTTCAGGATGAGGTGTAAAAGGATAGCACAATTCCGGTCGCTATACTGCAGATAATTTATACTATCCGAGTGTTCATGCAGCAGTAAGTAAAGGATTGTATTGCTTTACCAGTAACAGTTCAAGGCTTATGAAGTCAAACAGAAGCAGTCACAACCATCAGAGCAATAAGGCATTAGAATCTAATCATGAATGCGCAACATGTTGCACAAAAGACAGGGAGAGGATGATATAGTTTTAAGATGGAAAACCTGTAAGGGGAGCTTGCACCTGTTGCTTTTAAACAATCAAACAAATTATTACTCTAGTTAACATGTGTGCTGAAGTGACAGTATGAATCATCTCTCCTTTGATGGAAACTTGTAAAAATAAATAGTAAATGGCCTCTAAGATCATCCATGAAATACACAATCATTGATCAAAAGCAAACAGAGGCAACAAAACAGCTTATGATACCTAACAGAAGATATATTGAATATGCAATCCTGATTACGAATGTTTCTAGCCCATGTTTGACTAAACTTCTGAAAACAAGAACAGGAAGCTATGTGGAGCCCCAAAACAGATATGCACAGTAGTATACTTCATGCTCAATTCTTTGTGCAGTAGTAACAGATTTTGGTTTACTAAAATGTGTGAGAAACATAACACAACAACTATTTTAATGAAATGAAGAAGCAGTTGAGAGGTTCTGTCCGTGTTTTTGTTTAGTATGAAATGTTTAATTCTCAATATGGAGCATTTTGAGCAGTAAAAAACAACAGCAGATTGAGCATATGATGAGATCAAAAGAAAAGAGCCTAAAGTTGGTGTTTCTGTGTTTTGAAAAGTGTCGTGACAGACCTATCAGATTGCAACAAAGATGGCCTATGCTTGAAAAGAGTCAGGCCGACCTTAGTACTAAATAATCAACTCAAACGAGACAACTAACATTGTAATTCAGGTAGGATGCATCTCTGAAGACAGTATATTTATATAAGAAATACAGTAGATTGAAGCTCTGCATTTATATTCTTTTAAGTGTGACAGTATATGCAAAAGCAAAGTAATATTGTAGCAGTCGATCAGCTATGATCCAGAAGCAAGAAAAGGTCAAAACCTTAATCAGAAGAATTTTACTGCTGATCTAATTGAAATAACACATTAGTTGTCTTTCAACTTTTTCATCAAATTCTTCGAATACTCTCAGATTTCAGGCATTGGAGTTTGCACAACCAGTAGAAAGTGACAGTAGAAAACAAATGAGTATGAGCATTACTTGAGATGTCAAGCAGACAAAGCTTTGCTATGGTATTTAAACAGAAGCAGCACCTTTCAAACACATCAATATCGTAAATATCCTCTGAGTTTTGAGATTAATGGACTTGTCTTAGCGATTTGCGTCCTCAGCTGTCTGTAGAGTTTATCATCCCTCCTTCATTTTGTTTGCCAGCAGTGTCTGTTCATGCGTGGACTGTTACGTGGCCCCACTATCTCCCAAAACTCACTTTTGTAAGAATTTCAGCCTGCCTCCCGTGTGATTTTGTTTGTCGCGAGCCTTCACCCTTTTAGCCGGAATGCTAAGATGGCGGGCTTACTGCTTAACATCTTTGTGCATTTGTTCCTTATGTTAGTGATGAATTTACTAAGTGCCTGCAGTTACTCATATCAGAATAGAATATACAGAGAAGTGTAATAATAGATTTAAACCGTGCCGAAACAGATTACACAATACGTTTCATGATTGACGCAGTAGTAGCACAGATTTTTCGTTTAGAATGAGCAACTTTTGCGTAGCCTGGCTGCTGAGATTTTTAAAATACTCCAGATAATATATCATGCAGGGAATAAACTTGTTCTTGAAACAGACACCCAAAGTTTGACCCAAGAATCCATAGAAGAAGCACAATCAGAAGTGGCAAGTTAAAATGAGTAACTTAAGTGGTACCGCTTGTGTCTGCTGAGCCTGCTTATTTAATCAGTCAGAAGCGATTGCAGCATGTGCTAGATGCAGAAAAGAATTAAAACTTGGAAATTTCAAAAAATCGCTGAAGTACTTTGCTATAAATCGCAGAAATTGTTTGATGTTGCATCAGCATTCATGTATCAAACATGAGGAATCAAACAGCAGCCAGTCAGTAAAACCTTAGCCAGATTAATACAGAAATGATCTATCTTCTGCACGTTGGTTTTTGGCTTTTCATAAAGTTGAAGCGATCCAGACAAAACTAGTTCAGCCTTGCTGCTACCAGAGTTTTGACAAGAGATGAGTTAATAAAGTTACCTTAAGTCTGCAACTTGTAATTTTACATTACCAGAGCTTCTGCGAGCTTGAGTTTGCATCTAAGTCTGATCTGCATTTTTAAATGCTTGCTCTCGGGCGCTTTCATAGGCTACCAGCCATTTTAGCAAAGGTGTATGTGGATCTCCATAGTGTGGCTCAAAACAGATGAGCATAGTGGTTGCAGCAGACTTAATACATGGGAACATATCACCCCAAGATGAAGTATGCACTACCAGCAAAGTTGAGCAACCGAATAAACGGGTGTAAATTCACTCCCAGTATCATAGCGAAAACGTTATTTCAGAAATTTTCAAACAGAAATCAGAAGTAACCTAGGAAGCCAACTACAATTACGCTACAACACAGATCAAGTTTAAACATTTGAATCTTCTGCACAACCATCAAATTAATAGTTATGAGCCATAGAGAACTGTATGTCAGGTGATTAATAACGATAATGTTGAGAATAAAAACAGTTTACATTCATCACCGTATATTTCCCTTTTTTTAGTAGACCTAAACAAGGCCCGTTGATTCTAGCAAGATTGGACTCAGTATAGTCTTACAAGAGCTTATAAACGGAACCGAAGTGGATGCTTGCAACCAGATGGTGTTCTTACAACAATATCGCTAAACAGCAGGAGCAGAATGTATGTATGTGAAGTAAGAACTTAGAGCAGCTTATCAAGCTATTATATACATGAAAACTCTTGCCTTTCAGCAGAAAACGCCTCCCTTGAAGGTGCAATAACATATAATAATTTGTTCGTTTGATAGCTTATAGGAAACACACCTTAATAGCATAGAACTCAGGTCAAAACTGACCATAAACAACAGATCGATTCGATTTGATCAATTCATTAAACTACGCTCTTTAGACGAGCTGAATGTGATAGAAAAGGAAGCTTAAGACCACTGGAACAGGCAGTTAGTGGAACGATCGAGACTCAAAACTCCAGGGACATCATACCAGTAATTTTTATCAGCAGCGGTCAGGCATAATTTTTCATGAACGAAGAAGAAAACTTTGAAGCAAAGCACTCGCTAATAGTAGTGTTTGTACAAAATCTGAAGCAAAGATGTATGATGCAACAGAAATTATCCAAGAATGTGAAATGCTTAAGCTGAAAACACCCAAGAAAGTGATATGCTGAAGCAGAAACCATCCAAGAATGTGAAATTGCTCACAACAGCAGGCTACATAGCTTATTTTAGAAATCATGCATCTTTTGAACTTGAGAAGTGTTACAACAAGCCTAGTCAAGTTCAATTTAGGATGGAGCTCGAATGATTTATGCAGATCAAAATAGAAGCAGAAGTTGGGAGTAAAGATGGTGCAGCTATTAAACAGAAATACAGCATGAAACAGAAACACAATACTTGTAAAACTGTTTACACGATAAATGTTATGGTAGCATAATTGGCAGTGTTGATTTTAGTCAAGAATTGCCTAAAACATGACATCAAGCAGTAGCTGAAACACGGTCACCAATTCCATTGTCTAGACACAATGTACTACCTGAAATTAGTGCAAAGGCTTGCATCCTCATCTTAAATCCTAGTTTGAGGATTTTTTTTTGGCTGGTGGAGCTCATGAACAATGCCGAACGCAAAATCGGATGCGTGCCAGAAAATGCACATTAACTTTGACCACGAGGGCAGTAATCAGCAAGAGGGAAATTAAAATCTGTTTCAGATTGAGAATGTACTGCACCCATCAATGTTTCAAGGATTGGCTAAAATCTGGCCTAAAACAGAAACATACCCTGAAGATTATAAACCAGAAACAGATTAAAAGGCTTTGATATTTTCTTCAAAATATTACAGCCTGCTACAAAGTATTTTTGGTTTTACATCACTGAAAACATAGGCAAGAACTCAGAATTGGACGCTGACATTGGTCTTTAATCACATCTTTAAAAACCGGACGTATCAGAAATTTTGGAACTGTCAATCTTGAGAAGAGACAATCATGCTTAACACATCACAATATTCGAGCTTACTGGAATTCATTTCAATCATAGGAGCAAACAACGGAAAGAGTACGTTTTAAACAAGTTGTATTTTAACACCTGAAAGCAGAATGCAGCACTTTGTGTTTTCGTGAATTGTAAAACTTACCACAACATCATTTTTGAGAGTTTTAAACAAGGCTTTCAGAATAGGAGTTATAGAGTTTAAACAAGCATAGAACTGCTTTATAGAATTTTGGTCGATGTGAGCTAAACGGCAGAGTTTAGTTATCCAAGGATGAATAAAAGTTATCCTCACATTCATGCAGTAAACAGAAGGTTTGAAAGCACAAGTTTGTAATGAGAGACAATCGTGCTCGATCAATCCGCATATACTAAGCTATTTATTTAAAGATCAACGATCCTGTATTAGCAATGAGCTTCGGACATTCCCTTCCTTCTCTGTAAACTTTGGAATGATAAGGCTTATAAGAGAAACAAACAGTAGCAACGGTTTTCGAATAGACACTTCAAGTCAAATGCTACTCATGCTCAGTCGTGTAAGTACTTGAATTGCAGTTCTGGAAATTTGAAGGTGTAGATTTCGAGAAAAGACAATCACGTTTTAACATATCATAGATATTTAAGCTAGTTCTTCTTGAGATTGAAGGACTTATCTTAATATATAGCTCTGAATGTTTCCTTTCTCGGTCGTCATCGTCTGACGATGATTTGTGTACGCCTTGTAAAGTACCTCCTGGATCTTGTTTTTGGTGGAATGCGATCTGTATTGGAAGCGTCGCTTGGGTCTATGCGATGTTGCTTGTCCTTCAAGCCTGGAAGGAAGACGCCGCTTGGCCTTGTGTTGAGGATATCATCCAGTCTCGTACTTTGAGTCGCCTTTCGGTCATGGATGTAGATGCCTTCCGGTCATGGAAGTTGAATTTGTCTTCCGGTCATGGAAGTTGAATTTGTCTTCCGGTCATGGACTGAGATGCGGCCAAGGAAGTCCGGCGCGGCCAAAGAAGTCCGGTGCGGCCAAGGAAATTCGGTGCGGCCAAGGAGATCTGTTGCGGCCAAGGAAATCTATTGTGGCCAAGGAAATTTGTTGCGGCCAAGGAAATCTGTTGCGGCCAAGGAAATTCGTTGCGGCCAAGGAAATCTGTTGCGGCCAAGGAAATCTGGCTGCCTTCTGGTCATGGGCTGAGATGCGGCCTCCCGTTTATTTGAAAGATATCGACTGATTATTTGAAGAACTCCATCCGGTCAATCTTGTTCCTGGTTTTGAAGTTGCGTCCTGTTAATCTTGCTCCTGGTTTGAAGTTGCGCCGGATCAATGCCGCACGGGTTGTACTCTCTTTGTTTTACCGTGTCAAATTCTCGACCATAGAGTACCTGCTTGTTTATTCACCAAGAAACTGTGTTAAATACTGACCTGCTTCTCAACCTGTGCAAATAGAGAAGATGATGATACGAAGTTCAGAAAAATAAGCGGCCAGTCCGGCATTTGATAGATCTAGAATTTTGATCTTTGTCCGGTATTTGCACTTCGGTTGATTTCTTCATCCTTCTAGGCCTTCGATTTTGATTTTGTACTTTCGTCTTCTTTTTAATCGCACAATTGTCTTTCACTTCATTCCAGCGAAAATACTCTTTGATGACAATAGAACTTCTTTGTCTCTTCTCCGATCAATAATTTGACGAGAATCTTGAATTTCTCGACTGCACACGTAGAACGCTTATAAATGATTTTGACGATCGCTCCTATTCCTTTGCCGCTTGCATTCCGGTTGATGGAGTCGACTTTGAGGTGAACAAAAACCGATTTAGTGCACTTCCATGAATTTGACCTTCGAATTTCTTCCTTCACCTTTTGAAAGTAGCAATCGACTTGTTGTGGTGCTTCCGATTTCTGAAGTTGAAGAAGTGGAATGATTTCCTCTGTTTCTCCCGATCTCTTTATTACTCCCGATTCATCAGAAAAGGACTCTATCTTTCTCTTTCAGGCTACGCCTCTTGCTGGAATCCAGATTGGTGCTTGAAGGATTTCGATCTTGCTCTTTCAGTTGCTCGCATGATACTTTCTTTTCGGTGGTTTGGATCGTGGTTAAAGCTCCAATTTCGTGAGATCTTCAGGCGCGGTCTGATAAGTGCCAGAAACGCGTCGATTCTTTGAAGTAGCAGCCCTTGATTGTGCCAGATCCCTCCATTCATCCTCTTGTTCTTCCGCGTTGTCTCTTATCGAGGTGCGAAATTGGACCGGCATCGTCAGTCTGATCCTTCGATCTCCTTAGGTCTTGATTCTATCGAGCGATGTAATTGACGCGACCGAGAAGAGAATGTAGTTAACGATGCGACTTGTAGACTCCCGGGTAATTCCTCGAATGAATTTGGTGAATTTTTCGATCTTCCTTCGAACGAACAACTACTCCCCGTCGTGGTTGGATCGTGGCTACCATTTCGGTTGTCTGTTTCCCACAGACGGCGCCAAATGAAAATACATAGTTTGGTTCCTTCTGTCTTACAAACGTACAATACGAGAATTGTAGTGGTTCAACTGATAATCCAGCCTATATCCACTCATTGACAATGTCTTTATTACTTCCTTTGGTATTACAACCTTTGAGAGCTTTCTAGTGTTTTCCCTCTTCAATCTTGTCCCCCCTTTACAAATGAGCCTCCTATTTCTATTTATAGACTTTCGAGAGTGAGGCCTATCTCTTCATCTTTATACATGTGGTATTGCTTCATTTGGAGCCGCCCTTCTAGTTTTGGCACTTCTTTCCTTATAAAGCCTTCCGGCCTCAAAGTGTAGGGTGCGGGATCCGGTCATGGAGTATGGGGCCGGAACACGGGTCCCGGTCATAGAGTGCGGAGCCGGAATGATTTTTGGTGCCCAAACTGGAGCCCGAACAAGGTCCTGAAGGGGGCCCGGGGTCTGGATCGGGATCTGTGGCCTGGACTGCTTTGACCCTCTTGCCTTCGTCATATTCTTGCCCTTGTCAGGAGATATCGTGAAACTTCCACTCCGGAACTGGCATCGATTGTACCATTCCGCCCGGTCTACGGTGTTCAAATTTTACCTTCTAGCATGTTAAGTATCTCAATACAAATTCCGTCACATCTGACTTCATTCCAGACAACCAGAAGTACCTCTTCATGTCTTTGTACATCTTTGAGGCTCCCGGATGGACTGACAATGCGGAACAGTGTGACTCTCGTAGGATGCGATCCCTTAGCTCAGCATTGCTTCGGGTGACGCATAGCCTGCCATTCAACCGAATCAAACCATCTTCATGTAGCTTGAAGTCAACGTCTTCCTCTCAAATGTCCATTCTCGATCTTGTGTGATTTCGGTTAGGTAAGGTCGCTCAACTGAGCATCTCGCACCTCGTCAACCAAGCTAGAAGAAGCGAGTAGCGAATGGAGCGAGTGTGCCGACGGCTCAGGGCGTCGGCTACGATGTTTTTACCTTCCCTTCCTATACATTGCAAGTTGATGTCATAATCTGAAAGGAATTCCATCCATCTTCTCTGTCTCAAGTTCAATTCTTCTGAGTGAATACTACTGTAAGCTCTTATGGTCGGAGATAGATGGTGATGCTTACCTCATAGAGATAGTGTCGCCATATCTTCAAGGCGAAGACAATGGCTCCTAACTAAGTCGTGAGTCGGGTAATTCTCCTCATGGTTTTTCAGCTGGCGGGAGGCATAAGCAAAACCTTGCCATGCTTGCATGATTACGCATCCCATTCCTTTGCCTAATGCATCAAGTACACCTCAAATCCCTCTGTGCCCCTGGAAGAGTAAGGACGGGCGCTGAGGTAATGAGTCTTTCATGGTTTCTGAAATGATAGTTCGCACTCATGTGTCCATACAAACGTGTGCATCTTTTTCATCAGTGTCGTATGGGCTCTCTTTAGCGACTTTCGAGAAGTCCCTTACAATCCGGTTGTAACCGGCTAGACCAAGAAGCTCCTAATTTGCGGTAAAGTATCTTGGGTCTAGGCCATGATCGTACAGCTTCTATCTTAGAAGGGTCAACCGAGATACCTGCGCTCGAGATGACATGTCCAAGGAATGATACCTGATCAAGCCAAAACTCGCATTTGGAGAACTTCGCATACAGCTGGTTCTCGCGCAGTGTCTCAAGCACTTTCCTCAAATGAATTTCATGTTCCTCTGCTGATTGTGAATTATCAAGGATGTCGTCGATGAAGACACCCACTGAAGTGTCCAACGTGCTCACTGAATACACGGTGTCATGAGGTCCATAAATTTAGCTGGTGCATTGGACAACCCGAATGGCATCATGTGAATTCGTAGGGCCATATCTGGTACGGAATGCCGTTTTCCAATGTCTTGTTCTTTGATTGCAATTGATGATACCCTGAACGGAGGTCGATCTTGGAGAAGACTGAGGCTCCTTTCAACTGGTCGAATAGGTCGTCGATACGTGGCAGTGGGTATTTAGTTTTGACTGTGACCGCATTCAGCTCACGGTAGTCAAAAATAGTCGGAGACTACCATCCTTCTTCTTCACGAAGAGAACCGGTGCTCCCCAGTGGTGATACGCTCGGGAGTATAAACCCTTGTCGAGAAGTCTCGCAACTGTTCTTTCAGTTCAGTCATTTGTCGCATGGTCCATGCGGTACGGTGCCCTAGCAATGGGACCGGTACCTGGCAATAGATCAATTTCAAATTCCACTGCTCTCGGTGGTGGCATGCCGGGTAGCTCCTTAGGGAATACATCGGGAAATTCAGATACTATCAGTACATTGTCACTGAACTCTGGATCTCTCTCCAGGTCTTGCACATAACATAGATATACTTCTTGGCCCTTTCTGAGCTCCCGGTACATAGCCATAGCAGATATGAGTGTGGTCGAAGGCTCTCTCGGTCTCTAGCGGTAAGACACAGTAACCCTAGAAGGACTCTTGAGCAGCAATTGATGCTCGGCGCAGAGGATTCTACCCTTGTGCCGCTCCAACCAATTCATTCTGATGATTAAGTCGAATCCCAATCCATTGAATTCGATGAAGGAAATGGGAAACGATTCGCCTTTGATTTGGATTGTGGCTGATTGATAATACTTGGTGCACTTTACTCGCTCCTTCGATGGGAGAGTAACCATGAAGTTCGGTAGCTCATCCGCATCTAGCTTCAACCTCTTCATAAAGGATGGTGATACGAAAGTGTGAGAGGCGCCGGAGTCGAATAACACATTGGCATCAATGCCATTTACTGGGAAGGTTTTCCCGTTAAGATGGTGCCCGCTTCTGCCGCTTGTGCTTCGGGAGGATGCTCAGGTTACCTTCGGTACCGAGTCCACACCATTGGATTCACATTGGATAAGTATTGATGTGGACACAAGTGGAATTAATCAACACTGCTCTTTATTGATAAACCAACCATCATACATACCATGTCTCTAATACACTTACTAATAGATTACATGATACTTTAAGTTAATACTTTCTAAAGTAAGGTTCAGGCTTCCTGGTTTTCATGTGTGGCATTGATTATGCCCGCGGTGCCGTATTCAACTTAATCTTGTTGATCCCGTGATACAGCATCCTAGAGTTTCCACCCATGATTAGGACATCTCCTGATCTCAATACCAGTTTCCGTGCGAGGTCCACACGCTTCTGCTCGCTATAAAGGAATACGGCGTCATCACCAATGGACCAAGACACTACGCACTCCTTGTTCAAGAGATTCCGCTGTCTCGTCCTCGCCTTGGTGTAACCCAAGTCGTCCTTCTTTCTCGTAGAAGTTGACGATACAAAGATCCGCTTCAGTGCGGGGATCGGTTCAGGTTCGCATTGCTGTGCAAGTTCTACTGCTTGTGTGACGAGTGTCTGAAACTCTGGTGGTATTGTCGGTGGCGTCGCTCCATCTTGTGTTCGTGTCTCCTGTATGTCTTGGATAAGGATTCCAGTCCTTTCCCAAGCACATCATCTTCAGCTTCATCTTCGCTCCACCGGGGAATTCAGGTGTGTAAAATCCACCTTGACCCGTTCCTAGCTCGTTGCATGCAATCGCCGATGATTGAGATTTGGCGCTTCGGTGTCAGGTATCCATTTAATAAGATCATACCTGGCGGATGACCTGACACTGTTCGTTGGTGTAGTCGTGGTTGGTGATGTCGATCTCTTCTTGATTCAATTTACCGGTATCGGGGTAACGATACTAAAGCTTCCTAGGGTACAAATTTCGTCTACGGGAGTACTAGTTTCAACTACTTCACTTCATGCTTAATTCACACTTCATTTTATTTACTCATACATTCATTCAAACGGTTACTCTACTACTTAGATATGCTACTTCAAGGATTAAAGGTTCAGATTATTACCTGGGCCGGACTTAGAACCGGACCCATCACGGTCAATCACGTGAAGGACAGGCTTCCTCTGGGGCGCACCCCACGGAGGACCCCGGGATCCCTGTCCCTGTGGTGCCTGCTGGGTCGGTGCATCGCCAGATGCAACCTCCTTGCCTTCCCTTTGCTTGTAGTTTTGGAAGTTCCCCTTTGGCTTGGTGCTCTCCGGGCATCTGTTGGCCGTGTGTCCTAGCTTCTGGCAGCTATATCACTTGATGTCCCTCCCATAACAGTCCTTACCAGGATGGTCCTGGTTGCACTTTCTGCACACATAGGTGCGGCCATCGGAGAAGGTTTTGGCGACACCGGAGCTAGAACCTGAGGTTAGAGGGTTAGCACATGTGTGCGTGGATATACTAGATACATTACTTATACGAATACAAATTGGATTACGAATTTACCCTTAGGTGGGTGTGATCTTAGTGGCTTTGCTCCCACCGGTGTAGAATAACCAAGCTGAAGAAGCTCAGCTGGTTTGCCCTGCTCAGCATGGGCACTGCTCTCACCCTGGGATTTCTTTTGGGATTGCTGAAAGAAATTCCCCTTCTCCTTTTTCCAGCTCTTCCCCTGGTTCTGCTCCTCAGTGCTGGTGTTTTTGTTGTTAGCTTTGCGCTTCAGCGCGGTTTCTTCATCCCTTAATTGGCAAGTGATTTCAACGCGAGAAGCCGCGTGATAACACTCCTGAAATCTCAGGTATTAGCCGGGATTCCCATTTAGGAAGGATAAGGAGAAGATTCAAAGAATTCAAGGAATTTAAGGAATTCAAGGAATTGAATTGATACTAAGGGTTAACTGATATTTACCTAAAGGGAGGTAAATCTCGTGTAGCCCATACCGTACCGAAGGCGATGGCTCAGACCGCCATAGAAGCGATCGACCAACACCTGGCCGGTGTATCCTAGATCAGGAAGAAGACGGAGGATGGAGGTGAAGGTTCTGTAGTACTCATCGACAGTCATCTTGTCTGTCATCTTCAAGGCGTCCAGCTCTAGCCTTTTCTTAGTCTTTACATGCTCCGGATAGTACTTGGAACGGAGGAGTGATGCGAAAGAATCCCAGTCGAATGTGGGGTCGCTGACGTGCTCGTGCTTGACTAGCTTCCACCAATCCATCGCAACATCTTTGAGGTAGTAGGCTGTTACTCTGATTCGAACTCCAGCAGGAGCTTCGAGTGTTTCGAAAGCCGTCTCCATCTCGGAGATGTAGGCCTCGAGCTTAGCCGGATCACTCTCGCCCCTAAAGCAGGGAGGGCGGAGCTCCGCTACAGCTTTTACCCAGTTCGCTTCTCTGGGTGGCGGGGGAGAGATTGGCCCCGCTTGAGTTTGTTGGTTTTGTTGGTTCTGTTGCATGGCTTGTATAACTTGTGGTAGCATCTGTGCTACCGTGGCAGCGACGATCTCGGCAATCGTCTGCATGCCAAGTCCGTCATTGCCCCCTCCTCTAGGGCGACCTGGACCTCTTCCTGACATCTGAATATTTAACAGTTTCATTAGGCTTGCAAGATATGACTCAAAGGTCTTGGAATTTAAGCAAGGTATCGTTCCTAAGAACGTCAAGGGTATCCGTTGTTAACAACGGTAGTTCCTAGTTAGGTTTCTAAGTATCCGTCTTAAGACGGTTGAAATCCTAACTCGGTAATCCCCTATGCTCGGTACTATGGACATCAGAGCGTAACTACGCTCTGATACCACTTTTTGTAACACCCCAACCGTTAATCCCATGCTTACCGTCTAATCGTCCTGTTAATCCTACGAGTTCGCAGCGGAAATATTACTACTTACTACGGCGGGTGGTACAACGCCGCTAACCGCCCATACGGCTAGCTAGGCTTACCTTACTTACAGTCACGGTCTGATGAACATAACGTACCGAGCTACTAAGACATTGCTTCCATTACCCAAACATAACATACTTACAATTCTTGGATCACCGAGTATTTAAAGTATCGAATTACATCCTTTACCAATCTTCCCCAAAAGAATGAGTTTACCAACTACTCATCTATACCAACTCCCATTCTATCAAAATCCAAAAAGGTGTACCCCATGGTACACCGGCTAATCAAAAGCTATAGCCATGTACTACTCAGTACACCAATCATAAATTCACTGTTTACAATCCAAAAAGAAAGACAAGAAATAAACTAGTCTTCGCTTCTTCATCCCTCGCGGGTACCTGCGTGTAGTAAAAATGGTGCCCCAAGGGGCTCAGCAAACGCTGCGTATAAACTCCGCATATACCGCGTGCTAGCTAGGGCACGCCGACTATTTGACGTCCACTAAACATGCAATTCATTATTTTCATACATACATGCTTTGCATTCAACGTACATGCTAATACAATTCATTACACAGTCCAAGGCAACAATATAATAGCACACATCTTACTTACCTTCACAAGGTTAGCCAAATTATGCATCCGGGTTAATCGGAATGCTTTTACTCTTTTACTCATTACTTACTTTTTCTTACTTACAATTACTTACTTTCATTTACTTTACTTACTCATTCTTACTTACTTAATCATACTCAAGTGAAGTCGTCGGGACCTCCGGCCCTGGGGACTACGCCGTCCCACCTCCGGGATTTACTTGACTCACCAATCCGGGATGCTACCCACTTAAGGGATTTGGGCCGCGGACCAGTTTAAGAGTCAGGAATTGGAGCCAACCTCTCGTGACTCCGCATCCTCATGCGTGGCCGAAACTATATCGGACTTCTACTCATTCCAATTTAATTACCAATTTAAGTTAGAATGGTTAGCTTGTTAGGAATAAGTTAGGAGTCCATTCACACAAATAATCGGTCACGATGCAATACAACACTCATACACACATTCATTATCATCCATACATTTCATGAATTATACAAACTGAGAGTTAAAGAACATATACCACAATATACAACACTACATATTCACAAGTAAACATGATAACTCTGATTCGTGCATTTATCTTATTTGGTGATCAATTAGAACACAGCACACAAATCAGAGTAACCAAGATAGCATACGGGGCATGAGGAATCCATACCGTTCACCGTTGTACGTGATTCCGAACGTCCTTCGGTGTCACAAATCAAACCCTATTATATATATACAATTGAATGATTAATGTCACTATCATTAGTTTAATTCAACTACTTTTGTGTTTACTAATCCATACCTACTAAGTCTTTACATTCCTCACACTTATATTTCGTTTTACTTACTTTCCATTACTTGTCCATGGTTTACATACATATATATTATATATATATATACATATGTATAGGTGGGTATACATATATACATATATATACTAGTTATAAGCTCACTGTTTTTTTTTTGTAAGTATTGGGCCGTCCGACCCACCGTCCGACCCAAGCCCTGGGTCGGACCATTCCAGTAGAGTTCGTTCTCTGAAACTTACCCTGTCCGACCCAGCACTATTCCATCCGACCCATACTCTCTGGGTCGGACCATTCCAGAAGGTTTTGGTCCTGTCGTCCAAGCTCCGTCCGACCCACGTTCGACTCACCGTCTGGGTCGGACGAAGTCAGAAACTTCGACATTGTAAAAATTTGCATGTCCGACCCATGTCCGACCCACGGTCCTGGGTCGGACCATTCCAGAAAGTCCATAGTCTATTGTTTAAGCCATGTCCGACCCACGTCCGACTCACGGCTCTGGGTCGGACCATTCCAGAAAGATTGGTTTTCGTTTCTCAAGCCTCGTCCGACCCACGTCCGACTCACCGTCTTGGTCGGACGGAGTCAGAACCTTGCTACAGATTTTATTTTTCTTTCCCAATTTCACCCATTGTTTCCCCAATCTTCCTACATACATCCTAACATGTTTTTGTACAATTTAAACACCCTAAATCATGCTAATTCATTTTCTAACTCATTACACAATTCTATACTAACTTACACACCCAATTTCTAAGTTCTCATTCAACACTCACATTGTTTTCTTCTCTAGTTGCAATTGCTACAGATTTTAACTCTCATCTTCTACATCTTTAGCTCCCTCTTATAATGTCATTTCTAAACTTACAATGCACTATAACTACCTTAACTATCTCTCTCAACTTACCCCCTATCTATCTCAAACAAAATCTGTTACACACTCACATTAGTCACCTAGTTTAAAATTCACTAAGTGTTCTAATTCTAGATAAATTTTGCCATAACCTCCCCTATAATTTTATACTCTCACCACATTGTTTCAGTCATTTAAATGATCTACACCACCTGTTTATATCCAACACATATGTACCCAATTCTCATACACAAATACCACACTAAAACCACATAAAAATTCCTGCACTCCACAATCCATTCCCAATCTGTTTTGATACGTTTTAAAATGTCTTTTTAAGCTTCAAAATGGTTTGGTTCTATTACCCATTACACTACTACTCATTACCATTTACAATACACATTCTAAACTACTAAAATCTGTTACAACAACATACAAAACTGCACAAGGATGAGTGTAATTACCTTGTCTTCTTACTAGTTCTTTCTTCTTCTTGTCTCTTCCTTCTTTTTTCCTCTTCCTCCTCTCTCTCTTACCGGTTATAGACCAACTCTAACACTACAACCCATACATATACATATTTCAATACACCATTTTAATACTAAAACTAACCTTAACCATTATTCAAGCTCTAATGTAGGTTTTAGGGTTTAGAAATTATATTACCTTCCAAGAGTGTAAACAAAGCTTGGAGTGGCTCAAAAACAAGATTCCAACTCCACCAATAAGGCCAAAATCGGCTAGAACACAAGGAGTAACAATAGCTTAGTTTCTAGATTTCGTTTTGCCCACAAGGGCTAGAAAAAGATGGAGTTTGGAGAATATTTTTACCTCCAAAGAACAAGGAGAAGGAGAGCCATCTAATGGTGGTGTTGAAGCTCCAAATGGGACATACCCAATAAAACGAAAATGCTCCTTTTCAATTTTTGGAAAGAGGGAAATGTTGCTCTTGAGGAGAGGATGACAATGGTGTAATTTTTACAATTTTTGGAGGAGGTTTGCTAGAGTAACAAGAGGAGAGAAGTGGTAGTTTTGTGAGGTTCTTCAAACCTCCATTGTTGTTCGGCTGAGGAAGAAGAAAAGAATAGAGAGGAGAAGGAGGGGGAGTTCTACGTGAGTGTGGAGAATGAAATAGAGGAGAGAGAGTGGGAAAGTGAGTGGGGGTTTACTTTATGATTTTTGTTTGTTTGTAAATAAGAGAGTGTGAGTGAGTGTGTGAGAGAGGGAAAAGGGGGGGGGGGGCGGCTGGCACTACACACACACACAAAATTTTTGCTTTTTATTTTAAAAGTGGACACATATGTTTGTGTTATTTATATTTCTACCCCACAACTTCCCGTTTTTGACAGTTTTTACTAGTTCCTCGTTTCCTTGATTTTTATTGGCTCTAAAGCCTCACTAATATTTATTAATGATTATTTAGTTGGCCAAAATTGTTACGAGTCTATTTGACCCGCTTAAAGACACGTTTTCCCGGTTACCTCGAAAAACACGCTTTAAGGTTCGTTAGTGGTTTTAATCCTTTTTAAGGATCCGTTTTCTTCGGGATTTGTTCCCTCATGATTATTTATACTTAATTAAGCCTCTAAATTATTCATTAGCCTGATTAATCACTATTTTTAATTACGGGGTATTTCAGTCTCAGCAACATCTGGAATCACGAGGTCACCGCCTCCACCAGTACCACGCCCTCTAGTTCCCCCAGACATCTGTAGTACAGAATGTCACATAAATACTCGGTAATTTACCGTACACAACCAGTAGATATTGAATTGCCTTTAAGGCTAATATATCACGTAATTTGCGTTACTAGACACAATATCTTTTAAGACGAGTCGTCTCGAACCTCACAAACGTTTCCCGTGATTTCCCAAGTCCTAAGCTCACTATCTTAACCTATTTTCTCGTCATCAGAGCGGTACTCCGCTCTGATACCACTTTTGTAACACCCCTCTCCATAATCACATAATAATCTCTCACGTAGCAACAAATAAAACGTCTTACAGCGGAAGAATTAATAACAATAACAATACTCACTCGGGTGTCACCGGCCATTACTCGCCCATGCGAGCAACGAAGCCAAACTACTTCCAACTTAAACAAACTGCTAACCGCCGTGATAACGAGAATAATCCTATACATCATACTAAGTCCATACTCATAAACATTGACAAGTGAGCGTCTACCCAAATCCCAAATATACATAACTGTACCATAATACATTTCACCATCTTCTTTGTTATACAAATAAACTCCCTATGCGGTAATTAAAATAAACTCTAGTTACCCTGTTCCCGCACTTCGGCTTCGGCGATAATCAACAACCTGCATATGGTGTAGTATCAGCGATAGACGCTGAGTATGCCTGGCCTGGACCCTAATGGTCACTTAGTCATTTTAACCATCTTATTATTAGATTGGTTTCATGCTTTTCCATTTTACAGTTGTAATCAATACAGTAATATATATGCATAAATATACACAATCATCCATCCAAACATTCATAACACTTAACCATCCATCCAATCCAAACATTCATTTAATATTACAAACAACAGTTGTATATTGAACGTATCAAAATAATAGCAATATAATGTACAATGTACAATCGTCGTAGCGTACAGTTTCCATAGTTAATTTAATTTGGCCTTTAAGGCCCCATCCATCCAAACCATGTTAATTAAATACCAGTTGGGCGTCATGTTAAGACAACCCGATAACCTCACCATGGACAGTAGTCCTCCCGTACAGACAAAGGTGCTCATTTCGCCAGAGGTCCGGAGGCCCCTGACTGTTCTCTTTTGTCTCGTAAGACGTCCATATAAAAGGTCGTAGCCACCTGACCCACGATCCAAATAGGGCTTGTTGGGTATAAACCTGGAGCGGAACCCGATCGGGAACCCCTCAGTGATCACAAATGCGCAACCAGATAGTTCGTAAACTACACTGGATTCCTCACCTCAACTCACACCATCTCTCTCTCATAATGTTTAAGATATGCTCTTAGTCTTATGGAGAATAATTATTAGTTAGCTGCCCAATGGGTCTCACACATACCTAGAAGTAATCTAGGTCATATTCATGTTCGAGATCCATGCTCTAGAGACCGACAATGTCGTGACTCATTCCTAAGTATTTTACTTAGGTTTCCATATACTTAATATTAATACTATGGTATTATATCAAGTAACCGTCTTGTTATCACAATAACGTATATGTATGTTTATATAAGCCGATCTATAGTCGACGTAGTGTTAGTCCCGTAGGACGCTCGTGCATAAATAATTAATGCAGTAGCACACAATCACATACATGTAACCAAAACACTTAACACACAAGTGATATCAACCAAATCCGAGCCCAAGGAGTTTCCTTAGGACAACTCGGATCAAACCCCTTTACATACCGTTCACCAAGACCTAGGATGCGCAGTGTAGACCACTAGCTCGTCAAGCGTCCTCGTCTGAAGTATGATCTAAACGGTAATAAACTATAAGTGAAATACCCCTGAACATTAAACGCATAAAATCATAACGCGTTTTATAATTCGGACATAAAATAACGTATGAAAAATTAAATCTAGTATATACATATGTCCGAACGTGTGACAACGTTACATACTAATAAAGTCGCGTACTTAAATATGTACTAATACGAAAACTACATGGGCGTAACGTTACGAGTTATAATAAAAAAAATGATAACGTCGCGTAACCTTGTAACAAATAAATAAATAAATATAACGTGGTATATTACATGATATTACATATATAAATAAGTAAGTATAACTTATAAAAAAAATGAAGGAAAAGGAGCAAAAACACTCCCGCTAAGGCTCGAACCCGAGACCTCCCGTACCTTCCCCGAGTGGTTAACCGGATGAGCTGTGCTCGATTTCATTAACAATAACCAACGAATCCAAACTAGTAGTGAGGCTAGTTAGGTAACAAAAAAAAAGAAGAAGAATCACACTAGTAGTATCGGTTTCTTCCTCTCCTTCCTCGATACAGTAATTGATCGTACAAACAAAACAGAAAACAGGGAGAATCCACTCACCTCCATGTCCCAACTATCAGGTGACAGGGTCGTTATATTTTTTTCCAACACCCATAACCTCTCGTAACTTGAGCACCCTGGATGTTCTCATTTTCCCTTTGGTACTTACAGCAACGATTGTTTATTCCCCTTAGTCAGTAACCAACCATTTCATTCTAGAACCTCCTGCATGTGCACATTGTTGCAAACTCATAAAACTCTCCTCAGCTCCTCTATTTGCTCACGCCAGTTCCAAAGTATCCGAAGTAGATTGTTTCAGACGGCGGCGAGTTGAAACAAAGAAGAACAGAGCCTGTGTCGGTTACCTCTGGGAAATTTCTTATTCGAAAACTCTCACTCAAACCACTCCATTTCTTCTGATCCTCAGTACATGAGCTACCTGCAACCTCAATGGGGGGAAATGTTGAAAAATCTTTGAGCCAAGACACCCACCACATGGACTGGTGCAGGTAAGAACATCGACAAAAAAAAATGTTGTTCTCCTGTTTTTCTCTTGATCGTTCCTGATCAAGAACCTGTCCTAGCATCTTTCACTTCCTTATTTATAACTCTACTCACTTATCCCTCAGCATGCATGACCCAATCTGGTTAGCTGGAGCCTTGAAGAAATCTAAAAAAACTGTTATCGGGACAAGGTAAAGCTGTAACCCTTGTCATCTCCTTCCTAGATACGATTTGGCCTGACAAGTAAGCATCTCTTCCTCAGTGATCAAGTACCTTGGGACTCTGGTAGTGTGCCTAAGACCAACAAGGGAGAGCCAGCTCGAAACAGAAAAGAAAAAAAACTGAAGGTAATAAGCTAGCTAAATGTTCTTCACAGTGTCGAAATACAGTTATGCTAAGTTCAGTTCATGCGTGATGTTTTGAGACAGATTGGTAATGAAGGGTTGAGTTGGGAGCTAGCAATCCTGTTCCACGATATAACAAACATGCCTACTA
Organism: Limonium bicolor; assembly: GCA_023374045.1. Taxonomy (NCBI): domain Eukaryota; kingdom Viridiplantae; phylum Streptophyta; class Magnoliopsida; order Caryophyllales; family Plumbaginaceae; genus Limonium; species Limonium bicolor. Next base: position 52,670,170 of record CM041781.1, read on the forward strand.
TATAAGAGTTGAACAACAAGTGAAAATAGCGCAGGAAATCCTGTATGAATCAGTTAATGAACCGGTGCAGAAATAAGTCTACATCCTGCAACAAACATACATCTGTATAACTGAATTCCAGAAGTAATATGAAGATTGTGTCGACCCAATGATGAGCTTAAGAATCAGGTTAACCCAGTTACCTAGGTAGTAGTCTTGTGGTGTTAGGAAAAACAGAAAACAGATTAATGACCAGAAAAGAAAGTTGCTTGTTTTCAGCTCCTCAGTTCCTTGTCGATTCAGCCTGGGACACTCCAGTAGTTTGTTTTAACTAGTGGCCTTAGGTCTGTCTTGGAGTTAAAAGTATTATAAAATCCTTAACCTACTGAGTCAGCATGTTAGGAAAGATTTGTGAGGCAGATTAATGAACAACACCAAAGAACTGCATCAGTTCCATACCTCATTGTTGCTGTAGTTGTTTCAGTTCTACATAACCTTGTTGCAGGGAGGTTATTAGCAGTGGTATTGAGTATCAATGAATCTAAGACATCTCTAACACACTTGGGTAAGCTCATAGATATTTGGGTGGATGATTGGAAGTCAAATTCCTGAATAAAGAAAAGTGACAGAGGAGAGTATATCAATCTTACAGTCTCAGATTTCCTTTCAGTTTCTAATTTTCTGTGTCAGGATAATTCTGTAGCATCACCGAGTTTTGTTTTGGGTTGTTGTGGGTTTAGAAACTTCCTAGCACACTTAACTAAGTAAGTAAGTGTTTTGGTATAAATTGTGAGGCAGTTTGAAGAACAGACAGTGAACAAATAAGAGAATAGTCCAGTTTATGGTTTCAGATTTAGGAACTCGCCTGTTGCAGTTCAGTTTCTGTCCTGGTGTAGTAAAGTGGTGGATGTGGAGTTATTCATAAACCAATATACAGATTTCATGACGTTGCTTTCTGGGTAACTACAATCCAGAGGAAGTTTATAAATATGCTCAGTAAAGTTACCAATGCTGTTGTGGATCTTCCATGGGGTTAAAACTGTACTAAAACTTTTACTTAGGCGGTAAGATGTTTCTAACTGAATACATGAACAGACAACACAAAGAAGAAAAAAAAACTGTCGTAGCCTTATAATCCCTATTAGTCCGTAACACTAGCTTGCAGTAGTAAGTTGTTGCAGTAGAGTCATCAGTTTTTGGTTTAGATCTGTTTTAAAGTTAAATCTATACTAGGATATGTAATCCACTGGCTAGACGACATAGGGGAAACAGTTGTTATGCTAAAACTGAAGCGATAAGTAGAGTGAGCAGAAGGAGATTTCAAGCTCTGCAGATTGTGTTTCTTCCTGCACCTTAGATTTCAGATATGACACAAAGACTGTATTGGCTGGAAAATGAACCCAATACCGTTGCTACCACATGAGCCTATCTGTAGTTAAATTGAGAAAATATTTGAAACCAATCTGTAAGTAAAGAAAAGAGGTAGAAGAGAATAACAGATTGGCATTTCAGCTGATGCGTCTATGCTTCAGTAGGGCCAGTTCCTAGTTTCAGTATAAAGATGACTTACAACGTTAACGAAGTGTTGGGATTTAAAGCTTTAATGGAACACTAGCTAGCTGTGTCAGCAGTTGGGAAAGTTTAAAAAAAAAAACGGGCTTGTGAACACACAGAAGAGGATAGAAGAAGAATACCAGATTTTCTTTTCTGACACTTCAGTTTGTAGTTTCCTGAACCCTGACTTTCTGTATAACGCAGATACAGGGAGTTATGAGGGAGTGTAATGAGTGGTATTTGAACACAAGGCCTTTCTAATTCATTTAACTAAGTGTGGTAACACTTTGGAGAAAATTGGGGATCGACTCAATGCAAAAAAAAAAAAAAAAATGAATTTGGAAGAAAGGAATGCTCAGGAGGACGTTTCAGATTTACTGAAACGAATGTTCTGTAAAACAAGCTTCTAGGAGTAGTAATAGCATTGCCTGGGATTAATCCTGAGTTAAAAACTTTTTAATACCCTTACCTAGTTTGGTAAACTCCTTGGGGAGAGATTAGAGGCCAGTTTAATCGATTTAAAACAAGATGAAGAGGGGAATGCACAAGTTGTCTATCTCAGTTTCTAAAGTCGGTATTTCAGTATGACTAGCTCCCAATGATGTTATGAGTGTGATGCTAGTTTGTTAATGAACCCAAAACCCTCCTAATGCACCTAGCTAAATTTACAAAATAACTTGGGAAGTTAAACGCCATTTAGATATATAAAAAGTGTGATAACATAAGGTAGTATGCAAGAACCATATTTCAGTTTGGAAACTTTGTGTTTCGGTACAAGCAAATCTTAGAAACATTTTTAGGAGTTATTGTGTTGATAATGAACTAAAAACATAGCTATCTAGATAAGTATGGAATATACCTTCGATCACTAAAAGTTCCATACTAGATAATCTTGTTACATATTAGTGCCTAGCACACTCCAAAACATTTGCTAGTGGGAAGTACTTAGTTAACATGTAAAATGATGATGTAAACGTCCTAGGGGTTAAATAAGCAACTAAGGTAAGTACTTGGGGAGCCCTAAGTGTTTGAATAAAAAAATTGTACCTCCAACAATTCGTCTAGGGAATAACACCCGATAATAACAAGATAAATTCGGGCAGTGTCACAAAGGTCATCACATGAAATCATAAACTGACACGCTGTTTTTAATTAACGCTAGGGCCGTAGCGAGCTCCGACCGGGACCCCGTGTGTGTAAGACAACTCTTGCTTATGGCTAAGGTATGGACATGTGTGGTTCGTAAGTTGCCGTGTTACACGGCTTGTGTGCTGTGTGCCTTGTTTGTGAAAATGACATAAGATCAAAGCATGAAATTGGATTGCTTGTTTATCATGTTGTATGATTTCTATATCATTGTTGTATATATCATTGCGCGCACACAGTAGTTTAGTCCCTTTCTCGTTTATGGACCTTGAGATGAACTACTACGAATTATGAAAACAAAGAAAACTCTATAAGGGGAACTCCTCTCTAAACCATTGAGGACTACCATGACACCCACTATGGTGTCTATTCATTAATGATAATGAAGAGCAAGTCTCCTTTGGTGAGACATGACGAACCACGTAAACAAAACAACAGAACTATACGAAGAGACAACTCCTCTCTAACTATAGAGGACCGCTAATGACACCCACTATGGTGTCGAGATTATAATGATAATGAAATGAAAAGTACCAACTGTGAAACATGAGGATAACCCGGGAAGACGACATCTCGGGCCGCGCGGTATGGAATATTCGGGAGTTGGTATCTGCATCAGATCCTTCGCCCTTCTGTGTGAAGCACATCCCGGAGTCCAGAGGTGACTTCCGCTTCCTTGACCCTGGGTGTCGGGAATGGGGGAGTGACAAATTGGTGAAGCACATCCCGGAGTCCAGAGGTGACTTCCGCTTCCTTGACCCTGGGTGTCGGGAATGGGGGAGTGACAAATTGGTGAAGCACATCCCGGAGTCCAGAGGTGACTTCCGCTTCCTTGACCCTGGGTGTCGGGAATGGGGGAGTGACAAATTGGTGAAGCTTATCCTGGAGTCTAGAGGTGACTTCCACTTCCTCGACCCTGGGTGTCGGGAATGGGGGACTAGCTATGGAGGAGACGTCCTCCATCATGCGGTGATAAAAGAATTCACAAGTAACCCTTGAAGAAACAAGGAATGATTAGCACCTACATAATAAAGTCTCGGGATCTAATCTATACCCCTGACTCGGTGCCAGAGAATAGAGGAAAACATGTGTAATGAGACCAAGCAAATAAGAAAATTCACAAATGTGATTCTTTAAGAAACAAGAAAAGATTGGCACCAATATAATATGGTCACGGGATCTAAACTATATCCCCAGACCTGGTGCAAGGAAAGAGAAAGAAAATACACATCATGGGAACAAGAGAAAAGAAATGAAAACACACAATGCTCGAACGATCCCATAGTGAGGATCATTGGTAAACATACTCACGCACACGTCTGATGACTTACATGATTGTTGCTGCTATATTAGCAGTTTGTTGTGCTTGGTTGCGTGTTTGATGGGCTATGATGCCAGCCTGTTATGCTTGGATGTTTGCTGATATTGCTATGCCACCTTAAGGTGTGTTCGATATTATGATGTATTGTGATGTGCTTTACTGCTTTAATCTAGCATGTAAATTGACTTAATAATATTCGACCAAGTAGTCGTGTGGCCCGGTAACATGCGGGCTTCACACGTTCATACTCAGCATAGTTTGCTGAGTCCTTTATTTTTACAGGTGATCATCTGGAACGTGACGGAGTGTAGGTGAAGGACTATCATGGGGGTAGTCCACATGGCAAGACCTTGAGTAGTATGCTTTCTTATGTAAGGGTTATGTGTTTAAGTTATTAACTAAACTGTAGATGCTCGGTACTTGGGTTGTACTTTATGTTGTATTTGGATTTTGATAAGGTTGGACTTCCAGTCATTCAGACCGTAACTTGGAGTTGGTATTGTGGTCTGTCAACCACATGGGTGGTTGGCATCTGTGACACCCGGATGAAGTTGGAAACCGCTGCGTAGACATCTCGTATTACCGTTAGGCTCGTCGTTTAACTATTGGTTGTTTATTCGGGGGTGTTACAATAAGTCAGTCTCCATGACTAACTACATCTGGTACTTCCGAATAACAAGTAACCCCGACAGTTCATCCCCGGATTTCTACAGTTATTTGTTACGGGTTTATCTAAATCGGTCGGCTTTGTTACTAAAACTCGTATGTCAAAATATTTCGACTGTTAAGTTAATTCATCATACCTCTTTAATCTTATCCATCATTTAGTTTAGGTATATAACCTATAGTTGCATGTATGCATGCATGACTTACTATATTGCATTATTTTCCCACCATCCATTATAATACATTGTATTATATAATCCATTACCTTTAGTAAATTATATTTCCTTTCAAAAACTTATAACTTATAGTTTATAACTATTTTTTTGTAATAACCACCACCTTTATATTATATGGTTTCCAACCATATTATATATCCATCCTTATATACATTATTCTTGTATATGTATATATTTACCATATAGGTAAGTTCCATGAGTTTTAAAACTCTTATATTATATGTTACATTTTATCATCTTATATTAGATGATTATTCCCATTTGTTGTATTATATTATACAACCTATATTAAGATTATTATCCTAATATTATGTAACATTTTATGTTGTACATTTACAACTCCTAAGATTTAATCAATAAATACCTTAGTTTATAAACCTTATTTATTTATAGTTTGTCACATTATTTAATGTGAATTCCCTTACTTGTATTAATTCTATTTAAACCATTAACACCAAATAATTGTTATAACATTAATTTATGACATTGTAGACCTTAGTCAAAAATTCATATCCCATTTCTTAATAATTCGGTACAGCCCTTATCTTTATTTAAATTCCATTTTGACCACATAACATTATGTAATGTTATACCATATACTAATATCATATAATATGATATTTTATTCCCTTTAATTTATAACCTATAGTTTTTATACAAAACTATTTATTATTGCCACATGGGCACCATATCAAAACCTTATTCTTTTTCATATACCATAGTTTCCTTTATTTACAAAATCACCCCATTATTTATACCATGTTATATATATATATATATCATATAATATAACATTTTTAACTTATAAAAATGGTATAACCTATGGTTATATTTTTGTAAAATTCCGAACAGACCCACCAAATTTCTATAATTGCCATTTGGCCCAATTTATAACATATAGTTTTATAATATTATTAAAACTATATATTATACATATATCTTATTAAATACTCTAATATCATTCCAAAAAATCACCAAAGTTCACCTAAGGGTTATAATTACCCTTATTAACCATATACTCTCGGTATATTACAATTCCACCACATATATTTCTCCAAAGTGTCATAATGACATAATAACTATATATTATACATATATAGTTTATTTTAATTCCAAAATCAACCCAATAACTTCCTAAAAATTCCTAATAGCCCATGGGTGTTTATAATACCATTATACACCCTTTATTTTCAGTAATAACATATATACCACATATGTTATTAAATTTTTACAATTAAATACTTATCTTATAATAAAACCTTAAATAAGTTATCTAACTTATTTAATTTGGTCAAAACCTACCATATGGTCAAGGTTGACCACCTTAATATTTCCTTGACCATCAATATCCATATAATACGGTTTATACCCATATCTTTTCAGAAATTACCATTTAACCCCAAAACTTTATATAATCTTATAATTTTTATATAAACCCATTTAAACCTCTAATTGTCGGCTTTATTAATATATAGCCCCCAAATTTAATTTATTTATACTATAACCCCAATACCTTGCGGTAATTTATTTTTAGCACCTAAACTTAATTAAAAGCTTATAAATGCACAAATAAAATGGCCTAGAGTACATGGCCTTATTACAAACATTAGCTTATAAAATAAATTACACATAAATGCCCATAAATGCCTTAAACTCTCGGCCCTTACCACATCTTTTCAATATTTACCAATTTTCCACATAATGTCTTAAATTTGACAATTATGCTAATTAATTAGTTATAAAATTTACTAAACCATTCCTTAATCACCTAAGGTCAAAATAAGACCTTAATAAACCATTTCACTCACGGCACAATTATATATATATATATATATATATATATATATATATATATATATATGTATAAACACATATTAATATACCAAGTGTAGGTTTAAGTGATTTATACCTTGTTTTTGCCTAGTTAAGGCCTTGTTTGGCCACGGCCTGCTTAGGATAAAATTTCCACAGCATCATTTACATGTTTTCAAACAGCAATTAAGGCATGATTAGTCTCCAAGCAAGATCTAACCATAAGAAGTGTTTAATGTCAATTTTCAAGGTAAAGTTTACCTTAGAATACCAAGGTAACCAAGCTTGACTTCGGCCTGTATTTACAGTAGGTAAATAGCATCAAAAGAGATACTAAAACCAAGCTTTAAACTGGTATAAATCAGATTAGAAGATGGCTAATTTTTACCTTGTTTAAAATGCCTAAAATGGTGTTTTTGGCTTGGATCTGGCTATACCTTGAAGCTCTTGATATACCAACTGAATAAGTATGTTAAGAAGAAGATAATAAGACTAGGAACAAAGTTTCACAACCGAACTTGAAGGGAATCAAAAGATATGTGCTTAAAGCACATTTTTATACCTTAAGAACAAGATTAGATTTCTCCACCTTCTTCCCTTGTTAATGCCGAGATACACCCTCCATTTAACCTCCAAAAAAACCTAGAAACATTGATGGAAATGGTTGATGCTTAGATCCATCGGAAGAGGAAAGAAATGTGAAGAGAATGAACATAAAATGGCTTAATAAGCTTACCTATGTCAATTGTTGTTCTCCTCTGTATTTGGTGTGTTAGCCACGGTTTGGAGAAGCCAAAGAGAGGCTGAGGATGTGTGGTGTCAGCTGGGAAGCAAGGTAAATGAAGAAGGTAAGCAAATTTTGCTTTTAAGTTAGTTTAATCTTACTTTTTGTAATAGTATTTGGTGACTCACTTAATTAGCTGGCTGATTGATTAGAGATGATTAATGAGTGGGCATGCCAGCACATTGAAGTCAGCAGCACATGGTCAAGGCCAAAGGAGATGTGTTGACTTGTAATTTGATTTAGTAGTTAAATGTTATTTTTGGGTACTATTCATACTAAATTGCCCATTTTGATTTTATTTTTAAACTTTGATTTAGACTTTATAATATAGTCTATCATGTCACATTAATGTTATAAAGAACTTAATATAGTCTTTACAGTGACAAAAAGTCATTATCTTAGAGCTCATACACAAAAACGTGCTTTAAGATATTTTAGTGCACATTTTGCGTCGCAAGGTGTTTCTGAGCTCAGTTTTCTTTGAGAACAGTTTTGTTGTGTTCCATACATGATATGTGATATTAGGAATCCAATCTTTTACAAAATATAGGTCATTAGACCTTTAAGGTTTTCTTAGAGCACATTTTTGCCCTACTTGACCTTGAAGCATGTAAATGCTTGTTCTATGTGTTGGAGTGTTGTCCAACAATTGTAATATGTTTCTTAATGTGTTAATATGCTTAGGAAAAAGTTTTAGGTCCTAAGAAGTTCATTTGGGTATTTATTTACCCTAAATAGTCAAAGGGTGCAACATCTTGCTTTGTGTTGACCACTATTGTTCTCAGTTGACTTTTAAGGCATGTTTAGGCCTTAATTAATGTGATTAGATGTTTAATCCATGTTTTATTAGTTTGGGGTATTTCACTACCCGTACTCAAAATAAAGTCCCACCTAAGTCTACCCGCTCCTACTCCCATGGTGTGACTTCATGGGCCGCTTACCTACAAGTGTAAAAACAGCCCCTAAAGGGGGTTAGCACGAATGCTGGTATGACCCTCTCGTGGCCCCCAAGCTAACAGGGCTACGATGACTAATTGTCGATAGCATGGAAGTTGATTAGAATCACAATCATAATATGAAATGCAATAAACCAACAAACCACAAATGAACATACATGGTTCACACACAAATGAACGTCTCAAGCGTTCCCTTAACAAGTGGGTTAGTAATAACCTCCTCCAGATCTGATTCCACTTATCCTCAGTTCACCTTAACTTACCTCAGTCTTATCTTTATCTTAACCTCAGTATACAAACCGTTCATAGTTAGAATGGATGTATTTCACCTCAATGTTTATTTGTGTCGGGTCAAAAGCAACCCTAGCCAATGAGCTATTAACTCCATTGGTTGAATAAACAACTTATCTTAGTCTTAGGATTTAGGTGATCCTACCGCACCATCTTAATGCCACCTACCTTGGACGGGAATTCCAGTGTAGCCGAGTCGGCAACCGACCCTAGACAACAAGTCCGAAGACAAGTCCTTAAGCGGAGGACGGATCTGATTCAGATACCGACCCCCTTTCCTTAGTATGCATGACCGGAGTCAGTCCCGGGTTCCTCACTTCCCCCTTAAGTTCCAGTTAGTGAAAATCTTACAAACCATGTGTTAGTTAAACCGTATCAGGTACTAACCAACAGACACCAATATCCAACTCCTCTTCTTAACTCAATAAGTACTAAGCTTAGTTAGTAGCAATCTCAAGTCTCGTGGGTTCGTGTAAAGAAAACACATTCACAACGAGTACAAGTATAACCGGTTGCATGATTATCTTGTCTTAGCCATAGCAAATAAACAGGTAGCATACAAGCCGAGGGACACCTCGTTAGCAAGCAGGTCACAAGAAAGACTGTTCCGTTCACCGTCGATTGTCCCTGTTGTTTTATCCTCCTCGGGTTCCAAACCTCCCAATCCTAAAACGTTCATCCAACTTAGTTTATTAATTACTTATACATCACTTAACTTCTTAACTTACTTAACCCTTATTGATCCCCTCTTAACACCTCTTAAGTCCTTACCACTTAACCTTATAAACTTAATTTTAAACATTAAGGTTTATACTTAACTTAACTTAATTCCTTAGGTCCTTAAGTCCCTAATAATCATTGCCCTCTTAATGGCATTCCCTAATACCCATGGAAATTTTTGGAACTTAAAAGTTTTTTTTATAAGCTTTTTGGCTCGACTGACCTTACCGACCGACCTTACCCAAGGTCGGTCCATTCCAGAACATATTACCGTTTGAAAATTCTACCCCGACCGACCTTGCAAGTCCGGTCCCCAAGGTCGGTCCATTCCCGAGAGTTTTTCCCTTTGAAAAATAAAGCCCAACCGACCTTGTCAAGGTCGGTCCCAAGTTCGGTCGATTCCAGAGACCAATTCTCATACAAAATTTTAGGCATGACCGACCTTGCAAGTCCGGTCCCAAGGTCGGTCCGTTCTAGAGACTCAATCCGTACCTAAAATTCAAGCCCGACCGACCTTGCAAGTCCGGTCCCCAAGGTCGGTCCATTCTTGAAACTTTTCCGGTAGTGTAAACTGGGCTCGACCGACCTTACAGGTCCGGTCCCCAAGGTCGGTCGGCTCCAGACCATTGTTTCTAAATTCCCATTTGACTCCAAACTTCACCCCATATACCCTAGTATGTTCTAACCTCATTTGGGCACTTCAAACTCACCTTTAGCCTTCCATTAAACTCATTAAATCACTCACCAATATCCACCTTAGTCATTATGCATTTTCCTTGTAATAATGCCAACACTTGTAATGTTTTTCACTAGGCTTCTAAGTGGTGGTTCATACCTACCATAACCACTATGCCACAATGTTTTCTCACCACTATAACATCATCTCCCAAGCATCTTTCACCATCTAAAATTCATTTACACAACTACTTGAAGTTCCTTCACAAGTTTATGCCTCTTTTCCCAACTCATTATCTTCTTCCTACTTGTTTACCAATATTTGCCTAAGTCCTAAATACACAAGTATATCCCAAGACACTCATTTGGTTCCTAAATCCTCCATGGTAGTGCCCAAGTCATTCTAATTCTCAAGAACACCTTAAACTCACTCTTTTTTCATCAAGACAACTCCTAAAATTTCCTTGTACTTTCCTTAATCATGAAATCTCCTTAAAACATCTTAAACACTTAAGTTCTCCACCAAATTTTGCCACGGATTCTCTAGTATATTGTTACACTTAAACACTTAGTTTTTCACCATCAAACAACCATGAACACCTAAATTCTCATTACACCATCTTAACACACATCATACACCAAAACTACACTACATCACAATATAGTGCATAAACTTAAATTGCTCGACACTTAGGCCCTTAAATGACTTGGCTCTTAGGACCTTAAATGCATAAATCTTAAACACTGAATTTCCTCAATATATAAAGCCTTTGACCTGCAAATACACACAACAAGGCTCCCATTGCAATATAAATGTTCTTATAATTCACCTTGTCATTCTTAAACTATCTCCTTTCTCATTTGCTCCTTAGTCACAAGTTCTTAAATATCATCATCGTTTTTCCTAGGTTTTATTGCCTATTAAAACCCCATCCCTTAATGCATTAAAAAACCTTAAGGTAAGTAATTTACCTTGTTCTTTTACAAGCTCTCAAACTTTTCTTCTTAGGTTTTACCCTTGCTCAATCTCGGTCACCAAACAATTCTCCTTGCCAATGTTCAAACCAATATCCAATGACTCTAATGAGTGCTAGATAATACATTAACCTTAAGGAACAAACCCTAGGTTAAAAATGTGCTTTAAGGTATTAAATTGATTGTTTTACCTTGGAGTCTTAGAATGGGCTTGGATATGAAGTAAGAAGGACCTCCTCTATCCCTTGGAGAATAGAAAACAAGCTAGAACAAGGCATAACAATGAAGCCCCATGAGTATAGATTTTCGGTAATGGAGAAAAATGGTGGGAACCTAGTTTTTCTTACATTTTCCTTACCTTAAGAGAATGGAGAAGCTAATGGAGTCTCCAAGCTTGTTTTAACTCCACTAATGGCGGTTTGGCTTGGCACCAAATCAAAGCTCTTGAAGTTTTGAAAAGATAGGAAGAAGGAGCTTGAGCTAACTAAGAAGAATATGTGTTTTGTTTTGGTTTTGGAGCTAAGATGAGTGAGCTATGGTCAAAGCTAGATGGAGCTAGCATGGAGGCTGAGTTTTACGTGAAAGAGAATAAAGAGAGCAAGAGAAATCAGTGGAGAAGATGAGGAATGAAGAAAGGAGGAGAGAGGGAAGCTAAAAGCAAATTTTTGTTTAAAAGGTAAATAGTACTATTTGCCTTATCTCTTCTCTTTTCCTTTAATTGTTGAGTCATGTAGTGACTCCCCACATCCAAACCGACCACCCCCTTTAATAACAAGATATTTATGGTCTTGGTTGACCAATCACTTAGCTTATGTTGACTTAATGCTAAACTAGTCTAATTTGAGCACTATTCACAAATTAGTGCACATATTTGTGAACTTTTTGATTTTCCATTGATTTAGACTTCCTAATGTGATACTGAGTACTACACAAGTTAATTAAGGAGTAATCATGGGAATTTAGCCACTTAAAACCCCTTTCTAAGATAAATTTTCAAAAATGTGCTTTAAGAGTCCTTAAAGCACAATTTGTGTTTTAACTTGTTTTTGAGCTTGGTTTTCTTTGGTAATTGACTTGAAATGACCATTAGGATATTACTAAGGTCTTAGAATGATATTTGGGTGCTCACCCAAGTCTCTCCAAGCTTAGAGCACGTTTTTGCTTAAACTGCTCTTATGGTGTTTCCTTTGATTTATATTGTTTCCTAATGTTTCTAAGGCATTATTTAGCCTAATTATATCTTAGTTTATCACTTAAACATCATATCTATGTTTGGGGTATTTCAGCACTAGGAATGTGCTTGGTTGTAAATTTGTGGAATTGTGAAGTTGATGGTTGATATTAGAGAGATTTGTGAATTGTTGTTTAAAAAAAAGGGGCCTTAGAGCAATGGGATTTGAGTTTGTGTTTATGTTTTTGTTTGATGGAATTTTGATGAGCTTATGTGCTGGTAGGAGCCTTTATGGGTGTGGCTAGTTTAGGATTGATTTAAGTGAAAATTGGTGAATTCGGACATATTAGGTTTATGGGGAGGTTATGGTGAAGTTTCGGTAGACCATAAGTGTGTTAGGTGACTTTGACAATGGGAGAAGTTAGGTGTTTATAGTGTTGAGTTGAGTTGATTATTAACCTTGAAATGGTATTTGGAGAACTAGAAAGAGAAGGGTAAAAATCTGTAGCAAAATGACTATAAGGATCTTAGAATTTTTAGGAAAAGAGTTAGTGTGCAAAACCTCGGTGATGGAGGATGGACTTGGGTATATATAATGCATTTTCCTAGGAATGAATTGGAATGGTCAAAAAAGGTGAGAACAAGAGGTAAACCACCAAGGGGAAGTCAGAAATGCACAAGTGTGCAAAAATGTAAAAGTGAGGATGGAAATTGTAGAAATTGAGCAAGGATTTGACTAATGGTTTGAGGAGGTTTAGTGCACGGTTAAGGAGTATTTTAAGGTAGTTAAACATGTTAGGAAACATGTAAAAGGATTAGGAAAAAGTATGGGTGAGATTTGGATTTGGAAAACAATGCAAAACTGTCAATATTGGAGTACTGCTGCTATGGTCCGGGACTTAGGTCTTTAGTGAAGTCCTGGACCACACATTAAAAACAGCCGAGAGTACCTCCTACCATATGGTCCGGGACCTAGCTCCCCTACAAACTCCAAGACCACACCATTTATATAGCCGAGAGTTGCAAGTAAGACTTGGTCCAGGACTTGAGTCCCATACAAAGTCCTGGACCACCCATAAATTTCACCCGAGAGTTAGAACCAACATTGGTCCGAGAGGTAAGGACCAGGTCCCGGATCACCCCCAGAAATTGACCGTGAGTGCTTTAAAGGGTCTAAATGATGGGGGTTTGATTGGTATTGGGTTTAGATATTGTTTAGGAGTTGTTTGGTGACCTATAAATGTCCTAAGAAGTGTAAACAAGCATTGAGAAGTGAATGAGGAAGTTGTGAGTTTAAGAACACATGAACAAAACTAAGGAATAATGGGATAACGGGGTTAATTACGGGAGTATTAGTTTTACATACAGTAGTACCTTAAATTAATAGAAATGTTTCAAACGTTATCAGTGGACCAAGAGTAAGCCAATGAACATAAGGTGACCCAGTAAAGTTAAACCACAGTGTAAGGTATGATTTTCTCATGCCCTGTATGCTAACGGTGTTACTCTGATTTATGGGCTTGAAAGCTTGTGTGATCACCTAAACAAGATAAATGCACGAATCGGAGTGATTGCACCTTCGTGTGATTGTATTGCATTGTTCCCTATTGGACTGTGTTTTGAATTTGAAGTTTGTATAATTCATGAAATGTGTGTTTGTGGATGAGGTGCTTGAATGTTGATTGTGTACTATGGTTTGACTCATAGTTGAGTCTTGTTTGATTAGAAACTCGAAGAAAGATCCAAGTTGTAAATTAATGAAAATGTGGAAACGCACTAAAACTATCGAACCAAGAAACGATAATGCAAACCTATGAACTCACTAGAATGTGAGAGAGTGTACATGATTAGTAAACTCCCGATAACGGATAGAGAACCAAATTGATTTAATCCACAAAACATTTAATAGTGGAAGTAAAAAAGGAACCTCTATTTAGAGGATTGATGATTGCTCAAGACATGAACCTTGAGAGAAGTAAAGAATAGTAAGGGATCACCAAACCCCTTAGAAAGATAGTCGACCCACAATGAGAGGATCTGACTAATATAAACAATTTCCCGTTCATGAGAGTATTCGATACGTTGGGGAAACCCTTAAATATGAGAATACTAGACATTGGAATTTCCCTAAGCTATTAGAGGATATAGAGATAAACTACTAGGCTAATCCATGTGATTGTATATAACTTCGAGAGAGGAGTGTTGGGAATTTGAGTAGTCCGGTAGAGAAATGGACCTTGAGAAATTGAGGAACTAGCTGTATAGTTCTTTGTGCTTGAAAGCCCAGTGGTGAGTCTTGTGTATGACTCTACTCGGAGGTCATGGGTAATGACTTAAAAGATACCTTTGAGTATTTGATTGAGAAGTTGAATTGAGAATTTGATTGAAATTTGAGAATTGAGTTGAAACTTGAGAAATTTAGAATTGAGTTGAGGTGTTGAGTTTGAGTTTCAGATTGAGAATCAAGAAGTGAGTTGAGATTGGGAATAAGAGGGCTTGAGTAAGTGTAACCCAAGAGAGTGGGTAAGACAATGAAGAATTGATTAAGGCATAGTGAGGTAGAAACCCTCAAGGCCTAAGAGTAGGATAAATTAAACTAACCACTAGATGTGTGAGCTAGTATTTGTATTCTATGTTGAACATTGGTTGTGTTAATGTACATATATAATTATGTTGTCTTGCATGTTGATTGAATTAAAATTAATCGCATGTTCTCGACCAAAATAGTCGGCGTACCCCCGTTAGCACGCGGGGTATGCAAATTTCATATGCAGCAATTTGCTGAGCCCCTAGGGGCACCGTTTTTATTTTCCAGGTACTTGAGGCTGAACACCATTCGAGAGTAGGACGGGGTTGCTACATAAGCATGGGTAGAAAATTAAGAACATTTGTATTGATTTGTAATGTTGAATTGTAAGACCGATTGGTTATCGGCGAACTTGAGGAATTTAGATACTCGGTATAGTTTTGAATGGATATTGTATTTGTATAAGAATCGATTTGAAGTTGTAATTGTACTGAGATTCGACTGAGGAATTAGAATGTATTGTTGGTATAGAATACTTGGTATATTCGTCATCAAACTGATATTGTAAATTGCTTGGTTGTATTGAATTTGGATTGGCCTTGTTAGTCACGTGGGTGACTAACGGCATTGTATCACCCCCGGTTGTATTGGAATTCCGCTGCTTGAGTATTGATAATTGAGACAGATTAGGAAATAATGACTGGATTACCAGTAGGGGTGTTACAGGAATGGTCGGTGAACCGTAGGCCAATAATCAGGAGAGGGTTGATGACTTTAAGGGAAAAGTCGAAATTGTCCCAGGAGTCCGTGTGTGGGGCAAGGGAGGTTGAGTGAATTTCGTGTGATCAAATTCTCAATCGAAATGTGTTATCCAATTTAAGTTTATCTCGTGTCCATTCCTAAACTATCAAGTTTTATTAAAGTCCACAATACATCCACGACATGTTGGGGACGCATCAAGAGCACTTGCTGGTTTCAGTTAGTATCATAGCGGGTCTCTTCTAGAAAGATAAATGCTTTGGAAGGTGATCAAGATGTCTCATGCAAGCATTCTAGCAGCAGAAGAAGGTTCTATACCAAATCGACCACCACTCTTCAATGGAGATAACTACATTTACTGGAAGAATAAGATGGAATTTCATATCAAGTCTGACGATCCAAGAATGTGGAGGGTGATAACACATGGAGAGTATACCTTCCAGAATACTCAAGGAGAAGACATATCTATCGAAAGCATGACGGATGATCAAATCAAGAAGTTGGTATTCAATGCTCGAGCTGTAAGAATACTTCATTATGCACTACTACCTGAGTAATACTCCGAAATTGCTTCAGCTAAAACAGCCCAAGAGATTTGGATAACTCTTGAGGTTACTTTTGAAGGGAATGATGAGATCAAAAAAGACTAGCATTGAGTTGCTACTCACTCATTGGGAGCTATTCAAGAAGGAAGAAAAGGAGAGCATTTCTGAAATGCATACAAGGTTCATTAAGCTGATCAACAAAATTTTGGTGCTTGGAAGAACTATCTCTAACGAGGATCAAATTCGGAAGTTCCTCACATCTCTTCCTACTTCCTTTGACAACAAAGTCAATTCCATGCAAGAAGTGCATGATCTCTCCAATATGTCTCTGGCACACATGCTATGGTCACTAATGGCTTTCGAGTTAAAATTACAACATAGGAATTCAGATAGCTCATCTAGAGATAAAAGGAAAGACATAGCCTTTCAAGTAACTGAAAATGAAAGATCCGAGTTAGGAGACAACAATGATGAAATGGCCCTCTATGCTAAGAGGTACGTTAGAAAGTTTATAAGAAATAAAATGAGGAAAGGCAATGAGTCCAAGGAGTTGGATGATCAAAAGAAAAACAATGACAAGTGTTTTGGGTGTTCAAAATACGTGAAATACCCCAAACCTAGTTATGTTGTTTAAACACCTAAATAGGGTGTAATAAGACTAAAAAGAGTCTTAGAAACCTTAGTAAACAAATTTAAACAAAAAGGAAACACAAATGTGCTTTAAAGTCAATAAGAGCTAAAATGTGCTCTAAGCTTGGGATAAACTTGAGTAAGACCTAATGAGCTTACCAAGACCTCATTTATATACTAATGAACTTATTAAACCAATTACCAAAGAAAACCAAGCTTGAAAACAAGTTAAAACACAAAATGTGCTTTAAGAAGTCTTAAAGCACGTTTTTGAAAAATTGTCTTGTAAATGAGTTTTGAATGGCTAAATGTCCATCATTACTCTTAAATATATATGTGTACTATATAGTATCACATTTGGGTGGCTATATTAGTGGGAAATCAAAAATTTCACTTCTAAGTGCCTTGTTTAGGTGAATAGTACTTTTTATAAGCTAGTTTATAACATATGTTGTATTAAGTAATTAAATTGACAAACAAAGACTAAAATGCCCTCATACTAATAAAGGGGGCCGGTTTTCTAAGTGTGTGACTCACCACTCCTTAGTTGATAATAATAAGTAAGTAAAAAACTAATTAACTTACCTTTTTACTTTATAAGCATAAATATCTCCTTAAAGCAAATCCTATCTTCACTCTCATTTCTTTCCTTCATTCACACGGTTTCCCACCCCTCTTCTTCCTTCTTCCTTGTTCTCTCTCGGTAATACTACTACCACCATGGAAGTTCCAACTTTGACCACTTGCTAAATCTAGCTCACTTGTCCAAATCAAAAACAAACACCACCAATCTCTTCCTCTCATCAAGCTCTTCATTCCTATCTTCTCAAAACTCCAAGAGCTCCATTTCGGTGCCAAGGTGTTCCACCATTGAAGGAGCTTGAGCTTGTATTTTGACATATTATTACTCTCCTTTGCTTCTAGGTAAGGAATCTCAAAGAAAAATCATGTTTCCTCCATGTTCTTACCTTAATCGAAAATACACATTGATATAGCTCTTTGTGTGACCTTGTTCTAGCTTCATTTCAACTCTTCATGGACTAGGTGGAGTCCTCTCTTGTTATATATCCAAACTCTCTTCAAAGACCAAGGTAAAACAACTACATTAATGTTTTTGAAACAATGTCAAATTAGGGTTTACAATGAGATGAAGCTTATAGCTTGAATACTCATTTTAATGTTTGTATATTGTTTAGAACTTGACAAGGAATCAAAATACCATACGGTTTTGTAAGGAAACAAGAAGGAAGTGTGGTGGAAAAAGAGGTAAATCTACTAACTTAATGTTGTTTAATGCCTTAGGAGAAATGAGCTATAATTGCTTATTAAAACTACCTAAAGAGCAAATGGTGAATGACCTAGTAAATGTTCTCAAAGAGACTAGTAAAACAACATATGTCTTGTTGTATGTAATCGCAGGTTAAAGGCATATATATTGTGGAAATTCAGTGTTTATGATTTAAGCACTTTAAGGGCCTAAGAGCCATGCATTTTAAGGGCCTAAGTGCCATGCAATTTAAGTTATGCACTATATTGTGATGTAGTGTGAATTTGGTGAAGTTGTGTAAGAAAGTGTTCTTGGTGTTCTTAGTGTTCTAGGATGATTAATGATGAAAATAATGTGCTAAGGTGTAACAAATGCTAGGAGAAACTATGTCGAAATTTAGAAAATGCATAAGGAGTTCAAGATGTTGTAAAGGAATTTTGATGAACTAGGAAGTGTTCTAGAGTGTAATAAGGACTTAGGCATGATCTTGAGGTTTTAGTATGTACCAAAGTCATTTTGGACTTAGATGAAGGCTTAGGCTAACTTTGGTAAAATAAGGAGGAAGTGTAAGCTTAGGAAAAAGGGGTTTCAAGAATGACTTAAGGAGTTTTAGTTTGTAAGAAATGATGTTTGTGTAATGATGTTGTGTGGAAGGAATATCTTGATATAATGGTTAGTATAGGCATGAAACATCACTTGGGAACCTAGGGAGTAGATACTATAAGTGTTGGAGGCTTTAGAGGAAATTTGGTTAAGTGTTTAAAGGCTTAGAGGTTGAGTATAATGGCACGTCCGAACTTCCGTCCGAACTTGGAAGCTCGGACATGCCCTGTTACGCTTACAGTTTCCTGGATTTTAGGTAGTGTCCGAACTACCGTCCAAATTTGGAAGTTCGGACGCACCTGTTGGTTCTTAGGGATTATCCTCGAACTGTGTCCGAACTTGGGAAGTCCGGACACATGTTCGGACGTATGGATTTCTGGTTAGGATTTTCCTCGACTCATGTCCGAACTTCCGAAGTCCGGACACAAGTTCGGACATGTGTCTGTTTTCTGTCAAAATCACGGCTTGTGTCCGAACTTGGAAGCTCGGACACAAGTTCGGACAGGCCACTGTATGGACCAAAAATTATTGTTTTAAGATGGGAATTGTTATCTAAAAATAGTAGTTGGTTAGTATGATATAATAGGTTATATAATACATGTTAGGTGGGTTTAAAGGCAATTAAAAGGATGAAAAGTTGTAACAAGTGTAAAGTAAAAGTAAACTAGTAGTGTTGAGTAGATAATGTTAACAATGGACTAGTGCGTTAATTAACCGACGTTACTAATGTGTTTAGGAATCTTCCAAGGTGGAAACCAGTCGAGGCAAGGACCGAGGTATGGTTTTCTTGCAGTCTGTTGCCTACCGGTTTACACCGGCTTGTGTGTTGTTTGTTTTTCTGTGTGTTTATGACTTTGTAAGATTAAACCATGTAAAGAGTTTACAGTTGTTAAATATTATGTTGTTAAGTGTGACTCTCTCTTCCCTTGTGTGGGTCTAACAAGACTTGACCTATGATTATGAATTTGTGTTGTGTTCAATGATGAACTACTAACAAGGGCTAACGGGGGAAGTGAGGAGTCCGGTCTGTTCCGGCCACGCGTGTGAGTATGGGAGTCGATGTCATAACCGGTTCGATTCTCTCTGTATGTTATGGTTAAGTTTCCAATTTGGTTTCTAACCTTCCCTTTAGCTTAACCAAGGCTATTTTACTGACTCACGTCGGGCCACAGGGGCATACTATGTGTTTTGTTTCGGTGTGCTTGGATCACTATATCCGAGGCACCTTGTGTTAAGTTAACCGTTCAATCTAACCGGACGGTAACGAGTTATGTAACGAGCTAAGTATGAGCGTGGCAACATTCTCTAGGCTCTCAATGGGGACTAACTGTGTTGGTTCTCTTCCTAAAAGGAATTGTATGTTTGTGATGTGTGTTATGATGTGTACAATACCTGTGTTATGTTATATATGTATGTGTTGTGTGTTTTAAAATAAATATCATGTCATCGTGACAATTGGTTGCGCGTATCCCGGTAGCCGATGGGCTGCGTGTTAGCCATACCAGCAAAGGTGCTGACCCCCTCGGGGGCTCCATATTTTTATTGCAGGATGAGGATCGAAGAGGCAGAGTGGCTCTAGATCCTAGAGAGTAGTTTACTTTTGGAGTACTTTTGGATGTTTGCCCGGGATGCGCCTGTGCTCCCGTGGCGTATTATATACTTGTTATGATGGATTACAGTGATGGTATACAGTGACGGATTTTGTAACACTCGGTATTATGTTGGTGTATATATATATGGTTGTTAGTTCTATGCTCGGGAGTCTGATCATCAGACCGGTACATTTGTATTTATTCAGCCTTGTTAGCCACGTGGGTGGTTGACGGCATTGTAGCACCAATCGTTTAGTTACCGTTTAGTTGTTTATTTTCCGCTGCGATTCCAAGTATAGTTATGTGCGTAGTAGGGGTGTTACAAAAAGTGGTATCAGAGCGAAGTATCGCTCTGATGACTAGAATACCGAGCTTAGGGATATACCGAGTTAGGAAACCTAACTACAGATACCTAAGTGAACATATTTGGAAAGGTTGACCACTAACTAAGTGTGGAGATACCTTATTATCGGGAAGCGTTACAATCGTTGGACCGATAAGTGTGCAAGCATAATGCTAATGAGATGTTCATATAAATACAGATGGCAGGTAGACCACGAGGTAGAGGCCGCGGGCGCGGTACTGGAAGTATGGGTGACCAGGGTGATGATACTACGGCACAGACCATGGCTGAGGCAGTTGCAGCCGCCGTAGCCCAGTTGGTACCCGATTTAGTTGCTGCTATACAGCAAGGGCGACAGCCTGGAGTTCAGCCACCACCACCACCGCCACGAGAGACCAATTGGGTCAAGGCGTTGGCTGATCTGAGGCCGCCCTCATTCAGTGGGGAGACCGATCCCCGTAAGCTCGAGGCATACATCTCCGAGATGGAGACCGCCTTCGAAACCCTAGCACCACCTGAGCAGGTCAAGGTACGACTTGCTGCTTACTACTTGAAAGGCTCGGCACAAAACTGGTGGAAGCTTGTGCGCGAGGGTAGAGTTGCTGATCCGACGTTTCAGTGGAGGGAGTACACGGCTCTGCTGCGAGCCAAATACTACCCTATACATGTGCAAGAGGCCAAGCGCCTGGAGTTGGACAATCTGAGACAAGGGGATAAGATGACGGTAGATGAGTACTACTCAGCCTTCATCGGACTTATCCACCTGCTACCGGATCTGGGTTACTCAGACCGGATCCTTGTGAACCGTTTCTACAACGGACTGAACTATCGCCTACGCTACGGCATGGGGCCTACTGGATATACCACCTTGCAGGTAAAGGAACTTACAGTGTAATGTGAATAAGTGTGTACGATGTGTTAATGTGTTGTGAGTTTATTTGGCGGGGCATAACTGACACCCTAAATATAGGAGTGCTATCATGCCGCTGCTATTGTGGAGATCACCGTCCGTCTGAGGGACGAGGAGAGTGCGCTCAAGCGCAAGGCTCAGAACGAGGGCCAAGGCACGCAAGGGCAGTGGGGAGGGAAGAAGAAGAAATCATACCCCCAGTCCCAGAAAGGACAGCAACAAGGTGGCAAGGGCCAGACCCAGACCACCACTGCTGAGGAGCCTCTGCAGCTCACCTATGCGTATGCGGCCAAGCCCCTACGTTCTTACCCACCTAAGGGTAATTGTCTAATCCTGTGTGATAAGTTAGAGTATATGTTAATAAGTTGTGAAACAAGTATTAATGGTGTATTGTGATAGCAGCTAGCACGGGCTCTGGACCGGAGCGCCACTATTACTGCAAGTGGTGCAACGGAGACCACCCCGGCAAGGACTGCAAGGGTAATGATGTTCAGTGCCGGTACTGTAAGAAGATGGGTCACCGCGACCATGAATGCTGGCAGAACCCGAACAGTAGGAACTTCAGGCCCAAGGGGCAATGGAAGGGTAAGGCCACTGCGACCACCGATGGCCAGAAGACGGCGAACCAGCCACCCCCAGATCAGAGGTACACGGAGTCCCAGAAGGGGAAGGGGTCGGGGTCCAACAAGGCCACCCTGAACGTGGTGGACCGGTCTGAGGCGCCAGGGCCCTCTTCTAGACCAGGTACCGCCTAAACTGTTGAATGTAATAAGTGTCTGCATACCGCATTTCATGCATGTGTGTGAGTGAGTTTAAATAAACAACCATGTGAGTGAATAAATAAAGTATAGTGTGAGATTTACCTAATTAGAGTACTCTAAACTTAAAGGAACTTTCAATATATGTTATCCAATCCCACCCACACCAAACCCTGAAGAAACCACCATCAACATCACCGACTTTCCGTTGGAGCAATGTCAGGTTATCCAGCCAGGTATGATACTCTTAAATGGATACCTGACACCGGAGGCACAAATCCATATCATCAGACGATGCGACGAACTTGGAGCAAAACCAGGAGGGTTTTACACACCCGAATACCCGAACGGAGCAAGGATGCAATTGAAGATGATGTGCATGGGTAAGGACTGGAACCCTTACACCAAGTCATATCAAGAAGTTCGAGCTGAAGATGGAGCAACAGTATCAAGTATACCAGAGGAGTTCCATGCGGTCGTTAACCACGCCGTGGGAATTGCTCAACAAGTTGAAGCGGATTCAATTCCAAGTGTAAAAGCAGATTTATGCATTGTAAACTTCTACCAGAAAGGTGGACGGTTAGGTATACACCAAGACAAGGACGAGTCACCCGAGTCTCTAAGTAAGGGAGTACCCGTGGTGTCTTGGTCCATTGGTGATACCGCAGTGTTTGTGTATGGCGAGCAGAAGCGTGCTGACCTCGCAAGAAGCTACTGCTGAAATCGGGAGATGTACTAATCATGGGTGGGCAATCAAGGATGCTATACCATGGCATCAGAAAGATCAAACTGAATACCGCACCGTCGGCAGTGATCAATGCCACACACATGAAACCCGGACGTTTGAACCTGACCTTCAGACAGTTTTAAGCCTTGTATAATTATGTGATAACCAGTATGTATTAAGGATGTTGTAAGTGTGAATCATGGCGACAGTATAAGCCAATGAATGTTGTAAAAAGGAGTGTGTTAATGAATAAAGTGGAGTTGTTTGAATCATATAAACCGTGTTGTTACCCAATACTTATTAGTTTGCCAATGAATTAGGCTGTGCACTCGGAACGGGAGGTATACTAAGTGTCTGCAATAAGGCAGAAGCCGGCAAGAGCGGCACGATCCTCACCGGTACCTTTCCAGTGAATGGCGTGGATGCATCGATCTTGTTCGACTCTGGAGCCTCACACACATTCATTTCGCTATCATTTGCGAAGAGGCTGGGGTTAGATGGTGAAGAGATGCCAGACTTCGTGGTTACTCTCCCGTCGAAAGAGCGGATCCGATGTACCCGCTACTACCGAGGTGCTATTGTTCAAATCAGGGGTGAAGAGTTTCCGATCGACTTGATAGAGTTCGACGGACTAGGCTTTGATGTGATTGTCGGGATGAACTGGTTGGAGCGGCACAAGGGCAGAATTCTGTGTGCCGAGCATCGACTGCTTCTTCGGAGTCCATCTGGGGTTACCATATCTTACCGCCAGAGGCCCAGGGAGCCTTCGACTCAGATCATCACCGCCATGGCTATGTATCACGAGTTACGACGAGGGAGTGATGTATACCTCTGCTATGTCCAGGACATAGAGAGAGACCCTGAGTTCAGCCCAGATGTGCCGGTAGTGTCGGAGTTTCCTGATGTATTTCCTAAGGAACTGCCGGGCATGCCGCCAGCACGAGAGGTTGAGTTTGAGATTGATCTAGTTCCGGGCACCGGACCCATTGCGAAAGCACCTTACCGTATGGCTCCAGCAGAGATGACAGAGCTCAAGGAGCAGCTGAGAGACCTACTCGACAAGGGCTTTATCCGCCCTAGTGTGTCACCATGGGGAGCGCCGGTCTCTTCGTGAAGAAGAAGGACGGTAGCCTCCGCCTATGTATTGATTATCGGGAGCTGAATGCTGTTACGGTGAAGAACCGTTACCCTTTACCACGCATCGACGATCTATTTGATCAGCTTAGGGGCATCAGTATTCTCCAAGATAGACCTACGTTCCGGATACACCAGATTGCCATCCGTGACAGTGATATCGAAAAGACAGCTTTCAGAACTAGGTATGGGCATTATGAGTTCACAGTTATGCCGTTTGGCTTGTCAAATGCACCAGCAAAGTTCATGGACTTAATGAACCGTTTGTTCCAAGATCAGTTGGACAAATCAGTGGTAGTCTTCATCGATGACATACTTGTGTATTCGAAATCGAGAGGTGAGCATGAAAGCCACCTGAGAGATGTATTGCAAACGTTGAGAAAGAATCAGCTGTATGCTAAATTTTCTAAGTGTGAATTTTGGTTGAACCAAGTATCATTCCTTGGACATGTGATTTCTGAGGCCGGGATCGCTGTTGATCCGGCAAAGATAGATGCAGTGCGCACCTGGCCTAGGCCGAAGACAGTTACCGATATCAGGAGCTTCCTCGGTCTGGCAGGTTACTATAGGAGATTTGTGAAGGACTTCTCCAGTGTCTCGAAGCCGATGACTTCCTTGATGAAAAAGGATGCACCATTCGAGTGGACAGTCGACTGTGAGAGGGCTTTCGCGAGTCTCAAGGATGCTCTGACATCTGCACCGGTTCTGACATTACCAGACGGTCCAGATGGTTTTGAGGTCTATTGCGACGCATCAGGCAGGGGTATGGGTTGTGTGTTGATGCAACACGGGAAGGTCGTGGCTTACGCCTCCCGACAGCTGAAGAAGCATGAGGAGAACTACCCTACCCACGACTTAGAATTGGGGGCCATTGTCTTCGCACTGAAGATATGGCGACATCACTTGTATGGGGTAAGTGTGACGATCTATTCTGACCACAAGAGTTTAAAGTACTTGTTCACTCAGAAAGAGTTGAACATGAGGCAGAGAAGGTGGGTTGAATTTCTGAATGATTATGACATCAATTTACAGTACAAAGAGGGTAAGGCAAATGTGGTAGCTGACGCATTGAGTCGCCGAGCACACTCTCTCCATTCGCTAGTCTCTCATACTGGCTTGGTTGAAGAGGTGCGGAGTGCTCAGATGACGGATCAGTACATGATGGA
Organism: Limonium bicolor; assembly: GCA_023374045.1. Lineage (NCBI taxonomy): Eukaryota > Viridiplantae > Streptophyta > Magnoliopsida > Caryophyllales > Plumbaginaceae > Limonium > Limonium bicolor. Next base: position 52,695,417 of record CM041781.1, read on the forward strand.
GATTAGACAGAAGCTTATTGATGGCACATTCGAGGGTCAGAAGTATGACTTCAGACTCCACGATGATGACCTGATTAGGCTTAATGGCAGATTGTGTATACCCAGGAGTAGCGCTGAGCTGAAGGAGCGCATATTGAGTGAATCCCACTGTTCTACTACTTCGATTCACCCCGGAGCTTCAAAGATGTATAAAGGTATGAAAAGATATTTCTGGTGGGCTGGAATGAAAAAGGATGTGAATGACTATGTGTTGAGGTGTCTCACTTGTCAGAAGGTCAAGTTTGAGCACCGACGGCCTGGTGGTATGGTGCAGCCAATGCCAGTGCCGGAGTGGAAGTTCCATGACATATCTATGGACTTCGTAGTAGGGCTTCCGCCTACAAGGGGAGGTCTGAATATGATTTGGGTGGTAGTTGACCGACTGACCAAGGTGTCTCGATTCATTCCGATGAAGGACACCTGGAAGGTGGCAAGATTGGCAGAACTGTTTGATAAAGAAATTGTAAGACATCATGGGGTACCAAAGACGATTGTATCCGACAGAGATACCAGATTCTTATCCAGATATTGGAAGTCTACACGAGAGGCACTTGGTACTGAACTGAAATTGAGCACGGCGTTTCACCCACAGACCGATGGTCAGAGTGAGCGCACCATACAGACACTTGAGGATATGCTACGTGCATGTGCACTTGACTTTCAGACCAGCTGGATTGATAAGTTACATCTGATCGAGTTTAGCTACAACAACAGTTATCATGCATCGATCAAGATGTCTCCCTTCCAGGCATTGTACGGTAGACCATGCCGCACGCCATTATGCTGGGATGAGTCGAGTGAGACGGTCATTATAGGACCAGAGTATCTTGAGCAAGTTCAGGCAGAAGTTCGCCAGATCAGGGATAATATGAAAGCAGCTCAGGATAGACAGAAGTCGTACGCAGATGTGCGCCGACGTGACCTGGAGTTCGCCGTGGGCGATCAGGTATTTTTGAGAGTATCCCCCATGAAGGGAGTTTCGTTTTGGCCAGAAGGCAAGTTGAGCCCGAAGTATGGGGCCTTATGTTGTGACGGAGCGGATCGGCCCGGTAGCTTATAGACTTGATTTACCGCCGAGCTGGGCAAGGTACATGATGTATTTCATGTGTCCCAGTTGAAGAAGTATATGTCTCATCCGTCTCATGTGCTTCAGCCTGAAAGGCTAACTTTAGAGCCGACCATGCGATCAGTGGAGACTCCGGTACGGATTCTGGACACTAAGACTCGAGACACTCGCCATAAGTCTGTGAGACTGGTGAAGGTTCTCTGGTCTAACCAGGACGTTGAGGAGGCCACTTGGGAGCTGGAAGATAAGATGAAGGCGAAGTACCCGTCGTTGTTTACTTCTTAGTTTGTATGTATAGGGTACGGGGCGTACCCCTATTTAAGGGGGGTAGAGCCGTTTCGGTTATGTATATGACATGTATTTGAATACATTGTCTGTGTTGTGTTGTCATGTTGTTAATGTTACAGACCGCTGAGTCTGAATGATGTTGTGATGTTTTGTTGTTTGGACCATGTGTCCGATATGATGTAAGATGATGTTAATGTGATATAGAAGTGTTGTTATGTGTTCTCATGTTCTAATGTTTAAGTTATGTGGAAGTATGAACTTTGGGGACAAAGTTCTTTTAAGGGGGGTAGATTGAAATACCCCAAACCTAGTTATGTTGTTTAAACACCTAAATAGGGTGTAATAAGACTAAAAAGAGTCTTAGAAACCTTAGTAAACAAATTTAAACAAAAGGAAACACAAATGTGCTTTAAAGTCAATAAGAGCTAAAATGTGCTCTAAGCTTGGGATAAACTTGAGTAAGACCTAATGAGCTTACCAAGACCTCATTTATATACTAATGAACTTATTAAACCAATTACCAAAGAAAACCAAGCTTGAAAACAAGTTAAAACACAAAATGTGCTTTAAGAAGTCTTAAAGCACGTTTTTGAAAAATTGTCTTGTAAATGAGTTTTGAATGGCTAAATGTCCATCATTACTCTTAAATATATATGTGTACTATATAGTATCACATTTGGGTGGCTATATTAGTGGGAAATCAAAAATTTCACTTCTAAGTGCCTTGTTTAGGTGAATAGTACTTTTTATAAGCTAGTTTATAACATATGTTGTATTAAGTAATTAAATTGACAAACAAAGACTAAAATGCCCTCATACTAATAAAGGGGGCCGGTTTTCTAAGTGTGTGACTCACCACTCCTTAGTTGATAATAATAAGTAAGTAAAGAAAACTAATTAACTTACCTTTTTACTTTATAAGCATAAATATCTCCTTAAAGCAAATCCTATCTTCACTCTCATTTCTTTCCTTCATTCACACGGTTTCCCACCTCTTCTTCCTTCTTCCTTGTTCTCTCTCGGTAATACTACTACCACCATGGAAGTTCCAACTTTGACCACTTGCTAAATCTAGCTCACTTGTCCAAATCAAAAACAAAGACCACCAATCTCTTCCTCTCATCAAGCTCTTCATTCCTATCTTCTCAAAACTCCAAGAGCCATTTCGGTGCCAAGGTGTTCCACCATTGAAGGAGCTTGAGCTTGTATTTTGACATATTATTACTCTCCTTTGCTTCTAGGTAAGGAATCTCAAAGAAAAATCATGTTTCCTCCATGTTCTTACCTTAACCGAAAATACACATTGATATAGCTCTTTGTGTGACTTTGTTCTAGCTTCATTTCAACTCTTCATGGACTAGGTGGAGTCCTCTCTTGTTATATATTCAAACTCTCTTCAAAGATCAAGGTAAAACAACTACATTAATGTTTTTGAAACAATGTCAAATTAGGGTTTACAATGAGATGAAGCTTATAGCTTGAATACTCATTTAATGTTTGTATATTGTTTAGAACTTGACAAGGAATCAAAATACCATACGGTTTTGTAAGGAAACAAGAAGGAAGTGTGGTGGAAAAAGAGGTAAATCTACTAACTTAATGTTGTTTAATGCCTTAGGAGAAATGAGCTATAATTGCTTATTAAAACTACCTAAAGAGCACATGGTAAATGACCTAGTAAATGTTCTCAAGGAGACTAGTAAAATAACATATGTCTTGTTGTATGTAATCGCAGGTTAAAGGCATATATATTGTGGAAATTCAGTGTTTATGATTTAAGCACTTTAAGGGCCTAAGAGCCATGCATTTTAAGGGCCTAAGTGCCATGCAATTTAAGTTATGCACTATATTGTGATGTAGTGTGAATTTGGTGAAGTTGTGTAAGAAAGTGTTCTTGGTGTTCTTAGTGTTCTAGGATGATTAATGATGAAAATAATGTGCTAAGGTGTAACAAATGCTAGGAGAAACTATGTCGAAATTTAGAAAATGCATAAGGAGTTCAAGATGTTGTAAAGGAATTTTGATGAACTAGGAAGTGTTCTAGAGTGTAATAAGGACTTAGGCATGATCTTGAGGTTTTAGTATGTACCAAAGTCATTTTGGACTTAGATGAAGGCTTAGGCTAACTTTGGTAAAATAAGGAGGAAGTGTAAGCTTAGGAAAAAGGGATTTCAAGAATGACTTAAGGAGTTTTAGTTTGTAAGAAATGATGTTTGAGTAATGATGTTGTGTGGAAGGAATATTGATATAATGGTTAGTATAGGCATGAAACATCACTTGGGAACCTAGGGAGTAGATACTATAAGTGTTGGAGGCTTTGGAGGAAATTGGTTAAGTGTTTAAAGGCTTAGAAATTGAGTATAATGGCACGTCCGAACTTCCGTCCGAACTTGGAAGCTCGGACATGCCCTGTTACGCTTACAGTTTTCTGGATTTTAGGTAGTGTCCGAACTACCGTCCGAATTTGGAAGTTCGGACGCACCTGTTATTTCTTAGGGATTATCCTCGAACTGTGTCCGAACTTGGGAAGTCCGGACACATGTTCGGACGTATGGATTTCTGGTTAGGATTTTCCTCGACTCATGTCCGAACTTCCGAAGTCCGGACACAAGTTCGGACATGTGTCTGTTTTCTGTCAAAATCACGGCTTGTGTCCGAACTTGGAAGCTCGGACACAAGTTCGGACAGGCCACTATATGGACCAAAAATTATTGTTTTAAGATGGGAATTGTTATCTAAAAATAGTAGTTGGTTAGTAATGATAATAAGGTTATATAATACATGTTAGGTGGGTTTTAAAGGCAATTAAAAGGATGAAAAGTTGTAACAAGTGTAAAGTAAAAGTAAACTAGTAGTGTTGAGTAGATAATGTTAACAATGGACTAGTGCGTTAATTAACCGACGTTACTAATGTGTTTAGGATCTTCCAAGGTGGAAACCAGTCGAGGCAAGGACCGAGGTATGGTTTTCTTGCAGTCTGTTGCCTACCGGTTTACACCGGCTTGTGTGTTGTTTGTTTTTCTGTGTGTTTATGACTTTGTAAGATTAAACCATGTAAAGAGTTTACAGTTGTTAAATATATTATGTTGTTAAGTGTGACTCTCTCTTCCCTTGTGTGGGTCTAACAAGACTTGACCTATGATTGTGAATTTGTGTTGTGTTCAATGATGAACTACTAACAAGGGCTAACGGGGGAAGTGAGGAGTCCGGTCTGTTCCGGCCACGCGTGTGAGTATGGGAGTCGATGTCATAACCGGTTCGATTCTCTCTGTATGTTATGGTTAAGTTTCCAATTTGGTTTCTAACCTTCCCTTTAGCTTAACCAAGGCTATTTTACTGACTCACGTCGGGCCACAGGGGCATACTATGTGTTTTGTTTCGGTGTGCTTGGATCACTATATCCGAGGCACCTTGTGTTAAGTTAACCGTTCAATCTAACCGGACGGTAACGAGTTATGTAACGAGCTAAGTATGAGCGTGGCAACATTCTCTAGGCTCTCAATGGGGACTAACTGTGTTGGTTCTCTTCCTAAAAGGAATTGTATGTTTGTGATGTGTGTTATGATGTGTACAATACCTGTGTTATGTTATATATGTATGTGTTGTGTGTTTTAAAATAAATATCATGTCATCATGACAATTGGTTGCGCGTATCCCGGTAGCCGATGGGCTGCGCGTTAGCCATACCAGCAAAGGTGCTGACCCCCTCGGGGGCTCCATATTTTTATTGCAGGATGAGGATCGAAGAGGCAGAGTGGCTCTAGATCCTAGAGAGTAGTTTACTTTTGGAGTACTTTTGGATGTTTGCCCGGGATGCGCCTGTGCTCCCGTGGCGTATTATATACTTGTTATGATGGATTACAGTGATGGTATACAGTGACGGATTTTGTAACACTCGGTATTATGTTGGTGTATATATATATGGTTGTTAGATCTATGCTCGGGAGTCTGATCATCAGACCGGTACATTTGTATTTATTCAGCCTTGTTAGCCACGTGGGTGGTTGACGGCATTGTAGCACCAATCGTTTAGTTACCGTTTAGTTGTTTATTTTCCGCTGCGATTACAAGTATAGTTATGTGCGTAGTAGGGGTGTTACAATACGGACATCAGATCAAAGACTGTCCTCAACGATCCCGAGAGGACAACGACAGGATCAAGAGGCATGTCTGACGATCATTCAACAAAGGACCAAAGAAGGAAGCCTTCGTTGCCGCATGGGGAGATTTTGAACGGCGTGATGACAATCAAACCTCACACAGCGACACCTCAAAAGATGAGAAGGCTCACCTATGCCTTGAAGAAATGTGCTTAATGGCACAAGACAATGATGTCTCAGAATCAGAAGAAGAAGAAGAAGAAGAACAACAACAACAACAACAACATAAGGTAAACTATTCTAAACATAGAAGGAGAATTCAAAAGGATGAACTTCTAGGACTTAGAAAGTTTTCTCTTATACTAGTTGATCACCTAGAGACATTAGAAACTGAAAACGATGAACTTTTTTGGAAGAAAATGAAAAATTGAGAACAACCTCAGATAAAAGCAAGGTAGACAATCTCATGAGGGCACTCATGAAATTACAAAGTGATTACAGTAAAATTCTCTCCGTTCATGAAAAGTTGAAACATGAAAAATAGCCTGAAATCGATGAATTAATTGTTGCTCTTAACACTAAAGAAAAGGAACTAGCTACCATCGAAGAAAAATATTCTAAGATAGATGTTGTCTCTAAGACACCCATGAGGAGAAGCAAATGATAGGTCGGATACCGGTCAGAGACCAGTCGTAGAGATGTCTGCAGCTTATGCAGAGAACCTGGTCATCATGAATCCAATTGCTATAAAACGTGTTTTATGAGGCATTGGCAACTCAAGAAACTAGGACTAAAATGGGTAGTAAAAAATGATCTTAGAACATTTAATGGTGGAAATGGGTCCAACCTTTCTACCCTAACCCCACACCACTAACGTGTTAAGTGTAGGATCGAGTGAGAATGGACCCCTGCTGGTACATCGACAGTGGGTGCTCTAAACACATGACAAAAGACAAAAAGAAGTTCTTCTCACTCGAACCCGGAAGCCAAGGAACTGTTTCCTTTGGCGACAACAAGAAAAGAAAAATCATCGGTGTAGGTAAGGTTGGTATTACATCTGATTATGTCATAGATAGTGTAAATCTAGTTCATGGTTTAAAATTCAAGTTGCTTAGTGTTTCTCAAATTTGTGATGTAGGCAATTCAGTTCACTTCTATCCTACACACTGTAGTGTAGTAAGTCAGAACAATGGCAAAGAGTTGTTAAAGGGAAAAATATGGAAAAACGTTTATGTAACTAGTTTGGAAGATAATGATAGTCCTAATCTTTCATGCTTGACTGCTTCAATAGATGACTCTACACTATGGCACAAAAGACTAGGGCATGTTAGCACTTATATATTAAAAAAACTTGTCAAGAAATAGTTGGTAAGAGGTCTCCCTGAGAATAAGAAATCTGAGACAAATATTTGTGACGCTTGTGTTAGAAGCAAACAAACTAAGATTTCTTTTAAGTCAAAGAACTTAGTTAGTACATCTAAACCACTTTAATTACTTCATATGGACTTATGTGGACCCATGAGAATCAAAAGTTTTGGAGGAAATTGGTATGTGTTTGTAATTGTTGATGATTACTCACGATTCAGGTGGACACTCTTTATTGCTTCCAAAGACGAAGTTTTTGAGAAATTTCAAGCCTTTGCAGGAAAAGTCCAAGTACAAAAATTAAATTATTAATTCTGGTCATCATATTATATAGACAAACAATGAAGTTGCATTAATTAATAACACTGCGCTTTGAACAAGTCGTCGATTTGCACGGTCGCGATACTCGTAATGGGTCAAGCACAAGTATTGTGATGTTGCCACGGATAAAACACAGGAGTAATTATGGTTGCTACGATTGGTAATTTAGAAAGAGTTTATCATTATAGTAATACAATAAGTCACAAACTTAACAAACGAATGAAATGCAAGAGGAGAGAGTATTATCACTCACTTCTGATGGAAAGGGATCATCACGTATCTACTACTGTTTTGAACAACCTTCGTTATACCATGACACACATAGTTCTGTATCCGAGGGGTCTCTGTTTGTAGCATGAAGCGATGTTGTTTCAGGGCATAAGAATGTCACCAAATCTCACAATTGTTTATGACGTAGTCTAGCTTTCAGATACCATCGACAAAAAATATAATATATAAAGGTGGAATAGCAAAACAAAAAAATAACAAGGTTAGTCGTAAAAAGTTATTTATTTTCAAATGTAAGAACAAAGTAACACTTATAGGGAATGCTTGGATGATAGATATATTCAAAAATCTCTGCACAACTCTCTTTGAAGTCCTCAAATTTATTATTGTTCTTTGATCCGCTTCGAATGGATAAAGCTACTCAGGTTAACAACATGACAAGCTAGTCATATGTAGACCTCTTTTACAATATCATTTAACAGTATCTTCTCATACTTGCCAATGTTTGATCAAAAGGGGGGACACACAAACTTCTTTTGCTGAGATTCAGTAGTTACCTCTGTCGACATAGGTTCTTTCCCTTGGATTTCTGGTTGCCCTAAGGCCAACTGTGGGTCGTCTCGAGCCAGCAACCATTGATGGTTGATCTCTTCCTAACGGTTCCCAATCTTCTCGTTTGATCAGGGATCTACGCAATCATATATAATACAAAGAACAAAGAAGTTAAAACAATGTATACATTAAAGGGAAAACAATTCATAAAAGATTTAGACATACCTCATTAGTGATGATAATAAAACTGACTGGCCATGGTACAATATCACCCTACCCATCAAATAGTGTGACTTTTCCATCAATATCCATGGGAAGAAAAGCATTCTCAAATCCATCAATGATGGTTTGCAGGATTACTCTAGCATAGAATGGGGGGAGACGCTTGAGATTAATCAATGTAGTTGGTGCTGATTGTAGCACAGTACTATATACAGCATCCACAGGATAACCATCGAGCGTGATTTGTAGACGACATGTTTTTTGTTCCTTAAATAAGTAAAATTACAATTTAAATGTGAATAAGGATAGTATTTTTTACAGTCATACATTTACCATAACGAACAAGATTAATAGAGACATACTTACCTTCAGATTAGCAAATGGGTACGGATCAGAAGGGGTGGTACAACTAGATGAAGAAGTTTGTCGGGTTAGATCAGTTTGTTGGTTTCGTTCCCCCAAAGCCTTAGAAACAACCTCATTCACTCTTTGATCTACAAGTGCAGACACCTCATGCTTCGTCATACCTTTTGAGGTGGACTTTTGAAATACAAATTTCTAACGCACTTGTCCCCCGAAACCTCTAACCCTTCCAGGATGATCCTTTAATCCAAGAAGTTGATTCAGTGGATCTTTTTGACTCGGCAGAGCAAATATATCTATCTCCACTCGCTGGGAGGCTTCAACCTAGTAAGATGATCCAGAAAATAAGCAATAAGTTATAAATTGTAAAAAATAAACTTTTAAATAAAACTATTATTATTGAATAAGTTAAACACTTACAATCTGAGCAGCCAACTCTGCTGTCTCTAGTCGCGGGTGTACCATCTTCCCATCCTTATCTATTTTTGAGTGACCCAAACGTATAGCTGAACTCGGTTGGCTTCATACAAATTGTCGATGGGAACTTCAACGCCATCATCATTCTTTTTTGTGAGCAAACCAGCATCTTTCCACTTGGGAATGCTACCAGTGTATCCCTTTCGGGCCATATACTGTTGAAATCTATTTTTTCCTCGGTTTGCCCTTGCTTTTTCTTGAACATCCTATCAATACAAATCATTAAATTATTCATTAAAACAATATATAAACATATTAAAATTAGTGTTATACAAATTTAGATTCAAACTTAAATTTAGTAAGGCGTATACCATGAATTGCTCCGACGTGTGAAACTTCTCGAACTCTTTCCATTTTTCGTCTGTGATCATGCCATCATAAAATATCCATGGTGGCACATCACACGATTTCCTGATCCAGTTCACCGCCAAGAAAGATCTGAACTGCCTCGCCCGTGCAGCTATAAGTGAAAGAACCGTCACCCGCGCTTCTTCTGGTATTTTGTACCATTGTTTTACTTGCTGACACATTGATTCTTTCACTTCCTCCTCCTTGTACTTCCAATATTTATTAATTGAGCAACGGGACTTCGCAAGATTTCCTAACATGCTTGCGAACTCAGCTTTATAGTTTCCCCAGCTTCTGAAGTATTTATCCCAAACTAGATCAATATCTGCATCTTTCTTCAACCTCACCCCTCTACTCGGCCCCCTACCCTTTCGTTTGTTTGATGATTTCTCTGTGTGGGGCTGCTGCTGAGACTGATGTTGTGTACACTGGTCAGGTGGCTGCTGCTGGGGCTGCTACTGTGGCTGCTGTTGTGGTAGCTGTGATGGTTCATAGTCCATCAAACCCATATCCTCATCACAATATAAGTCTAGATCATCCATATCGATATCCATTTTGATTCTTGCATGCAATATAAATAGAAGATTTAGTTAATTAATAAGTAAATGAAAGTAAGAAATTATAAATACGGAAACAAAACTATCAATAAATGTAGACATAAATAAACTATTTAATTTCATTGATGGAAAGAAATAATAAAAATGTAAACAAACTATAAAATAAGATATAAGCTCACATTAATCAATCCACATTCCTTCGCCATGGTCTGACCGCATGAAATTTGTAATATGGTCCAACTCTGGTAATTGAATCGAAAGGCTTGGTATTTCATCTTGCATGTCGTATTCATCCTTATCGACCACACCATCCACACCAACTATTCCTCTTTTTCCTTGAAGTACAAAGGACCATATAGGATTAAATTGGTCAGAAATGTAATATACTTGTTTCACCTTAGTTGCATCAACAAACGGCTCAACTGTGGGTGTTGCACCACTAAGATGAACTAGTTTCATACCATGTTTCTCCTCACGGTAACCATGTCTGTTGTCAATCCAGTTGCACCGAAACACACAAGTCTCATATGCGGTGTAATCTAGAACCCAAATATCTTGTACAACACTGTAATATGATTGTTTCAACTCCACTGGATTTTGACCCATACCTTTGACATTGTACATACTCTGGTAAGCAACCACATTGATGCCACTGATTTGATTCATTGATTTTTGATCTTGTCGTTCCGTATAAAAAGTGTAGCCATTTACGTCATACCCTTCGTATGAAACAACGTCAAGATTAGGACCAAGTGCCAACGTCTTCACTAATGCTTGCATTGTAGTTGACTGGCTCAAAAAAACTTTATCCTTGAACCATTTCACAAACGTTTTATTTGCTCCTTTTTTACTGATGTCACTCATGTTGGATTTTGTGCTCAAGCAGGGTCAGGTGCATTTCAAAATACGGTTCTACAATTTCAAGGTGACTCAGCACAACTAAGTGAGCTTTGTTAAGGGTTTCAATATCAATTCTCTTCATTTTTCTCCCAACGGTACCGTGTCCCTGGAGTCTTCCTTCATGTCTAGATCTAGGAAGACCAATGGATTCAACATCTTCCAGATAGTGAGTACAAAAATCAACAACTTCCTCTGTTATATATCCCTCTATAATAATTCCTTCCGGACGACGACGATTCTTTATTTTTCTCTACCATATACCCATGTATCTTTCAAAAGGATACATATAACGAAGATATACATGTCCACACTCTTTAATCTCTCTGACCAAATGAACCAATAAATGAACCATGATGTCGAAGAATGAAGGAGGAAAATACATCTCCAACTGACACATCGTGATAACAAGATCAGCTTGTAATTTGTCTAGATTATCCACATCGTGAACTTTAGCAGATACTGCTTTGAGAAACACGCAAAGGTTGGTGATTGCGTTTCTCACCGCATCAGGTAGGATCCCACGAATTGCGACAGGTAAAAAGTCTTGCATTAACACATGATAATCATGGGATTTCATTCCAACTAATTTCAGATCAGACATTGAAACAAGATTTCTTATGTTAGACGAATACCCTGATGGCATCTTGATATTGTAGAGGATACTGCACAGACTATGTTTCTCTTGTTTTGAAAATGTGCGACATGCAGGATGCAAGAACATGTGTTTTCCACGTTCTTGTGGCCAAAGATCTTCCCTTATTTTCAAATCAATCAAATCTTTCTCCCCTTTATGTGATCTTTGGTCTTGCCTGGTATGTTCAAGAGGGTTCCGTAACATTTCTTTGACATTTTTTTCGACATGCATTGCATCAATACAATGTCTGACATCTAAATGTTGCCAATACTCAAGTTCCCAAAAGATTGACTTTTTTTCCATACACTTTTCTCGGTGTTTCTTGTCGAAGGACCAAAGTTGTTGACAATATTTGCACCTTTTTATACACCTCTGAACCTGTAAAGGAGGACGAGACACACTGTGATCAGTCTTTCCGTCAAACTCAATCGACATCTTGCGATATGTGGCCCTTTGGAAGCATTTTTCGATGACCCATGTAAACATTCTTACCACTATGTTTCAAGCGGATATTTGATGTATGCTCACCAAAATAGGACATGCACATGCACCTTTGACTGTGTAACCAGAAAGATTACCATACGCGGGAAAGTCAATGATTGTGCAATATAACATAGCACGCAAGTTAAAATTCTCTTTTCCAAATGAGTCATACACCATTAACCCTTCATTCCACAAGAGTTGTAGGTCATCTATCAATGGTTATAGAAAAACATCTATTTTGTTGCCTGGTTGTTTTGGACTTGATATCAAAAGTGACAATAAAATGTGTCTAGGTTTCATACACAACCACGGGGGAAAATTGTAGATCATCAATAATACCGGCCACGTGCTGTGTATGCTACTCAATGTACCGTAAGGGTTCATCCCATTAGTACACAGACCAAGTCTCAACTGAGGAAATTTCATGTCAATGTTTTTCCACTGGGACGCGATAGCCGGATGTCTCAACTTTCCATCATTTTTTCTGTGAGTCGAATGCCACCTTAGATTATCCGCATCTTTTTCAACTACAAATAGACGCTTCAATCATGGTATTATGGGCAAATACCACAACACTTTAGCAGGGGATTTAACCTTATGATGACCAGTGCATTCATTTTGGTTTTTCCTCGCATAACGTGATTCCCCACATTCTGGACATCTATCAGCAAATTCATTATCCTTCCAGTACAAAATAAACCAGATGGACAAGCGTGGATCTTTTTGTACCCCATACCCATTGGACACATCAACTTTTTTGCTTTATAAGTCGGTGTTGGTAAAACATTATCCTTAGGTATGTCTTCATCATCTGTAAGAGAGCAGTGAAACTCACATCACTCCAACCAAATTTCGATTTTAGATTGAAGAGTTTCAAGACTGCGCTCAATTTACTCAATTTTGTAGGATCACACCCCGAATACAGCGGTGTTTTGGATGAATCCAGCAAAGTCTCATAGGTGTCTGGCCTATTGTAAAACTCTTGTTCAACATCTTCCAGCATTGCAGCAATGTCATCGTAATCTGGTTCATTGTCTACTATGTCGTGGTCATCGACCACAATTGTTTGATTATCTTCAACTTCCTCTTGTTCATTACACATGACATCTACCGCCCTCTGACCATGCCACCGGACTATATCTTCATAGTCTTTTGTAAAACCACGGCTAATCAAATGTTCCTTTATTTTTTCTATCCCTCGATACTTCAAATAGTTTCTGCAGTCCACGCAAGGACAAAATATGTATCCCTTATTGGCAGGAGTCAGATTATCGACCAGAACATTGCAAAATTTGTCAACTCCCTCAAGAAACTTGTTATCCAATTTTCCGCTGTACATCCATGAGTTTGCCATCTGATATCCTTTAAAATATTGTTTAGTGCCACATGTGAAAAACCAAGGGCAAATTGAAGAATTAATAAAGCAATAATCACGGCAGAAGAATTGTTGTGATGAAGACTAGGATATGGACTCTTAAGTTTGTTGAGTTTGCATCTTTGTCAGTCACGACGAGGATGAACAAAAGGAAGACTACTTCATTTTAGAGGGGAATAAGGCGTTCAATGGAAGGTGGGAAGATAAAATGTTATATTTGCAAGCTATTCTTTGAATGCTAGAAACTAAAGGTGAGAAGATAAAATGTTATATTTGTAAGCTATTCCCTATTAATACTAAATAGTAAAAACATATATAATTCGAGTGTATTCAAGTATAGAATGAACAGTTTTCAGCCCTTATTGGGACTGTCGAAGATTTTCCCCTATTGGGTATATCCTGGACGGGTAATTAACTATATATGTTGTATAAGCATATATTACTTATGGAAAAAAATAATTAAAATGTACCTTATTCGATGCAGATGATAAGCGTAATAGTTTGGTGATGAACAAATGTGAGAAATCCAATCAGATTAACTCTGTTTAAGAAAATAGAAAATAACAGTACACACAATTGTAACTATAATTGTAGTGCAAATGTGATAGTCAAAATATAATAATGAAAGCAGCAAAAACAGAGGCGAAGTAGTATGTTTTAAAAAGGTAAAAATTATTGTAGCATACCTTAAAAATGCAGGAGTTCAATGCTCAAATGTACAAAAGTGAAAAAGGGCAGCAGTTTTCCAGCAACAGGTCTTCATCAACAGTAAATTAGGAGCAAATCAGCAAGAAATAAGAATAGCATTAACAAATCATCAAGTGCAGGTAAAAATCAAAAGAGAGAAAATTTCACAAGAAAATTTTGGCATGATCTCATCTGTTTTTCTTTGTTTTCCCGGTTCTAAGAACCTCCACAACTTCACTCAAAAGGATACCATTCAACTCACCAAGCGCATCAATAGCAATTGCAACCACAATGACGACTAGCCCACCAAGCACACTAACAATTCATCAAGTTTTCACACTTAATGCCACCACAAAATGCAACCAAATAATCTAGTATCTTAGGCAATTAAGGCTCAAAATTGGGCGCACAAGCTTCCTGCATCATCCATAATGCAACAACACACATTTAAACATCAATGATCAATGCTAAACAAGACATAATGTAATTACAAACCTAACTCATCCGAATATGATAGGAAAGTCAACAAATTAAATACTAGTAATAGAAGCAAGTTCAATATGAACAAGTTTGAGTGTATTACCGGTTCTGAAGTAGACTATTTTCAGCTTGTATTAAATCTGGTGTACAAGATGCAGCAGTTTAGTGACTTACTCACTGCAAGGCGTGGTCACAATCAAAGAATGAAGAAATCAAAGAGCATGAATTTCCTAATTATGCCAAAGAGAAGATGGTAAGTTCAAGTGTACTACCAGTTCCAGAGTGAGATGTTTTCAGCCCATATGTTAAATCTGGTGTACTAGATGCAGCAGCCCGGTGATAATTATCACTATAGAGGAGCGGTAAAAGAAGAGAATATAGTTCAGTACAACAGTAAAAAAAAGATGCGAAATGGTGTGTTTAAAAGGGAAAACAACCTGAAATCCACTTTAACGACATAGCAACAATAATACTCAAATTTGGAGGAACTACCATCAGTTGAACTGAGTAAAAACTGAAATAGGGGGAGGTTCTACCATTTGCTAAGATTACGGTACACTAGAAAGCATCCTTTCAGTGCGGTGGAATTTGCCCTTATTGGAAATGCTACGAAAACAACTTTAATTTGCTTGCACGACATATTTCAAACCTTACATAGCCAACACATTAAATTAAATTAACAAGCTTAAACTATAGCACAATATATACTCTTTTTCTTTTATGGAGCATATCATATATAGTACACCTGGGGTTGAGGAAACTTTAATGGGGTTGGTGAAATTATATAAAGAAAGTTATCCTAACTCTCCATTGTTGGAGTAAGCAAGCAATCATAGATCAATATCCCTGTTATTCCGTTATGCTACTGATATTACTAATATAAGTGTGTACAACAATACAGAAAGAGGAAAAGAATATGCTAATTTTTTATGCCATTCTCATCATCAACTAGTTTTGACTATTTTTTATGGTGGGAGATGATCTATACTATGTATCAAGTATCAACCGCAGTCACAATCATCAATTATATATAAACAAGTTGATACTATTGAACATAGCATTATATTAGCATGTAGTAGTTTTTTTTGGCAAACGATAGTTAGCACTTAATTGGTTCATCATAAAAAGAATAGAAAATAGCATGATTCCCATCATAAAAAGAACAGATGCAAACAAAGAACTTATTCGCGGAACCAAATTGTAATACTACAATAATAGAAGAATAGTTTTTATCCATTAAAGTTAAGTACATATATATAAACACCAAGCTTAACAAGTTGTCACACAAACCTGAGAACATTGGATTCACAACTGTTGAGGAAATCATGTATTCCACAACTTTCATATTGAAGCAAAAATAAATTGAGCTTCTTCAAGTCCTCTATACTAAGTCTTAAAGGAGAGTTACCAATCAATCTCTACATCAAATCTTTATATCAGGTATCAAACTTGTTTGCATGCACTGGATTTTCGGTAGTCTCAATATGATAATGATTGATAACAGAACTAGCATGCACAATGGATTTTCCACCGCCCAATATGCAAAATACTAAAACAGTAATGGATTAACAAAAAATTACCATGAGTATATTACCGGTTCTAGCTAGTGAATCAGAAGGGGCAGCACGCCGAATTACTTGCTCAACGATGGTGTTGGGTGCAGTTGCAGGTGACGGTGGTGTTGGGCGTGACTGACGACGGTGGTGTTAGGTGCGATTGCGGTTGCGGTTGACAATGGTGTTGGGCACAGGCGACGGTGGTGTACTGGGGCGACTGGAGTTCCTTGACCGACGGTGGGGCAGCGCGCGACTGGAGTTCCTTGACCGACGGTGGGACAGCGCGTGACTGGAGGAGGACACGGGCAGTGACGGTGGTGGAGTTAGGCAGCGAACTGGAGCGGTGGAAGAGCTACGGCGCCGGAAGACAAGAGGGGGAGGTTGATGATAGAGAGAGTATCAGGGAAAGAGGGCTGAGAAGGAAAACAGGGTGTAATAAAGAGGGTTTTAAGAGACGGTTCGTATAAAACCGACATTTAAAATCTACGATAAAACGACGGTCAATAGAAAACCTTATTTTTTAAGACCTATAAAAGACGGTTAGTTGTAACCGTCTTTTAAAGACCCATCATAAAAGATGGTTCTTTTACAACCGTCTTAAAAGACATTTTTCCGTAAAAAAAACACTTTAAAAGACGGTTTATAGTCAACCGTCTTTAAAATTCAATGGCGCACGTAGAAGGTGTTATTTAAGATGGTTTTATTATAAACCGTCTCTTATAAGCCGTCGTTTTAGACATTTTGTCTACTAGTGCACCAAGAACACCCCAACAGAATGGGGCAGTTGAGCGAAAGAACATAACACTAAAACAAGTAGCGAGGGCCATGCTATTGGGGAGTAGTCTTCCTCATGTCTTCTGGGCAGAAGCAGTGCAACTGCATGCTACATCACAAATAGAACGCTCATATGACCTATCATCAACAAAACTCTCAATGAGTAAATCCAGGGAAGAAAACCAAACATAAGACACTTCAGGACTTTCGGTTGCAAATGCTATGTCCACAACAATGAAAAGGGTCCCCTTGGAAAGTTTGATGCTAGAAGTGATGTGTCCATCTTCCTTGGATACTCTGAAAGAAGTCGGGCATACAAGTTATACAACAAAAGGACACTGACGGTGAAAGAAAGTGTGCTCATGGTCATTGATGAGGCTGACGTACTCAAGATCAAAAAATCTGATGAAGATGAAGAACTTGGATTTGATCTAGTAGATCAGGATCACACAGATATCCCGAAGATGAATCACTGACTGAAGAAAGCTTGCCCGACAGGTCAGCGATAGGTCAACAACAGGTCAACGAAGGAAACAATGACGTTGAGGATCCTCTATCTCCACCAACCATTCATCAATCTCGTGCTTTGTACAAAAATCATCCAATAGAGAATATCATATCAAACATATCCAAAGGATCTCAGACAAGAGTACAGACTCGAGATCTTCAAGCTTTCTCAATGATAATCTCACCCATGGAGCCCAAGAACGTTAAGGAAGCTCTTCAAGACTCAAACTGGATCAATGCAATGCAAGAAGAACTAAACTAATTCGAAAGATGCAAAATCTGGCATCTTTTGCCTCGTCCTACTCATCAAGGAGTACTTGGCATAAAATGGGTCTTCAGAAACAAATTGTATGAGATGGGAGAAGTAGTTAGGAATAAAGCTTGTCTGGTAGCTCAAGGATACCGTCAACAAGAAGGGATAGACTTCCAAGAAACCTTTGCTCTAGTGGCAAGGATGGAGTCCATCAGATTACTAATTGCATTTGCTGCACACAAAGGAATCAAACTCTTCCAACTTGACATCAAAAGTGCCTTTCTAAATGGGTACGTTAAAGAGGAAGTGTATGTTGAGCAACCCCCAGGTTTTGAGACGCAAGAAGGAAAAAGCATGGTACTTAAACTCGACAAAGCTCTTTATGGGCTCAAACAAGATCCAAGATCATGGAATGATCGTCTTTCTTGCTATCTATTGGAAAACCAATTCAAAAGGGGAAAGGTGGATAAAACCTTGTTTGTGTACAACAACAAAAGAGATTTCCGAATTGTGGAAGTATATGTTGATGATATAATCGTTGGAGCCTCTGATGAGAAATATTGCAAAACGTTTGAAGCATTGATGAAAAAGGAAATTGAGATGAGTGATCTTGGAGAATTGAAGTTCTTTCTAGGACTTCAAGTCAAGCAAAATGATGAAGGGACTATCATATCCCAAGAGTAGTATGTAAAGGATTTGCTAAAGAGATTTGGAATGGAGGAATGTAAGATGTTTGACACACCAATGGCAGTCAACACCAAGATGGGCATCATGATTGGTGATCAACCAGTCGACTAGCGATCATACAGAGAGATGATTGGTTCTCTACTATATATAACTACTAGTAGACCTGACATTATGTATAGCATTTTCTTATGTGTAAGGTTTCAAGCAGATCCAAGAGAAAGTCACCTCACAACTGTAAAAAGAATCATGTGTTACTTAAAAGGAACCATGAATCTTGGTCTCCTTTATCCTAAGTTCACTAATTGTAACGTTGTAGGATTTTCAGATGCAGACTATGTGTAACACCCCAACCGATAATCACACCATTATCTCCTAACCCATCTCAATTACCAACCATGATACAGCGGAATTCAAACTACAACCGGGGGTGATACAATGCCGCTAGTCACCCACGTGACTAGCTAGGCCAATCCAATCCAACAAACAATACAAATCCACTATTGGTCTGATGGGTCTTATACCGAGTACACTATACAAACGATTCCTTGATCAATACTCAAAGCAATCACAACTTCAACTCCTTAATACACAAATACAATATCCATTCCATACTATACAGAGTTTCTACAAACATCAAGTTGCCGGTAACAATTCGGCTTACAATTCCACATTCCAAATAATTACAACCTTCCCTACTTACTACCCATGCTTACATAGCAACCCCGTCCTAGTCTCGAACGGTGATCAGCTTCATTGTACCTGAAAAATAAAAATGGGGCCCCAAGGGGCTTAGCAAAATTGCTGCATATGACTTCCGTATACCTCGCGTACTAGTGAGGGTACACCGACTATTTGGTTGAGAGCACGCGATTCATTTTTTAATTCAAACAATCATGTTTAATGGCTATGCATTAATCATGCACACATTCAGAGATATACAACCAGGAAATACAATCCACACAGATATCACATCCAGCTTGGTAAATTCATTTACCTTATTCTTAAACCTTGAGAGACCATATATCAAGTGAGTTTCATTCTCGTCATTTACCAACTTTCCATCCCAACCGGGTAGTTTACTTGACTCCTAGATCATTAGACACTCTCGGTCCAGACCTAGTTTACTTAATTATTCTATTCCTGAATAATTTTAGGTTAAGCCTCAAGGCCTCCGGCAGAGACATGTATAGGTCTCAACACCGGGCTTTTATAATCTCAATACGGGATTAGAAACATTCTCTCATGTTCCCTCTTCCTATCCCATAATACCCAGCTTACCTCTTTAGACGGGTAAGCTCTGCCGGTCTTACTCCAGTTGGGCATAACTATGTTGCACACGGCCCCGCAGGACACCACTATGTGGCACACGGCCCGATAACAAGGGAGTTCGACCACGGATTTGGAAACATACGCTCTGTTGCTTCCTCTTCCTTGCACGCGTGACTCACAATCTCCCTAACCCAACTCTCGGGTTAGTAACAATAGGTACACATATATAAATACATATATAATATCAGTCAGCCGCATCTCTCTCGATGCTATCATACAACTTAGGAGGTTTTCCTATCTCGTTGTATCTGCCGATTTAAGGGTCGCCCCTACACTTCCATTACTTAGGAACTATGTTCGTTTTCTAACATTGAGTCACATCCTTGAATAGGAGGTCGACTATTGATATTAAGGACGTTCACTAGTCTCGTGTGTTGCTTGTTCTCATTGCGAGTCAATTTAAAAGTTTGATTTATCGTTGACCACTAATCGATGGTTTTCGTGGGTTCGCTTTGTTATTTCACATCATAACTCTTTCTTCGAGTCTCTAGTCAAACAAGACTCAACCATGAGTCACACTACAGTACACAATCACATGCAAGCAACTCATTCACCATTCATCCATTTCATGAATTGTACAAACTTAGATTAAATTCAATCCAACAAACAACAATACAATACAAGCACTATTAAGTGCACACAATCCGATTTGTGCATTTATCTTGTTAGGTGATCACACAATCAAACAAGCACACAAATTGAGGTAACCAAGTTAGGATACAGAGCATGAGGAAATCATACCTTTTTACCGAAATTTACTTTACCGGGTGCCCTTATATTTTCTTTTGGTTCACTCTTGCTCCTTGAGTCTTATTCTCGAACCAACGACTACATGTCAAATGATTCTATTAATACTAAACATTACTATACATACAAGGTTACTACTCCCGTACTTACCCCGTTATCCCGTTTCTTCGGTTTTAACTTAATGTCCTTAATTCCACAACTTTCTTACTTATGTACACACTTTCTAGCCATTATCATTCCTTTAATGGTGCACTACTATATATACATATACATATGTGTATAGGCATATATATACATACATATGATTACTATATATAATCATATAATATTTTTTTTTGTATGTTTGGGCCGACCGACCCACCAACCGACCCAACCCCTTGGGTCGGTCCATTCCAGTAAATTCCCCGTTCCTTAAATTCTTCCCGACCGACCCAGGGCCATTCCGACCGATCCATACACCTCTGGGTCGGTCCATTCCAGAAGGTTTAAGTTTCATTGTCTAAGCCCCGACCGACCCACCGACCGACCCAACCTCTGGGTCGGTCGAAGTCAGAAACTTTGACATTCAAGAATTTTTGCCCGACCAACCCACGACCGACTCGCGGCCTCTGGGCCGGTCCATTTCAGAGAGTTTCGTTTCAGTGTTTTATGCCCCGACCGACCCATGACCGATCCAACTTGTTGGGTCGGTCGGTAGCAGAACTTGCCTACAGACTTTGTTTTCACTTCTTTTTCTTACCCATTTCTTCCCCAATCTTCCTACATGTAATCCCACATGTTTTAGTACCATTTAGGCTTCCTAAAATACCTCAATTCATCCACCAATTCCACTACTAAATTCATCAATCTACTTACACAATTTCCTCACTTCTTTTTCAACATATGCAACAGTTTTCGTTTCACTTATGCTACAGATTTTTAAACCAACTTCCACCATCCAACACTTCCTCTACCAATGCCACTCCCAGCATCCCAGTTACATTTCCAAGAAAATACAATATCTATACCTAAGTCCAACATCCATTTTACTAAATCTTGCACACTAATTCCTCCTAGATTTTACAAGGCATTACTTCACTTCTTGCTTCAGATTTTACTATTTTTTTCCATATCCTTCAACCACCATTTAAAGATGACTAACTAACCCCATTAAGTTTCTTACAACACCTATTAGTTCCCTAGGTTATTCTCACTCCCAACAATGCCTAAAACTCCTTCGGTTCCTACCGAAATTTCGTCATAGTTTGCCTACAATCCTAGCATTCCAATATGCATTACCTTCATCTTTCATTCACCTAAATTCATTCACAACTAGCCACACCCAAAGAGGGTCCTACCAGCACACATTAACCATTCAAAATTCATCCATAATCCACCAAGCACAACATAATGCATAATCATAAAATGCATGGCTCTTAGGCCCTTAAATCACCATTCAATCACAATTCTCTCTAATAGCTACCACACATTTCTACTACCATTTTTTGGGTTCATTCTTTTCATTACCCATCCCAATATACTACTACATATAAAATATACATTAAGGTAGGTTTTTCTTACCTTAAATTTCTCACAAGTTCCTCTTTTGCTCCCTTCCTTCTCCTTTCTTCTTTTTCAGTCAAGTTGGGCAATGGAGTCGTCAAACTCCATCCCAACACCCACATTACACCAAAGAGAATACAATTAATCTTCTAACCCTTAGAATTTACTAATTCATTAAAAGGCTTAGAACACATAAGTTAGGGTTTACCTTTTTTGGAACTTTTAAGAGGGGTTTTAACCCTTGATTCAAGAAGATGATCCCACCACCATTGGAAGGTTGGAATAGTGCTCAAAGGAGAGAGAAAAACAGAGCATTACAATGGGGGTAAAATTGGCTATACCAAGCAATGAAGGAGAAGGTGAAATTTTGTGATTTTTCTTACCTTAAGACAATAAGGAGACTCCAAGCTCCAAGAACATGCAATTTCCTCTTCAAATGGGCAAAACCCATGGAGGTCAAACTCCTTCATTTGAAATTTGAAAAGATAGAAAGGTAGAGCTTGGAGAGAGGAGCAAGAATATGTAATTTATTTTACATTTGGAGCTTAGATGAAGCTTGTACAAGGGAGGAAGTGAGGGCTGCCATTGGAGGCTGTGAGGAGCTCCAAAATCGCCCATAATCAGAGAAAGAAGAAGAGAGGAAGCAGGAGGGAGGGAGTACTCACGGTGGGAAAAAGAAAAGATAGGAGAGAGAGAAGAAAAAGTGAGGAAAGAGAGTATTTGTTTTACTTTTTGTACTTTATCCCACTTTTGCTTTTTACTTATTTTAGTAGCTAACTAGTCATGTGAGGGGGCTGCTTTATTTAATTAAAACCAGTCCCCTATGTACACAAGAGCTGGAGCGTTTTTCGTCTTTTACAGAAAATGCTCGTTAATTTGCCCGGTTTTAGCACTATTCACTAACTGGGCCCGTTTTCCGCAATTTTCTCGTTTCTTTAATTTTAATGGCTATTAAGATTCCATTAATATTAACTTGTAGTTATTTGATGGACTATAATTTTTACGGGTTCGTTTGACCACTTAAAGTCACATTTTCGGGTTTTCTTGAAAAAACGTGCGCTAACGCTTTATTAGCGTTTTAACTCGTTTTATGGATCCGTTTTCTTCAGGGATTGTTCCCATATATTATTTAGGCATTATTATGCCTTTAAAATTCATCTAAGACCCTTGTAGAGGTCTTATTCCTCCTACGGTCACATAACGCTCAATTTAGTGTTTTTCGCTTTTTAAGCGTTCTTCTTGTTTCTTTTGGATTTATTCTATTACCAAAATTACTTAGGCACTATTAGGTCCTCACATATCATATTAGAGTAATTTAATCACCCTAATTAAGTTCGGGGTATTTCACTATGGAAGATCTATCACCGATAGAAAGAGCACTTCGTAGTTACGCTCTGAACCTGATGTATACATTGCTGCGGCAAGCTGCTGTGCTCAACTCCTATGGCTTAAACAACAAATTGGTGATAATGGCATCAAAATAGGTACATTACCAATTATGTGTGATAATACAAGTGCCATCTCTATTTTCAAAAATCTTGTGCATCATTCTCGTACCAAACATATTGACATTAGACATCACTTTCTTAGAGATTGTTGTGAAAAAGAATTAGTTGGTTTAAAGTATATTTCTACTGAAGACCAACTAGATGACATCTTTACTAAGCCATTAAGTAAAGAAAGGTTTACTAAGATCGTTCATGATCTTGGAATGATATTCATTAAAGTGTCACCGACATGTGAGCAACACCTATTATAATGTCGTTCAGTAGTCAACGATCTGTTTAATGCATAGAAATTATGTCAAATGACTACTTGAAGCAGATATATCATTTTCCACAAAGTGATATTAGTTTAGAGAAGGTCCAACGGTTATAAACGGGAAAACTTCTCAACGAATCGCTGACAACCGTCATGACTGCTGCCCGTTATGAATAGTACTGTTAGGACATGTCAGCGAGCGGATGAGGAGCGGTCGCTGACCATTACTCGATATCTATAAAAAGGTGACGAGAGTTCCACTCTTGTCACACTATTGCCCTCATTCTCTCTAATCTCTCTAAGCACTCTGAACATTTTCTCTTCCCTCTTACAACACTCTTGTGAGCTTAAGTGCAAAAATCCTTTGCCTTACAGCTGTTAAAGAACACCCGAGCTAAAAGTTCTAAATTCTAGTACAAAATCCTCTACACTGAAAAGGGCACCCATGACTGCTCTACGATCAACAGCAAAAGCCACACTCAAGGAATTTTCCTCTCAACAAGTGGCCGACATACAGCCGACCAAATCACTAGCTTAACTGACCAAAGAAGAGGAAGATCAACTCGTGGTCAAAGTAGTACACGAAGGAGAACTACAAGCGAATGAGGTAGCGTACATAAGAACCCATATTTCTAAAACCTACCACCTCATTGAATCTAACACCTTCAAGCCTACTATTCTTCCTAGCCCTGCTCCCACAGAAGATCCACAAATGTCTTCTCCTGCTCCTTCACCAAAAACCACCAAAGAGCCATTCCACCGCTATAACTGGTCGCGTGACATGCTCATCAAAGCGTACTCAAAAGCTAACAACACCACAAAAATCTCACTCTATCACAGAAAAGGCCACACGACGACTACACTTCTCCGATGAAGAAGATGGGTCTAGGAGAGATCATCGAGCTGTTAGAGTTCCAAGGATGGGTAGACTTCTTCCAAGAGCCTATCCCTGTTTACACTGAGCTGCTCAAGGAGCATATGAGACATCTTGGACCACTCCAGAGTGATGAAGATGATGACCACCTCCTCTCAACGGTTCAAACGACTCAAATTACCATCTCCAAGTCTTGGATTTGCAAGATTTTCAACCTAGAGCCCGAAGGTCTGGTCATTCCCAAGGAAACAACTTGGAATGACCTAGGACACCGAGGAGGGAAGATGGTCAACCTGCTCAACAAAGGAGCAACGATGATAAACTTCGATGCCGTGGACATGTCCATCGCAGACAGAGTCCTCTTCAGCTTAGTCACCCATAACATCACCCCAAGGAACTAACGCACTCATATAGTCAATGCCCGGGATGTGAGACTATTGTTCACACTCAAGACCAAGGAGAAAATCGATCTACTAGCCATGATTCTCCTTACCCTAGATGAGAGTCGTCAAGTGAACCAAGGTCTGGTGCATGAGGGAGTAGTCACCATGGCGTCTCTAAAGAATGGAGTGGACACCGATAGGTTCCACGAGTGTGCGCGCACCGCTCAGGACTGCATCTGCTCTGAAATGCTATCCAAGATGGGGAAAAAGACTAAGGGAGATAAGCTCGTTGCCATCCCGAAGCCCACAAAGAGTGAGGAAGCACGATCAGAACTTCAACCAACAACAAGAGCTTTAGGACTCAAGAGAAAGAGAAGTCTCTCACCGGTCCATGACAGGTCAGGGACCAGTCTAGATACTTCAACTCGGGATGTTCTTCAGCGAGTAAGAATCACTCTTACCATTGTGCAGGTTGTCTCCACTGAACCAAGTGTTCATCACATGGTTCAAGGAGCAATAGATTTTATAGATTCTCACATAGCCTGAGTGTTCTTTGTCTCCTAGAGACTAGAGTGAAACCGTAAGAGTTAGAGTTAGGATTAGATTTTTCTTTTCCATCAAATGTTTTATTTTGCCTTTGACTATCTGTTTCAAAGTACCTTTTGATATCAATGAAAATGCAACTGGTTTTTGTATACTTGAATGCTTATGATGGGTACGATATAATTTATTGTCTTGGCTGCTTCTTCCTGATTAAAAACTACAAAATGATATGAGATATTTAGTCCCATCCATTCCACTAATCCAATCTTGGACCTTGACACCTAAAAAGTCTACAAACATAGCCCACAAGACGTAGCACCTCATTAAATGCCACTCACCGACCAGTCATTGAGCATATCCAAACTGTCTATTAAAACTTGCTCACTCCATCCTCCACTCACACTCAGTCATTCACATCTCATGAAATGGCTCAAACACCACAAAGCTCATCTAGCTCGAATGAGCAAACCATTCAATCCACCATTCTCAAGTTTATGACCACTAAACATCCAAAGAAACACGTCGCCCAAAGCTATGTTCAACCAGACTCTGACTCCCTTACAGCTTGGTCTATCACCTCAAGTTTCACTCTATAACTTACACGTTCTCCACACTGCATGGAGTTCACCATAGAGTCTGATGAGTCTAACCTTTCTACCACAGTTGAATCACCTTTGATCAATCCTACCAAAGCCAAACCTTCTTGGATCAAAGATACTTTTTCGGAGGAGGATCCTTTTGGCTCAGAAGATTATGAATGGGAGACCCAACTACGTCACTCCATCTAGATTATCTTGATCATGTTTCGTAGTTTATACTCTATGGAATGTCATGGCCTTTATAATATGTTACGTCGTGTAGTGCTCCCTATTTTGCTATATGACAAAGGGGGAAAGAAAAGTATATGTACTTGTGAGAGTACTTGTGAGACTATGTCTATCGTCCTTATATTATGTATCATCTGAATGAAAACTTTATTTACTTTGGTCATAGTATAACATAAAAGGTTGTCACTTATTGTGCATAAAAGCTGTCACTTATTGCTATCATTCGTTAAAGTTTTTAATACTTAAAACCCTTAACAAACTTAGAGGGAATGCTCGTTAGGGGGAATCTCTCAATTTTTGAATTGCCAAGTACATATAAGTGTATAGGTTACCATCATCAAAAAGGGGAAATTGTTAAGGCAAGATCCTCTAGTTTTGATGATAGAAACCTTGTATTGTCTATCTAATACGTTTGTCAAGATTCATGATTCAGATAGACAGTTGAATAAGTGGCTTAGCACGCAAGGTTGCAAGCACGCTCAATCCACGACATGTGCCTAACCAGTTGGGCACTTGTCTGCGAGAGCTCCGGAGGACTTCTAGCACAGAAAACTAGTTAGACACCGCACAAAGATATCTCTCTTGCTTAAAGATGAAGACCAAAGACAGAAGACTGCAAAGGATCGACACGTTCAGATAAAACACATGCTTCCACTTAGGCAACTAGTTCACGACAAGCCCACAACAAAAGAAGAAGTTTATTAATGCACAAGATAACAAAGCTATAAATGAGCATCATTACATAGCCATAATGAATTCAGAAGAGGGCATTTATGAGCATTTAATGAGCCATACAGAATCAAGCAAGTGGGGCACACAACTGGTGATCGACCTATCAAAGAGGGCTGCCGGCAACTTGACCAACCATAAGACGACACGTGGTTCAAGCATCCAGATCAAGTTGAAGAATATCTGCAAGTCTAGTGTGGCTGTTATGTCAATAATCGAAGTTGTAGTCGACTCCTAGAGGTCTAGAGATTAATAGGACGGTTGTTACATCCTAACAACCATGTATAAATAATTGCATTTATTCCATATGTAAGTAAGCCTGTACGAGAGAAAAGATAGAGATTATCTAGGCAAGTGTGGATCAGACTTAGGAGTGTGTGTAAGTGCTAGAGAGTTGGTGAGCTAGATAGGACTAGGTTAGAGTATCAATACATTAGGTATTTGATATAATGACAGGTTGGGGAACGGTTCATGAACCGTAGGCCGATAGTCAGGAGAGGGTTGACGAATTTAGGCGTAATGTCGAAACTGTCCCGGGAGTTTGTGTGTGGGGCAAGGGAGGTTGAGTGAATTTCGTGTGTGCAAATTCTCAATTGAAATGTGTTTTCCAGTTTAAGTTTATCTCGTGTCTATTCCTAAACTATCAAGTTTTATTAAAGTCCACGATACGTCCACGACATGTCGGGGACGCATCAGGAGCGCTTGCTGGTTTCAAAGCCTTCGTTGTCGCATGAGGAGATTCTAAATAGAGTGATGACAATCAAATCTCTGACAACGACATCTCAGAAGAAGAGAAGGCTCACCTATGCCTTGAAGAAGTGTGCTTAATGGCACAAGGCAATGATGTCTCAGAATCAGAAGAAGAAGAAGCAGAAAGAAGAAGAAGAAGAAGAAGAAGAAGAAGAAGAAGAACACAAGGTAAACTATTCTAAACTTAGAAGGAGAATTCAAAAGGCTGAACTTCTTGGACTTAGAAAGTTTTCTCTTACATTAGTTGATCACCTAGAGGCATTAGAAACTGAAATAAAATGAAAAATTGAGAAAACCCTCGGATAAAAGCAAGGTAGATAATCTAATGTGGGAACTCATGAAATTACAAATAGATTATAGTGAAATTCTCTCCGTTCATGAAAAATTGAAGTATGAAAAACAACCTGAAATCGATGAATTGATTGTTGCGCTTTATGCAAAAGAAATGGAACTAGCTACCATCAAAGAAAAATATTCTAAGATAGATGTTGTTTCTAAGACACCCATGAGGAGAAGCAAGCTGTAGACACCAAAAATTCTCACCCCATAAAACAAATCCCGAAATAATGAATAAAATAAGAGGGGTCGTCGCCTTTCTTTTTCAAAACACACTGTTGTGCGTGTCAAAATGAAACCATCGTTTTACGACAAAATTTTAAACCAATTTTCAAGCATTTTAGAAAAACCCAATTTTCCAGAAATTTTCAAACAATAATTTGTTTTAGACTTACCCTTTTATTTATTTATCTATTTAGTTATTTTCATTTTTATTTCCTTAGTTGTGGGCATTTCATTTACTGTATTTCACTTATATTATTTTATCTTTTTTTTTGTTGGTATTTTGTATGTAAAACATTTCATTTTTATTGACTACCCTTTTAGTCTTACTCTGCATATATGTTTCTAATAATTTTACTCATGTCGAGTAATAGCTTTTGTTTTATTTCTCTCACTTTTGTATGAAGTTCTATTGTAATAATCCTTTTTCTTTCTCATTTTTGATGGACCAAGCTGGGTCTTAGCTCAGTCTTCAATCAAACCCAGCAGTCCAAAACCCAAGCCCATACTATCCAAACTTCAAGGCCCACTCCACACCAACCTCACCCACACCCAAAATAAGCCCTAAACCCACACTCTCTTCCTATAAAAAGAACAACAAATACAAAACCATGGGTCATCAACAGTAGCCTACCTCCACTCTCGGCTCTCCTTGGTTTTCTTCTTCAACCAACAACAACAGCCGCCTGATCCTACCTCTCTACTCTGGCTCTATTCCTTTCTTCTTCGAACGATCCTCAGAGAAGAAAGCATCATTTCCTCCTTTTCCATCCAAATTCATAGTCTCAACCAGAAATGACCACCATCATCAATCTCCTCCATCGGCTATCACTTCATCTTCTATGACTTCCCCTTCCTCCTCCCTTCATCTTCCAAATCGAACCGCCACAACAAATTAATACCAGCCACCACTAATTTCTCCCATCTTCTCCTACTTTATCCGTCACTAAAAATCCCAACCGGAGAACTCCTCCTGGCTTGGCGATCAAGAGCAATACCCTCGACCAATTCCATTCCCAAGTCTCCGTGTTCGAACTCAAAATACACATTTCATCCCGGTCTGCCCATCTCCACGCTCTGTCTCTGAACACCACCGTCTCTGACTTCCCAAAAAGTCCGAGATTCCACGAAGATCTCCTCACAAAATCCTTGGTTTCTTGACTATTTTCCAAGTATCAGGCCCGCCTGAGCACTAAATCGTTTCGCCTCCATCTTGGTGCCTCGACCGAACCTGGCTTTATGGTCTGAATCCGACACCACCATGATTTCCCTTCTTTTCCCCGTCTATTTCCTAGTTTCATCATTTGGCTTATGTTATTCGTGTCTCTCTGCGGGACAAAGCTCAACTCAACAACCGCATCTGAGTTTGAGTTTGGTCAATGACTTAGCTATTTTGTTCTAGCTTCTTTTCGAAACTTATACTGCTTGTATGTACTCCATATTTGATTGAGGCTTATCATGTGCTAGTCCAATCCGAAATCTCACACTAGTGGAACGGAAGTATTTAATGACGGTGGTTTAATCACGGCTTTAACAAAAACCGTGATTAATAGGAAGGCCGGAATTAATTAACGACGTTTATTGAATTAACCGTAAGCAATAATCGATCGGAGGTAGCGCGCCTTTTTCAGGACGGACTTTAGCTGACCGTTATTAGTAAAACCGTAATCTAAAGTCTCGTGTTGACGCGCGCTTTTCGGTCAACGGACTTTAGATTACGGTTTTACTAATAACCGTCAGCTAAAGTCCATCCTAAAAAAGGCGCGCCTACCTCCGACTGATGGTTAACGACGTCGTTTTGACCTGACGCCAAATATTTCCCGTATTATTTGATTTTTTTGACGCCACGTGTAATCTGAATTACAGTTAACGACGTCGTTTTACCAGTGTATTTTAGATTAAAAATAACTTTATATTAATGTGTTACATATGTTTGATTGAATATGACTCATGGCTTAATGGCCGTGGGTACATGAGTCAACATCATCGATCTTGAGTTCGAAACCCAGCATAGGCCAAATAATTTTCGCGCTAATTTTTAATTTCGTTATACTTTAGATTACGGTTTTTCAGGAACCGTCATTTAAAGTGTGACTTTAGATTACGGTTTTCATGAAAACCGTAATCTAAAGTCCTTTTAACTACAACATTTTTACTCTACACACTGAAATCGCCTCCTCTCTCCCGTCACCTTAGTAACGGCCATCGCCGCCGTCGCTCCCACCACCTTTGTCACTCCCTTCGCCGCCGGTCACCACCCATCTACGTACACTGGTCGTCACCGTCGACGTCTCTATCGTGTACTGGGTATGCGCGCGGTCGATCAATTATCGTTTTTTTCTAACTTTGTTCATATGCATGTCGATTGCTAGTTCTAATCTCGTTTCTATCGAATACTGAGAGTGTAGTGGCAAATGTTCTAACCTTGTTCATATATTTGTGCCCAGATTCACAGTTTATTGCAACCTAGTTCGTGGGCTGATTTCTGCACTACTTGCCCACTTCGGTGTAGTAACGGTAATTTTGCAAACCAAACTGTAAACTGCTGTATTTACTTATTCTTAGCATTTAGTATTACAATTAATACATAGTTTTGTAGTTTTCAAATATGAAACTAGTTCAGAGCCTTTGGTCTGGTAGATATATCTCTTAGCAGATTCGAAGTTGTGATTCTTGTTTGCTGATTCTTGTTGCAGTTGATTTCTTGTACTTGTTACGGTTAATACAACTTACCTTTCTTCAAGATAAATATAAAATTAGTGTATAAGTAATTTTGATGGTGCGTGCGAATTTGACGTTGATAAAACTGATTGGGAAACATCAGAAATATAGGGGAGATGCTGTTGAATTTTTTCCGCGGTTTAGTTAGCATTTTAACCTTGATTTTTTGATGAATTCTAATGTTGTCGTTTTTCCTTTATGCATCAGGACTACGACTTTATTTTGACCTCCGACCTCAACCGTCTTTGCATCGGCTAATCGCCTACTTGAGGTAAGATTTACATATATATGAAACGGTATAGAAGATGCTCCATCCGACTCCATCTCCACACCAAGATGTATAGTGGTTCGGCCAATAATGCGGCCTACGTCCACTTCTAGACAGAACTATTATTCATTCTTTGGTTTACAACACTAGAGAGATTTTGGGATGAGTCCTCCCTTTTCTAACTTGAGTCCTTACAAATGAGCCCCTCTACTCCTATTTATAGACTTTCTATGGCCAGGTTTACCTTTTTGCCCCTATACATGTGGTACTATCATATTTATATACCTGTTAGCTTCTATTTGGATAATCTTTTCGGATTGGGATACTGCTTCCGTATTGGACTAACTCTTCCGACCCATCTTTTTCAGTAATAACCTACCGGTAGTAATTGTTCCGGTAGCGATCCTTTAGGTAGCAGCCCTTCCGATAACGGGTCTTCCGGTAGTAGGGCCTTCCATGACAAGCCTTCCGACAATTGGTCTTCCGGTAGACTCCCTTGGTAGATCATTCTGGAAGCGGTTCTTCCGCTAGTAGGTCTTCGGTAGTAGGTCTCCGGTAGACACTTTGGCCTTCCGCATGGTATATTTCATACCATTACATCAGTCCCACAAGTTCTACTTTTTAACACTAAAAAGTGGAACTTATAAAAAGAAGATAAAATTTACACTTTGTACTCTTTTCTTTTCTACTATATATATCTCCTAGTCCCACAAGTTCTTTTTCTTTTGCCTAAAAAAGGATATGAACTTACAAACTTTAGCCTACATAAGAGCTTGTCTACCGGTCACCAAGAAGTCCCACAAGTTCCGGGGTGATGAAGTCCCACTTGTACTCCAGAAAAAAGGTCTCCGCTCCTTGAACATGCCATAATAAGAAATCCAAAGATCTGGAATTCCGAAGGGCCATAATAATTCCAGAAGACCATAATAATACTAGAAGACCATAATAATCTCAAGAAGTCCAAGATAATAATAATGGGATATTACTTCCATAATCAGATTCCTGCTTGAATTACTTCATTCCTTGGACCTGCATACCTAAATTTAACAGATTAAAAGATATTTGTCTTTAGGGCTGCCCGGAGCGACCGGGCTTCCCCAAAAGATGGAGATTTTATAATGAAGAATTTTAGACTGCTCTTTTGTTTTTTGCCAAGGTTTCTTTCGGTAACCATTTAGTTACACTTTCACACTCTACCACTGTACACATGGTGAGATCGTTGATTTAACACTCTACCGACTTCGAGACGGTAAGATCGTCGGTTTAACACTCTACTGGCAGTAAGGCAGCGAGATCGTCGGATGAAATACACTACCATCGTTGATGGTAGATCATCGGATACAAAACACTCTACCATCACTGATGTTGAGATCGTCGGTTACATTCCTTTTCTTTCTTTTTTTTTTCTCAAGACTCGCTGGTCTTGGTTTTAAGTAAATCAGAAATTGTTTTAAAATATTTCTTTTTATTTTTAAAACTTCACATAATATTACTAGAGGGTGATCAATCCCCTAGCATGGAAGAGTTTCGTAAATTTCAAATGACAAACGAATATTTAGCACGTCATTTTGTTACCGGTGGGGTTCTGAAGTTGTTACCGGTGAAGAGGATACTCCGGAGATACTCCTTCTATGTCAGTCCCTTGGTAGGTTCTCTGTCTTACCGGTAGGATCTGGGCGACGGCTCCGGAGTGACAGCGCACTATATTCTTTTTGGGAGATAATATTGACCACACTTGTAAACCAGGTGCAAGATATCATTCCTACCGGAAGAATACTTTGATACCCCTGGAAGCAGGCCTTTCCGTCGAGGGATTTCGTGTATAAACAATGGTGACACGTCTTCTTCTGGACTCATATCTACCGTTGATGGTCGAGGTTTTAATGGTTGGCCATTCAGGATTGACTGGAGGTAAAACATCTGTCAAACCGCTCTTTCCTTTGTCAATTTCCTCTTTAAACTGCTTCAATCTTGGTCCATCCGAAATAAACTTGAACGATACCAGATGGAATAAATTTGAACGAGATTGAGAATGGACAGTTTATGATTTTTGATTCAGGTTGACGCCGGGTGATGTTGGTCTGGGTAAATTGTTTTCTGAAGATGAAGTTGGCGTTCGATCGACAATGAAGTAACACTGACTACCTCCGGTGATGTTCTCTTGGTGACATACTTCCAGTGGAGCAACTCTGACTACTGGGTCATGAACTTCTGCCTGATTGCTCCCTCTGAAGCGCAACCTCTCCCCCGGTGAAATAATGTGCATTTCGGTGAGGAACCCCAATCTTTACATAATAACCTTCCTTGTTTATCCTTACGACTTTGTGATTGCTAAATGTCGGTTGGATCCGATCAATTTGGTGGAAGCTTGACTAATCACAGTGGTCTGCCAAGTTTTTCCTAGAGTAATATCTCCTGGTAATATCCTTCCGGTAAATTTTAAACCAGGCACCGAAAAAACCCCATTTTCTACCGGGTCGATGATGCTACCGATAGCACATAGCACAGTGACTTTATTTTTATTGTTGTTGTACCGGTGCCTCACACATCCTCCGTACAAAGCCGGAGAGAAGTCTGCAGGCCTCCTTTTCATATTCTCACCACCGGGAGAGAAATTCCTTACCAGCTTCCAATATTCCTACCGAAAGCTTCATAAGGGGGTGAAACTCCAGATTTGCTTCCATGAAAGACTTCACCCCCCTTTCCGTGGCTGTGACGATTTGTAATATAGAATTACGAAACCGGTGGAGATGAGGAGCTACCATCGGTAGGGATATCAAGTTACCGGAGATGCTTGGTGCTGAGCGTCCGCGAGGTTGGACTTAACCTTCATTTCTCTCAAAAATTATTCACCCTTCGCCGTAAATCCAAAACGTCCACCATTGTCTGAGGCTTAGGGTAGCAAACCTTATCTGGTTTTTACCTGCCTCTCTACCGGGAAAAATATTCTGAGCAGATAGGAAATAATTCCTTCTTGTCGACGCTGGAAATACATCTGAGGCGCCTTCCGATCACTGGTCGACTACCGGTAGCCACGTGTGACCATCTTACTATTAAAGTAGCTTCGGTAGCTGTAATCCACCGAAAGAATGTCCCAAAGCTATGACCCACTTCTCTCCCAACCCGAACAACCCGGAACAACCCGGTTTGGTCGTCTGGAGATGGAAAAAACCTCCTATCGGGACCGTATTTTTCGGCCATCAAGGCCAACTATGTGATAACCATAATTTCTGCGTGACATTCTGAATTCTTTCCGGAAGAGAGCTGCTTCTACTCGTCAGCCGCAAGGTTGTACTGGGTTTTCTGTTGGGAAGTTCAGAGCTTCAAAACTCTTTCTGGCGTACGTAACAGACGGGACTCGCTCTTCTCTTACTTCGCAGAGATCGAAGTCACGGTGCCTTCGCTGATCTCATCCGTTTGATTGAGTAAAAAACAGACAACGAACTTGACCTGTATAGCTCAGCCTGGTAGAGCAAATATTCGTAGCGGACCTAACAGTACGAGTAATTGATAAATTAGAAACAGATAAAGCAAAATAATTCATGGAGAAGGTAGCATGAAACCGAATCGTTTTGCTGGGCATATCAGTGAGTTATGCCTCAGATCTGTCAGCAAGTTCTAACAGCGAGGAGAAATAAGATTTTGCTGCCCTTGATTGTAACCATTATCTATGCACAACTAGATCAATATTCGACCCACCAGGATGGCGAGCATAATTGAGTCGCAAGAGATCTGTAGGCGGGGCTCAAACAGCTTTGGTTTGGATATGTATTACTATCCTACATCAGACCAGCGACTGGGAGGCTCAACGCTTGTTGGAAACCAAGCATCCAATACTACCCATACCTTAGAGGGATAAGAAAAGACTTGATACCTCACACATTCAGGATAACACCAAACAAATATAATAAATGAAGGAAATGTATAAAAACAAATGCAAAGGAACTATAATTGAGCATAGAAAAATTAGACATTGAGGAAATAAAAATCAAACATTCACGAGAGAATTCAAGCTGATTAGTATTTGTGACAGTGTAAAAATGACGTAAGCTCGGTTTTAAGGAACTAGTCATGAGTGAAAGCTTAGTTCATGTCTGTGTTTTTTTATATTTCGAAGCTTTCAGACTGTTCTTTTGAAGCAGTTAACGACAGAAGAGAAATCTATAAGCAAAAGGGAATAAGGAATTCCTCTGTGCAGCAGAGAATGTACGCCATTCTTTCAGAATGCCACAGAAGTAAATGAGGTTGGCAAAGCCAACCACAAGCAAACTAAATCATACCGGTGGTAAGAGTTATAAGTATCAAGGATGACAGGTTTCTCAGCCGTGATAAGATTTATACGGTCGAAATGCAAAATTTCCCCTTACTAAGACCAACCATTCATACGTGCTGTTAGTTTATGCCTGATTGAACTTTCAAAACAGAGGCATAGATTCAGCACAAGCATAGGAAAGAATTGGGTGAAACATCTAAATACTAATTAAGACTAAAGGTTACCGGTAATATGTGTTTAAGAAGAACACCGGTAGGTTCATAATTGAAGGATTTCTAACATGGTTTCGAAGCAAAAATCGGAAATTATGGAAGTAATATCCCATTATTATTATCTCGGACTTCTTGAGATTATTATGGTTTTCTGGAATTATTATGGCCCTTCGGAATTCCAGATCTTTGGATTTCTTATTATGGCATGTTCAAGGAGCGGAGACCTTTTTTCTAGAGTACAAGTGGGACTTCATCACCCCCGGAACTTGTGGGACTTCTTGGTGACCGGTAGACAAGCTCTTATGTAGGCTAAAGTTTGTAAGTTCATTTCCTTTTTTAGGCAAAAGAAAAAGAACTTGTGGGACGAGGAGATATATAGTAGAAAAGAAAAGAGTACAAAGTGTAAATTTTATCTTCTTTTTATAAGTTCTACTTTTTAGTGTTAAAAAGTAGAACTTGTGGGACTGATGTAATGGTATGAAATATACCATGCGGAAGGCCAAAGTGTCTACCAGAGACCTACTAGCGGAAGGCCTACTACCGAAGACCTACTAGCGGAAGAACCGCTACCGGAAGGATCTACCAAGAGAGTCTACCGGAAGACCAATTGTCGGAAGGCTTGTCATGGAAGGCCCTACTACCGGAAGACCCGTTATCGGAAGGGCTGCTACCTAAAGGATCGCTACCGGAAGAATTACTACCGGTAGGATTATTACTGAAAAGATGGGTCAGAAGAGTTAGTCCAATACGGAAGCAGTATCCCAGTCTGGAAAGATTATCCAAATAGAGGCTAACAGTTATATAAATATGATAGTACCACATGTATAGGGGCAAAAAGGTAAACCTGGCCATAGAAAGTCTATAAATAGGAGTAGAGGGGCTCATTTGTAAGGACTCAAGTTAGAAAAGGGAGGACTCATCCCAAAAGCTCTCTAGTGTTGTAAACCAAAGAATGAATAATAGTTTTGTCTAGAAGTGGACGTAGGCCGCATTATTGGCCGAACCACTATACATCTTGGTGTGGAGATGGAGTCGGATGGAGCATCTTCTATACCGTTTCAATATACATACAGTATTTGACAAACTACCAAACATAGTTATCCGCCCTAGATATACCTAATAGAGGTATATCTTCGGCAGTCCCTGTCTGGACTGTCCATGATTGTTAAATCTCACACCTAGGGTGTGAATGTGTTTTTAATATGTACTTTATTGATTATTTCTGCAGTATCTCTTTATTGTTCTTCGAATGCATATATTATTGATTAATATCATAATATCGTGCATTTGAAGAACTGTAGGGAGATGCTGCCGAAATTTTCAATAAATTACATATTAAAAACACGTTCACCGGTGGGATTTAATACTCATGAATGGATTTAGGTTGATAAGATACAAAAGAGTAAAGACTCTGCCACGGGTGACGGTATGAAATGGCTGCCTTCATATAAATAGCTAGAAGGAGATGGAACGTTCGTGGATTTACAGCGGAAATTTGGACGACAAGTTTTTAGAAGGAGTTGATAAGTTATGCGCGGTGTTGGCGAACAATCTGAAACCTATAGACAAGGGATACATATTTTGTTCGTGTATCGACTGCCAAAACAATCTGAGATATCGCGGCGTTGAAACAATTAAGGAACATCTGATCCGCCGCGGTTTTACAAAAGATTTGCAAGACATAATCCGATGGCATGGTCAGAGTGCGTTCGATGTTATTAAGCCTGATGAAGGGGATAATGGTCAGGCAAACACAGAAACAGAACTTGGAGATGATACAGTTGCGGGTGATCCAGAAGACGTTACAGTGAACGTTGAGCTAGATTTCTGGGATGATGACGTTGAGACTATGCTCGAATATGTGGAACGACATTACTCTAACACGCCAGACAAGTATGAAAATTTGTTGGATTCATCCAAAACACCGTTGTACCCCGGGTGTGACCCTACAAAGTTAAGCAAGTTGAGTGTCGTCCTCAAGCTATTCAACTTGAAAGTGAAACATGGCTGGAGCGACGTAAGTTTCACTGACCTCCTGGAACTATTGAAATACGTTTTTCCGGTGGACAACGTTTTACCAACGACTACGTACTCAACCAAATAACTGATGTGCCCAATGGGAATGGAGTACCAGAAAATTCATGCTTGTCCAAATGGTGCATGCTGTTTTGGAAATCGAATGAATTGCTGAAAGCTGTTCAGCAGTGGGAGCGTCACGGTATAAGAAACAACAAACTCACATCAGCGTAGTAAGAAAGGTTCACCGGCTAAGGTATTGTGGTACTCCCTCATTCCAAGGTTCAGACGTTTGTTCTCCATTGAGAAAGACACGGAGAATCTTCGGTGGCATTCAGTTCACAGGAAAAAGGATGGCAGATTGAGACATCCCGCTGATGCACCACAGTGGAGAAACATAGACATAAAATTTCCTGAGTTTGGTAACGAACAGAGAAACCTAAGGCTAGGCTTGTGCACGGATGGGATGAACCCTTATGGTACTTTGAGTAGCATACACATTACCTGGCCTGTGCTTTTGGTTATTTACAATCTACCGCCGTGGTTATGCATGAAACCAAGACACATCTTGTTGGCTTTGTTAATATCGGGTGTAACACCCCATCTCAATCCAAATGTGGTTTCGCAACTTAACATCATATATATAAATGTCACAGTGGAATTCAATACACTCCAGGACCTTGCCACGGTCTGACTGACAGAATATACTGAACATTAGTACATACAAATCTTAACTAAATACATATCCTTCTTACAATCCCCTCACATCCTATACATCTTACTAACTCAACTTGCCATACGAGTGTACATGCACACTCGTAGGCCACACTTAACCCGTAACGCTCGTTCCCCATCTTACTCTCGTGACGGGCGCCTCCTGACGTACACCTGTGTAGTAAAAACAGCCCCCAAAGGGGGTCAGCACGAATGCTGGCACGATCCTCTCATGGCCCCCAAGCTAACGTGGCTACGACGACTAATTGTCGATAGCATGGAGGTTGATTGGATGCACAACATAATAGAAAGTGCAATAAACAACAATCCAAATATGAACAATCAAAGTTCAAACACAATGAACGACTTAAATACGTTGCCTAAATTAGAGAGTAAATTATTTAACTCCTTAGGTTATGTTTCCTCTTAATCTCAGTCCAACCTTATATTACCTCAATCTTAGTCTTATCTTAGTCTTAGAAAACAACCGTCCTTTAAAAAGGAATGGTTGTAGCTTATCTCAGTCTTATATTACAAACCATCCTTTAAATAGGAATGGTTGCAACTTATCTCAAACCTCATCTTAAACTTAGAATACAAACCACTCTTTAAATAGAAATGATTGTATCTTACCTCAATGTTTATTTTTGTCGGGTCAAAAGCAACCCTAGCCAATGAGCTATTAACTCCATTGGTTGAATAAAC
Source organism: Limonium bicolor (assembly GCA_023374045.1). Taxonomy (NCBI): domain Eukaryota; kingdom Viridiplantae; phylum Streptophyta; class Magnoliopsida; order Caryophyllales; family Plumbaginaceae; genus Limonium; species Limonium bicolor. The sequence continues at coordinate 52,734,631 of CM041781.1, forward strand.
AACTTATCTTATAATTTAGAATTTAGGTGATCCTACCGCACCATCTTAATGCCTCCTACCTTGGACTGTATGTCTGTAACACCCCTGAATAAAACATCCATAGATTAAATGAATCGCCTGACGATAATGTAACTAGCTTGCAGCGGTATAACCTCCATCCGGGTGTCACAGACGCCAACCACCCACGTGGTTGACACGACCACTCATCCAACACCAAGTTACGGTCTGAATGACTGGAATTAAAACCACAACCAAATCCAAGTACAACGGGAAAATACAAGCCAAATACCGAGAGTCTACATCATAAGTTCTTACTTAAGTTACACAAACCAAAACATACAACAAGGGTTTAGTGTTACCTAATAACAACCCCTACATGAAACATACTACCCAAAAGTCTTGCCCGTACGGACTACCCCTATGGTAGTCGCCCTTGCCTACTCTCCGTCTGCTTCCCGTTTCATACCTATAAAAATAAAGGACTCAGCAAAACTATGCTGAGTATGAACTTGTGAAGCCCGCATGTTACCGGGCTACACGACTACTTGGTCGAATATGATTAAGTCCAAATTCATGCAGTAGTAAAGCAATAACACACAGCCTACAACATCAACATAGCAATATCAATAACAACCAAGCACAACTTGCAAGTAGCATAGCAATATCAATAAGCAACCAAGCACAACTTGCAAGCACGCAACTCAGCACCATAAGCGGCTAATGTAGCAACAACAATCAAGTAATTTATAGGACGTGTGCGCAGATATATATTATACCGTCGATCCTCACTATGGAATCATTCAAGAGATTGCGTATTGTTTTCTTGTTCTTATTACACCTGTTTTTCCTTCCTTCTCTTGCACCGAGTCAGGGGATGTAGGTTAGGTCCCGAGACTTTATTATGTAGGTGCTATCCATTCCTTGTTCCTTAAATGATCACATTTGTGAATTTCTCTTATTTGCTTGGTCTCATTACACAAGCTTTCCTTTATACTCTGGCACCGAGTCAAGGGATATAGGTTAGATCCCGAGACTTCATTATGTAGGTGCTAATCGTTCCTTGTTTCTTTAAGGATTGTTTGGGAATTCTTTTATCACTGCACGTTGGAGGACGTCTCCTCCATAGCTAGTCCCCCATTCCCGACACCCAGGGTCGAGAAAGTGGAGTCACCTCTAGACTCCAGGATAAGCTCCACCAATTTGTCACTCCCCCATTCCTGACACCCAGGGTCGAGAAAGCGGAGTCACCTCTAGACTCCAGAATGTGCTGAGAAAGTGGGGTCACCCAGGGACCCCTAAAATACATTCCACCATAGACTGTCAAAGGATCTAATGCAGATGTCAACTCCCGATCATCCATACCGCGCGGCCCGAGCTGTTGTCTTCCCGGGTTGTTCTCGTGTTTCACCAGTTGGTACTTTTCGTTTCATTATCATTATAATCTCGACACCATAGTGGGTGTCATTAGCGGTCCTCTATAGTTAGAGAGGAGTTTCTCTTTGTATAGTTCTTTTGTTTGTCCACGTGGTTCGTCATGTCCCACCAATTGAGATTCGCTCTTCATTATCATTAATGAATAGACACCAGAGTGGGTGTCATGGTACATCCTCAATGGTTTAGAGAGGAGTTCCCCTTATAGAGTTTTTCTTTGTTTTCATAGTTCGTTGTGGTTAATCTCGAGTTCCATAAACGAGAAAGGGACTAAACTACTGTGTGCGCGCAAGTAATATGCCACAAGGATATATAACAAGCATATAAGCAAGCCACAAGAAGCAATCCAATTTCATGCTATAGTCTTATAGTCATTGTCAAACAAAGCACAGCACACAAGCCGTGTAACACGGCAACATACGAACCACACATGTCCATACCTTATTCGAAAGCACGAGTCGTCTTACACTCGAAGTCCCGGTCGGAGTTCGCTACGGCCCTAGCGTTAATTAAAACAATGTGTCAGTTTATTATTTTATGTGATGACACTTTATATCGTATGTTATTCCCTAGGTATGTTGTTAGATGCTTAGTTTATATTAAGTCTTAGAACTTCACATGCGTAAATCCTAGGCTTATCTCACCCCTAGGATATTCATATCTTTGTTTGACACGTTGACTAAGTCCTTTTTCCTTAGCTTTGTTTTAGAGCATCTTAAGCATTATTTATGTAACAAGTTTGTATAAAATAGATATAACTTGTCTATTGTGTTCTCCCTCCTTAGATAAATAGATGAGAAATGTTTTAACCCTTGTTTATTGGTAATATAGACCATAGAGTATCCCTAAACTCATTTACACAGCAGTCCAAAAGTTTCCAAGTTTAGAACACAAACATATCGCCTAACGTCACCTTTAAGGTAATAATTGATGCTCAACCTTCTCCCCATGATTCGCTGACCTAGTTATTTTTATTAGCTATCATTTGGGTTCATTATTAAACTTGAACCCCACTTATAATACCCTTGTAATCTGTTTATACAGAAACTATAACCTCACTGAAACTGAACACAACCTATACATTCTTTCTTGGTTATTGTTGCTAGTTTGTTCAATTTAAGTTTGTTTTCTTTCCTTCCGTATTTACCCACTGATTATGGGTGTGAAGCTTGGTTTATATTCAAGACTATACTCATGAAACACCCACCCCGCATCTGTAGTTAAATACACAGACATAGACACAGGAGAAAGGCAACCAGAAAATACCGAGACTGAAAACCCATGAAACCGATGCCTTCCCCTTGTTTCTTTTCTGTTTAAGTGAAAATCCTTTCCTTCCAATCTCTCCCATACGTATACCTTAACTAGTTAAGTGTTTCCTTTCCGTTTTAAACTCGAAACTGTCACCAATAATATTCACCCCTTCTTCTGTACAGAACAGAAAACAACTCCCAGAAACAGCATAAAAACTGAAAACAGAAACTGGTATGTCTGTCTATATTTCCCTCCCCAGCTTAACTACACCTTGGTTTATGTGTTAACAAGACTTTGACTTAAAACTAATCCCAAAACCACATGAATAACTCCTCAGAATAACATTGTACAGACTTAACAAACTGACACTGAAACAGGAAAACCAAACCTGTAACTTAAACTGGCAGACTGATGTTTCTCTTTATTTTCCTTTTCTGTTTGTCCTCAGTTACCTGATTCTTAAATCCTCAAATGACTTGCCAACTTAATTTACCTCTGTAACGATGTTTCTAGTTCATACCTAAGACACCACCACACTCCTAATGCCTCAGGGAAAATCTGTTACACAGAAAAAAAAGACTCTTCACAATTCTGAAAACCGATAATCTGCTGCACTTACTCACATAGATTACTTTCTGTTCTTTAATCAAATTTCAACTTGTTTTTGTTTCCTTATCTTGCCCACTCATTTAATCAAGTATTTCAATTAAGCTGCTAACCCAAAATAACCCAAGGAGTAAGGGCACACCCACGCAGAGACATCTGAAAACTGGAACCTAAAAACCAGATAACCAGAAACTGGTGGTTTTATTCTCTGTTGCTATGAAACTGACTACCATTTTACTTGTGAGCATGTACTTGCTTAGTCTAGTGTTTACTTCTTACTTTAACCCTCAACACCTTAGGAGTATAGGGACAATGCCTCTGACACTACTAGAAAACAGTAGTTTACCTACGGAAATTACCTACAGAAAATATTCTGTAGGTAATTACCGACGGAATACCTACGGTTTATAATACCAGCCCTTGGTTAAGTTGTTACCTACGGAATACCGACGGAATTCCAACAAAAAAAATTACCGACGGAATATTCCGTAGGTAAATTTGAAGGGAAAAGTGCGGGAGGCCTAGCTCGTAATGGCGCGTATAATGCCATCAAATTACCTACGGATATTTTCCGTAGGTAAATATGCGGGATTTTGAAGAAAGGTTACCGACGGAACTTTCCGTCGGTAAATGCTGCTTGAAAATTACCTACAGACTTAATTCCGTCGGTAATTATTTCGTAGTGATAGATGAGAGTTTAAGCTAAAACGTGGCGTTTTCTTCTACATGAAGATTACCTACGGACTGGTTCCGTCGGTAATTACCTACGGAATTTCCGTCGGTAATTACCTACGGAATTTCCGTCGGTAATTTCTTCGGATATTATAACATGCGAGACTTTTACTTCTTTGAACGTGTCGTTTTGAAAACAATGTTACCGTCGGAAAGTTTCCGTCGGCAATCTTATTAGTATTTTTCGCGGTGCGAATTTCCTCATGCTTTTCCTGTCTATCTCGATCAATTTCTTCAGAAAGACAAACCCTAACTTGCAGAGTTCTCTTTCTTGCTCACCGAAAAATCCAAATTCAGTCCCTGGGATTCCCGATTTTATCTCTATCGGCTTCTCACTCAGTCCCTAGCTTGCAGAGCTCTCATTCTTGCTGCTCACCGAAAAATCCAAATTCAGTCCCTGGGATTCCCGATTTTGTCTCTATCGGCGTCTCACTCAGTCCCTAGCTTGCAGAGCTCTCATTCTTGCTGCTCACCGAAAATATCTTTATCCTGGGATTCCCGATTTTATGACTTGCTGTCGACCAAATTCTGAATTACCTATTTCCACTGATTGTGTTGGCCTTTTCGATTCTTCTTCTGCATCAATATATCAAGGATACCCGCATTCAATTCGTGGGAAGAATCTGTGTGCACTCGCCAGTCAAGGATTTGAGCTTGCAAGCCGAATTCGTTACTTGTCTTACGGCCAATCTCTTAGCATCAGGTGATCTCTCATAATTTTCTATGTCTTCGATTCTACTGATCCTTATCTATCAAATTCAGTTTGGTTGTCTGATAGTCTCGAATCTCTGTTGTTGGCTATAATTTTTTGGAGCATCCTTTCGGTCATTTGACCAAGTTTGTGAAACTCGTATAGCCTTGGGTCTCTGGTTGCTTTCACCTGATAGTCTCGAATCTCTATTGTAGGCTTTTGCATCCTAATTCCTTACCATATACAGTAATGACTTGTCTGGTTCATTAGCTAAGAATCCTTTGTTGGACACAAAATTAATATAGTGAAGAAGATGGATAATATAATATTGTTGAGTGTCTGAATCCTGCCTTAATGATGTGGATTGTGACCTTTTAAACCTTGCTTCAGTTATAAGCTGCAAAATTAATACAGAGCAAGCCTTCAATTGCTTCCGATTATGCTGCTTAGGATAATACGATTTGAAATGCTTGTGAATAATGCTCTATTCCTGATCTGGTCCTCTTTGTCTCTATTGTCGGCTGATAAAAGAGCATGATAAAGGTGTTTAAGATCATGAAAACCAATCCAAAAGTGCCTGTTTTCGTATGGTGAAATCCATGTTCGTTTCTTGTTGGGCTCGTTCTCTGTTTCTTCTTTGGGAAAAGAGAATCCATTTCACTTTTGTTAAGCTGAATCTATGCGAGCATATATATATATTCACCTTCATATGTTTCTGGTTGGCCTCATTTACTTTCATCTGGTGTCTCCCGTTCATGTTTTCTGTAAATGATTGCTGAAGAGAGTAGGCTCTTCTTATTTGATTGTAAAATAAATAGGAGAGCTGGCGATGAGTCTAATTTATTCAGGTCTAATACCATCATCTCTGAGATAAATTTTGTTTTAGATTAGATGTCTGTTCGAATGTGAGGTAGCCAAAAAAAAGGAGGGAAGCGACATAGGAGAATCAAGGAAACTCCAGAACTCAAGAAAGTTATCTAATAATGTCTTTGCTATTATTAAAATTGTGTATTTCAAAAGTTCACCAGCCAACTCGTAAACTTAAAATATGCTTCAATATTCACTTAAAATCTGTTTCAGCACGTCATAATCTTCAAAGTGTGTTCATTCCCACTTCTGTTTTAAATTTTTAATCAATTTGTAAAAATCAGTTTGCTGCTATTTAGACATTGAGGCAAAGGGCATTGATTAAACTGACTTCCCTACAATCAATGGACCTCTGCAGCAGCCTTTTAATACAGAATACTCACCTAGCTTAACAGTTGTGTTTTTTATAACCAACAGAATACTTGCCCGGCTTAGAGACCATCACCAGGTTGTCAAGGTCCCTTTGCAAGTTGCTGGCACAAAACAGGTATGAGTTTGATCTCTTCTCCTCCCTCTTTACAACTAATAACATGACACAAATTATCATACCTGCTTGCTTTACGTTGTCATTTAACTGTTGCTTCTTTAAATGTTACAAAAGGATTTTCAAACTGAGAAATACTCGCTTAAATTCAGAAGTCTTGCTTCTATTTACAAGTTAAAAGAGCTGCTCATTTCTACTGTTGGTTGTCCGATTTAAAAGCTTCACTAGCTTCTGTAAGGGGCTGAAAATTGTGGCACAAAAGCAGCTTTGTAGCTTCGGTTATGCTGCTAAATAAAATGGAAAAGAACATGAAAAGAACTAAATAAAAAATGGGATTACTTAGCTAGAGACTTAAATTTTAATTACTTGCCATTAGTACTAATTAATACTACTATTTAATTATGTACTAGTATATTAATTATGCGGCCCTATTTGTTGAAAATAGTTAGCCCACCGACCACCACCATTCAAAAAACAAAACCTGATTTTCATACCAGTAGTTGATTGATTTTATTATTATGTTCTATTATTATTTAGTATGAGTATTATTGACAATGATACAGTAGACACATTCGTACACAGACACAGCTCTCAGAAAGGAAAAATGCCATCTATAGATAGTCTCGATATATGATTGCAGAAAACTAGAAAAGAAACAAGAATGAGCAAAATGCGAGCTTAATCATTATAATTCTTATTCAGATAAGAGGCTTAGGCTTAAGTTTCGGAAATCTTGTATTTTCAATCAATAACAAGTCACAACTCGGTCAATCAAATGGTTCAAACCAGTAGCCAAAAGAATAGTGAAGAAAGAAGTTGAATCTGGTGGTTCTCAGCATCATACAGTGGATAGCCTAAAGTTTTCTTGACGTACACAATCGTACCTATATATAGTGTAGCTACTTCACTTCATATGAATTCATGACACTGCTGCTCAAATCCAGTGTACAAAAAAACGAGGATAGAGGTAAGGAAGTAATCAACGAGACAAAACTATGTTAAACCCAAATTAATTCTTCGATATACTATGAATTCAATAATAATTAACTCTTTGAGGAAAGCACCGAATAGGAATTACTTTTTTTACTCTATTATGTATAAATATGAAGATTCTGTTAAATATTGTCGTTTTTGAGTTGTTTAACAGCTTTGCTAACTGTAAAGTTGTAATAACCCATCTGCAATATTATTTTTCCAACTCAGCTGATATGTAGTTGTTCAAGTAATACAGAGAAAACACTCACATGAGTTCATCATTTCTGATCTCAGTTTTTTAATGTTTTCCCTCTGTTTCTTTGCGTCTGATCTTGCTCCTTACCAAATCTTCACATTGTACCAGTGCAGTGAGAAGCCCGCCTGGCCTAGCATCTAGCTTTCCTGTCTTAATCCTTGCTTTACACTGTCTTAATCCTCTTCTTGTGTTTGTGCTGTGCAGGACTCACTATTGCTCACACATTAGATTGAAGACAGGGCTGACAACACTGCAGTTCAGTCACGGTAATATACTCTAACTTGTCTTTTTCTTTGCATCCTATCATTTGATCTGTGTTTGTCCAACTATCTCTGCTGCCATCTATTGCCATCAGACAAGTGAATCTGTCAAGAAATTGGATCATTATTCTTTGTATACTAGTTATCTCAAAGAACACTACCATGATGCCTCTCCTGAATACTGGTTAGCAATTCTGAAATTGCCTTATCTTGCTTCTTTTTTTATGCATAGCTGATAGTGGATAACCAATGCAGTTTGGGTGGTCTCCTTTGTATTGTGTAGCATTGGAAGTGTTGTTTCTGATGGAATGTTGTTTTGCCACTTCGATATTGATTCTTGTGTTCTTTTCTTGTTTGCATATGTGATGTGCAAGTTCATTACTTCTCTTAATATAAGCGAGCATCTTTTTCTTTCTTTTGGATTGAAGCCGCTGCACCATACAGTTGTAGATTGATATCAGTTTATCTAGGATACACTTTTATTGTTTTTAAATGTGTTTGCGTGCATGTAAAACGCTTTTACTTCTTTTGGGGTCTATGTAAGATACATCTATGCAGCCTAGAACAGCAGGCAAGCAATAATGACTTTTATTAGTTCTGTTTTCGTATCTGTTAACATGAGTATTAGATATACTTCTGTTTGTTTGACACTGGCGCTGACATGGATTGTTTCTCATTTGGCAATTAATCAGAACTCTCATCAGACAGTGGTTACCAATCTCAATCTTCAAGATATGATCTAGAGACTGAACTACGAGAGTTGAGGCTGAGTTTGTTGATGGAAATTGAGAAGAGGAAGCAGGCTGAAGATACTCTGAACAGTATGCAAAATCAATTGAGAAGAGGAAGCAGGCTGTATGTATGAATATTGTAAACTTGAGAATTTTTTTTTATTAGTTTGTTTTTATCGTTTTTGAATTTATGATGTCAAATATTAGTTTATGAAGTTATAAGATGAGTTAGATATATATGTAAATATTTTATTTTTTATGAAATTAAATATTCAAAATTTTGTGCTTTATAATATATAGGGGCATCGTGCCTATTGAAATTTAACATTATATTGTTTAATAATTTTAATTCTGAAATAGCTTTATAATTCAAATATTCAAAAAGGAAGAATAATCACAATATAAACTAAATATGGTCAAATAAATGTAAAATACAAAAAATATAAATACTTACGTACTGATTACCTACTGTCTAGTTAATACTTTACCTAAAGTATTACCTACAGATTACCAACGGAATGTCTAATAAAAATGGTTGGTATAAGATTTCGTAGGTAATCCGTAGGTAACATTTTACCTACGGAATTGTTCCGTATGTAATATTTTACCTACGGATTACCGACGGATATTAAGAGGCGAGGAGACGATGACGTGGCATTGGATTACCGACGGATTTTTCGTAGGTAATTTACCTTCGGACTGTTCCGTAGGTAATCCGTCGGTAATTACAACTGACACTTCCGTAAGTAATCCGTAGGTAATTTACCGACAGACTCATTTTTCCGTCGGTAATCTTATTACCGACCAATTAAATACCGACGGATGATTTGAGTGAAATTTTGTCGATAATCCGTCGGTAATTATGATTACCTACGGATTACCTACGGAATTGTCCGTAGGTAATTCGCTTTTTTCTAGTAGTGTGAGACAGAAGTTTCACACCAGAACTGAGAGAGAAAGAAAAGAAAATTAAGAAATTGAGATCATAGACTGTTACGTTCCTTCTCTGTCTAACTAAAAATTTGTTTCCCCACCTGAGTGTACTAGGCCAGTCTCCAACTAAAGCCAGCTTCATCTAACCCCATTCAAAACCTTTGAAGTTTTATTATACAGACACACGAAAAACTGAAACCTGAAGTTACCTCATAACTGATAAAACCGAGGTTTTATTTGGTCATGTTTGTCTTTCGTTTTAGTTCCTCACCTTGAGTTCTACTTCCCCAATATATTTAGCCCCTTAGTTGAGACACTAATACAGTTTTAACTTCAAGGCCACCCACAACAGCAAACCTACACCCTGAGAACTTAATACGCAGAAAGCAAAAACTTTAGAACTGCTGTTGATGCCTTTTGTTTTGTTATCAGTTTATGCTATTCTGTTTAATTTGATCTCTAGCTTCTCCAGGTTGTCTAACTATGTAGTTAGGTATCTTTAGTACAGTCTTAACATACAAAACAAACCCAAACAGTGGGGAACATGCCACTGTAAAAATTTATACAGAACTGCACTATGTTGCAGAAACTGGAGTATGATCGATGTCTAGTTTTTCTGTTGCTATTTTCTTCAGTTACTTTTAATTTGGTTTCTATCTGCTCACTTAGTTTCAGGTTCTATTAACATTTTAAACCTAACCATAGCAGTCACCCCCCTGAGAAGCTCATATACAGAAATGAAAAAAAAAGAAACACAGCATTCGAATGTCTGCTGTTGTAGCACTTTTCTATTGCTTGGTTTTCTGTTACCTAACCTTCCTTCTCTTTTCCTTTCTTTCCCAGTTCCTTAACCTGGCATGTAGTTCCCCTTTTAGTTTTCTATCTACATGTTTAAGTGTTCCCAACCCAAGTTGGAACTCTAACCCACTCAGAACAGCAGTGATTCAACCTCGGGAACAATTATTGTACAGAAGCAAAATAGTTACAGGTTTGCATGTTTTGTTTCTGATTATAGGAGTTGTTACTGAATGGCTCACCTCCTTGGCTTAGTTTGTTTCTCCTTGTTGTTCCTTGGCACAGTGTGGACTCCCTGGCCCTTGAATTCTCGACCTCACTGAGATGATTACCCAAGAATTACTTCTTTGACAAAACAGGAAGAAAAACATGGCGAGTTGAAGTTGGGTTCTATTCTGGATTTACCTGAAGCTTGTTACCCAGCCAGAGAGTTGGCTCTGTACTGGTTTTGTTGTTGGGATGAAGATGCAGTGACTTGTAAGGGCGTTAGCTGCACGGACAAGGTAGAGCATTAGCTCCAAAAGGGAAGAAATCAGGAAGGTAGAAGAACAGAAGTCAGGAATGGAAACAGAAACCAGAGGGGAAGAGCATAAGGGGAATGGCTTATGTTCTCACCGTGAATGAATTTTCTTTATTCAGGCTGTTACGGGAATTTTCCTTGGCAGTGTCCCAGCGCAGCTTACAAGATTATCTCCCTCAGCTTCCATGCGTGAAGGAAGAAAAAACAGAGGGGTCAAGAGCCATAATTACCAAAGTAGTAAAGGAAAGATAATGGAGTTGGCCCCCAGCTTACCTTGCTGCTTCACGGTTCTGGGTTTCGGGTTTCCAGAGCTTGGACCAGGGTCTAACAGGCAAGGAGGGATTGAGGAGGCGTGGATTATTTATGCCACTGTTGGCTACTACTAACTTCTATGGGCGTGGGAGTTTGAGAGGGGAAGACAGCATCTGAAAACGCTGGGCTACTTTCACTGAGATCAAAGGGGGAACATGCTCTGCATGAGTTTTCAAGTTACAAGAGAGTATGGGCTCTTGAAGAAGGGGAGAATCCTGTCGCATGATAGTGGGAGTAAGGAGGTAACGGGTGGGATTTTGCATTGTTTACTGTTTGTCTGTTTGTTCGATCATGTTGTATCGAAGAAGAAGGAATCGTTACTGCTGCAGGTATATGTTTGGTTCTCTTTTTTTTTTCCTCTTAGTCAGTTCGTAGACTTAATACTAGTATTAGGTGGTGGGTATAAGTTACCAAAATCGAGCATAGATCAACCGGTTAAAGCCTTTATAAGGTATACGAGAGGTCTCGGGTTCGAACCTCAGCAGGAGCGTCTTTGTTCCCCCCCTTTTCTTTTAAAAAATCAATACACAAGTTTATTTTTTCATTTATATACATGTGACTATATATTATATCGTGTTATTATTATTATTATTATTATTTTCTTGTTACGAAGTTATGTGACGACATGGTAACTTATTTACAACGTTACGATATATGTACGACTATATATTATATCGTGTTTTTATATATTTTTTGTAACAAAGTTATGTGATGTTATTGTCACTTATTTACAACGTTACAATATCGTAACGTTACACACGTGTATTTTTCATACTCGTACACATATATATATACTAGATTTAAATGTCCGTACGTTATTTTATGTCCGAACTATAAAACGTGTTATGATTTTATGCGTTTAAGGTTCAGGGGTATTTCAATGTCCAATGTAGCTGAGCCGGCAACCGACCCTAGGCAACAAGTCCGAAGACAAGTCCTTAAGCGGAAGTCGGATCTGCTATAGATACCGACCCCCTTTTTCCTTAGCATGCATGACCGGAGTCAGTCCCGGGTTCCTCACTCCCCCCCTAAGTTCCAGTAAGTAGAAGTCTCAAGACGATGTTTGTGGTTAAACCTCTTTGGATATTAACAAACTAATATTAGGGAGCGTTCCTTAGTATCACACAATTCCTTACTAAACGTTGGTTAGTAAGTTCTCACGGTAAGTTGTGTTAGTTTTCAAACATCACACAACAATACAATAAACATAATGTTCCGGTTGCATGCTTTATCTTGTTTAGTGAGCACACAAAAACAAATAGCACACAAGCCGAGGGACACCTCGTTAGCAAGCAGGTCACAAGAAGACTGTACCGTTCACCGTTGGTCGTTCGGTTGCTTACTCTCTTCCGGAGTTCCACTTATTCAAACCCTAAAACATTAATCGAATCGGGTGATTAATTTCTTAACTTAACACAACTTATTTAACTTACTTAGCCATCAACGATCCCCACCTAACACCTCTTAAGTTTTAAAACTTAATCTTACATACTTAACCTTAAACATTTAAGTTTATACTTAACTTAATCCCTTAGGTCTTTATATTCCTAATCATCATTGCCCTCTTAATGGGGTACCATTAATTCCACTAAACTCTCTTAGGGTTTCTTTTTTTTTTAAAGTCTTAAGGGTCGACCGACCCACCGACCGACCCAACCCCTGGGTCGGTCCGTTCCAGTGATTTTCTGGTTCGAACAATTCCCTCAGACCGACCCACGACCGACCCAACCTTATGGGTTGGTCCACCACAGAAATTTTTACCGTCTTTTGAAAATCACCCGTCCGACCCAAAGCTAGACCGATCGACCCAAACCCTCTGGGTCGGTCCATCATAGAGTCAACTTTCTATGTTGAATTTGTGCCTGACCGGCCCAAAGCTAAGCCGACCGACCCAAAACCCTCTGGGTCGATCCAGTCGAGAGACATTCTGGCTGCCTTAACATGGTCCGACCGACCCAAAACTGGGTCGGACCCTGGGTCCATCCACTACAAATTTCTCTCTTAAATTGTTCTTCCAATTCCAAACTCTTCCACAAGTGTCCCCCATATTTCCTAATGCCATTTATGCATTTAAACTCACCTTAAAACATCCACCAACTCATTAAAATAACCACCAAAGATCTTCTTAAACATTTACTAAATTCTTATAAAACTCCTAACACTTATCATATAATTCCTTACATTTCCAACTTGTAGCCTTACCAAAACTTCAACCAACCCAAGTGTTCCCACTTTAACAGTTTGACCACTTCATAAACATCATTTTTCCATTGAAATGGTATAATTTGTCCGTCACATCTCACAAACGAATAGAACACCGAGGATTATAGTGGTTCAGCCAATAATTCGGCCTACATCCACTTCTAGACAATTTCTTTATTCATTTCCTTATGATTACAATGCAAGAGAGCTATTCTAGAGTTTTCTCTCTCTTCTAATGTTGTGCCCCCCTCAAATGAGCTCCTTTATCACTATTTATAGACTTTTTCTAGGGTTCCTAGGCTTGCCAACCTGTCATATCTTACCAGGTTGTCACTATAAATATCTTATCCTGATTTCTACATCTTCTGTCCCTAGCTATCCGACCGGGCACAGGCGCCCGGTCACTATCTACTTCTTTTTCTTAGTTACTTGACTGGCCGGAGACGACCGGTCACTATCTTGGCTTACTTTGCAGTTTCGGCGACCGGTCACAGGCGACCGGTCGTCCCCTTACACTTGCTCCATACTTTGCGACCAGTCGTAGCCGGCCGGCCGCTACACGCTTTCTTTATTCCCTCTTCTTGGTGTGGACTTTCGGTGCTACCTCAGCCTCTTCACACCTTTTGGTACTTGACCATGTTTTCCCCTCTTCGGTGCCCGGTCACTGAATGCCCGGTCACAGAGCGTGAGGTGCGGGATGCAGCGCCCGGTTATGAGATCTAGCTTCCAAAGCAAGGGTCGGGCAGGGCCCGGATCTGGTGCCTGGCGCCCAAACTAGAGCCAGAACGGGGTCTTGAAGAAGCCTGGGGTATGATTCGGGGCCTGGGGTCTGGGCCACCTTGGTTCTTCTGTCTTGTTATATTTTTGCCCTCTTTTTCTTTTTGCCCTACTTGGATTTTTTTTTTTTCTGTTTTATTCATCATCCACAAGTTCTACTTTTGCACTTAAAAAAAGTGGAACTTACAAAAATGCATGCCTTCTACCTTTCCCTTCTCCTATCTCCTAGTCCCACAAGTTCTTTTTCTTTAGTTTTTACAAAGGAAAATGAACTTACAAAAAGTGGAACTTACTAAAAGTTGGTACAATTTGGTACAATCAAAAGTCCCACAAGTGTCTTTTCTGCTGAATCTGACAAATTGGAAATTCCGAGGCATAAATCTTCGAGATAATGTATCTTGATGGATGAATCCCTCAATATCTTGATGGATGAATCCCCTGATGTTCTGATATACAATATGTAAGAATGCCAAAAGTCCGGAAGCCCATAATAAGATCTTCATGCAGAAGACCAACCATTCCCTTTTTGAAGGGTAAGATAATATAATGATCCAATCCTTGCTCATACTAGCCAAAGGACGATGATTTCCTGAAAGGGAGAAGAGAGATAATATATTTTCCCATCTTTGCTTATGTTAGCCAAAGAATGGTACTTCCTTTTAATATAGATTTCCCAACTTTGCTTGTGGTAGCCAAAGGATGGTACTTATGATCATACCCTTCTAAAGTGTTTCTTTTAGAAGGTATTGGATCGAGGTACGGTGTGGCGTCCCACACCTAGTAATTCACCCATTACAGGCGACCAGAGCTCCTAATGGATCCAGAGATGGTGAAATACCCCAAACTTAGATATGGTGTTTAAAGGATAAACCAAGATATAAGAAGGCTAAATAATGCCTTAGAAACATTTCTAATCAAAGAAAACATAAGGAAACACCAAAAGAGCAGTTTAAGTAAAAACGTGCTCTAAACTTGGAGAGACATGGGAGAGTACCCAAATATTGTTCTGAGACCTTAGTAATATCCTAATGGTCATTTTAAATCAACTACCAAAGAAAACCAAGCTTGAAAACAAGTTAAAACACAAAATGTGCTTTAAGGAGTCTTAAAGCACGTTTTTGAAAAATTGTCTTGTAAATGAGTTTTGAATGGCTAAATGTCCATCATTACTCTTTAATTAATATGTGTACTATATAGTATCACATTTGGAGGTCTATATCAATGGGAAATCAAAAATTTCACAACAATATGCCTTGTTTTTGATGAATAGTGAATTTATTAAGCTAGTTTATAACATAAGTCTATATAAGTGAGACATTTGGTCAACAAAGACTAAACTACCCTCATTACTAAAAGGGGGCCGGTTTCTTAAGGGGTGAGTCACCACCTTCATGACTCATTAAGTTAAGAGAAAGCAAATAAGTAAGTTATAAAGCATAAAACACTATTCACCTTTCTAAGATAAATATTACTTTAGCTTACCTCTCTCCTCACTTCTTCATTTTCCCTTGTTGCCCACGATTTCTTGCTCTTTTCTTCTCCATTCACGTTGAGCTTAACCTCCATGAAAGCTCCACCTTCTCTTGCACACCACTTGCTCATTTAAGCTCCAAATCCAAAACAAAATAGATATTCTTCTTAGTTAGCTCAAGCTCCTCCTTTCCATCTTTTCAAAACTTCAAGAGCTTCATTTTGGTGCCAAGTCAAACCACCATTAGAGGAGGAAATTCAAGTTTGGAGACTCCATTGGCATCTCCATTCTCTTAAGGTAAAGAAAGTGTAAGAAAATCTAGGTTTCCACCATTTTCTTCACATAACCGAAAATATATACTCATGGGACTCCATGTTTATGCCTTGTTCTAGCTTGTTTCTACTCTTCAAAGGAGAGAGGAGGTCTTTCTTGCTTCACATCCAAGTTGTCTTGAGGAACCAAGGTAAAACAATCACATTAATACCTTAAAACATACTTTTAAACCTAGGGTTTGTTCCTTAGGGTTAATGTGTTATCTAGTACTCATTGGAGTCGTTGGATATTGATTAGAACATTGGCAAGGAGAATCACATTGGTGACCGAGATTGGGTAAAGAAAACCTAAGGAGAAAAGCTTTTAAGCTTGTGAGAAAACAAGGTAAATTACTTACCTTAAGTTGCTTTGTTGTTTAAGGGAATGAGATATGGGTATATGATGAGTTTGGTGTAGAGTTTATATTGGGAAGGTGCTATTAAAACCTAGGAGAAACAATGACTACTCTTGTGAACTTGTGACTAAGGAGCAAATGAGAAAAGAGATAGTTTAAGAATATAAAGGTGAAGTACAAGAAGCATTTTATTTCAATGGGAGCCTTGTTGAGTGTATTCGCAGGTTGAAGGCATATATATATGTGGAAATTCAGTGGTTAAGATTATTGTTATTTAAGGGCCTAAGTGCCAAGCATTTTAAGTTTAAGCATTATATGATGATGTGGTGAAGTTTTAGTGTAAATTGGGTGTTAAGTGTTGTGATGAGAATTTGTGAGGTATTGGTTGTTTGATGGAGAAAAACCATGTGTTAGGAAGTATTATATACTAGAGAACCCATGGCGAAATTTAAAGGAAAGTTTAAGTGTTAAGATATCCTAAGGGAATTTAATGATTAAGAAAGTACTAGGAATGTTCTATAGGTTGTCTTGATGAAAAAGGGTGAAGTTAAGGTATTTTAATGACTTGTGATGACTTAGGTGTCACCATGGAAGGTTTAGGAATCAAGAGAATGTATTGGAGTATTTAGGACTTAGGCAAATGTCGGTGCACATCTAGGAAGGAAATAATGTAGTGATGATGGAAGTTTAATCTTGTTAAGGAACCTTAAGTGAATGTTTAAAAGAGTTTAGATAGTGAGAGATGCTTGGGAGATGATGTTATAGTGGTGAAGAAAACATTTGGCATAGTGGCTACACTAGGTATGAACCACCACCTAGAAACCTAGAGGAAAACATTACAAGTGTTAGCATTATTACAAGGGAAATGCATTATGACTAAGTGGATCTTGGTGGATGATTTAAGGTATTTTAAGGAGGGCTTAAGGTGTATTTGAGGTGCCCAAATGAGGTTATAACATATGAGGATATATGAGGAGAAGTTTGGAGTTAAAAAGGAATTTAGAAACAAGTTTTTAGAGCCGACCGGCCTTAGGACCGGACTTGCAAGGTCGGTCGGACTCTGTTACACTACCCGGAAATGTTTCTGGAATCGACCGGACTTGGGGGACCGGACCTACAAGTCCGGTCGGGCTTGTTTTGTGAGAGGGGAAATGTTTCTGGAATGGACCGGACATGGGACCGGACTTGTCAAGTCCGGTCGGCATGAATTTAGTACGGATTATAAGTCTCTGGAATCGACCGGACATAGGACCGGACATGTAAGTCCGGTCGGAGTGAATTTTCTAACGGTAAAAGGTACTGGAATGGACCGGACTTGGCAAGTCCGGTCGGTAAGTCCGGTCGAGCCTAAAAAAAAAAAAAAAGAAATTTTAATTTCTAAAAATGGTAATGGGTAATGAGGTATGCCCTTGGTAGGGTAGTAATGATTGGGACCCTAAGAACTTGAGGAATTAAGTTAAGGTTAAGTATAAGTTTTAATGTTCAAGTTAAGTTTGTAGGATTAAGTGATAAAGACTTGGGAGGTTAGTGAATGGAAGTCCTTAGGGACTAAGTGAGTTAAGTAAGGTGCAAATAACTAATAACCTAAAAATGAATGAATGTTTTAGGTTTGTGAGTTGGGACCCCGAAGAAGATTAAACAAACAACGATCGACGGTGAACGGTACAATCCTTTTCGTGACCTGCTTGCTAACGAGGTGTCCCTCGGCTTGTGTGCTATCTGTCTATTTGCTATGACTAAAACAAGATAAAGCATGCAACCGGTTATATTGTTCTCGTTGTGTTGTGTTGCATTTACACTAACCCGCGAGGCTTGAGATTGTTACTAACTAAGTTTAGTACTTACTGAGTTAAGAATGAGAGTTAAGTTGATGGTTGTTGGTTAATGCCCGATAAGGCTTAGCTAGCACATGGTGTTTAAGATGTCTACTAACTGGAACTTGAGTGAGGAAACCCGGGACCGATCTCCGGTCATGCATGCTAAGTGGAAAGGGGGACGGTATCTGAATCAGATCCGCCCTCCGCTTAAGGACTTGTCTTCGGACTTGTAGCCTAGGGCCGGTTGCCGGCTCAGCTACGCTGGACTCCCGTCCAGAGTAGGTGGCATTAAGATGGTGCGGTGGGATCACCTAAATCCCAGGTTCGAATTAAGCTACAACCAATCCCTTCCAGGAAAGGTTTGTATACTGAGATTAAGATTAAGACTGAGATTGAGATTAAGATTAAGGTAAGGTAAGGAACTGAGATTAAGGAAATGAGTACTAAGGAGGGGGTTACTAACCCACTTGTTAAGGGAACGCTTGAGTCGTTCATTGCTTGTGAACTATATATGTTCATCTGTGGTTATTGTTATTGCACTTCATATTATGTTTGTGTATGTAATCAATTTCCATGCTATCGACAATTAGTCGTCGTAGCCCCGTTAGCTTGGGGGCCATGAGAGGGTGTACCAGCATTCGTGCTGACCCCCTCGGGGGCTATTTTTACACTTGCAGGTAAGAGGCCGATGAGGACGCACCACGAGAGTAGGAGCGGTTAGACTTAGGAGGGGACTTTTATTTTGAGTTCGGGTTGCGCCTGTGCACCCGACTGTTGATGTTAAACTGTTGTAGGTTGAGATTATGATTGAGATACTAGTACTCGGTTGGTCGTGGGATTGTGTATGTTAATATTTTGAGCTGGATAAATATTTTGATTAAGTATTGTATATATTAAGCCGGTATATTCTAACGATCAGACCGTGGCAAGGTCCAAGTGTTGTTTATTTCCGCTGCGACGTTTTCGTTTAAGTGTTCAGATTGCGATAACCACGAAAGGCTTTGGATGGGGTGTTACAAAAAGTGGTATCAGAGCGTAGTTACGCTCTGATCAAGAAATACCGGAACATAAGTGACCACCGAGTTAGGATATAAGTTAAGGAATAAGTATTGGGTTAAGGGTGTGAGAAGTTAGAGTGAGTAGAGTCAGATGACCACTAATAAGTGTGGATTGTCTTTACCGTCTACGGACGTTATAAATTCCTAACCAAACAGTGGTGAATGTGAATCTAATGTAAGTTATGCTTGTTCAGATGGCAGGACGCCCTAGAGGAGGCCGAGGTCGCGGCCGGGGTGAGGATATTCCAGATATACCTGGAGGGCAGACGATCGCAGAGATCGTAGCTGCCGCTTTAGGGCACATGGGCTATCAGCCCGGTGTGGGTGCACCACCTCCACCGCCACAGCCTAGGGAACCAAATTGGGTGAAGAGCCTATCAGATCTTCGACCCGCTCACTTCAAGGGGGAGACCGATCCCGCCAAGCTTGAGGCGTACATCTCCGAGCTGGAGACCGCCTTCGAGACCCTTGATGTCCCTGCTGGGATCAAGGTGCGCTTAGCCGCTTTCTACCTGAAGGGGGCGGCGGGCGATTGGTGGAAGCTGGTGAGGGCCGAGCATGTGGCCAACCCAGAGTTCGGCTGGGAGCAGTACACCGCCTTGCTACGGGCAAAGTACTACCCCGCCCATGTCCAGACGAAGAAGCGCTTGCAGTTAGATGCGCTTAAGCAGTCGGACAAGATGACGGTGGACGAGTATTACTCAGAGTTCACCGCCTTGCTCCGTCTTCTGCCAGGTCTAGGGTATTCTGACCAGATCTTGGTAGACCGCTTCTATGGCGGGCTTAGCCATCGACTCCGCTACGGCATGGGGCCGACGAGCTACACTACCTTGCAGGTAATAAGAATGATTGAAATTTGAGTAAGTGATGAATAAGATTTAGATTATGAGAATAAGTGAGACTAACACTATGGGAAAAGCAGGAGTGCTATCATGCCGCTGCTAAGGTTGAGATTACCGTCCAGCTGAGGGACGAGGAGAATGCAAAGCGGAAGAGTGCTGGGAAGAGCTCAGAGAGTCAAGGGCAAGGAGGGTACAAGAAACAGAAGTACCAGCCTCAGGCCCAGAAGAATCAGAACCCGAAAGGGAAGGAGGAAAAGGAGAAGGCTTCAGAAGAGCCATTGAAGCTGACCTATGCTATTGCAGCTACACCACTGCGCTCTAAGGCGCCAAAGGGTGAGAAAAATTGATATTGAATGAGTTAAGAAATAAGTTAGTAACTGATTGAGATATGAGAATTGACGATGTGAATCATCAGGATCTGAGACTGAGAGGGGAGCCGGTGGTGGCTACCAGCGACGCTTCATTTGTAGGTGGTGTCACAAGGACCACCCGGGGCTCGACTGTAAGGGGAATAAGGTGGAGTGCAACTTTGGTGTCTACGGGCATCGAGCTTATGAGTGTTACCGGAATCCTGCTAGCAGAGCCTATAGGCCCGACACCAGGGGCAAGGGCAAGACCGATCAGGGAGCTGGATCTGACGGTCAGAGGAAAGTGCAGCAGCCGGTGGACAAGAACCCACGGGCGACCCAGAAGACGGGGCCCACTCTACACATGGTGGATCGGGACGATGAGCCTGAGCCCTCATCGAGGCCAGGTACCACTATAATCATTTAGTAATAAAACTACCTGCTTACCGCATTATCATGCATGTTTGGTGAAATATATGAGTTAAGTGAAAATAAGATGAGATTAGAACCTAAGTAAGACATAACCTACTACCACTCTAGGAAAATTCAACATCTGCTACCCTATACCATCTTCGTCTAACCCGGAGCACACCGACATCGAAACCACACACTTTCCAACCGAACAATGTCAGGTTATCCGCCCAGGTATGATTTTATTAAGGGGATACCTGACACCCGACGCACAAATAGCCATCATCAGGAGATGCAATCAACTAGGAAGGGGACCGGGAGGTTTTTACACACCGGAGTACCCAGGGGGAGCAAGGATGAAATTAAAGATGATGAGCTTGGGCAAGGATTGGAATCCGTATGCCAAGAATTACCAAACCACAAGGGAGCAAGATGGAGTCTCACCACCGGGGATACCCGAGGAGTTCCATCCAGTTATTACACAAGTCGTGGATCGCTCAGCAGTTGGAAGCTGAACCGATTCCAGACATCCAACCAGACATTTGCATTGTAAACTTCTACGAAAAAGATGGAAAACTGGGACTACACCAGGATAAGGACGAGACAACGGAGTCTCTCGAAAGAGGGATACCCGTAGTGTCTTGGTCCATTGGAGATGATGCGGAGTTTTTATACGGCGAGCAAAAGCGTGCGGACCGTGCAGATAAGATAGTACTTAAGTCAGGTGATGTATTAATTTTGGGAGGAGAATCAAGGATGTTGTACCATGGGATTAAGAGAATCAATCTGAATACAGCACCGTCAGCAGTAATCAATGCGACGCATATGAGGCCAGGAAGATTAAACCTAACCTTTAGACAATATTAGCCATGTAATGTTGAAATGAGACGAGAAATGAGATGTAAGATTGAAGCACATGTTGTAAACAGGATGGTCATGAATAAAATAACAGTGTTGTTCATATAAATTGTTACGACTCTCGTTATACCATCAATACTCATGAGCTTGTGAAAACAATTAGGTTATGGACTCGGTACGGAAGGTGCACTAAGCATACTCACAGAGGCACAGGCCGACGCTAGCGGTACTATCCTCACTGGCACCTTTCCGATCAATGGAATTGAGGCATCAGTTCTCTTCGACTCAGGGGCCTCGCATACCTTTGTCTCTGCATCATTTGCGAGCAGGTTGGGGCTAGACGCTGAGGAGCTACCCGACTTCACGGTTACGCTCCCGTCTAAGGAGAAGGTTCGTTGCACTCGTTACTACCGAGGAGCCGCCATCAGCATTAAGGGGGAAAACTTCCCAGTCAGTTTCATTGAGTTCAGTAAGCTAGGATTTGATGTTATCTTCGGGATGAACTGGTTGGAGCGGCACAAGGGACGTATCCTCTGCGCCGAGCATAGATTGCTGCTCAGGAGTCCGTCTGGGGTAACAATATCATACCGCCAGAGGCCCAGGAGCCTTCGACTAAGATCATCACCGCCATGGCAATGTACAAAGAATTAAGGAGAAAGGAAGAAGTATACCTCTGCTATGTACAGGACATAGAGAGAGACCCTGAGTTCGACCCCGATTTACCGGTAGTGTCGGAGTTCCCCGACTTATTTCCACGGGAACTGCCCGGCATGCCACCCACTCGGGAGGTAGAGTTCACCATTGAGCTGCTACCTGGTACCGGACCGATAGCCAAAGCACCATATCGTATGGCTCCGGCAGAAATGACTGAGTTAAAAGAACAACTGAAAGATTTTGGATAAGGATTCGTAGACCAAGTGTGTCACCATGGGGAGCGCCAGTTCTCTTCGTGAAGAAGAAGGATGGTAGTCTCCGCCTCTGCATCGACTACAGAGAGCTGAATGCAGTGACAGTGAAAAATAAGTACCCACTACCCCGCATTGACGATCTGTTCGATCAGTTGAAGGGAGCATCTGTGTTTTCCAAGATTGATCTCAGATCGGGGTATCATCAGATAGCCATTAAGGAGGGAGATATGAGAAGACGGCATTCCGGACACGATACGGCCACTATGAGTTTACAGTGATGCCGTTCGGTTTGTCGAACGCGCCAGCAAGTTTATGGATCTGATGAACCGCTTGTTCCGGGAGCAGCTGGACAAGTCGGTGGTGGTTTTTATTGATGATATATTAATATATTCAAAGTCTAAGGTTGAGCATGAGGAACATTTGAGAAGGGTGTTGGAAATATTAAGGGAGAACCAGCTATATGCTAAGTTCTCCAAGTGTGAGTTTTGGCTTGACCAGGTCTCTTTCCTAGGTCATGTCATCTCAGATGCTGGGATCGCAGTGGATCCAGCAAAGATTGATGCCGTACGTACCTGGCCAAGGCCGAAGACTGTTACCGACATCCGGAGCTTTCTCGGTCTGGCAGGTTACTACAGGAGGTTTGTTAGAGATTTCAGCAAGGTCGCGAAGCCGATGACCAGTCTGATGAAGAAAGATGCACCATTTCTATGGACAGTCGACTGTGAGAGATCGTTTCAGCGCTTGAAGGACTCACTGACCACTGCACCGGTATTGACCATTCCAGACGGTACAGAAGGCTTTGAGGTTTATTGTGATGCATCCGGCAGAGGGCTGGGTTGCGTGCTCATGCAACATGGCAAGGTGGTGGCATATGCCTCACGCCAGTTGAAGAAACATGAGGAGAACTACCCCACACATGATTTAGAGCTGGGAGCTGTAGTCTTCGCTTTGAAGATATGGCGCCACTACTTATACGGGGTTAGTGTTACGATCTACACCGATCACAAGAGTTTGAAATACATATTCACTCAGAAGGAGTTAAATCTTCGACAGAGGAGATGGTTAGAATTTCTGAAAGACTATGACATTGACCTCCAATACAAAGAAGGGAAGGCCAATGTTGTAGCAGATGCCCTGAGCCGTCGAGCACACTCACTCCATTCGCTAGTTTCTTTCTCCAGCTTGGTTGATGAGGTGCGAGAGGCTCAGAGGACTGATGAGTATATGAGAGAGGTCAGACAGAAGCTGACAGATGGTACCTTTGAGAGTCAGAAATACGACTTCAGACTTCATGATGATGATCTGATCAGACTTAAGGGCCGATTATGCATACCACGAGGTAACACGGATCTGAAAGACCGTATACTTAGAGAATCACACTGTTCTTCAGTTTCCATCCATCCGGGAGCCTCTAAAATGTATAAAGACATGAAGAGATACTTCTGGTGGTCGGGGATGAAGACAGATGTTACCGAGTTCGTCTTGAGGTGTCTCACATGCCAGAAGGTGAAATTCGAGCATAGACGACCGGGCGGAATGGTACAGTCGATGCCAGTTCCGGAGTGGAAGTTCCATGATATCTCCATGGACTTCGTAGTTGGGCTTCCACCTGCTAGGGGAGGTCTCAACATGATATGGGTGGTGGTGGATCGCCTTACCAAAGTAGCCCGATTCATACCGATGAAGGATACTTGGAAGGTGACCAAATTAGCTGAGTTATTTGAGAAAGAAATCATGAGGCACCACGGCATACCAAAGACCATAGTGTCTGATAGAGATACCAGATTCCTTTCGAGGT
This sequence comes from Limonium bicolor, assembly GCA_023374045.1. Lineage (NCBI taxonomy): Eukaryota > Viridiplantae > Streptophyta > Magnoliopsida > Caryophyllales > Plumbaginaceae > Limonium > Limonium bicolor. The sequence continues at coordinate 52,758,634 of CM041781.1, forward strand.
ACTGGAGAGCTACCAGAGAAGCGTTAGGTACAGAACTCAAGCTGAGTACCGCGTTCCATCCTCAGACAGATGGTCAGACTGAGCGTACTATTCAGACACTCGAGGACATGCTGAGAGCATGTGCCTTAGACTTCCAGGGCAGTTGGATTGACAGATTGCATCTGATCGAGTTTTCATACAACAACAGCTATCACGCTTCGATCAAGATGGCACCTTTTCAAGCGTTGTACGGTAGACCATGTCGTACACCGCTCTGCTGGGATGAGTCGAGTGAGACGGTCATCATAGGACCAGAGTACTTGGAACAAGTTCAGGCTGAAGTTCAGCAAATCAGGGAGAACATGAAAGCTGCTCAAGATAGGCAGAAGTCGTATGCTGATGTTCGACGACGAGACCTGGAGTTCGCAGTGGGCGACCAGGTATTTCTGCGAGTATCACCGATGAAGGGTGTATTCAGGTTTGGGCAGAAGGGCAAGTTAAGCCCGAAATTTGTTGGTCCTTATGAGATTACGGAGCGGGTGGGCCCAGTTGCTTACAGGTTGAATTTACCTGCTGAGCTGGGTAAAGTGCATGATGTTTTTCATGTTTCACAGCTAAAGAAATACATGCACCACCCCTCCCATGTGTTAGAACCTGAGAGGTTGACTTTAGAACCAAATATGAGATCCGTGGAGACTCCTCAGAGAATCTTGGACAGAAAGACTAGGGACACTCGCCATAAGTCAGTGCGACTGGTGAAGGTTCTCTGGTCTAACCAGGATGTCGAAGAGGCCACGTGGGAATTAGAGGATAAGATGAGGGCGAAGTACCCTTCTTTATTTACTGACTAGATCGTCTGTATAGGGTACGGGGCGTACCCCTTTTTAAGGGGGTAGAGCTTCCTCGCTTTTGAGTTAGGAAACGATCATGTTTGTCGTTTGTTTGGTTGTTTAAGTTGTGGATTTGTGTAAGTTGCTACACTTTGGTGTAAGTTTGAGCTTTGAGTTATGTATGATACTTATGTATTGTATTTGAGATTGACCTTTGAGTCTTGAGATGTATGAATGTGAATATAAGATGTGGTATTAGATTAAGAAAACTGTGTACCGTAATGGTTAAACACATGTGTGAACTTTGAGGACAAAGTTCTTTTAAGGGGGGTAGATTGAAATACCCCAAACTTAGATATGGTGTTTAAAGGATAAACCAAGATATAAGAAGGCTAAATAATGCCTTAGAAACATTTCTAATCAAAGAAAACATAAGGAAACACCAAAAGAGCAGTTTAAGTAAAAACGTGCTCTAAGCTTGGAGAGACATGGGAGAGTACCCAAATATTGTTCTAAGACCTTAGTAATATCCTAATGGTCATTTTAAATCAATTACCAAAGAAAACCAAGCTTGAAAACAAGTTAAAACACAAAATGTGCTTTAAGGAGTCTTAAAGCACGTTTTTGAAAAATTGTCTTGTAAATGAGTTTTGAATGGCTAAATGTCCATCATTACTCTTTAATTAATATGTGTACTATATAGTATCACATTTGGAGGTCTATATCAATGGGAAATCAAAAATTTCACAACAATGTGCCTTGTTTTTGATGAATAGTGAATTTATTAAGCTAGTTTATAACATAAGTCTATATAAGTGAGACATTTGGTCAACAAAGACTAAACTACCCTCATTACTAAAAGGGGGCCGGTTTCTTAAGGGGTGAGTCACCACCTTCATGACTCATTAAGTTAAAGAAAGCAAATAAGTAAGTTATAAAGCATAAAACACTATTCACCTTTTAAGATAAATATTACTTTAGCTTACCTCTCTCCTCACTTCTTCATTTTCCCTTGTTGCCCACGATTTCTTGCTCTCTTTCTCTCTCCATTCACGTTGAGCTTAACCTCCATGAAAGCTCCACCTTCTCTTGCACACCACTTGCTCATTTAAGCTCCAAATCCAAAACAAAATATATTCTTCTTAGTTAGCTCAAGCTCCTCCTTTCTATCTTTTCAAACTTCAAGAGCTTCATTTTGGTGCCAAGTCAAACCACCATTAGAGGAGGAAATTCAAGTTTGGAGACTCCATTGGCATCTCCATTCTCTTAAGGTAAAGAAGTGTAAGAAAATCTAGGTTTCCACCATTTTCTTCACTACCGAAAATATATACTCATGGGACTCCATGTTTATGCCTTGTTCTAGCTTGTTTCTACTCTTCAAAGGAGAGAGGAGGTCTTCTTGCTTCACATCCAAGTTGTCTTGAGAACCAAGGTAAAACAATCACATTAATACCTTAAAACATATTTTAAACCTAGGGTTTGTTCCTTAGGGTTAATGTGTTATCTAGTACTCATTGGAGTCATTGGATATTGGTTAGAACATTGGCAAGGAGAATCACATTGGTGACCGAGATTGGTAAAGAAAACCTAAGGAGAAAAGCTTTTGCTTGTGAGAAACAAGGTAAATTACTTACCTTAAGTTGTTTGTTGTTTAAGGGAATGAATGGGTATATGATGTTGGTGTAGAGTTTATATTGGGAAGGTGCTATTAAAACCTAGGAGAAACAATGACTACTCTTGTGAACTTGTGACTAAGGAGCAAATGAGAAAAGATAGTTTAAGAATATAAAGGTGAAGTACAAGAAGCATTTTATTTCAATGGGAGCCTTGTTGAGTGTATTCGCAGGTTGAAGGCATATTATTTGGAAATTCAGTGGTTAAGATTATTTTTATTTAAGGGCCTAATGTGCCAAGCATTTTAAGTTTAAGCATTATGATGATGTGGTGAAGTTTTAGTGTAAATTGGGTGTTAAGTGTTGTGATGAGAATTTGTAGGTATTGGTTTTGTTGAAATTGAGAAACCATGTGTTAAGAGTATATACTAGAGAACCTATGGCAAAATTTAAAGGAGAGTTTAAGTGTTTAAGATATCCTAAGGGAATTTAATGACTAAGGAAGTACTAGGAATGTTCTATAGGTTGTCTTGATGAAAAAGGGTGAAGTTAAGGTATTTTAATGACTTATGATGACTTAGGTATCACCATGGAAGGTTTAGGAATCAAGAGAATGTATTGGAGTATTTAGGACTTAGGCAAATGTTGGTGCACATCTAGGAAGGAAATAATGTAATGATGATGGAAGTTTAATCTTGTTAAGGAACCTTAAGTGAATGTTTAAAAGAGTTTAGATAGTGAGAGATGCTTGGGAGATGATGTTATAGTGGTGAAGGAAACATTTGGCATAGTGGTTACATTAGGTATGAACCACCACTAGAAACCTAGAGGAAAACATTACAAGTGTTAGCATTATTACAAGGAAAATGCATAATGACTAAGATGGATTTTGGTGGATGATTTAAGGTATTTTAAGGAGGGCTTAAGGTGTATTTGAGGTGCCCAAATGAGGTTATAACATATGAGGATATATGAGGAGAAGTTTGGAGTTGAAAAGGAATTTAGAAACAAGTTTTAGAGCCGAGGCCTTGGACGGACGACTTGCGGTCGGCTCTGTTACACTACCGGAAATGTTTCTGGAATCGACCGGACTTGGGGGACCGGACCTACAAGTCCGGTCGGGCTTGTTTTGTGAGAGGGGAAATGTTTCTGGAATGGACCGGACATGGGACCGGACTTGTCAAGTCCGGTCGGCATGAATTTAGTACGGATTATAAGTCTCTGGAATCGACCGGACATAGGACCGGACATGTAAGTCCGGTCGGAGTGAATTTTAACGGTAAAAGGTACTGGAATGGACCGGACTTGGCAAGTCCGGTCGGTAAGTCCGGTCGAGCCTAAAAATAAAAAAAAAAAAGAAATTTAATTTCTAAAAATGGTAATGGGTAATGAGGTATGCCCTTGGTAGGGTAGTAATGATTGGGACCCTAAGAACTTGAGGAATTAAGTTAAGATTAAGTATAAGTTTTAATGTTCAAGTTAAGTTTGTAAGATTAAGTGATAAAGACTTGAGGTTAGTGAATGGAAGTCCTTAGGGACTAAGTGAGTTAAGTAAGGTGCAAATAACTAATAACCTAAAAATGAATGAATGTTTTAGGTTTGTGAGTTGGGACCCCGAAGAAGATTAAAACAACGATCGACGGTGAACGGTACAATCCTTTTCGTGACCTGCTTGCTAACGAGGTGTCCCTCGGCTTGTGTGCTATCTGTTTATTTGCTATGACTAAAACAAGATAAAGCATGCAACCGGTTATATTGTTCTCGTTGTGTTGCGTTACATTTACACTAACCCGCGAGGCTTGAGATTGTTACTAACCAAGTTTAGTACTTACTGAGTTAAGAATAAGAGTTAAGTTGATGGTTGTTGGTTAATGCCCGATAAGGCTTAGCTAGCACATGTGTTTAAGATGTCTACTAACTGGAACTTGAGTGAGGAAACCCGGGACCGATCTCCGGTCATGCATGCTAAGTGGAAAGGGGGACGGTATCTGAATCAGATCCGCCCTCCGCTTAAGGACTTGTCTTCGGACTTGTAGCCTAGGGCCGGTTGCCGGCTCAGCTACGCTGGACTCCCGTCCAGAGTAGGTGGCATTAAGATGGTGCGGTGGGATCACCTAAATCCCAGGTTCGAATTAAGCTACAACCAATCCCTTCCAGGAAAGGTTTGTATACTGAGATTAAGATTAAGATGAGATTGAGATTAAGATTAAGGTAAGGTAAGGAACTGAGATTAAGGAAATGAGGACTAAGGAGGGGGTTACTAACCCACTTGTTAAGGGAACGCTTGAGTCGTTCATTGCTTGTGAACTATAATGTTCATCTGTGGTTATTGTTATTGCACTTCATATATGTTTGTGTATGTAATCAATTTCCATGCTATCGACAATTAGTCGTCGTAGCCCCGTTAGCTTGGGGGCCATGAGAGGGTGTACCAGCATTCGTGCTGACCCCCTCGGGGGCTATTTTTACACTTGCAGGTAAGAGGCCGATGAGGACGCACTACGAGAGTAGGAGCGGTTAGTTAGACTTAGGAGGGGACTTTTATTTTGAGTTCGGGTTGCGCCTGTGCACCCGACTGTTGATATTAAACTGTTGTAAGTTGAGATTATGTTGAGATACTAGTACTCGGTTGGTCGTGGGATTGTGATGTTAATATTTTGAGTGGATAATATTTTGGATTAAGTATTGTATATATTAAGCCGGTATATTCTAACGATCAGACCGTGGCAAGGTCCAAGTGTTGTTTATTTCCGCTGCGACGTTTCGATTAAGTGTTCAGATTGCGATAACCACGAAAGGCTTTGGATGGGGTGTTACAGATGGGGTTTTTTGGTGGCTCTATGGCCGGGTTTCATTTCAACCCATGGTGGCTCTATGGCCGGGTTTCATTTCAACCCAAGGTGTTATTTTGGCCGGGTTTCATTTCAACCCAAGGTGTTACTTTTTGGCCGGGTTTCATTTCAACCCAAGGTGTTACTTTTTGGCCGGGTTTCATTTCAACCCGAGGTGTTACTTTTTGGCCGGGTTTCATTTCAACCCGAGGTGTTACTTTTTGGCCGGGTTTCATTTCAACCAAAGGTGTTACTTTTTGACCGTGTTTCATTTCAACCCAAGGTGTTACTTTTTGGCCGGGTTTCATTTCAATCCAAGGTGTTACTTTTTGGCCGGGTTTCATTTCAACCCAAGGTGTTACTTTTTGGCCGGGTTTCATTTCAACCCAAGGTGTTACTTTTTTCCAGAGGGCCTATGAAAGCGCCATGGACCAGAGGGCCTATGAAAGCGCCATGGATTTTGATAATACCTTTGAATTTTTGCTGACACAGTTGTTTGTAGATTTCTTGGCGACTTTGCCGGGCATAAGTCTCAACCCAAGGTAGCTCTATGGCCTTCTTTTTCATACTTTCCTTAATACCTCAGGGGGTGATCAGTCCCCTGATAAAGTACCTGTGGTTTCCTCAAAAGTTCATTAGTACTTTCGAGCGGGTAGCGATAAATGAGGATATCAAATAAACTTGCAATTATGAGCATACTACAATCATTCCAGCTAGAAAAAACTGTTCTGCAATGATTGATTTATGATTTTTGATAGATTCTAGCATGTGAGGAGATGTACAAAAGCTATTTTAATAGTAGTGATATGATTCTATTTAGAGGACGCACAAGTATGATGGTAGTACCAGCGACAGAACAAGCTTACATGAGAACACCATTGATGGCTAAAAAGGCTGCTGCAAACTAGTAGTAGAAAAGAGACAAATAATCATTTCACACCATTCCATCTTCACAAATTCAGAGACAGCGGTGATCTGAGTCATTTGCTAGCTCACAATCAAATACAGACCAAACTTAAATTGAACAGTCTTGCAATAGATCGTGATGAGGGCAGTTGTTATGTAAAAGACTGTCAAAATCTTATCATGCAGTATCTGTACCTTCTTAGTGTAAAGAAATGACACTGGACCCCTTTTGGGTCAGCGAACAGCGGCAAAGGGGTTACTGTACAACAGTTCCTAAGGTGTACCATTTACTTTGTAACAGAGCTCAACAAGACATAGAAAAGCCAACAAAAAGCATAAATGAACACGCTTTATAGACTTGTAAGCAAAACTGCCAAACTTAGGTGTTTAATAGCAACAAAATAATTGCCTAGTTTTGCCTATTTTATGAAGACTTTCTCAGTGATGTTTTGGGTTTTGTCGGATTGAGCAGAAAGGAGCAAAGATTCATCATCGGGCATTACCTTAAGATTTTAACTAGCGCATGACGTTTGAAATGAATATAAGCAATCTGTTCAAAGAATTTGATGAATACAAGTGTATCTGCTTATATTGTGTATACAATTCAGCATGAACAATGTTAAAGAACGCAGACCGCCTCATAATTTTGTCGTTGTTCAAAACTGTCAAACATAGAATGGTATGACAACTGATATTTTGAAGCGATTACAGAGCATAGAAAGTATGACATCAATGTTTTCTATTCTAGCTAATCTTTTGGCTAAGGAAGGAATTGCAACAATTTTAATAGTTCATGTGCTTCAGCTGCTAAAACATACAGCAAGAGAGAAAAAATGAGTTAAATCTGTTTCAGATTGTTCTTGTTTATCTTCATCAGTAGCATCGTAAATTATAGGTAGAATCCGAGCATAAAGCAAGGGTAAAACTATCGATGAGTAATTTAGGCCAGCATAATTATACCATCAATTCAGATGAAAAGGCAACTTACGAACCTCTAGCTCATCCTCTTCCGACTCTTTACTTTTCATGATTGTCATGAGCTTGATTTAGGTTTAGAACCGTACCTTGAATCCTTGAGTAGAAAGGATTTGTTATTGAAATAAAGCTTGCATTTCGGGCTCTCTCTTGTGGTGCCTCTGTTCTCGTCTTTGCGGTATTGCCTTTGTTATCCTGCAGCTCTTTGAACTGTCCTCCCAGCCTTCTTTGGTATCTTGCATTCTCTTGGTCTCTGATTTGTATAGAGCAAGCATTCCAAAACTGTCCATAGTTTCAGGTTGTAGTCCCTTGCTTTGGACTTTCATAGATGGTAGATTTTTCTAAGCCAAAATTGTTAGAAACTAAGTTGCTTGACCAAAGGTCAAGGCATAGCATGGTAAAGGAAACTAGCAAATTAGAAAAAATGAAAACCGGAGTTGTAAAACCGAATTTCAAAGGACTCACGAGATATTGCAAACTGATCACTAATGTATTTTTAAGCAGTCTCAAAAAAGAATAAACTAGTAGTGAGGAAGAAGCAGATCATGCATATAAATGAAACAGAAACAAAATATCTGTGAAGCATTTCATATAGTGAGTAATAAAACAGTGCAAGTAAACGAATATGCATTTATTATTCTATGAATTTAAAACAGCTGGTAGGAAATTGAGAGAAGGTGATGTTTCATATTTTCGGTCATGAGTGATAACCACAGTGTTAGTAGAGGTCAAAACCAAAATATACAAAGTAATGACCGAGATCAATCAGTAAAACAAAAGGGGTTAATTTAGGAGTTATATATTTGCTAAAATAGATTTGCAAATGGCAAAAAAGGGGTGAAAATACTGCTGAAGTCAGCTTGACAGGGCAGCAACTATAAAGCTCAATCTGGGAAGAATAAACAATAAAATGTAAAATCGTATGAGAGGTATTTTGTTTTGGATATTGGTAAAACAAATGAATTAAGTAGCTTTTAGAAACAGAAGTGAAAAATCTTCATCAAAGTTGCCCAGAATCGGGTTGTTCTTATGCCTTTACTCTTGTGGAAGCATGTATTATTAGCCAGATCAGAGAATGTTCTTGGAATAAAACTTTCCACCACCATATAACAGTAAATCAGACGACATGATGCAGGTCTGTAATGTATATCATGAAGCACCAAACAGTAGTACATTCAAACTCAATATTGAAACAGAAGCAAGCCCATTACTCTTATCGTTATGTTGAGCTGTATTTTTTTTTACCTTGTAAGTCCCTCAACGCCGGTGGTATAGCATATTAAAAAACAGGACAAAATAGATTCAAAACATGAGGCAGATTGTGTTATTGCACAGTAATTGATAAGAAGGGCGCCCGAACGGGATGCTTAACCACATCAAACTTATTCGGAAGGAGCATATCGCACTAGCCAATCAGGCTCGGTCAAAAGGTTCAAAGTGAAGACCTGCTGAAATAGTTTAATAAAGCAGCAAAACATATTTAGAGAGAAGAAATAACAGAAAACTTAATCGTATAGGAACTGGGTATAATTCAGGTGATGATCAGCAAAGGCAGCAAGAGTGTGCCATAGTTCAACCAACTTGCACATCAGCCTCTTACGAAAGATTAAAGCTGAACCAATTTGCATTATCGTTGCTGACAAGCTTTAAATATAGACTAGGATTTAAAAACTGCAAACAGTGATGTAAATAATAACATAAAACAACATCAGGATGTACCATATTTATCAACCTGATCCGTATATAACTAAGGTTCAATTCAGCGAGAAACGGGAGTAGTTAACAGCGGCAATCAAAATAGGTATAAAGGAGCAGATCACAAATTGCTGCACAACTAAACAGTAAAAAACTGAAGCAATAGGTCCACACATTTTTGTGCGTATAAACTAGATTAACAACAAAGTAGGTTGACCTACACACCTCGTGCAACAGAACAATTCTTTAATAACATTACCCACAATTAATAGTTGGCTTTAGTAACTATGCTAAGCATTTTACCATCCCATATTATCAGCAGCTAAACAGATGGGAAAATACTATCTGAAAGTAACTAAGAACTTATAAGCCAAGCTTTAAGCGGGTCACACTTTGCTCATTTCAAGGTTGATAGACAGGAAAAGGTACTAGATAGCATCACTAACACATAGGTTTAGTCACGTTCATAGAGTGGTGTAACTACTGGGAGTGGCTTTCACAGTAGTTTATATAAGCTGTACAGACATGAGATCGGTCACCATTTCAGCAGAAAATGTTCTTTTGAAAAAAGTGCAACGACAGGTAATAATTCTTTTTGATGATAGTTCAGAGAAAACACACTTTAATGACCAAGGTAATAGTTCAAAATTCAGGTCACTATCGACCATAAATAACGGATCAATTCATTTTGGTTGACTCTTCAGATTATACTTTCTTTAAACAGCTGAATGCGTTGGCAAAATAGAAGTTCAAAACTGTTGTAATAGGCATGACTGGTAGAATAATTAGAACCAATAACACTAGGGAGACCATACGAGCAATTCTTACTTAAAGAAAACTGAAGCGAAGCTTTTGTTATTGCCAAGAAAATATGTTATGTTAGCAAAGAGCTGTAGTAAAATGACATATTTCGTGATTGACCTAACCACATAATACACAGCTCAAGACAGAGTAAAGCATCCAAAGAAAATTTTCAGGTCATGAGTGCCATTCAGCATAAAGACTGGGTTTGGATTCAATTTTTTTTATGGTGGATCCGTAAACGATGCTGATCACAAAATTGGAAACTGTGTCAGGAGATGTATACAGAAAAAACTGAGTTAAACAGTATATGACTTAATAGACCTTCGATCATGCTCTTATTAGTATATTATTTTAATCATTCTAAAGTCTCAGCTTGTTCACCAAATACCTCTATTAGAAATGCATAGTTATTCTAGGTTAAACAGATAAAAAACTTCAGTTAAAACAGATAAGTAATAGCATTTGAAGTAGTAGTGTAGTCTTCTCTGCACATATGAGAGACAAAAACATAGTATTGAACCGAGGGTTTTTTTCTTTTGAAGCACGAAACAGAAGCAATGAACATCCTCTTGAAAGAAAATTCAATCTTGGAACTAAAAAGGCTTTATTATCCTAAGCTTCACAGATTATGCAGTTTATAGGAATTGACATTTTAAGCATAAACAATTTGCATTATTGCTTATTAAACCATCCAAAGGTTCTTCATACCTTTGCAGTAAAGGAAGTGTTAAAACAGTCAACTAATCCAAAGTGTAACAGCGGTACAATATAACAAGGTCATATCGGCCTTATAGCCCATAACAGAATCATTACCTTGCTCTTTTAAGAGGGAAGGTATTGAGAGAAGAAAAGATCATTTTCTCAGCTCAAATCAGAATGTATTAAAACAAACATAACCAGTTTTTTGCTGCTAAGTATATATTATATGTCTGGTACACTTGGCGAAAGCAAAAAATAAAGCAAGCATGTGCCCTAGTAGGAGCATTTGCTGCCAGCAAATTATTAAATATGAGCATGTTTTAACTGCGACTTCGAAATAATAACAGATCTGATTTATTACAAGAGCCAGCTTAACAACCAAACAGAAGTAAAACGAAGTCTATGCAGTATGTAGCTTGCTTTTTCTAGTCTTCGCTGCTTTACAATAAAAAAACCAAAGTTTGGCTATCAAAAATAAGCATACTATTGGGCTGTAAACGAGTATCTCAACCAGTTCCGCTAGGTCGAATTTAATAAAGAATAGAAGCAAAATTAAGCTTTACCCAGGAATTTAATCTGCTAAAAACTTACCAAGGAAACCATAAACGAACAGGCTCAGCAGGAAGAATTGCAATTTATAATTCAAGTCATTACCTATGGGTGCTAAGTGCCTCTTAAATGAGGCTTCAAAATAGTCAGTAAACTCAATGATTAGATTCACACAAAAAGTTCCAACAGAAGACCAGATGAGAACAGTTTATCAATACAGTGTAAATGTACTAAATCAAAGCATATCAGACTTTTAAAATAATGATAGCCGAAACATAAAGCAGAATGATAGCAGGGGAGTGCAGAACATCATGGCAGTAAACTGATTTAACAGAGAACAGATTTTTTTAGCAAAGAACGGAGGCATGATATTGTAAAATAGCTTATACCTTGGGTTAAACTATACGCACAACCGAGACTAAACGACCAGTTCTATCATAATAGAACCAAAAATAAAACTGTTTGGGCAGAAATCCAGGCTAAAATTGGGCAGAATGCTTATAAGCATTTCCTATTCTTAAAGCATTTGTTTCTTAACGCAGATATCAGAATTAGGGATGTAAGTCTATTAATGTTAAAAGGAAAGAGCAATTTACAATCCTTTTAATTTGTTACCTTGATAAGGTTCGGAGTCGCACCTTGTTTCGAAGAAATAAAACTGGAAATACGCTTTCTTGAAGATAAGATCGTTTGCTAGATTTCACCTTCATGATGCCTTCCTTCTGGTTGCAGAGGATGCTCAGATATCGCCCTAGATTTGAAAGGATCATTCTGGAAAATGAAAACGTCGAGCGGTTGTTGAAGGAAAATGCTGCCCGGTCGTGGCTTGTGACACCGCCCGGTCGTCAATGAAAGGCCGCCCCGGTCATGATTGGAGATCGACCGGTCGCTTGATGGTTACAACCCCCCCGGTCGTCTGGCCTTGAGAGGAGGTTGCACCTGGTCACAAGCTAACAACGCCCGGTCGCCTGGCCTGAGATGCTGCTGAAACGAAGCTTGGATACAAGATGTCGCACCCGGTCATAAACGTCCTGCGCCCGGTCTCAACAACCTCGCGGTCTTAACGCGACAAGATCCTCCGAGTTTCTTTGAGAAGATAGAAGATTAGAGGCATGCTTTGATTGAAATAGCATGCCGGCTTCCCTTGAGATGTCTGGAATTGAGCTAACCGCTGTCTCCTGGTCGATGCTTCCCGGTCGCTGCTTCCCGGTCGATGCTTCCCGGTTGCTTCCTCCCGGTCGTGGACTGAGATGTCTCCCGGTCACTTGTCGTTTGCGCATGACGAGTCTTGAGAAGTACAAAGTCGAATTGTCTTCTGGCTATTGAAAGTTATTTACGCCCGGTCGTGGTGAATTTGCTCCCGGTTGAGAGAGGAAACGCCGACAGTCGCCTGGTGCCTTCCGGTCAAGAGAGTCGCCTAGAGTCGACGTTCTCCATCATTATTTTACTCTTCGGTCGTTGAAATTGATGGACCAAGAGGACTGCGCTTAAGTTGAAGTCAGAGGGAACCACGCCCGTTTGCCGGGTCTCGAGAAAAAGAGGATCGACGACCGGTCAATCGGAGGACTGTCTTTTGGCATGAGATTTGCCAGTCTTCTCCTGGTCATGTCGCGCCTCTCTAAAATGGCTAGGTGCAGCGTCATGCTCAGAGCTTGGATTAAGCCATTCCTCCATCTCTCGGAAATCGGAACAGCTTCTACAGCCGAGACCTGCTAGTTTCTCTCCCTTTGTAGTTGATGCGGATGGGAAAGGAAAGTTTGCTCGAATTCATGCGCTTGGTTCCTGAATACTTGCGTCTTTTGGATCTTGTCTTCTTCTGGTTTTGAGCCTGCCAACCTTTTGCGACTTCCAGTCATGGCCGGACAAAAGGCATCATCCGGATATCAGATTTGTCTCAAAGTTCGGTATCTGCAGAAATTTATCGAATGTTTTTTAAGAATACGATAAATACAGATAGGGAAGTAAATAGGCAGATATTCAATCTTGTTTGATTGAATTTTTAGACACGATTGATGATTGAGGTGAGATTCCCGTCGTCAGGTTTCGGCCCGGATTTGGGCGAAGCAATTGGTAATTGGCGGCTTCGCCTCTCATCCTTTGTTGGCTCAATTGAAATGTTTTGGAGTCAAAACTCCTGACACTTAATTGTCGCTGAATTTGGAGTCTAGCTTCACCGATTTGATCCTCGCTTTGATGGAGCAAGAGACTATTCTTTCACAGAATGTCGTTCCCAATTTTCTTGAATCTAGGCGCCGCTCGCGCTTGATTTCATCCTCGATTTGGTTGTAGCCTCTTCCGCATTATTTGCTCGAACTCGCCGCCTCCTTAATTGTCGTTTCCTTCGAGCTTTTGCTTATGTTGTGGATCGCCGAATCGTCGGTGGATGGACTTTGCTTTAGATCTGAACAATAATCTCGCTGGCTCTTTTCGCTTTTTACTTCTTTTGGAGGTGAATCGGCATCCCTCCGGGTACACTTCGTGGCATTCGATGACCGCAGCGTCAATCAGTCTTCCGTTATCGAGCTTTGTTCTTGAGCGGATTCGTCAGACGAGTATGAGAATCTAGATCTGAATCGGTGCTTTTTTTTAGACAGATATCTAACAGATTTCTCGTGATATGCCCTTGCGTACATCGATTTTAACCTAGATCGAAGCGCAATCCGTAATCCCAACAAAACTCAAAGTCGTAGCCAGTCTCTAATTTCTCGTATTGTGGTTACATCGTGGTTACTGTTTCCAGTTGTTCGTTTCCCACAGACGGCGCCAAATGAAATGGTATAATTTGTCCCTCACATCTCACAAACGAATAGAACACCGAGGATTATAGTGGTTCAGCCAATAATTCGGCCTACATCCACTTCTAGACAATTTCTTTATTCATTTCCTTATGATTACAATGCAAGAGAGCTATTCTAGAGTTTTCTCTCTCTTCTAATGTTGTGCCCCCTCAAATGAGCTCCTTTATCTCTATTTATAGACTTTTTCTAGGGTTCCTAGGCTTGCCAACCTGTCATATCTTACCAGGCTGTCACTATAAATATCTTATCCTGATTTCTACATCTTCTGTCCCTAGCTATCCGACCGGGCACAGGCGCCCGGTCACTATCTACTTCTTTTTCTTAGTTACTTGACTGGCCGGAGACGACCGGTCACTATCTTGGCTTACTTTGCAGTTTCGGCGACCGGTCACAGGCGACCGGTCGTCCCCTTACACTTGCTCCATACTTTGCGACCAGTCGTAGCCGGCCGGTCGCTACACGCTTTCTTTATTCCCTCTTCTTGGTGTGGACTTTCGGTGCTACCTCAGCCTCTTCACACCTTTTGGTACTTGACCATGTTTTCCCCTCTTCGGTGCCCGGTCACTGAATGCCCGGTCACAGAGCGTGAGTGCGGGATGCAGCGCCCGTTATGAGATCTAGCTTCCAAAGCAAGGGTCGGGCAAGACCGGATCTGGTGCCTGGCGCCCAAACTGGAGCCAGAACGGGGTCTTGAAGAAGCCTGGGGTATGAGTCGGGGCTGGGGTCTGGGCCACCTTGGTTCTTCTGTCTTGTTATATTTTTGCCCTCTTCATCCATCTTCAGTTCATTTTCCAAAACTTCCTCATGTCATCTTGTATATCCATGCACAAATTCCTCTTTTTTCCATTTGTTACTCATCAACCTAAACTCATGAACTTACCTATACATTTCCTCCCATCTTCTTAACACCTTAATGTTGTTCTTCATTTACCTTGTCCATGCTACACCCTCCTTAGACATTTCCATCTCCTTTTCCCAATTCACTCCCCATTCTCATGATCATACCCTCTCATACATTCTTAGTCTTTTTCCCTAACAATTTACAACATTCCCTTGAAATTCTCTCTTCCATCACCCAAGTCCACTCATTACCATCCACTAGAACCTTATTAATCCACTATTAGTATCTTCACCACTTACACAAGCTACCAAGACCACTCATTGTTATATTCTCAAGTTCATACCTAAATCACCTCAAAACATTATACATTATTTCCTCAAGTCTTAACATTCCTCATACCATGATTTTGGTGTGTTTAATACACCCACCAATCCTCTAATTCTTCCTAGACATCTCTAGGCCATACTAAACCTCAAGAACTCCTTAATTAACTTTTTTCCACTCAAATTCCTTTTTAATGTCTCCTAGTAAACCCTAGGTCATATTAACTCACAACTACCACCTAAACACTTGTTTTCTACTCAAATTTCGCCATAGCTCCAGTAGTATATTATCATGCCCATTAGCATTGTTTTTCTCATTCAATCTTCTCACACACATCAAATCCTTTCTCATCATACTTTCTCACCCAAATCAACTCATTCATAACAAACTCAATATAATGCAATAATCTTAAATTGCATAGCACTAAGGCTCTTAAATGACATGGCTCTTAGGCCCTTAAATGACTTAAACTTAAACACTGAATTTCCCACATATAAAAGCTTTCAACCTGCAAATACACCCATCAATCTCATAGTAGTTATAATGCTCTTAAAATCCATCTTAAACTTATATTACTAACTCATTCCCATTGGCTCCTTAGTCACAAGTTCATAAGCTTGTTTAAGTTCTTTTTCTTAGGTGATATAACCCATTACACAATGTAAGCTCTAAGCCACATTAGTACTCAACTAAAACTCATCCCTTAAAACTTAAACCACCATTAGGTAAGCAATTTACCTTGTTTTTCTCAAGTTTCTCTCAACTTTCTCCTTAGTCTTCTTCCCTTGGAAATCTCGGCTACCATTTTAATTTCCCTTGCCAATGTTCTAATCAATATACATTGACTCTCATGAGTGCTGAATAATACACTAACCTTAAGGAGTAAACCCTAGGTTAAAAATGTGTTCTAAGGTATTAAAAGTGGATGATTACCTTTGAAGTCTCAAAGTAGACTTGGGCATGAATCAAGAGGGACCTCCACTAGTCCTTGGTGATCAAAACAAGCTATTTCAAGGTGTGAAACAAAACCCTCATAAGATAGAATTTTCGGACATGTAGAAAAATGAAGGGAAGTTGATTTTTCTTCCACTTTCATTACCTTGGATGAATGGAGAACCAAAAGAGCTCTTCAAACTTGACTTTCCTCCATCAATGGAGTTTTCTCTTGGCACCGAAATGGAGCTTCGAAGGATTTGAAAAGATAGAAAGCTAGAGCTTGAGCTAACTAAGAATAATATGTGTTTAGTTTTTGATTTGGAGCTAAAATGAGTAAGTTATGGACAAATGAAGGTGAGGCAACAATGGAGGCTGTTCTTATGGTTTGAGAGGGTGAATAAAATGAAGAAAACCGTGGAAGAAGAGAATGAATGGAGAAGAGGAGAGAAGATAGGCTAAAAGGTAAGATATTTACCTTAAAAGCAAATAGTAACTTTTCTTATTTCCCTCTTCTTTTCTTAAGTTGGGTGACTCATGTGGTGACTCACAACTCTCAAAAACCGGCCCCTTTGTTAAATAAGGGCATTTTTGGCCTTTGTTGACCAATTAACCAAACTAAGTTGACTAAAGACTAAACTAGGCACTATTTGGCACTATTCACAAATTAGAGCACAAATTTGTGAAAATTTTGGTTTCCCATTGATTTAGACTTCCTAATGTGATACTAATTAGCACACATGTTTATTAAGATGTAATCATAGGCATTTAGCCACTCAAAACCCATTTCTAAGACAATTTCTCAAAAAGGTGCTTTAAGGAGTCTTAAAGCACATTTTGTGTTTAAGCTTGTTTTTGAGCTTTGTTTTCTTTAGTAATTGATTTAACATGTCCGTTAGCATTTTAATAAAGTCTTATAATGATATTTGGGTGCTAATCAAAGTCACTCCAAGCTTAGAGCACATTTTTTCCTAAATTGCCCTTAAGGCGTTTTCTTGTGTTTTCCTAGGTTTAAATTGTATACCAATGTTCCTAAGGCATATTTTATCCTTACTACATCATAATTTGATGTTTACTTAGCATACTTAGGTTTGGGGTATTTCAATCTACCCCCCTTAAAAGAACTTTGTCCCCAAAGTTCCCATGCATCTTATCTTATTAGAATACATGTCTTACCTCCTTCCATAGATCATATAGATCATACTTATGTATACTTAAACTCATTGAATCATTAGATCCGCCATATGCTTATACTTAAATATCACACAACATGCTTAAGCATATATAGCACTCAAAATTCTCTTTGTTCCTTTTGATGATTAAAACCATCACATAATTTCCAACGTATTCTCCCATGTCACTGGTCCGTAGACAATGGCTCGTTCGTCCTCGTCACCATGGGCCAGAATACAAAACAACTCTGCTCTCCCCATGTCACCGGTCCGAAGACAAAGGCTCGTGCGTCCTCGACTTCATGGGCAAGACTTAGTAAAAAGGTAATCCTTTTTACGAGGTCATGTGAGGAATAATTCCTCTAATTAAAAATACAATCAACTCCAATTTCGTTTTATACTAACGCCTCTATCCTTAGCGTGATTTAATTGTGATCACTGGTAGGGAGTTTCAGAAATCATCCAACCCTGATGTGATCAGCATCAGTGTAGAACTATCCTTCCACCCCAATTTGTGTTCGGTTTCCCTTGATCCCTAGAAAATCAAGTTCCACCTCCCACGTCATTTTCAAACATCAAATAATTCACTCATTTCCAATTTTCTATCTTTTTAGTCTTTCTAATTGTAATCAATACATCTCCAAGGTGTGGACTCAGTCCATCAAACATTCCCAGTTCATCTCTTAATAATTACCTCAAGGCTCTCATTCTTACTAAGTTCTATATCAGTCTCATATCAATTCTCGCCATCTTATATCTCATAGCATTACTATCTTCTTCCTCATACAAATGTCCAATAATATCTCATAGTGTTATCTTATTCTTATCTCACATGTAGTTCCATACCGACCCATATCAACTCATATCTCATATATTCCATATTCCTTAAATCTCCTTAATCCTCTTCCTTAATTCTCTTAACTTGTACTCACACCGGAGTTAACAAGATAGGTACTTAATATGTATGGTATTCACATCTTCTGTGTGCAATAACCATGATTTATCTCAAGATGTTTGTATAAAACAAATCTAAAACAAATTCTCAATTTATTTGTGCAATGCACATCGTAGTTTACGTATTCAGTACATAAACATACGCTAAGCGGTTTTCGCTCTACCCCCCTTAAAAATGGATTACGCCCACGTAATCAACATGATACCATCCTTGAACATAGGTTCAGGATGTCTAATTCTCACCAAGCATTCTAGCTTCCATGTCATTTATCTCACTTATAATTCGATCAGAAGTGACTTAGTCTCTGTATCGAGGATTCTTAACGGTACTTATACCATATTCTTAACTTAGTTTGGTCTAACCTCAAAGGTACTGATCTGCTAGCTTCCGCTGCGTGACTCTGATAATCATAGGCTTAACTGCCTTTCTTATCCTTTTATAGTATTATATATCCTCATCCTACATGCTTATGATTTAGTACTAAAGATCTCTTAATGGACACGTGTTATCTTTATATATACATGGCCTTAATGAGTTGTAGCTCGTCTATCCAGTCTTCCTGGAGATCTAATGTTGGTATTCTTAGTGTTTTCTCAAGTGTCTAAATCGTTCTTTCCATCTGACCTTTCATCTCAGGATGATTCTTAATCTGAAACTACTGTTTAGTGCTTATTGCGCTTTATAGTTTAATCTCTTACATCTTAAGACATGTCCAATGTCTGTACTTAACAATCCGTGCTCTTCGCACTTCATAGTCCATAATTATTTGTTCTCCGATTCCTTTGGGTCGTTGGTTCAACTGAGTTTCTTTCCTTCGATTATTTGTGGTAATAGCTGCTCCCGTCTGATCTTGCGTCGTTGTCCGTGGTACGGAGCCGACTACTTCCCGTGTTCCTTACACCACTCGTCTACATGCATGGGGTACCTTACTGGTACATTACTACTTACCCGACTAACTCATAAATGAGCGTGTCAGGCCTGCAAGCCCCTGTGGGGTGCAGTCGTCCCACATCTTGTTTAAGTAAACTCGTAGTCTCTGTCACACGTTTAGCTATTGCTAACTATGAAGTATTCTACTGTCGATCTCCTCTTTCATCGTTCCATAATAACACTTATTGTTCTTCTTGAATTTAATCAAGGGAAATCCATTTACTACGTTGTTGGGTATTTTATGCTCTAGTTCTTTCTGTATCTCGTACTGATTCGGTCTCTTAGTGACTAAGGTCTCTTTCCATGGAGCCTCTTATCTTCTTTCTCATATTTGTTCTACTAGGAATGCACTTCGAGTTCCTTAAGGAATGGGTAGTGTGCTTCCTGTGAAATCTTACCTAACCAGGTCCAGACTATTGGCATCAATGCACAGCTCGTCTACCATCTTATTTTCTTACTTATTTTGGTCTTAACTCATAAATCTAATTACCTCAGTGTCAATATTTGACGGCTCATACATAACGGTCGCTTTACCGCGCACCATGACTGAATCCCCTCATATAAATATTGTACTCACGACCACTACTACCGTGGTAGTTGGCCTTTACCATGTTGCCCATTGATGGCGCAACTACTTACTCATTTACTCTAACATCTTATCTTATATTCAATCCCTTCTTGGTGTAAACACACTGGGAGTTCTCTAATTTCGGTGTTTGACGGTTATCATACCGTGCTGTAAAATGGTTATCTCTTAATACGAAGGTGTTCTGCTTCAATCTCAGGTTCATAAGTAGGCTAATTTTTCTCACATTCTTTCATCCTTTATGACGTTATTTACCATGTAACTTAACCGGTTACTGAAGAAGTCATCCGTTTAATCACAAGCTCTTCTGAGCGTTGGTCACTTGACGTGCCATTCTGTTCACTCACCATGTTTATCTCTGACGATTACTGATTCTTCAATCCTGGGTGTTGGATATGAGGTCTGACTCTGCAGCCTTCCTTATTACTCAAGTGTATCTGGTATGTTGTAAGGTAATCTCAAGGTTTACGGTTTCCATTTTATAACAAAAGCGTATTATATCTTTAATAAGTGAAGGCCCTTTTGAGGGGTCTATTCCCACTCATGGCCTCACAACAAGGAGAGGTATTCCCACCCTAAAAGGCATGGTTCATTCTCCGCCCCTGCCAATGTACTATCTCATTATTCTCATTGGTGCCTTTCCTGGCAATATTTTCCACAATCTAAGTTATAGGTTTGGTAACCGTTCATATCTACGAATTGTAGTTCCTTTGTGGCTTAACTAAGCTCTCTTACAACTTACTGCGCCTCGGGCTCTGATGTGGTTAACATCCTTGGCTCGTAGGCTCTTAGTGCTTAATGCCTCAGTTCATTACTTGTACTCTTACTCATCTGTAGGTCATCCTTATAGGTTTTTGTCTCTTTGAACACTATCCACCGTTAGGTCACATATTAAATGTAGTATCAGGTTTCATGGTAATTTGCTGCATCCTGCTTCCTGCTATGGAAGTTTATTCAGGTGATCTGAGGTTACTTAGTGTCTTTGAAAATACTGTCATTTTACTAGCCTTATGTCTTTTAGCAATCAAGGTTAGGTTCGTATTAGGCGTTTGCCTTACGGTGTCCAAGTTGGATATCATCCTGTCATCTTATACTTCCATCTCAACGCTTCGTTCAACTTCCATTGACTATGCCACCCGTTGATGATCAATCATACTTGGGTGTTAATGAGTTAGACAAACAGTATTAACTGTCATTCATCAGTTCGTTCGGCTCGATTTTGCCCGCTCTATGGGGGTAGTCCTCTGAGCTTTCCTTTTCTAGGGTTGTACGTCTTTAATCCTTAGTTGGTTATAGCTTACGTTCATTTATTTTATCCCTGTTTCCTGGGTTTTCTAACATCTTCCTTGAATAATGCTTATTTCTGATGCTCTTAGTGATCAATCTGGAAGTCTTATCCCATTCTTGTTGAAAGTCGTTGTGTCAACAGTCTCCACTGTATTATGTAACACTTCCCGGTATGTTATTGCTTACATATCGTCTTGCTCGGATCATTGAGCGATCTCTTAGGTTTCCTCTTGGAGTTTGGGATTGGTGTTCTTACCGTACTGTTGGTTGTTGTCGTAGTAGGTTATACCGTTGTTAGTATTTATATGGTTTAGTATTTCGTCCAAGTTCAGCTCCCTGCTGACTGGTGTATCCACTCATTTCATCATGGTCAGGCTGTCAGGCCCTTCCAAGGTCTCATTCTCCTGTTCTTATAGATTCACACTCCGGTATTGCTACAACTATAGCGTTCTGTTATCTCGCCATGATGGCTTTCCGTGTAGCTTAACCGTGGTAGCACTTGCTATGGCAAGTGCGCCATGCAAGATGGGCTTCCGGTACTGTGTGCGTCAGTATTGGTACTTCCACTTAATTCCTATATATTTGGTAGTCCTCAGGACTCCTTCGACGTTCTCTTATTTAGGATAACTAGCCATCTGGCAGTTTCATTGTTGTCTTGACAGTACCGTAACTTATCAGGGTGTTCCTCTTTCTGAGGAAACCCCTCGCTATTTTCTCATGTTTTGACTCTCACTCCCGTTTCCACACATTTTGTCATAGTTACTAATAATGGTTCTCCTTTAGGCACTACCTCGTAGTCCTATTTCGGTATACAGTTTGTATGAGTTTTTACCGCCGTCTGCGCCAGGTCAGCCAGGTGTCTAACCTTCCTCATTGTATGGGGTTTGGAGTCCCCGTTTCTAACCAGTCTTTCCAGTAATCTTAACCCTCAAGATTTATATTATCCCACTGCTATGCTCATTTGGACCACTGTCCGGTACTCATGTCACTTATCTTTTCTTAACCATTGCACTTATAGTGCTTTTCTTACCATTGGTATGGCGGTTATTTCGACTGCGTAGCATGTCGACCCATGTTGCCGGTAATTACCGTTCCTTACTGGTAGAATTCCCTTGATAGCGCTGTTTCACCGCTGCGCCTCAGTTAAAACTTCAAGTTCTCATAAACTGTTGTTCAACAAGATGCTTCTTGTATGCTTACTGTTAACTAACTGCCAGATCGGGTTTCCCCGAGTAAGAGAAGGCTTTCTTCTCTCTGGCATTTATTCCCCATATTTCAAGTAAGGGATGTGGAGGGCGGGTGTAGGTACTATGGATATCCGGTAAACACTGGGAAGTCCTAACTAACGTACCTCTCACTCTATCACTCAACCCTTAACCATAACTCAAACTCAACCTCAGTATTCTCCTAAGTTCGGTATTTCTTGTCTTCAGAGCGTAACTACGCTCTGATACCACTTTTTGTAACACCCCATCTCAATCTAAATGTGGTTTCGCAACTTAACATCATATATATAGATGCCACAGCGGAATTCAAGACACTCCAGGACCTTGTCACGGTCTGACTGACAGAATATACCGAACATTAGTACATACAAATCTTAACCAAATACATATCCTTCTTACAATCCCCTCACATCCTATACATCTTACTAACTCAAATTGCCATACGAGTGTACATGCACACTCGCAGGCCACACTTAAGCCGTAACGCTCGTTCCCCATCTTACTCTCGTGACGGGCGCCTCCTAACGTACACCTGTGTAGTAAAAACAGCCCCAAAGGGGGTCAGCACGAATGCTGGTACGATCCTCTCATGGCCCCCAAGCTAACGTGGCTACGACGACTAATTGTCGATAGCATGGAGGTTGATTGGATGCACAACATAATAGAAAGTGCAATAAAAACAATCCAAATATGAACAATCAAAGTTCAAACACAATGAACGACTTAAATGCGTTCCCTTAATTAGAGAGTTAATTATTTAATCCTTAGGTTATGTTTCTCTTATCTCAGTCCAACCTTATCTTACCTCAATCTTAGTCTTAGAAAACAACCGTCCTTTATAAGGAATGGATGTAGCTTATCTCGGTCTTATATTACAAACCATCCTTTAAATAAGAATGGTTGCAACTATCTCAAACCTCAAACTTAGAATACAAACCACTCTTTAAA
The DNA here is from genome assembly GCA_023374045.1 of Limonium bicolor. Lineage (NCBI taxonomy): Eukaryota > Viridiplantae > Streptophyta > Magnoliopsida > Caryophyllales > Plumbaginaceae > Limonium > Limonium bicolor. The sequence continues at coordinate 52,781,515 of CM041781.1, forward strand.
TAGAAATGAATGTATCTTACCTCAATGTTTATTTTTGTCGGGTCAAAAGCAACCCTAGCCAATGAGCTATTAATTCCATTGCTTGAATAAACAACTTATCTTATAATTTAGGATTTAGGTGATCCTACCGCACCATCTTAATGCCCCTACCTTGACTATATGTCCAATGTAGCTGAGCCGGCAACCGACCCTAGGCAACAAGTCCGAAGACAAGTCCTTAAGAGAAGTGGATCTGTTATAGATACCGACCCCCTTTTTCCTTAGCATGCATGACGGAGTCAGTCCCGGGTTCCTCACTCCCCCCCTAAGTTCCAGTTAGTAGAAGTATCAAGACGATGTTGTGGTTAAACCTCTTTCGGTTATTAACAAACTAATATTAGGGAGGTTCCTTAGTCTCACACAATTCCGTTAAACGTTGGTTAGTAAGTTCTCACGGTAAGTTGTGTTAGTTTTCAAACATCACACAACAATACAATAAACATAATGTTCCGGTTGCATGCTGTCTCTGTTTAGTGAGCACAAAAAACATAGCACACAGACTGAGGGAAACCTGTAGCAAGCAGGTCACAAGATACTGTACCGTTCACCGTTGGTCGTCGGTTGCTTATCTCTTCCGGAGTTCCACTTATAAACCCTAAAACATTAATCGAATCGGGTGATTAATTTTTAACTTAACTCAACTTATTTAACTTACTTAGTCATCAAAGATCCCCATCTAACACCTCTTAAGTTTTAAAACTTAATCTTACATACTTAACCTTAAACATTTAAGTTTATACTTAACTTAATCCCTTAGGTCTTTATATTCCTAATCATCATTGCCCCTTAATGGGGTACCATTAATACCACTAAACTCTCTTAGGGTTTCTTTTTTTCTTTTTTTTTAAGTCTTAAGGGTCAACCGACCACCGACCGACCCAACCCCTGGGTCGGTCCGTTCCAGTAATTTTCTAGTTTGAACAATTCCCTCAGACCGACCCACGACCGACCCAACCTTATGGGTCGGTCCACCTGTAACGCCCCTACTTAACATAATTACAGCGGAAATAAAATACTAAGGCGTACAGATCATCGGGTTCCAAACACACGGCACCAAACCTCACCAATTTACAACTGTAACACCCCTACCGGTAATCACACCATTACCCTCTGACCTGTCTCATATATCAACTACAACGCAGCGGTAATTCCAACTCAAACGGGGGTGAAACAATGCCGTTAGTCACCCACGTGACTAACTAGGCCAATCCAAACTCAATCACAACAATAATTACAATATCGGTCTGATGGGTCTTATACCGAGTACACTAACACAACGCTAACTTACTTCCGATACTTAACCAATTCATAAACAAATACAACCTTCAAATCCAATTTATACAAATACCATCTCCATTCAAAACTATACCGAGTATCTACAATTTCCCGAGTGCATCCATGACCTTGCGGGTCTTACATCCCACAATATACAAATACAATTGCTTTAACAACTACCCATATCATTAACAACCCCGTCCTACTCTCGAACGGTGTCCGGCTTAGCTGTCGGATCTTACAGTGATCATATTCGCTTCGGGTACCTGCACACTAAAAACGTTCCCCCTAGGGGGTCAGCTTACGCCGAATATGACTTCCGCATACCCCGCGTACTAGCGAGGGTACGCCGACTAATTGGTCGAGAGCATGCGGTTCATTTTATTTCAAACAGCATGCAAGACAACAATATATTATATTTGTATGTCAACACAATCACAGTTCAATATTGAACACAAACACTAACACACACAACAAGAGGTAGTTTCGTTTGTTTTATGCTTAGGCTTCGAGGTTATACCTCACTATGCCTCAATTCATTCTACATTGTCACCCACTCATTCGGGTTACACTTACTCAAATTCTCCTACACTTAGTCTCAAACTCAATAATCAAATTGCAACTCAAGTCTCAACTCAATACTCAATACTCAAGGTCTCAATCAATACTCAATGCACAAGGGCAACTCAATCAATACTCATTGTACAAGGCAACTCAATCAATACTCAATGCACAAGGGCAACTCAATCAATACTCAATTCACAAAGGCAACTCAATCCAACAAGCGCAAAGTTCACAATCACCAACCAAGGTTCGACCTCAATCAACTTCACAATGGGTTAGCCCAATCAGCATCCGGGTTAATCGGATGTCATTATCTCAATACTCAAGATCATCAACTCAAACAAGACCAAGTCCTCCTCAATCAATTTTCCTTCTCTTTCCAATACTCAATGTTAAGTCGGTATGACCTCCGGACAGGGATAAGGCTATCCCACCACCGGGCTCAAAGTTGGCTCACTTAACCAGGTTGCTACCCATTTAAGGGGTTTGGACCGTGGAAAAGATTATAGCCAGGAATCGGTTAACAATCTCTCTTGCAACCTCATCCTCACGCGTGGCCGAAACTATATCGGACTCCTCAAATTCTCCCAAGTGCTCCAATCCAAATTCTCAAAGTTAGAATGTTAGTTGGTTAGGGAGTTAGTGAGAAGTCAACAACAATATTCAAACTTCCACAATCATACAACAATTCAATCAAGGTTACCATAACCAATCAAACCACACTTCACTTACAATCACAACCCTCCAATTCATCCACAACTCAACCAAGGCGTCACACTCTCGACTAGTGAGAAGAGCACATTAACGTCTAAGACATCATCCATAAACAAGGAATAATACCTTACACAACATGCAACAAGATATGCATACGCCTCATCCTTATCCATTCATTTCATGAATTATACAAACTAAATGTTCAAGGCAATATAGCAAGAACAAAATAGAACAAGCACAATTAGGTGCATTAGAATCCGATTCGTGCATTTATCTTATTTAGGTGATCAAATAAGCACACAAATCGGGGTAACCAAGTTAGGATACAGGGCATGAAGAAATCATACCTTTCACCGGGGTTAACTTTCCTAGATGTTCTTGCGTTCCTCGGTTCACACTCGTTCCTTATGTCTTGCTCTTGAATCACTATTTACATGTCAAACGATTCAATTAATATTTAAACACTATGGTAGGTGCATAATTGCTACTCCCGTACTTACCCCGTTATCCCGTTCTTTCGGTTTAACTTAATGTACTTAGACTCACAACTATCTCAATCACTTCCAACCTTTGTTATACTTCTTAGGACCTTTAAATATCATCAAACAACTCCTAAACAACTTCTAAAACCAATACCATTCAAACCCCCATCATTTAAAGCCTTAAAAACACTTCTTGTTGAATTTTGGGGGTGGTCCGGGACCTGGTCCGGACCCTAGGTCCCGGACCAATACTGCTGCTAACTCTCGGCCATTTTTCATAGGTGGTCCTGGACTTGGTCCTGGACTTAAGTCCCGGACCAATTCCTGCATTTGCTCTCGGCATGTTTTAAGGGGTGGTCCGGGACTTGGTGCATATCCTAGGTCCCGGACCCTGCTAAAACCTGCTACAAGGGTGATTTTTCACCCCCTAATCAATCCATAAACCACCCTTAATCTTTTCCTAATCTTCCCACAAGTTTTCTACACATTTTAACACCTCAAAACACTCCTTAAACCACCTCAAATCCTTGGTTAAATTCCTACTTCAATTCTTGTTCAAATCCAACAATTCAAGCCCTCACATTTTGCATTTGGCACTCCTTTGCATTTCTAACTTCTCCTTGCTAGTTTTTACATCTTACCAAGCCTACCAAATCCTTCAATGACCATACCAATCCATTCCTAGATACCCCATTCTAAAACCCAAGTCCAACTCTCATTTCCTAAACCTTGCACACTTGCTCTTTTCTAGTTTTTCCCAAAGCATTCCAACACTTATTTGCTACAGATTTTTACCTCCTTTCCTCTAGTTCTCCAAATGTCATTTCAAGGCTATCACTCAACTCTAAACAACACTACAAACACCTAAGTTCTCCAATACACGAAGTCATCTTTAAACACTTGTTTTTCTACCAAAATTTTGCCATAACCTCCCCATAAACCTTACATGTCCAAACATCTCTTTTTCACCATTTTCAATCCTAAACTAGCCTCACCCTTGCAAGGGTCCTACCAGCACATAAGCTCAATTCAACAACATCACCAAACAACAATAAAACACAAATCTCACAACATTTGGCTCCAAGGCCCTTAATTCACAACTCGCCACAATCTACTAATTCTCAACCAAACACACTATCACACATTTTTGGGTTCACTATTTTAAATTAACCCTTCCCAATTCCTAAAGCAATTACAACAAGGTTTAAGGTAGATTTCTTACCTTAATTTACAAGTCTCTCCTTAATCCTCCTCTTGCTCCTCATCTTCTCAAATTCGGTCAAGTGGGGATGGAGTTGCCAAACTCCATCCAACATTCAAGAAACACCAAAAATGCATTCCATTAATCAACTAAACCCTCAAGAAATCCTAAATCAATGAATGGGCTTAAAATACAAAGTTAGGGTTTTTACCTTTGGAATGTTCAAGAGGGGTTTTCACCCATGAATCAAAGGGGGAAACTCCACCACCATTGGAGAGTTGAATTGGAGCTCAAAATCAAGAAGAAAACAAGGCATTACAAGAGGGTAAAAATCGGTCACCAAAGGAGAAGGAAGAAAAATGAGTTTTTCTTGAAGATTTTTACCTTAGGAGAGAGAGGAGACTCCAAGCTACCCATTGGTGCTATTTTCTCTTCAAATGGGGAAAACCCATGGAGATGAACTTCTTCATTTTTGGATTTTGAAAAGAGAGAAGTGTAGAGGGGGACGAGGGGAGTTCAAATATGTGATTTGTTTTGCATTTGGAGCTTGGAGAAAGCTTGGGCAAGCAAGGAAATGGCAAGAAGCCATGGGAGAAGAGGAAGAAATCGGCTGGAACCAGAGGGGAAAGAAAAACGGTGAAGGAAGGAGAAAGAGAGGAAAGAGAAAAGGAAGGGAGAAATGAGGGAGGAGAGAGAGGGAAGTTACTTTTGTAACTTTTCCCCTTTTTGCTTTTCTTCTTCTTTTATTTAATTAGCTAGCTAGTAATAGAGAGGGCTGCTCACTTAATAAAAACCGGCCCACTTAAATGTTACAAGCTGGAGCGTTTTTCGTCTTTTACAGAAAACGCTCGTTATTTTACCCGGTTTAGCACTATTCACTAACCGGGCCCGTTTTCCGGAATTTTCTCGTTTCTTTAATTTTAATGGCTATTAAGCTCCAATTAATGTTTATTTATAGTTATTTAATGAACTATAATTTTTTACAGGTTCGTCTGGCCACTTAAAGTCACGTTTTCGGGTTTTCTCGAAAAACGTGCGCTAAAGCTTTATTAGCGTTTTTAATTCATTATTTGGATCCGTTTTCATCGGGAATTATTCCCATATATTATTTAGGCATTACTAAGCCTTTTAAATTAATTTAATACCCTCTCTAAGGTCATTTTCATCTTACGGTCGCTTAACGCTCAATTTAGCGTTTTTCGCTTTTTAAGCGTTTTTCTTATTTCTTTTGGATTTATTCTGTTTATCAAAATTCCTTAGGCACTAATAGGCCATCAATACCGTATTAGAGTAATTTAATCACCCCAATTAAGTCCGGGGTATTTCAATCTACCCCCCTTAAGAACTTTGTCCTCAAAGTTGCTCAAGGTTATAGGATTACGATACTTGCTCATACATATATGCCTAATACCAAAGTCATACATTCTTCCTCCTCACAAATCCCCAAATCCGTTACTCAAAGTCTGTACATACCATTCCATACCTATGTACCATAATCACTCACATCCGCATTGCATCCAACAACTGGTTCCACATCACAAAATTTATACATACATACATACAGCACAAAGCTATCCCCAAAACAATGCAATACACATTACAATCCCGCAGGCACTCCGGTCATATAGACACAGGACTCCTCTATGTCCTGCTGCCCTTGGAATAATACAATATGATACACTACCACCGTTCTCCGGCATGAACTTTCAACAGGTTCTCAATCCCCAGTCTAAGGGCAATCCCTTCACAACTACTTATTAGAAATCTTTTTAAAACACACAACCCAGAATTCCAATTGTATTCCTTACTTCTGTCCTATTGGTGATTCTTGTGACCACTTGAGGGGGCTTCAAGAATCATTCGACCCTGATGTGATCAGCATCAGTGTTGAACTATCTTTCCACCCCAATTTGTGTTCGGTTTCCCTTGATCTGATCAGGATCAAGTTCGACTTCCCACGTCCATTTCAAACAATCAAATAACTGATTATGTCCATTTTCTATCTTCTTAATCTTTCTAGTCATACTCATACGACCATACATTTACCAATTCCTAAAATTCATTTATTCATTACTACTCATACCATCAACTATTGCTCCATTAGCCTTATCATCAATTGTTACTTAATTACTTCCCACTACCTACCTAAGAAGTTCAAAGTTAGTCTCCAATTAGTTTTCCTATACCCAAATTGTTCACAAATAAAATCAATTTCTATCCTCAATCATTTACAAGAAAATCAAATCAACTCAAGTCACCTAGGGGACTCAATTCCCACTAGGCTCAACACCAGTTTCATACCAATTTATGCTCATCAAACTCTTCAAACATACTCATTTCCCAAGTCATTACCAATCGGGGTTCTCATTCCCCATGGAGTTTCTCTACTCCATTCACCTCAAATTTCTCACAATCAATACTTCCTCCCACCTCACATCTCACAATCAACCTTAATCACATTAAGAATGGTTACATATGTTTATGTAACATAAGTGCCAATCATCACAACAAATACTTTTGCGCTATGCGCATTGTAGTTTACGCCCTATCACGTAAAACATACATTCCGCTGTTTTCGCCCTACCCCCCTTAAAAAGGGATTACGCCCACGTAATCTACCATGTGTCAACATCGGACATAGGTGTAAGGCGTCTAGCCGTCACGGAGTGGTTCGACTTCCATGCGGTCTATTATACAATGGTCTTTGGTCAGAGGGTATTAACCATATTATTGGTTAGTCCCTGCACCAAGAATTCTCATCGGAGTTGTTTAACTTTTAACCAGGTTCGGTTCTAGCCTTAGAGGCATCAAGGCTTGATAATTATCCATTCATTCGCTAGGTGTATCAAACCTTTAGAATTTGGGCCCACTAGCTTCTGCTGCGCGACCCTGATAACTTAGAATTTGCCCTTCTCGTTATCCTTAATTTGTTATACATCATCCTTTTATCTCTTTATGTTGGGAATAAGATTTATCAATCAAGCGTGGTATTCTTCTACCGTACGCGAATTCAATGAGCTTCGGATTCTCTATCCAGCTCTTTAGAATCTATATACATACTGTTGTATATTTTCGTGGTTATGCACTTGATCCCTCTGACTTATTGTCGGTTGAGGTTGAGCCGCTACTTAGTTGTAATGCTTCCTCTAATGTCAGTAGCTTATGAATTATGACCTTGCATTTTCTATGCTTCGGTCCTTATGACTTCGTACATTTCCTTCTACCTATTGCCAGAATTGTCATCTTCCCAACTTTCTAGCTATCCCACTCAATCATTACTGTGCAAGTGCAATACCAAAACACTCAGTCCTACAGAGTGCAGAGGCGTAAACCCCTGGGCAGTAAATCTGTTGTGAGATTGCAATAGGAATGAATATTGCTTCCTTGTTACTCGGTCTGTCTACCATCTTTATTGATCAACTCCATAACATTGTGACTTATTCTCATATATTGGCCGCTTGCTGCGCACCATGTTCGTATTTATTTACGACATCGGTTTTCATGGCATCCGCTATTGCCTTAGCTTCTGCTCATGTATCTCTACCATTTTACAATTGTTCACCATTTATTTGGTTGGTTATAGCATATGACATTCTTCCCTATTTTTGGGCTCCTTGAGCGTTATTTACTTATACTACATGTTTCCAACCTACTGTGTTTCTTCTGAACTGGTTACTCCTTGGTTTTCAACAATTGTTATAATAGCTTATTTCCACATTGCTTGGCAATACTGGCATGCTCAAAATTCACTACATTAGTAGTTCCGAAAGAGATATATTATCAGATATTCACTGATGGTATTCCCTTCTTGGCATCTATGTGTTCACTGCTCTTGCGGTCTCACATTAATGAGGGGTATCCCTGCTCGTTGGTTGTTAAACAATCTTACTGGTGCCGTTCTTGGCAACTCTTCGTATGATTCACAATGGGTTTGCAACCGTTCGAATATGTATTGTAGTAGTTTCATGGCATAGCAGCCTTGTTGCCTAGAGCTCTGCTCATTATAGGCGGTTTACATATGATTACTTTTCCTATACCATTTAAATGGTTGGAGGTAACATTGGGTTCCTTGATAGGATCAGTGCATCACGCTTCCGTCCGTTGGATGCCCTTTATGTGTCTTGGTACTGATTGGTACCTTCCAATAACTCAGGGAATCCCTTGTGTAAGTGGGATCCCTTCGGTTTTTAACCGAGTCTTTGTTGTAATTCTTGTGTTTTTATCACGACATGTAGTCCTACACCCTTTAAGGATTGCCCTGGGTGTTGCTAAGTTATGCCATTACCTCTGGCTAACAAAAGAGTATGTTTGGTTTACTCCGCATCGCGGTTCGGATCTCAAATTGTCCCATTAAGGGTTACAGCGTCTCCCGTTCTTAGGGTAGAACACTGGTGCTTTTCCTTATGTTTATAACCGGTTTGATGCCTCCTACAATAGTGAACGGTATCCTCCGGTACCTTAGATGATCACTATGGGTATTTCATTTTGCTCCTTGAACCTTTATATGTTCGTGGTAGGCGTTGCCTTACTGTGTTTAAACCGGGTATCCATTCCGGCTGTTTCATGCTTTTTGTTTCAAATTCTTGTGACATTTCCAATGTCTTTGGTCAATTACCAGTGCTTCTCGCACATTTTAGCTCTTAATCGTCCTCCTAGAATGGATTCTTGACTCCTTTAGCTTGTAAGCTAATCTGGGGTCCTTCGATTATTTGAGGTACTCAACTGTTTCGGTTTGCATTTACCTTATGGTCCGTAGAACGGAGCTGACTACTTCCCGTGTTTCGAACACTACATGTATACATACGTGGGGTACCTTATTGGTACGTTACCACTTACCTGACCAACTCACAAAAGGGTCTGTCAGGCCCACAAGCTCCTTCGGAGTGCAGTTGTCCCACATCCCATATTTGGGTACACTCGTAGTGCTCGTCACACGCCTAGGTGAAGTATTCTATTGTCAACTCCTCTTGTATCACTATATGATACTCACCGTGATCCTTCTGGTTTGGTTTCAAAATATGAGGTTTTAAAAGAAAAGTTTTGTAGTTTTTGAAAGAAAAATTCCGGGTTTTGAAATAGAAATCTTGAGTCTGACAGAAATCCTTATGGCATTGCCATGTTCGAAGTCTTTGACCAAGTACAGCTTCCTGCTGACTGGTATGTTCGTTAATATCATGGTCGGGCCGTTAGGCCTTTCCAAGGTTGATTCTGCAATTCCTTAGGATTAGTGATCCTTCATTTGCTTCCGTTGTCATGGTGGTACTTAGAAAGTACTTGTTAGTCATCTAGAGGTCTTCCAATTGTTTTGTTGTTGCTGCACTTGCCTTGGCAAGTGCGCGGGTACGTCGGTTTTTTAGGTTAACAAACACCGGTTACGGTGCTGTTTCCATCCAAATTTGGTGATTTTATTGGGCCTTCCTGTGATCTTTTGATCTTGGTGATCAATCTCCTGAGTAGTCTCTCAATGTTCTTGACAAGGTTGTCGTTAATTCGGGTGCTTCCCGATCCTTGTGGTACTCCATGTACCTTGCTCCATGGCTTGTTCCACATTTGGCGGTGGTTACCGAGGTTTGTTTAATCCCTAGGAACTACGTCGTAGTCCTGTTGGTGTGAGTTTCATGAATATCCTCATAGTTGTCTGCACTATGCTATTCGGGTATTACCGCTCTTTTGGCGTTGTAGGTTTGGAGTTAATCCAACCTTGACTAATTCCATAGTCGGTTTGTATACCATAGTGGTATTATCAAGCGTTGCAATTCGTAGACTCTCTTGTCTCGGGTTTTGTTACTCCGTCTTTTGCCTTATTGCGTGGCCATGCTTCCCTTCTTGTTGGCTGCACATGGTTCTCGCGACTGCGAAGCACGTCGCCCCATGGTGCCGCAAATTTAATTGTCCTTTAGTTAGGATTCCTCAATCTGTTGCCGTTTAGTGCGGTTATTATCGTTGAAACGGGAACCGTCTTCGGGATTTCCAGTTCTTGGGATCTACCGTATGACTGGTCCTTTCTCTTTACAAAGTTTGTTTACAGCTGCCAGATCAGGTTTTCCCGAGTATGAGAGGTCTTTCCATCTCCGGCGTTCTTTCTTCCCCAACTTTAAAACGGGGGTTGCGAGGGCGGGATTGGCTATGTAGGCATCCAGATCACACTGGAAGTTCCTAACTAGCGTACCTCACACGCTAACACTCAACCCTTAGCCCTAAGTCTCTAATTCCTAACTCGGTATTTTCCTAAACTCGGTATTCAGACCATCAGAGCGATACTTCGCTCTGATACCACTTTTTGTAACACCCCTACCGGTAATCACACCATTATCCTCTGACCTGTCTCATATATCAACAACAACGCAGCGGTAATTCCAACTCAAACGGGGGTGAAACAATGCCGTTAGTCACCCACGTGACTAACTAGGCCAATCCAAACTCAATCACAACAATAATTACAATATCGGTCTGATGGGTCTTATACCGAGTACACTAACACAAACGCTACTTCCGATACTTAACCAATTCATAAACCAAATACAACCTTCAAATCCAATTTATACAAATACCATCTCCATTCAAAACTATACCGAGTATCTACAATTTCCCGAGTGCATCCATGACCTTGCGGGTCTTACATCCCACAATATACAAATACAATTGCTTTAACAACTACCCATATCATTAACAACCCCGTCCTACTCTCGAACGGTGTCCGGCTTAGCTGTCGGATCTTACAGTGATCATATTCGCTTCGGGTACCTGCACACTAAAAACGTTCCCCCTAGGGGGTCAGCTTACGCGAATATGACTTCCGCATACCCCGCGTACTAGCGAGGGTACGCCGACTAATTGGTCGAGAGCATGCGGTTCATTTTATTTCAAACAGCATGCAAGACAACAATATATTATATTTGTATGTCAACACAATCACAGTTCAATATTGAACACAAACACTAACACACACAACAAGAGGTTAGTTTCGTTTGTTTTATGCTTAGGCTTCGAGGTTATACCTCACTATGCCTCAATTCATTCTACATTGTCACCCACTCATTCGGGTTACACTTACTCAAATTCTCCTACACTTAGTCTCAAACTCAATAATCAAATTGCAACTCAAGTCTCAACTCAATACTCAATACTCAATACAAGGTCTCAATCAATACTCAATGCACAGGGCAACTCAATCAATACTCAATGTACAAGGCAACTCAATTAATACTCAATGCACAAGGCAACTCAATCAATACTCAATTCACAAAGGCAACTCAATCCAACAAGCGCAAAGTTCACAATCACCAACCAAGGTTCGACCTCAATCAACTTCACAATGGGTTAGCCCAATCAGCATCCGGGTTAATCGGATGTCATTATCTCAATACTCAAGATCATCAACTCAAACAAGACCAAGTCCTCCTCAATCAATTTTCCTTCTCTTTCCAATACTCAATGTTAAGTCGGTATGACCTCCGGGCAGGGATAAGGCTATCCCACCACCGGGCTCAAAGTTGGCTCACTTAACCAGGTTGCTACCCATTTAAGGGGTTTGGACCGTGGAAAAGATTATAGCCAGGAATCGGTTAACAATCTCTCTTGCAACCTCATCCTCACGCGTGGCCGAAACTATATCGGACTCCTCAAATTCTCCCAAGTGCTCCAATCCAAATTCTCAAAGTTAGAATGTTAGTTGGTTAGGGAGTTAGTGAGAAGTCAACAACAATATTCAAACTTCCACAATCATACAACAATTCAATCAAGGTTACCATAACCAATCAAACCACACTTCACTTACAATCACAACCCTCCAATTCATCCACAACTCAACCAAGGCGTCACACTCTCGACTAGTGAGAAGAGCACATTAACGTCTAAGACATCATCCACAAACAAGGAATAATACCTTACACAACATGCAACAAGATATGCATACGCCTCATCCTTATCCATTCATTTCATGAATTATACAAACTAAATGTTCAAGGCAATATAGCAAGAACAAAATAGAACAAGCACAAGTAGGTGCATTAGAATCTGATTCGTGCATTTATCTTATTTAGGTGATCAAATAAGCACACAAATCGGGGTAACCAAGTTAGGATACAGGGCATGAAGAAATCATACCTTTCACACCGGGTTAACTTTCCTAGATGTTCTTGCGTTCCTCGGTTCACACTCGTTCCTTATGTCTTGCTCTTGAATCACTATTTACATGTCAAACGATTCAATTAATATTTAAACACTACGGTAGGTGCATAATTGCTACTCCCGTACTTACCCCGTTATCCCGTTCTTTCGGTTTAACTTAATGTACTTAGACTCACAACTATCTCAATCACTTCCAACCTTTGTATATACTTCTTAGGACCTTTAAATATCATCAAACAACTCCTAAACAACTTCTAAAACCAATACCATTCAAACCCCCATCATTTAAAGCCTTAAAAACACTTCTTGTTGAATTTTGGGGGTGGTCCAGGACCTGGTCCGGACCCTAGGTCCCGGACCAATACTGCTGCTAACTCTCGGCCATATTTTCATAGGTGGTCCTGGACTTGGTCCTGGACTTAAGTCCCGGACCAATTCCTGCATTTGCTCTCGGCATGTTTTTAAGGGGTGGTCCGGGACTTGGTGCATATCCTAGGTCCCGGACCCTGCTAAAACCTGCTACAAGGGTGATTTTCACCCCCTAATCAATCCATAAACCACCCTTAATCTTTTCCTAATCTTCCCACAAGTTTTCTACACATTTTAACACCTCAAAACACTCCTTAAACCACCTCAAATCCTTGGTTAAATTCCTACTTCAATTCTTGTTCAAATCCAACAATTCAAGCCCTCACATTTTGCATTTGGCACTCCTTTGCATTTCTAACTTCTCCTTGCTAGTTTTTACATCTTACCAAGCCTACCAAATCCTTCAATGACCATACCTATCCATTCCTAGATATACCCCATTCTAAAACCCAAGTCCAACTCTCATTTCCTAAACCTTGCACACTTGCTCTTTTCTAGTTTTTTCCCAAAGCATTCCAACACTTATTTGCTACAGATTTTTACCTCCTTCCTCTAGTTCTCCAAATGTCATTTCAAGGCTATCACTCAACTCTAAACAACACTACAAACACCTAAGTTCTCCAATACACGAAGTCATCTTTAAACACTTGTTTTTCTACCAAAATTTTGCCATAACCTCCCCATAAACCTTACATGTCCAAACATCTCTTTTTCACCATTTTCAATCCTAAACTAGCCTCACCCTTGCAAGGGTCCTACCAGCACATAAGCTCAGTTCAAATTCACCAAACAACAATATAAACACAAATCTCACAACATTTGGCTCCAAGGCCCTTAATTCACAACTCCCCCACAAATCTACTAATTCTCAACCAAACACACTATCACACATATTTTGGGTTCACTATTTTAAATTAACCCTTCCCAATTCCTAAAGCAATTACAACAAGGTTTAAGGTAGATTTCTTACCTTAATTTACAAGTCTCTCCTTAATCCTCCTCTTGCTCCTCATCTTCTCAAATTCGGTCAAGTGGGGATGGAGTTGCCAAACTCCATCCCAACATTCAAGAAACACCAAAAATGCATTCCATTAATCAACTAAACCCTCAAGAAATCCTAAATCAATGAAAGGGCTAAAATACAAAGTTAGGGTTTTTACCTTTGGAATGTTCAAGAGGGGTTTTCACCCATGAATCAAAGGGGGAAACTCCACCACCATTGGAGAGTTGAATTGGAGCTCAAAATCAAGAAGAAAACAAGGCATTACAAGAGGGTAAAAATCGGTCACCAAAGGAGAAGGAAGAAAAATGAGTTTTTCTTGAAGATTTTTACCTTAGGAGAGAGAGGAGACTCCAAGCTACCCATTGGTCCTATTTTCTCTTCAAATGGGGAAAACCCATGGAGATGAACTTATTCATTTTTGGATTTTGAAAAGAGAGAAGTGTAGAGGGGACGAGGGGAGTTCAAATATGTGATTTGTTTTGCATTTGGAGCTTGGAGAAAGCTTGGGCAAGCAAGGAAATGGCAAGAAGCCATGGGAGAAGAGGAAGAAATCGGCTGGAACCAGAGGGGAAAGAAAAACGGTGAAGGAAGGAGAAAGAGAGGAAAGAGAAAAGGAAGGGAGAAATGAGGGAGGAGAGAGAGGGAAGTTACTTTTGTAACTTTTCCCCTTTTTGCTTTTCTTCTTCTTTTATTTAATTAGCTAGCTAGTAATAGAGAGGGCTGCTCACTTAATAAAAACTGGCCCACTTAAATGTTACAAGCTGGAGCGTTTTTCGTCTTTTACAGAAAACGCTCGTTATTTTACCCGGTTTAGCACTATTCACTAACCGGGCCCGTTTTCCGGAATTTTCTCGTTTCTTTAATTTTAATGGCTATTAAGCTCCCATTAATGTTTATTTATAGTTATTTAATGAACTATAATTTTTTACAGGTTCGTCTGGCCACTTAAAGTCACGTTTTCGGGTTTTCTCGAAAAACGTGCGCTAAAGCTTTATTAGCGTTTTTAATTCATTATTTGGATCCGTTTTCATCGGGAATTATTCCTCATATATTATTTAGGCATTACTAAGCCTTTTAAATTAATTTAATACCCTCTCTAAGGTCATTTTCTTCTTACGGTCGCTTAACGCTCAATTTAGCGTTTTTCGCTTTTTAAGCGTTTTTCTTATTTCTTTTGGATTTATTCTGTTTATCAAAATTCCTTAGGTACTAATAGGCCATCAATACCGTATTAGAGTAATTTAATCACCCCAATTAAGTCCGGGGTATTTCAACAACTTACAATCCACAAAAGCTACGGTCTGAACTCGAGAAAAACTTAACACAACTAATAGAAACTAAACATATTCTCTTCTCCACAAAACCTAGTCCCATCCCAACGCTCATTCTCTTCGTGGCCACCTGTAAATCAATTCGTACCTGCAAGATGAAACCAAGCAGCCCACCCCGAAAGGGGCGGGTCAGTTCCCTGGAATGGAACTGGTACAATCTCCAAAAACAAACTTATAAAACATAACTCTTCAAAATAAACAGTAACATGAAAACAAACTCTTAAAAGTAAAATAGAGATAAAGCACTTCAAAACAATCAGGTTAAAGAGAAAAGAAACAAGACAAAGATAGAGATAGAGAACTTCCAAAACAAGTCATCCACTTAAGTAGTCACACCACATAGTTAGTAAGCATCCATTGTTGATGTTAGAACCAATTCCCATTAGGAGTAGAAAAACCCAGATAGCCACAAAGGACTAGGAATGATAAAGTAGATCCAAGAATCAACAACTCAAGAGTGGAATAATTTACTGGGAGAGATGGCCCCCACCGCCAATCACGTCCACTAAGGACAGGGGATATACAGCCCCTCACTGTTCATCACGTCCACTAAGGACAGGGGATATACAGCCCCTCACTGTTCATCACGTCCACTAAGGACAGGGGATATACAGCCCCTCACTGTTCATCACGTCCACTAAGGACAGGGGATATACAGCCCCTCATTGTCTATCACGTCCCTTTTGGGACCGGGGATATACAGCCCCTCACTGTTAAATATCAATGCCCCTATGGGCGAGGGATATACAGCCCCCTACTGTTACCATTAAAGACGCGCGCACGTCGAAAGTAAGATTTCCAAGATTGACCTTTTCCAAATCCCCACTAGATCACCAACTACCCAGAGCAATACCAAAACACTCAGTCCTACAGAGTGCAGAAGCGTAAACCCTAAGCAGTCAATGTCTAACGGGACACCAAATAGAAGGAACCAATACCCATGTAAGTTTCATACTCAAGGCTCAGTTAGTCACACAAGCTGAGTTAGTCACACAACCAATTCCTTTTTAGAAATTCCTCTTAAGGTCAGTTAGCGTTTTCCAAAACATCCCACAAGTCAATCATCAAAAATATCGGAGTACGAGAAATCGTACAAAACATTCCATAAGGTCCAAAACACAACAAACTGAGTACGAGAAATCGTACAAAACATTCCATAAAGTCCAAAACATGTCAAGCTGGGTACGAGAAATCGTACAAAACATTCCATAGAGTCCAAAACACAACAAGCTGAGTACGAGAAATCGTACCTGGGTAACGCTGTAGCAGTTCTAATCAACTTGGGCAAACAATCAACAGTACTCTGAAGAATATTAAAGATAATCTACCATCAATCACTTGTAGCCTATGTTACGCTTAAATAAACTCCTTACTCTTATTTCAAAGTCTCAATTATCTTTTAAGCCCTCACTTAAATGTTATGTATAATCTTTGTGTTATCTAAGAACGTTGTATAGACCAAGGTGGTAAGATCAAGGAATGTATTCGATCAACATTGGCTAATTGTCCACTCCTATCCACTTTATTCATACTTAACCACAATCCTCACATTCAAGACTTTTGAGAGCTCTATATCATAAATGTGTTTATGTTATATAATTAAATCTAAGAATTTCGACAATAATCTTAAGCTCAATACCTCTATTCTTAATTTAAAATAAACATTGTATTATGACCTATGATGGACTCATCTCAGAATACTATATTATTATCTCACACATGTAAAGATTATGTATTTAAACAATTTCTACTAGACAACCCATTATGATTAAGTCTTTCCCTTAACTTAATTAAGACCTACATCTTGTATATTGGAATCATAGTGTTGTAGACGCATTTTATTATAACTTAATCGAATTACTAAACTCATTTATCTTATCTTTAGTTCAGAATAACTTTAATTACAACCATCTAAAAATCTTGTCATAAGATGTTAAATTACTTTTCATCTTGAAATAACCATATTATAATTAACTTAGACTCATAGAACTCTTACATTTAGTATCCACAGGGTATATTATTTACTTTATCATAACAATATAATAAGGTGTTTTAAGATAACCTTTTATGTATCCTTACTTACATTTAATTTCTTAAATGTTCTATTTTTTACACACATTCCCTCCATAGGCTATGTATAAACCCTTTATATTAAACTTCGTTAAACTCAAGTCTTAAATACATTTTATATTGTTTACAAAACCTAAAGTTTCAAAAGAATAACTTAATAAATTAATTTCCTTTATTGTATTCAGGATGGACATTATATCTTAGCATGAGGTAGAATTTATCAAAAAAATTAAATTCTGGTTCGTAAGTGAAATTGTCAATTACTTAATAAGATAATATATTCTGAACAATCTCCATACCTTATATTCAAATGACACATTAATATTTCCAGTGTCAAAAAGGTAAATCAATATAATCTCTTACGTAACCTAGTTTCATCTAATTAAAGGTTTAAAGATTTTAAGTATCTAATTTCTATTTATAAACCTCCTTATAAATTCTAACTACTAAATACATTACTTAACTATAAACTCACATCCTGAATATTGGTGTTAAATGTATTTATATGGCTTAACTAGTTGTAAGAAACTTAAGGATTTTTATTTAGATTAAATTCCTAATCATAGTTTAATGTAGTTTTATATCATAATCCCTTTTAATGATTTTATCTTAAAATATTAAGTTATTACTCAATACTATAAATATTAAGAAATAATTAAATCTAGACTTATTTATCTTCTTCACATTTAGATGTAAAAGTAACTCATTTATTTTATTATTGTTTATATAATAAGAACATTTAAATGTAAAAGTATTTCATTCATTTTATTGTTAATTACTCCCTCCGTTCATTAATATCTGTCGTTTTAGGATGTGATTCATGTTCAAAAATATCTGTCATTCTAGCTTTTTGACACACTTCTTTCCACTTTTACCCCTACTATTCAATATAAAAGTAATTATTATCTAAATAGAAAAGTAAAAAGTAGGGGCACATGCGTCATTATCCTACTTTTCTTAATAAGTGTGCAAGTTTCCAAAATGACAGTTATTGTTGAACGGAGGGAGTATATAATAAGATCTATTTGTGTAACGCTTTATGTAAACTAATTCCAAATATTCATAATTTCAACTTATTAATTCTTAACCAAATTATAGATTTACATTGTGGTCATTGACTAAATATATACGTATATTTAAATACTGTTTATATAAATCTTAGAAATTCAAAGATAACTAAAAACTCAACCTATAACCATAAATTAATACCACCTCATATAATACTCTTTTATTAGTATCATGTAGAGGTTTAGTTTAACTCATTAATTCCTTCATATCCTATTTTCTATAAGGTATTTTATTCCTTTTATTTATTTATTTATTTATCGTATATATATATATATCTTCCTATTATATTTCTCACAAGGAATGTTATTTCCTTTATCTATTTTTATTGTATTTAATATATATATATATATATATATATATATATATATATATATATATATCCACATATATCAAGATTTATCCAGAACATTCTTTAAGAAATTCTATTGTATTTAATTATATATCTTTTAGACATATCCACAACTGATTTATGTTTATAAAATAAAATATTTCCCTTAGTTTTAGTTAAACATATTAGCTTCCATATTATATATATAAAAATGTAGTTTAGTTAAATTCCTTGATTTAATATGTTTTTCAATTTATTCTCTCATATAAATATATATATATATATATAAATATATGTAACAATTTTTACCTCACTTAAAGTTAATACCCAAAATATTTATAAACATACTGTATTAAATGTTAATTGGTCCTATTATATTTTCCCCAACCTATAAATTTCATTAATCAACTATACTTTAATTTTTGATTACATTAAAAACCATATATTATAGGTTATTCTTATGGAAACCTCACAAACACAATTTTTAAAACCTTTCCCGTTGCCCAAAAATTCCCAAACTTAATATACAGTAACTATAACATTTTAGACATATTATAAAATTTTTATTTCATAAAAATATCTTTTTATTTAGCCAAATAATTCCAGAAAACCCGTAACTTGTAAAAATCATAAATTATGTTTAAAAACTCCAAAACCATAATAATTTACATCAAAACAAACTACATAAAATAAGGAATCTATGGTTAAAATTTCAAGTCAAAATACATTCGGGAAGATATTTAAATTAACCCAACAAGTTAAGACTATTTACTGGAATTTATAAAACCCTTATAACTAAATTCTGGAACGTTTTAATCTCGGCCGTCCAATCTCTTAGAACGAGATCGGACGGACCCTGTTTTCCGAGTTCGTCAGCGAAGACACTATACAGACCGAGTACTAAATCTCAAATTCCTCCCAATCCACAGAACGAAATCGAGTGATTCTTGTTTCTATGGATTCGTATTCAAATTTCGGTTCTTTGGTATCAATTTCCCTAATTATAAAACGCAGTATACCCCAGTTCGAAATCAATTCGAAGTTAGGGTTAGTTTTTTCGGTTTCAGAATTCAATTTGATTGCAAAACCTACAAATTCTCCTAATCTAACACGTAATTGACTAAATTGAGACATGGGTTAGATCGGTATTGAAATTTCGATTAGCAACATAGGAACAATTTGAAGAAAAACTCACCGAATTGTGCGAATTGGGTAAATTCCGATTCGGAAAACTGGGGAAAAACTCGAACTTTAGACAGTTCGTGGTGCCAACTTTGCGGATCTATAACTAGCAGTACAAAACGATTTAGATAACGAGTAAGGGCTCATTGGAAAGAAGAAACGTAGATCTACGTATTGGTAGCAAGAACTAAACCTAACTCGCACCATACAGAAAGATATTGAAGTTACAAAACACGAGTTTACCTCTCTGTTTCGGTGTTATTTTATGTGCTGTTGAAACCGAAACTTTAGACCTCTATATCTCCCAACTGGTTATGAATCAGACTTGGGCATAAACACAAAAATTGTAGAGGGATTAGAGATCTTTACAACGAGCTAAAGAAATCGAATTTTGGTTGATTAACGGAGAAGTTATGATCGACGCAAGTTACCTGAAAACGAAGGAAATTCTGGAATTCTGGAAACAGTCTCGCAAGGTGGCTACTTTGGCTCGATTTTCCGGTTGACTCAGATAGATCTAGGGTTTGTATGAGTAATGGTTGGAAAGAGGAATTGTAGGAGAAGAGAGTGGTGAAGACGGCATGGAAAAATATTGAGTAATGTGAAAGTTATAGCCGTCTAAAGTTAGGGCTAGGAAGTGAAATCGGTTACGAAAATCAGGGAAGGGAATCGGCTAAGCGTTGGCGACCCACTACAGAGTGACACGTGGCACTTCTTAAAATTTTGATTCAAAACTTCAATCTAGCATAACTTTGGCTAGGATGATCCGTTTTTGACGTTCTTTTTATCGATCTTCATGGTTTTTCATAACCTATTTATTGGTATAGGTTTCATGACCTGGTTTGACCATTCTCAAAAAGTCAACTCTAGCAAGGCTTAATAAGCTTTAAGGTTTCTAGAATTTTATATTGACTTTTATGTTTCAAAACCATGTTCCAACACTTCCTAAAATCTTTATAATATATTTGGAGTGTTTAGAAATTTCCCCAAGATTTATTGACTTATAAATCTTATTATTAAATTCATAATACTATACAATAATATATATAATTAGGAGAAAACCCCTAAATAAATTTCACAACCCCTTATATTAATTTAATATTCATAATTCCATATAATAATTTAATATTCATAATTCCATATAATAATTTAATACTTAATAGTATTATTAAAGGTTTAATAAAAGAAATCCCCTAAATTAATTTAAATTAATTTAGGGGTATTTCACCACCACAGAAATTTTTGCCGTCTTTTGAAAATCACCCGTCCGACCCAAAGCTAGACCGACCGACCCCAACCCTCTGGGTCGGTTCATCCCAGAGTCAACTTTCTACGTTGAATTTTTGCCCGAACGACCCAAAGCTAAGCCGACCGACCCAAAACCCTCTGGGCCGGTCCAGTCCAGAGACATTCTGGCTGGCTTAACATGGTCCGACCGACCCAAAACTGGGTCGGACCCTGGGTCGGTCCACTACAGATTTCTCTCTTAAATTGTTCTTCCAATTCCAAACTCTTCCACAAGTGTACCCCATATTTCCTAATGCCATTTATGCACTTAAACACACCTTAAAACATCCACCATTTCATTAAAATAACCACCAAAGATCTTCTTAAACATTTACTAAATTCTTACAAAACTCCTAACACTTATCATATAATTCCCAACATTTCCAACTTGTAGCCTTACCAAAACTTCAACCAACCCAAGTGTTCCCTCCTTAACAGTTTGACCACATCATAAACATCATTTTTCCATCTTCAGTTCATTTTCCAAAACTTCCTCAAGTCATCTTGTATATCCATGCACAAATTCCTCTTTTTTCCATTTGTTACTCATCAACCTAAACTCATGAACTTACCTACACATTTCCTCCCATCTTCTTAACACCTTAACGTTGTTCTTCATTTACCTTGTCCATGCGACACCCTCCTTAGACATTTCCATCTCCTTTTCCCAATTCACTCACCATTCTCATGATCATACCCTCTCATACATTCTTAGTCTTTTTCCTTGACAATTTACAACATTCCCTTGAAATTCTCTCTTCCATCACCCAAGTCCACTCATTACCATCCACTAGAACCTTATTAATCCACTATTAGTATCTTCAAAACTTACACAAGCTACCAAGACCTCTCATTGTTATATTCTCAAGTTCATACCTAAATCACCTCAAAACATTACACATTATTTCCTCAAGTCTTAACATTCCTCATACCATGATTTTGGTGTGTTTAATACACCCACCAATCCTCTAATTCCTCCTAGACATCTCTAGGCCATACTAAACCTCAGGAACTCCTTAATTAACTCTTTTCCACTCAAATTCCTTTTTAATGTCTCCTAGTAAACCCTAGGTCATATTAACTCACAACTACCACCTAAACACTTGTTTTCTACTCAAATTTCGTCATAGCTCCTCTAGTATATTATCATGCCCATAAACATTGTTTTTCTCATTCAATCATCTCACACACATCAAATCCTTTCTCATCATACTTTCTCACCCAAATCAACTCATTCACAACAAACTCAATATAATGCAATAATCTTAAATTGCATAGCACTAAGGCTCTTAAATGACATGGCTCTTAGGCCCTTAAATGACTTAAACTTAAACACTGAATTTCCCACATATAAAAGCTTTCAACCTGCAAATACACCCATCAATCTCATAGTAGTTATAATGCTCTTAAAATCCATCTTAAACTTATATTACTAACTCATTCCCATTGGCTCCTTAGTCACAAGTTCATAAGCTTGTTTAAGTTCTTTTTCTTAGGTGATATAACCCATTACACAATGTAAGCTCTAAGCCACATTAGTACTCAACTAAAACTCATCCCTTAAAACTTAAACCACCATTAGGTAAGCAATTTACCTTGTTTTTCTCAAGTTTCTCTCAACTTTCTCCTTAGGCTTCTTCCCTTGGAAATCTCGGCCACCATTTTAATTTCCCTTGCCAATGTTCTAATCAATATACATTGACTCTCATGAGTGCTAAATAATGCACTAACCTTAAGGAGTAAACCCTAGGTTAAAAATGTGTTCTAAGGTATTAAAAGTGGATGATTACCTTTGAAGTCTCAAAGTAGACTTGGGCATGAATCAAGAGGGACCTCCACTAGTCCTTGGTGATCAAAACAAGCTATTTCAAGGTGTTAAACAAAACCCTCATAAGATAGAATTTTCGGACATGTAGAAAAATGAAGTGAAGTTTATTTTTCTTCCACTTTCATTACCTTGGATGAATGGAGAACCAAAAGAGCTCTTCAAACTTGACTTTCCTCCATCAATGGAGTTTTCTCTTGGCACCGAAATGGAGCTTTGAAGGATTTGAAAAGATAGAAAGCTAGAGCTTGAGCTAACTAAGAATAATATGTGTTTAGTTTTTGATTTGGAGCTAAAATGAGTAAGTTATGGACAAATGAAGGTGAGGCAACAATGGAGGCTGTTCTTACGGTTTGAGAGGGTGAAGAAAATGAAGAAAACCGTGGAAGAAGAGAATGAATGGAGAAGAGGAGAGAAGATTGGCTAAAAGGTAAGATATTTACCTAAAAAGCAAATAGTAACTTTTCTTATTTCCCTCTTTTTTTCTTAAGTTGGATGACTCAGATGGTGACTCACCACTCTCAAAAACCGGCCCCCTTGTTAAATAAGGGCATTTTTGGCCTTTGTTGACCAATTAACCAAACTAAGTTGACTAAAGACTAAACTAGGCACTACTTGGCACTATTCACAAATTAGAGCACAAATTTGTGAAAATTTTAGTTTCCCATTGATTTAGACTTCCTAATGTGATACTAATTATCACACATGTTGATTAAGATGTAATCATAGGCATTTAGCCACTCAAAACCCATTTCTAAGACAATTTCTCAAAAAGGTGCTTTAAGGAGTCTTAAAGCACATTTTGTGTTTAAGCTTGTTTTTGAGCTTTTTTTTTCTTTAGTAATTGATTTAACATGTCCATTAGCATGTTAATAAAGTCTTATAATGATATTTTGGTGCTAATCAAAGTCACTCCAAGCTTAGAGCACATTTTTGCCTAAATTGCCCTTAAGGCGTTTTCTTGTGTTTTCCTTGGTTTAAATTATCTACCAATGTTCCTAAGGCATATTTTAGCCTTACTACATCATAATTTGATGTTTACTTAGAATACTTAGGTTTGAGGTATTTCATCGGGTCCAAAGCAACCAGGCAACAAAATTGATGTATTCCTACAACCTTTGATAGAGGATCTACAACTCTTGTGGAATGAAGGGGCTACGGTTTACGACTCATTCATTAAAGAGGACTTCAATTTACGTGCTATGTTGTACTGCACAATCAATGATTTCCCCACCTATGGTAATCTTTCAGGCTATTCAATCAAGGGGGCGTTGGCATGTCCGATTTGTGGTGAACACACTTATAGCATTCTCTTGAAACATAGTGGCAAAAATGTGTATATGGGCCACCGAAAAATGCTTCCAAAAGGACATAAGTATCGAAAGATGGCGAAAGAGTTCGATGGGAAAACTGATCACAGCGTGGCGCGCCAGCCTTTGACAGGTACAGAGATTTACAAAAAGTTGTATAATATTGTCAACAACTTCGGGCCGCCAACCAAAAGTGGTGAAAAAAGTGTGTGGAAAAAGAAATCAATATTTTGGGAACTACAGTACTGGCAGCATCTGGAGGTTAGACATTGTATCGATGGGATGCATGTCGAGAAGAACGTGGGTGAAAGTATCACTAGCACCCTTTTGAACATAAAAGGAAAGACAAAGGATCATTTGAAAGGAAGAAAAGATTTAATTGAGTTGGGCATACGCACAGAGCTTGGCCCGCAAGAACGTGGAAAACGCACATTCTTGCCTCCTGCCTGTCACACTCTGTCTAAAGAAGAGAAACATAGTCTATGCAGTACCCTTTACAACATCAAGGTGCCATCAGGTTACTCCTCAAACATAAGAAACCTAGTGTCCATGACAGATTTCAAATTAGTAGGAATGAAATCTCACGATTATCATGTCCTACTTCAAGAATTTTTGCCAATTGCATTACGTGGGATCTTGCCGGATGCTGTCAGACACACAATCACAAACGTCAGTGTCTTCCTCAAATCCATTTCGTCTAAGGTTCTTGATGTGGACACTTGTCTAAATTACAAAAGGATCTTATTGTGACAATGTGCCAGTTGGAGATGTATTTTCCTCCATCGTTCTTCGACATAATGATACATCTCCTCGTGCATCTTGTAAGAGAGATTCTGATGTGTGGTCCTTTGTACCTTCGCTACATGTATCCGTTCGAAAGGTACATGGGTGTCCTGAAGAAGAAAATGAAGAACCGTCGTCACCCAGAGGGTAGTATTATAGAGGGCACTATCACAGAGGAAGTTGTAGACTTCTGCAAATTACCGAGAAGGTGTCGATACCATTGGACTTTCACGTTCTAGACACGAGGGCAGATTGAAGGGTGTTGGCACGGTTGGACGGAAACTGAAAAGAATTGACATAGACACTCTTAACAAAGCTCATTTAGTTGTGCTAAGTCATCTTGAAGATGCCGAACCATACTTTGATGAACACTTATGTGTTTTAAGATCACAATATCCAGACATGAGTGACGTTAGACTACAAAATGAGCAGAATAGGACATTTGTCAGATGGTTCAAAGACTGAGTGTTGTCCGATCAGTCCATGAATGTGCCTGAACTGATTAAAGTAGTTGCATTTGGACCAAATCTGGATATAATTTCTTATGAGGGGTACGATGTCAACGGATTCACCTTTTTCACAGAACGTCAGGATCAGAAGTCAACGAATCAAAACGTGAGCTAGAGCTTGAAGCTTATCAAAACTTATATGACATCGGTGTTGTAGGTCACAGTCCAGTCTCAGTAAAACAATCATATTTCGGTGTTATACAAGACATCTGGGTATTGGACTACAACAGCTACGAAATGTGTGTTTTCCGCTGTAACTGGGTTAACAACAATCTTCGCTACCGTGAGTAGGAGCATGGTATGAAGCTAGTTGATCTACCTAGAGCTACTCCCACGGTTGAGCCATTCGTTGTTGGGACGACGGTTAAGCATATATTTTATGTAACTGATCCCTGTAATCCTAGATGGTCCGTTGTGCTTAAAGGGAGAAGAGGAATAGTTGGTGTGGATGGTGTGGTTGATGATGATGAGTATGATGCAGAAGATGAACCTCCAACTGTTCCTATTTCATTGGAAGAGGCTGAGGTCACAGGTCATCGTGAGTATATACGATCAGACCATAACGAGGGAATATGGGTTGAGAGATAATGGTGTATGTAAGTTATTACTATTAAAATTTATATGAAATTAACACTCTTTTATTTCTTGCTTGTATATGACCATTATGAAATGCTTAATTTAATTCAAATTTTATTTCAATCCTTGCAGGCACGGCTGATCAAGACATGGATGATGAAGAGTTCGATTTATATTGCAGTGAGTTCGAAAATGAGCAGCAAATGGTACCGGTTCCTTCTACCAGTGCCGCTACTGCTGCTGGCCCATCTACATCTGCCGCTGCTGCTGCTGTTGGCCCTTCCATGAGTGCACCTTCTACGAGTGCTACTCAGAGACCCAGAGGTAGAGGTCCGACCCGTGGGTTGAAACTGTAGAAACCGGATGAGATCAGTCTTATATGGGACAAGTTAGGGAGGTATTGTGGGGGCAGCAGGTCAGAGTTCACTAGTATGCTAGGGACTCTGGCCAGATCACATTGCTGCATCAACCACACATGGAAACAAGTCCCGCAAGAAGTTAAGGAGACCATCTGGAAGAAGGTGCAAGAACGATACAAGATCCCAGAAGAAGTGAAGAAGACCGTTCTTTCTTTGGTATTCAGCAAAGCTAAATCATTCCGCCACTACTTGGTTGAG
Source organism: Limonium bicolor (assembly GCA_023374045.1). Taxonomy (NCBI): domain Eukaryota; kingdom Viridiplantae; phylum Streptophyta; class Magnoliopsida; order Caryophyllales; family Plumbaginaceae; genus Limonium; species Limonium bicolor. Next base: position 52,808,178 of record CM041781.1, read on the forward strand.
CACTGGATCAACAGGGTGCCCCCACGTGAGCCTCCGCCGTATGTTGTGTACAACGGCATGATCACTGAAGAGGAGTGGAAGGAGTTCGTTGAGCGGCACTCCACCCCCGAGTTCAGGGTATGTTTGTGTGTACTCTTTTCTGAATTAAAGCTCATAATGCTTTATCCCTGATTTTCTAATTAATTTTATGTTTTACTTTCTTAACAGCAAACACAAGAACAAGCACGGCAAAACCGTGAAGCTAATCTCTACCCCCACACCATGGGACGAAGGGGATTTGTGGGCAGCCTCGACATGTGGAAAGAAGCTGGTCTGCTGACACAGAGGAACGAGGATGGAAGTGAATGCCCGATGAGGATGTCTCTGAGGCGAGGGGGGTGCAGATGTTTGTACTGGGACGCCAGAAAACGACCAGCGAAGGTCAGAGGATATTTCCTCATGCTGCGACGGAACAACTGGCTAACCAAATTGTAAGTGTTTTAAAGTAGCTGTTAAATAATTTACTTATAAACTCAAGTGTTTGTTGATCTTAAATTAAGTGTTAACTTCTTTGAAAATTGGACAGTACGAAGCGGCACAAAAAGGAGAAGTAGACTTATTCGCTCCTCCTTCTCAAGACGACGCACTCAATCAAATCCTTGGGAAGAAGGATCACCCGAGGCGTGTTAGAGGATTTGGAGAGAAGTACGTCAGAAGAACGTATTCCCGCCATCTGCTAGGAAGGGTTAGATGAGTGCTGCTGAAGTCAAGGCGATGGTAGAGCGTAAGTTCGCTACTGAGCGCCAAGCTAATGAGGAGAAACAGGCTGCTGAGCGCCGGGCTATAGAGGAGAGGCTGCAGGAAGCGTTGAATTCGATCGCACATGCGACTACTCAGCAGCAGCATGATCCTCCTCGACCGTCTTCCTCGTCTAGTTGTGCTCCGGCCGCTGACCCGTACCCGTTTGCCAACATCTAGGTTAGCTTTGTTTAACTATTTTTCTTCTTAAATAAAGTCATTTAAGTAGTATTAGATTGAACTCACTTATTTATTTCACGTATTATCTCTGTTTTTTAAAGGAGCAAAAAAAATGCCGTCTCCAAATACCATTAGAAGGGCACCCTGTAGAGGTGGCCTATGGGACGGTGTTGCCATCAGGTCCACTCACGCTCATCAGTTTCGTACGTCTACCCCCATTCTATGCGCGTGTGACCTTGGACCTGATAATTGATGGATTTGAGCATGCATACCTTCCAATGGTGTTTGACAACAAATGCACACTGATTGAAGCGAAGGGAGACATATTGCCCTGGCCAGAATGTTATATTATTGTCACCGATGAGGTAAGACTGTTTGACAACCATTTAGTATCTAATAAAATGCATTATTTAGCATTAAGTGTCTAATTTAATCTGTTATAGATCCCTGAGCTTCCTCACCGCGTATCCCGGCCCAGTCAAGAAGAGATCAGCGCGCCGGCGAATCCTGAGATCCCTAAGCTTCCTCGCCGCGTATCCCGGCCCAGAGAAGAAGAGATCAGCGCGCCGGCGAATCCTGTCAGAAGTACAAGGGTATGTTCTAGATAAATGTTTAATGTTACTATAATAATCAATTAGTAATTATCTTTACATTTATGCTTTACTGTTGTGTGCGAAGGGTAAGAATCCAGTGAGTCGGGGTGCAAAAAGTAAGAATCCACCGCCCGTCCGGGGTCGCACCAAGACTTCTCAGGCGCCTAAAAATAAGTTCTCACTGCCACAAAAACTTGTTGGTGGTTTGGGGCCTTGTCAGATGAATCTCTACGACAAGATCATTTTGAAGTCACCTCAAACTATCAACTTTATGATGACGCTTCCAAAGTCGATGTTTCACTAAGAAGAAGATATGACCACGGCGATCAACTTTGGGGACATCAGAGAGATGATGTGTGGAGATTACCTGAACATTAACATTATTCAAGCTTATCTAAAGTAAGTGTTCTTTCCTCATACTGTAAAAACATATAGAATAAGTATCTATGAAGTTGCATTGGCTAACTTTTTATAGTACATGTGATATAATAGAGGTCTGCTTGAGAGATGTGATGAGAAGAACGTCACCTCCATTACTGCGATGTGCCCGGAGCGTTTATCTTACGACTCAGTCACTAGGGACCCCGGGAGGTTTTGTGAATACATGATTCATTGCTTCAATGTTGTTGACCAACAGCAAAAATTATTCGTTCTAATGCTGTATCACCAAACGTGAGTTCTGATATAAAATTACATACTAATTAGCTAACTTTTTTACCATCATTTCTCATTTCATTTTGTATTTGACATTGCAGCCACCACTAGGCTTTGTTATATTCTGCGCTGCCACCGCTACTCTGCTCGTTCTAGATCCACTAGGGCAGTGGACAGAATTCAACACTGAAGACTTAATCAAAGAGTAAGTTTTTATTACTATTTAATTGTTTGTAAGTTTTTTGAACCAAAATTATGTACTTGTTCATTTTGCTTAATGCTTTTGTTAATATATGTAACAGTTGTTACAATAAAACCCCACAGGGAGAGTTTGCTGATTTGACCATCGATTACATCAAGGTTTGATAATTCATGTATTTCATTCGTGCTGCTATTATCTCCGTACAATTGTTTTACATTTGTGAATTTTGGTGATTTAGTGCCCTACCCAAAAGGATTCTAGGAGTTGCGGGTACTACGTGATGCGGTATATGTACGAGTTCTGTGGGTACGTCCCAGGATTTAAGAATGATAAAGACAAGGTAATACGAACGTTGTCTTGTATTTAATTCTTTCGGCAGATTTTTTGAGTCTTTATCTTAATCTCATTATGTGTTCCATTCCTTTTCTTGTTCCAGATTAAAGAGCATTTTGCCAAATTCTTGACTTACAGTCCAAACGACTTGTATCATGTTAGAGAGAGCATGTCAGCCATATTTATGAGAATGGAGTGGTAGACTAGCTATTTCACAGTTTTCTGCACCGTTTTTGTACTATTTTATGCTTCTGTTTTATGATATTTCTTGTTGGGAGTCATCCTAGCTGTATCTACCATGTAATGGTTAAACTGCTACCTTTGTAGCCCTCAGATTCTGCTAGTTGTTGCTGCTGTAACAGATTGAATATTTTTTGTAATGTATTGCTAGTTGCTGTGACAGATTCTGTTGTATTGAATATTTTTTGTTTCTGTAACAGATTCAGCTGTAACAGATTTTCGATCTGGTGTGTATTAGATGTTATCTCTGTTGCAATTGTGCGCAGAGAATGAATTTGTGTTGTTGGTATTTCATTCAGGTGTTTCAATTGTGCAGTTTCTGCACATCTGTTAGTCTGATGCCCTCTGTTGCTTATCTGTTATAATTCTAGCTCTGTTGCAATTGTGTAGCTTTGTAAAAAAAATTACAATTTAGATGACGGTTTTAACAATAACCGTAAAGTCTACACTTTAGATGACGGTTTTAACAATAACCGTAATCTAAAGTCAATGACACGCGTGACGGAAAAGGGCCTTTAATTACGGTTTTAAACCGTAATTAAAGACGTCGCATCTTTTAGTGACACCCGTGTAGATTACGGTCCAGAACCATAATCTTTCACGATTTTGGGCCGTAATTAAAGGCTCGCGTTCCACCAGTGTCACGGCCCTGTTTGGATATCAATGGGTTATTGGGTTTGCGATTTTTTCATGTTCATCTTTCTTCCCTCTCATTTGGTTTAATCCACGGGGGACTTGCGACCCTGGCAAGCGCCACCAACAACCAGACCGATTCTGGGTCAGGGTCTGTATATTAATTGATTGCTAATTTCTTGTAAAACCCCCTGCTTCCAGTTTGCATATGCTTGAGCGGGTATAATATTTGCCTTGCCTGATCTGAAAGAGATGGTACTTGCTCCTCTCGCACACTAGTTTAATTCAAAATGTGTTGGGGGTAAGAGGAAAATAGTTCACTCCAAGACCAGATTCATCAAGCTCGTCAATACTTAGTCCGAAAAGGGAGTTCTCACCCATATTCAGTTCGATCTAATCGATCTTTGCTTATTTATTTTCCTGATTTCAATTTTCAGTATGTTTTCATTGATCTTGTTTTGTGTTTGACCGAGGTAATGGGATTTGGAATTCTGAGCCAAGCTTGCGGACTCGTGGCAGAGCTTGCGTATGCTGGACAAACCTTGCAAAGTTCATGGAATTTGGACTCTTCAGTAGCGCTTGCATTCGTCTGGCTTATGAACTCACACTGGTTTGTTCTATTGAGGAGATCTCCTCTGTCCATCCTATTGTACCCATTTCTAAATATTTTTGGGTCCATGACTTCCATCTGAAGTAGCGCTTGGATGTTTGTCGGAAAATGTATATTAATCTCATTGGCTTTATTCATAATCTGTTTGGTTTCCTTTTGTTGTGACCATTAAATTGATTTGCATTCGGTTTAGGTTTTACTTATTTGGCTCATCTATTCGAAGAGATTGGTATTTGCATTAGAATAAGGGAATAAAATCATTCTAACTACAACAGTTTTGGGTAGTGTTAATCGGTTCTAGAAAAGGTTGTCTTATGCTCTCTGTTTTAATCTTAGACTAAAATATTTTTGTCAGCCCATTGGATGAGTAACCAAAAAAAAAGTGTCATTGTGTTTGGTCCAATAATGTTAAACTGATTAGTAGCTGTGTTTAAGACTCACAAAACAAAAGAAAGAAGTGAAGGGAAACATAAGTGATTTCTTGGACTTGGGTAGCAATTCTTTTCTTAAGGTTTTGGCTCGTCTATCTACCATGATCGTTTGCGCTGGATTTATTTCTTTTACTACCCACGTTTTGGTTTATCTCTATTTCATTGTAATTTATTAATTTTGTTTTATTACTTCTAACATTCACTTAAGCCTTAGTTACTAGTCCTTTAGGTCCAAGCCGCTAGGATAGAGGGGTCCCCCTGGTCTGATAGACCATTGGCCTATCTCGTGGTGGTGACACCCAAAACCCTAAAACACACACACACCTAAAATATGTATGTATATATATAGACTAACATTCTTGTTTCATTTTTAGACCATCAGATTTTCCTAGTCCAAAATCTCTCACCCACATTCCAGCCCAAATCATATTCTAGCCCAAATCATGACTCAGCCCAAACTAGAATTTGACCTAAATCACTCAACCTGGCCCAGAGCTTCAATCTGGCCCAAAGCTTTAATTTGGCCCAAAAGGTTCAGCCTGGCCCATAACCAACTTTGGCCCAAGTTCATTTCTGGTCCAAAACACAATCAGCCCACTTCCAAAGAGAAAATCAATCCACTTCAAAAAGAAAATCACCCCACTTTTCCTACAAGCCCAATTCAACTCGGCCCATACCTAAGGCCCATTCTGGCCCATTCGTAAAGCCCAAATTCAAAAGACATACCTCAGCCCAAACCAATTTCGAACCCAAACCCATTCAGGCCCAAACCTTGACCAAGGCCCACTTCGGCTCAATTCAACCTAAAAGTCTAACCAAGACCCAATCCGGTCCAACTTTGACCTGGTCCAATTTTGACCAACCCAAACCTTGACCCAAACTTTGACCAACCCAAACCTTGACCCAAACTTTGACCAACCCAAACCTTGACCCCAACTTTGACCTAACCCGACTTTGACCCAACCCGAACCTCAATCCAATTCAAACCCGACTTCAGTCCAAACCGAACTTCAATCTAATTCAAACCCGACCTCAATTCAATTCAAACCCGACTTCATTTCAATCCAATTCAAACCAAATTCAATTCAAACCCAAAATTTTCAATTCAAACACAATTCATTCAGCTCAATTCAATTCAAACCGAAATTCATTTCATCCAATCCACACTCTACTTGTAAACCTCATTCAAACTTCAAAAATTCAAAACACTTCTTCAAATACATTTCAAATTAATTCCAAATTAATTCAAAAATCATTTTCAAAAATTTCAAACCACTCTTTTATTTCATTTCTAAAAGAAACCATTTTGTGGAATTTTAAAGGAAAAACTCTTCTCACATCACAGAAAACTCTTCTCAACAAGCAGAAAGTTCTTCTCACATATACAGAAAGTTTTCTCCTAAAACATTTCTCAAAATCAGTGTTTCCTTATCGAGAATTCCGAACAACTTCAAAAGTTTTCAAACTTAGTTTTCAACTCAAATAAACCATTTTCGGGGAACAAGAAATGTTTGACCTCTTCAAAACATTTTCTGCCTGGTTAGCACATCACTTGTCTCCCTTTCCAAAATAAAAATCCAAGGCAGGGCATTGGGGTCGTAACCTCCCTTGTCGCAGTCTGGATTTCTTTAGGCGGGGGCATTAGGGTGACAAAGCTCCCCTAATTGCAGCTTAGATTTTTACAAGGCGGGGTGCTAGGGAAGTAACGACCTTCCTAGTTGCAGCCGGGATTTTAGAATCGTCTAACTCTCTTCCACTCGATTTCAATGTTTTCGGTTCTTAACGTTTTTAAACCCGAGAGTTATAGACGTTATTAGGGTTTGACCAAGAACATCTCATTCATGGTGTTTCCCTCTAAATCCTATTTTACGACATAAATTCATTGCCCCATGTTTCGAGTCTTGCATTCACCATTAATTAAGTGTCGTGTTCGTGGGGGTACATAGGGTAATCCCTCGGGATTATCCGCCCTTTTACAACAAAAAATGATTTTCGGTTTTAAAAACTTTAAGAGATAATTTTGACAATCATTCCTCCAAACAATTCAGTCCACCATCATCTCACGCTAAATTCGAAATATCCCAAAACCTCAAGCCTTTCCGAATCTCAAATCCGAAAAACACGGGATCTCACTCAAACTTCAATTACCTCACACACTCAAATCATTATCCAAACTCAAATCATTCCAAACTCGAAACATCTCCTGAATCCCAACTTCTTCCAAACTTCTATAGTCTCATAGGCCTGAGTGCCCCACAGACTCGAACATCTCAATCTCTCCACCATTTTAATATTCAAATGTCTCACGGACCCGAGCGTCTCACAGACCTTGATATCCCAAACCTCCTGATAAATGTCCAAATGAGCATGTTTTATGGGTGTATTTCATATATTTTATTAGCACTTTTCTTGCTCATTTCTCCACTTTGGTTAGTTTTCCTCTAGTTTATGTTTTATTGGTTATCTTACAGACTTATTGGTTAAACATGAGGAAAACCAAGCTAGGAGCAAAGTAGACGAAGAGACGAACGCGTAGGCGCAAACGGGTCGAAAAACGGAGTCTAAAAGAAGAATCTAGATCCGGTCAAAGTTCACAAAAGAAAACGAGTCAAATACACACGTCCGGGTCACGTCCGGGGATAAAAGGCCGGACGTGACACGGATCGATGTGTTAGAGACGTCCGGGTCACGTCCATGGAAAAAAGGCCAGACGTGACACAAGGATAATTATGTCTGTGGCATGTCCGGGTAAATTTGGCCGGACAAGATCAAAGGCTAAACCCATCCGTGGTGTGTCCGCGGAAATAAAGCCGGACGCGCCCAAATTGAAGATCTGTCCGTGGAAATTAGCCAGGACGCAAGCAAGGACACAATGTGTCCGTGGATATTTTACCGGACAAGAAAGAATGGAGAGTTGTGTTGTCCGTGGAAATAAGGACGGACAAGAAAGAAATATATGTGGCATGTCCGTGAAGAAAAGACCGGACAACAAATAGAGGTGCAAGCCAGATCCAGAATAATTGACGCTCCGACCGTCTTCCCCGTTTTTCCTGCGGCGCCTGCAAACATATCTATCTACTCCATCAGCAATATCAGGCGCCGGCGCACTCCTTAAATTGCTCACGCGTGTTCCAGCCTGTCTTCAGCCTGTCTTCTTCCTCCTCCTTTCTTCTATAAAACCCACGCTCCTTCTGCTCAAATGAATCATCCCTTCCTCAGAATCCAAAGTTCACCACCATTCATCAAACCACGACCATCGACCACAACACAAACCACACCTACGATCCATTCCATCCTCTTATCCCCCACTTCTCCATTTTATTTTTATTCTTCATTCCACCACTCAGCAGAAGCACGATAAGAAGAAGAGAACGGAAGCAGCTGGAGCAGAAGTGAGTCGCACTCCCGTCTCCTCTCCTCCAGCAGTCTCCAAAACAATGGCTACATCTATCTTTATTTTATTTTCATTCGTGTTAATGTATGAGTAATTTTATATTTGTGTTCAGGATGGGTGTTTAACCCTAAATAATTCAGACTTATTTATAATACCAAGTTTGCTTATAAATATTTGTTTTGTCTCTCTAAATTATTAAATGCTTAACAACTGATCATTTTTATGCATTTACGGTTTCTCTTATTTCAATGATTTTGTAAATTTGAGAATAGACCACAAAGAGAGACAAACGTTAGATATTATCTCCTTGATTAGCAGATAAAATCCATCGCTGTTATTAAAAGAATTCTTGCTTAATGCTAATTAATGATTTTAGACTCTTTCTGATTGTAAAAAGTCTATTGAATTAATTAAGAGTTGTCCTTATCTATGATTTAGGAAGGCCACAAGATAAATTCTTAAACAGACAAATAGAGCAAATTAGGATTACAATTAATGTCTGTACTTAAATAAATATTTATTACCTGTCTCATTTATTAAACTTGTTTTAATTCCTTTCAACAAATATTGTTAAATGCTTTACGCGACAAACTACTGCATTTTTATGGTAACTATCAACATATGATTTTGAGATAGTCAAAGTACCACAAAGGAATAAACCTTGGTATTTACACTCCGGATTGAGCAGGAAAATACTGAGGCTATTACTAAGAGTTCGTAACTGACACTTATTAACTCTAATAGACAATAAATAATTTAGACATGGTTACAAATTTGTTTAAGTAATTTAGGCAATTCCCCCGCTATCCTAGGATACCTTTTTCCATCCACATCAATTAATTTACCTTATTTTACTGTGTTTATTATTTTGCACTAATCCTAAAACAAATCAAGCTTGCCTCCGGCTAAACCCCCAATTTACATTTTATGCACTTTTATTTATCTTCTTGTACATTTACTAACTTGATAATTAATTAGATAGTTGCGAAGTCTCTGTGGATACGACCTTGTTGTACTACAAAGATTGGGTTCACTGCTCATAAGTAGCAAGAGAGTTTAACTACTATTTTGCCCAACAAGTTTTTGGCGCCGTTGCCGGGGACTTCGGTCCAACTATCTGGTTTATTATCTGTTTAGTTTTTCTTTTATTTCCGTTATTTGCCCCTTTTGTGTCTAAATTTTTGTTTTGTTTTTTTAAGGTACTTAATTCTTATGGATGGTCACTACGATCAAGCATGAGGTTGGTATGATTACCCCTATGGTGCAGAGAACTACAATCAATGGAGTGCATGTCAAAGGTGCGGAGAGTACCATGAAAGCCCCCAATGTTCAGACCCAAATGCTGAATTGAGAGCTCTCTTGGAAGATTTCAAGTCATCTCTCAAGCCTATCCCCATCTTTGTGTGCCGAGAGTGTGGAGGAGACCATGAAAGTTCCCATTGTCCTATGGTTGCAATAGAGAGAGACAATGCCACTTAAGGGAAATGATGACAAATTTTACCTCAAAGTTTGGAACCTCTGAAATGATCCAGCAAAGAACGCTAGATCAGGTAGAACACATGGAACAACCGGTTCAACAATTTAATGAAGTGGTTCACGAGGAGGAACAACCTGCTGAGGACTTAAGCTACTCTCCACCTCCTCCCCTATTCGAATCAGAGAATCTATCACCAAACAACCATCAGCTTGATTCTGAAGACAACTCCTCAGAAGAGAGTTTCTCCTTGGACTTCATGGAGTCTCCTCCCTCTGAAATCAACTACTATTTCCCCTCCTTCTCCATGCTCTACCCAGAAGATGAGGGTGGATACATCCTCAACCTTGAGAAGGAGGAGATGCCGCCTCCCTCCAACCATCAAAAGAGAGTGCTATAGTCGATTTCAAGGAGCCACTTCCCTCTGAAGTTAATTTCCATCAAGGCTCGTCCAATGAGCCTCACCAAGATGATGAGGATATCTATATCCTCAAATTTGAGGAGGAGGAGCCATCCAACTTTGATCTTCGTCTGGAGGATCATGGCATTCCCCACCTAAGCAACAATGATGTAAGGTGGAAGCATAAAGTTCACCCACTAAGTGTGGAGGCCACCTTCCCCTTTGATCCCGGACTAGAGATAGAAGACAAAGTCCGCCCCAGAGCTCTCCCTGCACCGCTCATTGAAGATAAGGATGTCTTCATCCTTAATTTCGAAGAGGAGGCTCCACCAAAATTCGATCCTCGCACCAAGAATCAACAATCTCAACACCACCACCTGACTAAAGATCAGTGGAGCCTGCACTTCTTCATCCTAAGTGTTGGGATAGCTTTTCCTTTTGATCCGGGTCGTTTTTCAATTATCCATGATGCCCGTCCCACCCACCCGTTGACGCCAACTTCAACGTTCATATTCGATCCCGGATGACTTCATGGTGGTACTGTCTAGCCAAAGACGTTAAAGAAGGGCAGCTTCCCGGGAGGCAACCCGGATGAAATTATCTTTCATTTGCTTTTATTTCTCTTTTAATTTTCAGGTTCTCTTTAAATTTTGTTTTTGCTAACTTTTAACCCCGTATGTAGTATGGTTGCTTCTAGTGTCTTATGCAGGTGCAACTACATGTCTACACCGCAACCAACCTACGCTACTTGAGGCTGAAGCTCAAGTGTGGGGGAACTCCTATAACACTAGCAAAGATAATCTCAGGGGAGTACCAGTTTCTTTCAATTATGCTTTTATTTTGCTAAATTCTGTTGTGGAGAGCTTCTGTGCTAAAATGATTATTTGTGACCTTTGTGTTTTCTTATTTATTACTTACCGAAAAGGGTCTTCTGAAACTTTCCCTTGTTTTTCTAGTGAACAATGAGGACATTGTTCAATTTAAGTGTGGGGGAGTGCCCTTTTCGGTGAAATTTTGTGCTAAAATGTTTAATCTCTCTGCTCATCTTGCGTTTGTCCAAATTCAATATCGTGGATCCTTTATATGTGGGTTGTTCTCTTTATGAATAAATACTGTTATGAATTGTGGGATATGGTACAAAATTTTTCATTTTGATTACTTTTGAGGAGCATTTTTATGCGGTGTGATCAAATGATCTGCAATGGTTGGATTTTTATTGCTCAGGGGTTCTTTCTGTCTTCTCTCTTAGGGATTGCTAAGGAGTGCTTCTCTGTCTAAAAAATATATACCAAAAAAATAATAAACAAGGGACTTGCGAGACAGCATTGGTAACCAACAAAGAGAGTTGAGTGTTCTTAAAATACACAAGCATGATGCCTACATATTATCTTCTCATCTCTCATGCAAAAGTGAAACAAATGTATAATCTGCATGGTCAGGTGTGTCTAAACTCCAAATTATTCATTGACTATGTTGTGCCATGTATGGGTATCCGGTAAATTCGGGATCCTTTATGGATGTGTATCGTGACATTGGGCTTTAAAGACACCCGTGGTGCAGAGGAACAATGGAGAACTTAGCCCATGCAATCTTCAAGGTAAGACAAAGAGGTGATCAGACAGGCGGCATATAAGGGGGTGACTACAAATATTGGGTTCACTGCTCATAATGAAATACCCCAAATTAATAAAACATGGATTAAATATGTAATCACATTAATTAAGGCCTAAACATGCCTTAAAAGTCAACTGAGAACAACAGCGGTCAACACAAAACAAGATGTTGCACCCTTTGACTGTTAAGGGTAAATAAATACCCAAATGAACTTCTTAGGACCTAAAAATTCGTCCTAAGTATATTAACATAATATTAAACATATTATAACCGTTGGACAACACTCCAACACAAAGAAAAAGCATTTACATGCTTCAAGGTCAAAAAGGGCAAAAAGGTGCTCTAGGAAAACCTTAAAATTCAAATGACCTCTAAATGATATAAAATTGGATACCATGATCAAATATCATGTAAGAAACACAACAAAACGGTTGTCAAAGAAAACCAAGCTCAGAAACACCAGGAAACACAAAATGTGCGCTAAAACTCCTTAAAGCACGTTTTTGTGAAATTGTCTTCTAAATTGGTTTTAAATGAGCTAAAAGGTTATAAATACCTTTAAATATAATAAATATCATATTATATGATATAGGAATTTAATTCCAGAAATTTACGAATTGTTACAAAATTAATATTAAAATATTAATAAAACCCTAATGTGGGGCCCGTTTGGGTCAACATTGACTAAGTTGGTCAATGTTGACCATTGACCACGAAATGGACTACATAAAATCAGATAATTAAGTCTCTTAACAGACCAAGAGACAAGAGACATGTGACAATTAATATAGTCCCTTACTTTTGCATAAAATAACAAAAAAGTAAACTTTACCTTATAAAACAAAAAAGGTGGGCTCCACTTACCTTACCCCATGTGAGCCAGCCGATTTGGAGCCTCCATTTGCTCCTCTTTTCCTTTGCATTTCGGTGCTCCAAGCTGGTACAAGACAAGAGTGCTTAGTCACCTTACAATAAGTAAACTAAAGTAACATTATTTATCTCATTTTCATTCAAAATTGGCTCCAATCATGCCTACCTTTGTCAATCAAGCTCGGATGCCTCCTTGCCTGGTCTCCACCGAATTCCCCTTCAATTATCAGCATCAATCAAACATTGATGAGTCACCAAAACAATAATGACCTAGAATATTCAAAAAAAAGTGACTTTAAGGCAATATTAGGTCATTCCCTTTCATTTCTTCCATCCAGCCGAGTTTGCTCTGTCCAAGAGCTCTCTCTGGCTCTCCTCCACCGTAGGTAAGAGTTCCAAGCACCATTGATGAGGTTTCAGGCTCTAGGTAAGCTCTTAAGGCATAAAAAACCCATTTTTTCATCTTTCTTTCCTTTTTCGATTGATCTACACTCCAACCTTTTCTATACATCTATGTAGAGTGATTTGGAGGTTAAAGGAAGTGTTGGTTTCGTACATAACCAGATATAAGGAGGAAAGTTCAAGTCTTGACCATTTAAGGTAAAAATATGCTTTAAGCTCATAACTTTTGATTCCCTTCAAGTTCGGCTGTAAAACTTTGGTCATAGCCTCATCGTCTTCTCCTTTTCATGTGGAATCTGTTGGTTAGCCATTTGGAGCAAGGATGGCCGAGATCCAAAGGAAATACCCTCTTTTAAGGCATTTTTCCAAGGTAAAAAACCTAATAACAAGGTAGCTGTTGAGATCTAGCTGTGTTTCCTATGTCAATATGGTGGATCTAACACCTTGTGGTGTGTTGATTCAGGTCGAAACCATCTTGAATTCTCCTTGCATTCTTATGATGTTTGCCTTAAATCTTACATTAAATTACTTCTTATGGTTAGATCTTTCTTGGAGACTAACTAGGCCTTGGTTTCTGTTGAAAACATGTAAACAATGTAGAGAATTTCTCCTTAAGGTGGCGAAACAACTCAAACAAGGCTTTTACCTAAGCTAAATCAAGGTATAAATCACTTAAAAACCTTAACTTGATACATTAACACAAGTTTAAGTGTGTGTATATTAATTGCCGTGAGTGAAGGAGAAAAACAAGGTCTTGTTTGACCTTAAAATGTTTAAGGAATGGTTTAATAAATTTTATAACTAATTAAACCAGCATAAATGTCAAATTTAAGACATTATGTGGAAGTTTGGTAAATAAATGAAAATTATATGGTGAGGCCGAAATTTTATGTATTTTGGGACCTTTATGTGTAATTTATTTGCAAGCCAATGTTTGTAATAAGGCCATGTATTTAGGCCATTTTATTTATGCATTTACAAGCTTTTAATTAAGTTAAGTAGTATAAATGCATTACCGAAAATAAATGGGGTATTAGGTGTAATTAAATAAATTTAGGGACTATAGAAAAATAAAGCCGAAAATTAGAGTTAAAAAGGAGTTAAAATAAAGCTTATAAGATTTTATAAAGTTTTGGGGTTAAATGGTGAATTCTAGAAAGTTTGGGTACTAAACCGTAATTATAAGGAATTGGTGGTCAAGGAAATATTAAGGTGGTCAACCTGACCATATGCTAGGTTTTGACCAAATTAGATAAGTTAAATAACTTATTTAAGGTGTTATAATAAGATAAGTATCTTAAGGTAATTTTTTATAACATATGTGGTAAATATGTTATTACCGAAAATAAAGGGTGTACAATGGTATTTTAAACACCCATGAGCTATTAGGAATTTTTAGGAATTTATTTGGTGGATTTTGGAATTTAAAATGAACTATATGTATATATATAGTTATAATGTCATTATGACACTTTGGAGAAAAATAGATGGTGGAATGGTAAATATTGAAAGTATATGGGTTAATAAGGATATTTATAACCCTTTGGTGGAATTGGTGATTTAAGAATTATTAAGAGAATTTAATAAGTTATGTGTATGAAATATAGTTTTAATGATATGGTGAACTATATGTTATAAATAGGGCCAAATGGCAACTATAGAATAGTACAAGGGCTGTTCGGAATTTACAAAAAATAACCATAGGTTATACTCTTTTATAAGTAGAAATGTTATATTGAATGGTATATATAACATGGTAAAAAGAAAGGGGTGATTTTTAAATAAAGGAAATTATGGTTTAAGGAAAAGTATAAGGTTTAGTATATGCCTATGAGGCAATATACAATAGTTTTCTATAAAAACTATAGGTTATAAGTTAAAGGAAATAAAAATATCATATCAAATGGTATTAGTATTTTGATATAACATTACATGATGTTATGTGGTCAAAAAGGGAATTTAAATAATTCAAGGGCTATCCGAATTAATAAGAGTTGAGAAATGAATTTTAGACTATGGTCTACAATGTCATAAATGTTATGACAATTATATGGTATTAAGGTGGTTTAATGGAATTAATATAAGGAAGGGTACTCACATAAAATAATGTGACAAACTATAAAAAAAATGGGATTTATAAGCTAAGGTATTTATTGAATAAACCTTAGGAGTTGTAATTATACAACATAAAATGTTACTTATGTTAGGATAATCATCTTAATATAAGTTGTACAATATGATACAACTAATGGGAATAATCATCTAATAAAAGATGATAAAAAGTAACATAAAATATAAGAGTTTATTAAACTCATGGAAGTTACCTACGTGGTAAATATATACATACACAAGAGTAATGTATATAAGGTGGATATATATTTTGGTTGGAAATCCTATGATTTAATGGTGGTGGTTATTTAAAAAAAATATAGTTACGAACTATAAGTTATGAGTTTTGGAAGCAAATATTATTTGCTAAAGATAAAGGGATTATACAACATGTCGAATTATGAAGGATGGTGGGAAAATAAAACAATACGAAAGAGAATACAATAAAAAAATGATACAATAAGAAAAAGAATATAATATAATATAATCATGCATGCATACATGCAACTATGGGTTACGTACTTAAACTAGATGGTGGATAAGATTAAAAAGGAAATAGTGAATTAAACTTAACAGTTGAAATATTATGACATACGCGTTATAAGTAACAAAACCGACTGTTTTAGAGAAACCCGTAACGAACAACTGTAGAAAACAGGGGTGAACTGTCGGGGTTACTTATTATTCGGAAATACCGGATGCAGTTAGTCATGGAGACTGACTTATAGTTTATTACCGTTTAGATTGCACTTCTGACAAGACGCTCGACGAGCTAGCGGGCTACACGGAGCATAGGATCTTGCTGATTCATACTCCACCGAAATACAATCAGGGTGAACGGTATGTAAAGGGGTTTGATCCGAGTTGTCCTAAGGTTGCTCCTTGGGCTCGGATTTGGTTGATATAACTTGTATGTTGTTATGTGTCTCTGATTGTCCCTGAGGGCTTCCTCAGTTCAAACATCTGTGTGATCTGTGATAAGATTGTTTGTCTAAATGTGATAATTAATATGCATGAACTGCATATTCATAGCTGCTTATTATTTTACTGTTGTTGAGTTAACAGTATTGGTTCGTATGTATGGACCTATATATATAAAACGAGCGGCTATGGTGCTATCTTATATGAAATAAGGAACTAAGTAAAACGTTGTAGTACTATGATAATAACATATACATATTATCTGAGACTTTTATACGGAGCATTGGCCTTTCTATACGCCGCTCTGTATCTAGCACTGGATCCCGAGTTTACAGACTCCGATTGGACTAATGACCTTAGTCTGCTGTGTTGGAAAATTTGGTAATGCGATGCGATGGTATAATTAATTAATTAATGGAATGGAAGTAAAGCCAAGAGGATGTGGCTCTTGGTGCGCGCTGTGATCACAAAAACGATACCAAGATGTCCGCGTACGGGTCCGTAAGTATCAAGAAAATTTCCCGTGAGCTAGAACGGCTCGTTGGTCGGAGACTCTACCGTTGGAGTGGCTACTGCCGTGGGTGACCCGCCATAATATATGGGTAATTAGAGACATGTCGTTTTAACGAGACATTGTCACTAGGTATAACTGAACAACTAAAACAAATGAGACTTATACAGTGGCGAACAATATCATGGACGAGACTTAATACTTGTTTATTATTCTCGTTGTTTCGCTTTGTTGTTCATAGGTTATACTTGTGGTTATTTTGTTGTGTGTTGATGGTTGGATGGAGCCTACAAGGCTAAGGTAAATTAAATATGAAAACTGTACGCTACGGCGAATGTACATTGTACATTATATTGTTATTACTCGATACGTTCGATATATAAATGTTGTATGGAATGTTAAATGAATGTTTGGATTGGATGGATGGTTAAATGTTTATGGATATTTGGATGGTTGATTTTGTATATTATACATTTATGCTTCAGTTTTGATTATAACTGTAAAAAGGAAAAGCATGAAACCAATCTAATAATAAGATGGTTAAAATGACAAGTGACCATTAGGGTCCAGGCCCGGCATACTCAGCGTCTATCGCTGATACTACACCATTACAGGTTGTTGATCATTGTTGGAGCTGAAGAGCAGGAACAGGGTAATTAGAGTGTTACTTTTGTCACCACACTTGGAGATGTTGTATAGTAATGAAGATTGTAACACCCCTCACCACTAACACGATATAATCTCTCACGTAGCAATAAATAAAACGTCTCGTAGCGGAAAATAAATAACAAATACAAACTCACTCGGGTGTCACCGGCCATTACTCGCCCATGCGAGCAACGTAGCCAAACCACATCCAACTTCCAAAATAAACAAACTACTAACCGCAGTGATAACGAGAAACTCCTATACATCATACTAAGTCCATAACCATAAACATAGACAAGTGAGCGACTACCCAATCCTGAATACACAACCTTACCATGATACAATTCACCATCTTCATTGCTATACAACATCTCCAGTTACCCTGTTCCTGCTCTTCAGCTCCGACAATGGTCAACAACCTGAAATGGTGTAGTATCAGCGATAGTCGCTGAGTATGCCGGGCCTGGACCCTAGTGGTCACTTGTCATTTTAACCATCTTATTATTAGATTGGTTTCATGCTTTTCTTTTTACAGTTATAACCAAAACTGAAGCATAAATGTATAGTATACATAATCAACCATCCAAATATCCATAAACTTTTAACCATCCATCCAATCCAAACATCCATTTAATATTCAATACAATCATTTATATATCGAACGTATCAAGTAATAACAATATAATGTACAATGTACATTCGCCGTAGCGTACAGTTCTCATATTTAATTTACCTTAGCCTTGTAGGCTCCATCCAACCATCAACACACAATGAAATAACCACAAGTATAACCAATGAACAACAAAGCGAAACAACGAGAATAATAAACAAGTATTTAGTCTCGTCCATGGTATTGCTCGCCACTGTATAAGTCTCAATTGTTTTAGTTGTTCAGTTATACCTAGTGACAATGTCTCGTTAAAACGACATGTCTCTAGTTACCCATATTTATGGCGGGTCACCCACGGCAGTAGCCACTCCAACGGTAGAGTCTCCGACCAACGAGCCATTCTAGCTCACGGGAAATTTTCTTGATACTTACGGACCCGTACGCGGACATCCTGGTATCGTTTTTGTGATCACAGCGCGCACCAAGAGCCCCATCCTCTTGGCTTTACTTTCATTCCATTAATTAATTAATTATACCATCGCATCGCATTACCAAATTTTCTAACACAGCATACTAAGGTCATTAGTCCAATCCGGAGTCTGTAAACTCGGGATCCATGCTAGATACAAGAGCGGCGTATAGAAAGGCCAATGCTCCGTAAAAGTCTCAGATAATATGTATATGTTTTATCATAGTACTACAACGTTTTACTTACGTTCCTTATATTTCATATAAGATAGCACCATAGCCGCTAGTTCGTTTTATATATATAGGTCCATATATACGAACCAATACTGTTAACTCAACAACAGAAAATCATAAGCAGCTATAAATATACAATTCACAAACAATCTTATCACAGATCGCACAGAAGTCTGAACTGAGGAAGCCCTCAGAGACAATCCGAGACACATAACAACATACAAGTTATATCAACCAAATCCGAGCCCAAGGAGCAACCTTAGGACAACTCGATCAAACCCCTTTACATACCGTTCACCCTGATTGTATTACGGTGGAGTATGAATCAGCAAGATCCTATGCTCCATATAGTCCGCTAGCTCGTCGAGCGTCTTGTCAGAGGTACAATCTAAACGGTAATAAACTATAAGTCAGTCTCCATGACTAACTACATCCGGTATCTCCTAATAATAAGTAACCCCGACAGTTCACCCCTGTTTTCTACAGTTGTTCGTTACGGGTTTTCTCTAAAACAGTCGGTTTTGTTACTTATAAGCGTACGTCATAATATTTCAATTGTTAAGTTTAATTCACTATTTCCTTTTCAATCTTATCCACCATCTAGTTTAGGTACGTAACCCATAGTTGCATGTATGCATGCATGATTATATTATATTATATTCTTTTTCTTATTGTATCATTTATTTTATTTTATTCTCTTTCGTATTGTTTTTTTTCCCACCATCCTTCATAATTCGACATGTTGTATAATCCCTTTATCTTTAGCAAATAATATTTGCTTCCAAAACTCATAACTTATAGTTCGTAACTATATTTTTTTTAATAACCACCACCATTAAATCATATGGTTTCCAACCAAAATATATATCCACCTTATATACATTATCCTTGTGTATGTATATATTTACCACGTAGGTAATTCCCATGAGTTTGATAAACTCTTATATCATATGTTACATTTTATCATCTTATGTTAGATGATTATTCCCATTAGTTGTATTGTATTGTACAACTTATATTAAGATTGTTATCCTAATGTTATGTAACATTTTATGTTGTACATTTACAAATCCTAAGGTTCATTCCATAAACACCTTAGTTCATCAATCCCATTTATTTATAGTTTGTCACATTATTTTATGTGAGTACCCTTCCTTATATTAATTCCATCTAAACCATATCATTGTCATAACATTTATAACACTATAGACCTTAGTCTAAAATTCATCTTTCAACTCTTATTAACTCGGTATAGCCCTTAACTTATTTAAATTCCGTTTTGACCACATAACATTATGTAATGTTATACCACATTCTAATATCATTTGATATGATATTTTTTTCCTTTAATTTATTCCTATAGTTTTTATACAAAACTATCTCATATTGCCTCATAGGCATATATTAAACCTTATACTTCTCCGTAAACCATAATTTCCTTTGTTTACAAAATCACCCCTTTCTTTTTACCATGTTATATATACCCTTTAATATAACATTTCTAACTTATGAAAGAGTATCACCTATAGTTATTTTTTGTAAATTCCGAACAGCACTTGCGCTATTCTACAATTGCCATGTGGCCCTATTTATAACATATAGTTTTACCATATCATAAAAATCATATCTTATACACATATCTCAATAGATACTCTTATATAATTCTAAAAATCACCAAATTCCACCAAAGGGTTATAAATATCCTTATTAACCCATATATTTTCTATATTTACCATTCCACCATCTATTTTTCCCCAAAGTGTCATAATGACATAATAACTATATTTTACATATATAGTTTATTTTAATTCCAAATCCACCAAATAAATTCCTAAAAATTCTTAATAGCCCATGGGTGTTTTAAAATACCATTGTACACCCTTTATTTTTGGTAATAACATATTTACCACATATGTTTAAAAATATTACCATTAAATACATAACTTATTATAAAACCTTAAATAAGTTATCTACTTATTTATTTTGGTCCAAACCTAGCACATGGTCAATGTTGACCTCCTTAATATTTCCTTGACCACCAATTCCTTATAATTACGGTTTGCACCCAAACTTTCTAGAAATCACCATTTAACCCCAAAACTTTATAAAATCTTATAAACTTTATTTTAACTCCTTTTTAACTCTAATTTTCGTCGCTTTATTTTTCTAAAGTCCCTAAATTTAATTTAATTACACTATAACCCCTTATTCATTTCGGTAATAATTATATACCACCTAAGCTTAAATAAAAGCTTGTAAATGCATAAATAAAATGGCCTAAAATACATGGCCTTATTACAAACATTGTCTTGCAAAATAAATTACACATAAATGTCCCAAAAATACATATAAATTTTGGCCTCACCATATAATTTTCATTTATTTACCAAACTTCCACACAATGTCTTAAATTTGACATTTATGCTTGTTTAATTAGTTATAAAATTTATTAAACCATTCCTTAAACATTTTAAGGTCAAACAAGACCTTATTTTACCTCTTCACTCACGGCAATTAATATACACACACTTAAACTTGTGTTAATGTATCATGTTAAGGTTTTAAGTGATTTATACCTTGATTTAGCTTAGGTAAAGCCTTGTTTGGGTTCGCCACCTTAAGGAGAAATTCTCCACAGCTTGTTTTACATGTTTTCAACAGAAACCAAGGCCTAGTTAGTCTCCAAGAAAGATCTAACCATAAGAAGCAATTTAATGTAAGATTTAAGGCAAAAATCACCTTAAGAATGCAAGGAGAGTTCAAGATGGTTTCGACCTGAATCAAACACACCACAAGGTGTTAGATATACTATATTGACATAGGAAATAGCTAGATCTCAACAAGCTGCCTTGTTATTAGGTTTTACCTTGGAAAAATGCCTTAAAAGAGGGTATTTCCTTTGGATCTCGGCCATCCTTGCTCCAAATGGCTAACCAACTGATTCCACATGAAAAAGGAGAAGAAAATGAGGCTATGACCAAAGTTTCACAGCCGAACTTGAAGGGAATCAAAAGTTATGAGCTTAAAGCACATTTTAACCTTAAAATGAGATTTTGAGCAACCTTGGTCTCTAAACTTGTTTCATTCGAATTTGATTGATGTTATAACCTTAGAACACTGAGAATAAGCAATAGGAACTGATTAGTCACGAGATCTAAGCATAGGTGGTGAAGAGATGAAGAAAAAGAGCCAAAACAAGCCTTAAACCATTAATTCGAAGCTTAGAAGTTAGGTTTACCTTCCCAACTGAAGAAGTTCGGTTGAGAGAGCTTGGGAGAGCTTGGAGGAGCTGCTTCACCGAAATAAGAATGCAGCTAGGAGAGAGAGTGACTAGAATGGCTAATATTTGATTGAAAATGCATTATTGATTAGTTTATTGTCTCATTATTGGAGGTGACTCATCAAAGAGATAAGGAGGGGACATGGGGTCGGCTGATTGAAGAGAAAGGAAGGCTCCCACGAATTGAGGCTTGATTGATCAAATAATGGAGCCTAAAGTGAGTGTATAAACTAATAAAAGGCAAAAGTAGCCTTAATTTAAGGAGACTTATTTAAGTCTTGTTTATTGTATTGGAAGTGACGAAATTTGACTCCCCCAGCCTGTGTATGTCGACCTCATGTGGTCCAAGGGGTCAAACATTGACCTCTTGACCATTCTTAGTCAATGTTGACTCAAGCGGGCCACCTTTTAGGGTTTTATTAATATTTTAATATTAATTTGTAAAAATTTGTAAATTTCTGGAATTAAATTCCTAATATCATATAATATGATATTTTTAAAGGTATTTATAACCTTTTAGCCCATTTAAAACCAATTTAGAAGGCGATTACACAAAAACGTGCTTTAAGGAGTTTTAGTGCACATTTTGTGTCGCAAGGTGTTTCTGGGCTTGGTTTTCTTTGACAACGGTTTTGTTGTGTTCCTTACATGATATTTGATCATGGTATCAAATTTTATATCATTTAGAGGTCATTAGATTTTTAAGGTTTCTTAGAGCACCTTTTTGCCCTTTTTGACCCTGTAGCATGAAAGTGCTTGTTCTTTGTGTTGGAGTGTTGCCCAACAATTGTAATATGTTTAGTAATGTGTTAATATGCTTAGGACAAATTTTTAGGTCCTAAGTAGTTCATTTGGGTATTTATTTACCCCTAACAGTCAAAGGGTGCAACATCTTGTTTTATGTTGACCACTGTTGTTCTCAGTTGACTTTTAAGGCATGTTTAGGCCTTAATTAATATATTTAAATATTTAATCCATGTTTTATAATTTTGGGGTATTTCAAAGATGGTGTATGGTCTTATGGTAAGGTTATGTATTTTTCAGGATTGGGTAGACGCTCACTTGTCGATGTTTATGGTTATGGACTTAGTATGATGTATAGGAGTTTCTCGTTATCACTGCGGTTAGCAGTTTGTTTATTTTGGAAGTTGGATGTAGTTTGGCTACGTTGCTCGCATGGGCGAGTAATGGCCGGTGACACCCGAGTGAGTTTTGTAATTGTTATTTATTTTCCGCTGCGAGACGTTTTATTTATTGCTACGTGAGGGATTATATCGTGATTATGGAGAGGGGTGTTACAAAAGTGGTATCAGAGCGGAGTACCGCTCTGATGACGAGAAGATAAGTTAAGACAATGAGCTTAGGACTTGGGAAATATTGGGAAACATTTAGGAGGTACGAGACGATTCGTTTTAAAAGGATATTGTGTCTAGTAACGCAAACTGCGTGACATAGTAGCCTTTAAGGCAATTCAATATCTACTGGTTGTGTGCGGTAATTTACCGAATATTTATGTGACATACTGTACTACAGATGTCTGGTGGAACTAGAGGGCGTGGTACCGGTAGAGGTGGAGGCGGTGACCCCGGCATTCCAGGAGTTGCTGAGACGGTTGCAGCCGTTCTTGCACAGCTGGGTACTCAGATAGGAAGAGCACCAGCCCACCCGCCACAGCCCAGGGAAGCGAACTGGCTGAAGTCAGTTGGCGAGACCCGACCACCTACATATTCAGGGGAACCAGACCCCGTAGCTTTGGAGCGTAACATTGTTGAGCACGAGAAAGCATATGAAGCTTTACAAGTACCTGACGACAAAAAGGTCGCCATTGCTGCTTTCCATCTGAAGGATGCAGCCAGCACTTGGTGGAGGTTGGTCAAGGACCAGCACCTGGCTACGCCCGACTTTTTGTGGGCTGCCTTTGTAGAATTACTGAGAGGAAAGTACTACCCGGCGCACCTCAAGCAGAAGAAGCGCCATGAGTTTGAAACATTGACCCAAGAAGGTCTGACCGTGGATGAGTACTACGCTCGATTCATTGGTCTACTGGATTTCATTCCCGGTGTGGATTACTCAGAGACCGTGAAGGTCGAGAAGTTCCGGGGAGGACTATTATTTCGCATTCAGATGGCGATGGGTGCTACCCTCTACACTACCATCCAGGTGCTGACATGAAAGCCATAAAATTCTTTACTTACTACATTACCAATTAACTTTGTGAGAACTTACCAAGGAGATTCCAGGAGTGTTATGAGGCTACCTCGAGGACGGAGCTAATGCTCCAGACTCGGGAAGAGACTCTCGGGGCCAAGAAAAGGAAGAACCCTGAGGGACAGTCTGAGGGTGGAGGAGCGTCTTCAGGCGATAGCCAAAAAAAAAGGGGAAAGTAAGGACTTATCCCACTCTAAATTGTTTACCATATTAAATATCTTAAGAATGCCGACCCGAAACCCTAAACAGGAAATTCTTTCCAAAGAAAGGGCAGCAGGGTAACCAGGGAAAGAAAGGAAAAGAGCCCGTCCTTCAGTTGACCGGCCTAGCTATAGATGCTAAGCCTCTGAGATCTGCACCTCCTAAGGGTGAGAACACCTACCTCATAAATTCTAATGCAATCTTAACCCTTATATCATCAGATATTGACTTAAACTTAAATACTACCATCAGGCACCGGACAACCCCAGCGCCACTTTTACTGTAAGCGTTGTGGGAAAGACCATCCTGGGGTCGACTGCGAAGGCCGCAAAGTCGAATGTCGGTGCTGCCACAAAGAAGGCCATAGGGAATTTGAATGTTGGATGAACCCAGAGAGCCGTAATTACAGGCCACCAAAGAATACTCAGAAGACCACAGTTGGAGGATCTGGAGTACCACGAGGCGGTCAGGATGGCCAGACATCTACTGATGCTGGAGCCTATAAAGGCAAGGGAGTAGATAGGGCAAGAGTACCCTAACTCCATGAGACCGCTGGTGGAAGACTTTGTTTACTTACTTTGTTATGTACTTACCTTGGATGTTAAACAGACTTATGTTATTAGTATATGGGAGTGTGTCGGGGACCACTCGCCATTTGTGTATGACTTCTGAGATTATATGTACTCAGTACCAGTAAGCTTTAAACCTTGACGGAAAATATATATATGAACAGAATATTAATGCTTACATTATCATGTAGCAATACTCAAATGACGAAGAGTCAATGAGACCGGGAATTACTGAACCATAATTTCCACCTGCATGGCGCACTTGCTATTGCAAGCGCTATGACAATAAACTACGGAAATTTCCATCTGCCCTGCGCACTTGCTACAGCAAGTGCAGCGACAGCAACAGTAACAACTACTGTAAATACGACTGCAACAACTACTACTTTTTAACCTTTTATAAAAAAAAACTGTTTTTCAAACTTTTTCATACAAACCTTAAGATTAGAAACCCATGCAACGTTGGAGGGACCGTTAGTCCAACCACTGCTACTAGGGAAACTATACAGCCACTATGACTGTAAACCACACCAGTTTAAATTGTTGGGAATTTTCAGACAGAGCTTATTAGTCAAATACCATCAGTGTATACCCGCATTCGATGCTAGTCACTACTAGTGATGAATGTTTAGTCCTCATGGACAAGCATACCCTTTGTAGATGCACCACCGTCAGTGAGGATGGTTGGGAAGTGAAGAGCCAAGTTGCTCAAGCTATTATGCAATCTGCAATACATCCAATTACATGGATGAGGGGACGAATATGAACTATGGATGAGATATGATAAAAAAAACAACAGGGAGAAAAAAAAAGAAAATGTGTTGTACTCAATGAGATCAAAAAAAAAGGAGAAACAAGTTTGCTAATATAGCACGGATTTTACTTACACCGAGTTGAATAATACCAGTCTATGATACAAGTTACCACGGTTGCCACAAAGGCAATATCACTTATTACAGGATAACTGATAACATGAACTATTACACAAAAAAAAATGAAGCAAGCAAAAAAAAAACAACAAACAAAAAAAAAAGAAGAAGAAAGCAGAAGAAGAAAAAAAAAGGATATCCATCAGAGGGAGATTGACAACAGAATACTTCACTATAACCGTGTGACAGACATTACCAGTTTACTAAATGAGACATGCGACGACCGCACTCCGTTAGGAGCATGTGGGCCTGACAGACTTATTTATAAGTTAGTCGGGTAAGTAGTAATGTATCAGTACGGTACTCCATGCAAGTAGACAAGTAGTGTTAGGAACACGAGAAGTAGTCAAATCCATTCTACGGACAGTAAGACGGATTACCTCGAAGATGGACGAGAAGAGCCGCAGTTAAACCAACGGGCTAAAGAAATCAAGAACCATCAACAGAGGACAGCAGACAGTATACAGTGAAGACGGGAAACCTTTCAAGGACGTGAAACCTAAGGATAAGAACATGGAAACCCATTATGGACGAATAATATGTAGAACCCTCATAAGGAGCAAGCAAATTCTTGCAATCCAGAGGAAATCTACCAGATGATATGGACATAAACGCGTGATTACGCACAGAGAAAAGATAAAGCTATATGATAGCAGATACCTTAAGCAAGGAACAGTGGATTCGGAATGTACCACTCACAGGATAGTTCGCACATCTTTTCTATTTGCCTCATTGGATATTAGCTGTTGAGCGTTTACGCCTCTGCACTCTGTATGACTAAGTGTTTTGGTATTGCACTCGTGCAGTTATTAATCTAATAGGAATGCAGATAGATAAAGTGGATATCAACAAGAGGGTGTAAAAAAAAATAACTACAACAGTGTGTTACTCTGGAACAAACCTACCAGGAGACATGGATGACAAACATCATCTTTGTGGACATATATGCTGGTACGTCTTAGTATTACAAAGACAAGTGCAAAGAGCACTAAGTACTAACAGTAGCCAATGTCATATTACATCTCAACTGAATGTCAGTGAGAGAAGACACACGCATATATGCTAGTGATCCAAGGCTGTGCACTTGTGTGCACTAAATTTTGTTTGTTTTCGTATGCATTGCATACAAAGAATTGGTGGTGTGCGGGGCATACGAGGTTGTTTGTTTAGTATGCATGGCATACAGTGAATTGTTTGGTATGCATGGCATACAGCGAATTGGTTTTGTTGGTTATGGTTGGTACGCGGGGCGTGCGTTGTTTGGTTTATTGTGTGTGATGTGCACTGATATGTATGTATCTCACGGGATACTTGTTTGAATGATTGTATGTACACCATGTGTGTAGTATTTTTCTTATGCTATTTGTGATATGCATTCATATTGCTTTATAGAATGATTACATATGGTATCGCCTAGATATGAAATGAATCATTGGATATGGAATGTGGAACAATGGAATGGTATGGACACCTCAGGAAGGTTGTCAGGGTTGGTAGAACTGATAGGAAATGATGGTGCTGATGGATCACCTATATCCATATCTGAGTGAACTAACGCCACAACTTGATGGCTATGTGCTGTATAAGCGCAATACGATGTGTGTAAATGATATATCACATAGATATACATTATGGGAACAATGGGTAGTTATACATTTATATACTTACCTACTTGATTAAGAGACTTTGGGACGAAGTCTTTTTAAGGGGGGTAGATTGAAATACCCCAAATTAATAAAACATGGATTAAATATGTAATCACATTAATTAAGGCCTAAACATGCCTTAAAATTCAACTGAGAACAACAGCGGTCAACATAAAACAAGATGTTGCACCCTTTGACTGTTAAGGGTAAATAAATACCCAAATGAACTTCTTAGGACCTAAAAATTCGTCCTAAGTATATTAACATAATATTAAACATATTATAACCGTTGGACAACACTCCAACACAAAGAAAAAGCATTTACATGCTTCAAGGTCAAAAAGGGCAAAAAGGTGCTCTAGGAAAACCTTAAAAATCAAATGACCTCTAAATGATATAAAATTGGATACCATGATCAAATATCATGTAAGGAACACAACAAAGCGGTTGTCAAAGAAAACCAAGCTCGGAAACACCAGGAAACACAAAATGTGCGCTAAAACTCCTTAAAGCACGTTTTTGTGAAATTGTCTTCTAAATTGGTTTTAAATGAGCTAAAAGGTTATAAATACCTTTAAATATAATAAAATATCATATTATATGATATTAGGAATTTAATTCCAGAAATTTACGAATTGTTACAAAATTAATATTAAAATATTAATAAAACCCTAATGTGGGGCCCGTTTGGGTCAACATTGACTAAGTTGGTCAATGTTGACCATTGACCACGAAATGGACTACATAAAATCAGATAATTAAGTCTCTTAACAGACCAAGAGACAAGAGACATGTGACAATTAAATATAGTCCCTTACTTTTGCATAAAATAACAAAAAAGTAAACTTTACCTTATAAAACAAAAAAGGTGGGCTCCACTTACCTTACCCCATGTGAGCCAGCCGATTTGGAGCCTCCATTTGCTCCTCTTTTCCTTTGCATTTCGGTGCTCCAAGCTGGTACAAGACAAGAGTGCTTAGTCACCTTACAATAAGTAAACTAAAGTAACATTATTTATCTCATTTTCATTCAAAATTGGCTCCAATCATGCCTACCTTTGTCAATCAAGCTCGGCTGCCTCCTTGCCTGGTCTCCACCAAATTACCCTTCAATTATCAGCATCAATCAAACATTGATGAGTCACCAAAACAATAATGACCTAAAATATTCAAAAAAGTGACTTTAAGGCAATATTAGGTCATTCCCTTTCATTTCTTCCATCCAGCCGAGTTTGCTCTGTCCAAGAGCTCTCTCTGGCTCCCCTCCACCGTAGGTAAGAGTTCCAAGCACCATTGATGAGGTTTCAGGCTCTAGGTAAGCTCTTAAGGCATAAAAATGCCCATTTTCTTCATCTTTCTTTCCTTTTTCGATTGATCTACACTCCAACCTTTTCTATACATCTATGTAGAGTGA
Organism: Limonium bicolor; assembly: GCA_023374045.1. NCBI lineage: Eukaryota > Viridiplantae > Streptophyta > Magnoliopsida > Caryophyllales > Plumbaginaceae > Limonium > Limonium bicolor. The sequence goes on from CM041781.1 coordinate 52,836,732, forward strand.
TTTGGAGGTTAAAGGAAGTGTTGGTTTCGTACGTAACCAGATCTAAGGAGGAAAGTTCAAGTCTTGACCATTTAAGGTAAAAATGTGCTTTAAGCTCATAACTTTTGATTCCCTTCAAGTTCGGCTGTGAAACTTTGGTCATAGCCTCATATTCTTCTCCTTTTCATGTGGAATCTGTTGGTTAGCCATTTGGAGCAAGGATGGCCGAGATCCAAAGGAAATACCCTCTTTTAAGGCATTTTTCCAAGGTAAAACCTAATAACAAGGTAGCTTGTTGAGATCTAGCTGTTTCCTATGTAAATATGGTGGATCTAACACCTTGTGGTGTGTTTGATTCAGGTCGAAACCATCTTGAATTCTCCTTGCATTCTTATGGTGATTTTTACCTTAAATCTTACATTAAATTACTTCTTATGGTTAGATCTTTCTTGGAGACTAACTAGGCCTTGGTTTCTGTTGAAAACATGTAAAACAAGCTATGGAGAATTTCTCCTTAAGGTGGCGAACTCAAACAAGGCTTTACCTAAGCTGAATCAAGGTATAAATCACTTAAAACCTTAACTTGATACATTAACACAAGTTTAAGTGTGTGTATATTAATTGCCGTGAGTGAAGGAGAAAAACAAGGTCTTGTTTGACCTTAAAATGTTTAAGGAATGGTTTAATAAATTTTATAACTAATTAAACAAGCATAAATGTCAAATTTAAGACATTATGTGGAAGTTTGGTAAATAAATGAAAATTATATGGTGAGGCCGAAATTTTATATGTATTTTGGGACATTTATGTGTAATTTATTTTGCAAGCCAATGTTTGTAATAAGGCCATGTATTTTAGGCCATTTTATTTATGCATTTACAAGCTTTTAATTAAGTTTAAGTAGTATAAATGCATTACCGAAAATAAATGGGGTATTAGGTGTAATTAAATTAAATTTAGGGACTTTAGAAAATAAAGCCGAAAATTAGAGTTAAAAAGGAGTTAAAATAAAGCTTATAAGATTTTATAAAGTTTTGGGGTTAAATGGTGAATTCTAGAAAGTTTGGGTACTAAACCGTAATTATAAGGAATTGGTGGTTGTAACACCCCATCCAAAGCCTTTCGTGGTTATCGCAAAACTGAACACTTAATCGAATACGTCGCAGCGGAAATAAATAACACCTGGACCTCGCCATGGTCTGATCGTTAGAATATACCGGCCTTAACATTTACAATACTTATCCAAAATACTTAACCAACTCAAAACATCACTAACACTAACCTCACACACCACACCACCGAGTTACAGTATCTCATCACACAACTCAACCTTACATCAGTTTAATAAACAGTCGGTGCACAGGCGCAACCCGAACTCAAAATAAACATCCCACCCTATCTAACCGATCTCCTACTCTCTAGTGCGTCCTCATGGGTCTCTTACCTGCAAGTGTAAAATAGCCCCCGAGGGGGTCCACGAATGCTGGTACACCCTCTCATGGCCCCCAAGCTAACGGGGCTACGACGACTAATTGTCGTAGCATGGAAATTGATTACATACACAGCATATATGAAGTGCAATAACAATAACCCAGATGAACATATATAGTTCACAAACAATGACGACTCAAGCGTTCCCTTATCAAGTGGGTTAGTAACCCCTTCCTTAGTCCTCATTTACTTAATCTCAGTTCCTTACCTTAATCTCAATCTTAATCTTAATCTTAATCTCAGTATACAAACCTTTCCTGGAAGGGATTGGTTGTAGCTTATTCAACCTGGGATTTAGGTGATCCCACCGCACCATCTTAATGCCACCTACTCTGGACGGGAGTCCAGCGTAGCTGAGCCTGCAACCCCCCCTACATTCCGAAGACAAGTCCTTAAGCGGAGGGCGGATCTGATTCAGATACCGTCCCCCTTTTTCCTTAGCATGCATGACCGGAGATCGGTCCCGGGTTTCCTCACTCAAGTTCCAGTTAGTAGACATCTTAATCACCATGTGCTAAGCCTTAACGGGCATTAACCAACAACCATCAAACTTAACTCTTATTCTTAACTCATAAGTACTAAACTTGGTTAGTAACAATCTCTCAATCTCGCGGGTTAGTGTAAAGATAACACAAAACAACACAAGAACAAATATATCCGGTTTGCATGCTTTATCTTGTTTTAGTCTAGCAATTAAACAGATAGCACACAAGCCGAGGGACACCTCGTTAGCAAGCAGGTCAAAGAAGGATTGTACCATTCACCGTCGATCGTTGTTTGATTAACCTTCTTCGGGTCCCAACTCACAAACCTAAATCATTCATTCATTTTTAGGTCATTAGTCACTTGCATCTTACTTAACTCACTTAGTCCCTACAGTTCCCATTTAATACCCTCTTAAGTCTTTGCCACTTAGCTTACAATCTTAACTTTAACATTAAAACTTACACTTAACTTAACTTAGTTCCTTAAGTTCTTAGGGTCCTAATCATTACCACCTACCAAAGGTATACCTTATTACCTATTACCATTCTTAGAATTCAAAATTTCTTTTTTTATTTTTAGGTCCGACCGAACTTCCGACCGACCTTACCTAAGGTCGGTCCATTCCAAACACACTTCACCGTTTTGAAAATTCTATTCCTACTACCCCCCGACCGACCTTGCAAGTCCGGTCCCCAAGGTCGGTCCATTCCCGAGAGTTTCCCCGAGGAAATTTAAGCTCGACCGAACTTGCCAAGTCCGGTCCTATGTTCGGTCGATTCCATATACTTAATCCCTTCACAAAATACAGGTCCGACCGACCTTTCAAGTCCGGTCCCCAGGTCGTCCATTCCAGAAACTTTCTCCGGTAGTGTAAACTGAGCTCGACCGACCTTGCAAGTCCGGTCCTAAGGTCGGTCGGCTCCAGAACCTTGTTTCTAAATTCTCTTTCAACTCCAAATTCTCCTCATATTCCTAATATGTTATAACCTCATTTGGGCACCTCAAATACACCTTAAGCCCTCCTCAGAACACATTAAATCATTCACCAAGATTCACCTTATCTTTATACATTTTCCTTGTTGTATTAATGCTAACACTTGTAATGTTTTCCTCTTGGTTTCTAGGTGGTGGTTCATACCTAATGTAACCACTATGCCAAATGTTTTCCTCACCACTATAACATCATCTCCCAAGCATCTTTCACCATCTAAAACCCTTTTATGCATTTACTTAAAGTTCCTTCACAAGCTTAAACTTCCATCCATCAACACATTATTTCCTTCCTAGTTGTACACCAACATTTGCCTAAGTCCTAAATACTCAAATCCATTCTCTTGTTTCCTAAATCCTTCATGGTGATACCTAAGTCATTGTAAGTCATTAGAACACCTTATCTCACCCTTTTTCATCAAGATAACCTCTAGAACATCCTAGTACTTCCTTAGTCATTAAATTCCCTTAGAACATCTCAAACACTTAAGTTCTCCTTTAAATTTTGCCATGGGTTCTCTAGTATATAATACATCCAAACACTAGTTTTTCTCCATCAACACCAATATCATTCAAATTCTCTTCACACACCTTAACACACCCAATTTACACTAAAACTTTACTTCACCACATCATCATATAGTGCTTAAACTTAAAATGCTTGGCGCTTAGGCCCTTAAATGACAATAATCTTAGCCACTGAATTTCCACATATATATGGCCTTCACCTGTGAATACACACAACAAGGCTCCCATTAAAATAAATGCTTCTTGTACTTCACCTTGATATTCTTAACTATCTCTTTTTCTCATTTGCTCCTTAGTCCAAGTTCACAAGTATAGTCATTGTTTCTCCTAGGTTTTATAACACCTTCCCAATAAAACTCTACACTAAACTCATCATATACCTAAATCCCATCCCTTAAACAACAAGACATCTTAGAGTAAGTATTTTACCTTGTTCTCTCACAAGCTTCACACAGCTTTTCTCCTTTACTTCTCTTACCAAATCTCGGTCACCAATAGTTATCCTTGCCATGTTCTAAACAATGTCCAATAACTCTAATGACCACTAAACAACACTTACCTTAAGGAATAAAACCTAGGTTAAAATGTTTTTTAAGGTTTTGAATTGATTGTGCTTTACCTTAGTTCTCAAGATAAGCTTGGATATGAAGCAAGAAGGACCTCGTCTCCCTTTGAAGAGTAGAAACAAGCTAAACAAGGCATTCAAATGGAGTCCCATGAGTACTAATTTCGGACATGTGAAGAAAATGGTGGAAACCTAGATTTTCTTACACTTTCTTTACCTTAAGAGAATGGAGAAGCCAATGGAGTCTCCAAACTTGAATTTCCTCCTCCAATGGTGGTTTGGCTTGGCACCAAAATGAAGCTCTTGAAGTTTTGAAAAGATAGAAAGAAGGAGCTTGAGCTAACTAAGAAGAATATGTATTTTGTTTTGGATTTGGAGCTAAAATGAGCAAGTTGTGTGCAAGAGAAGGTGGGGCTAGCATGAGTTGTTCTTCACGTTAATGGAGAAGGGAGAGAGCTTGAAGAAACCGTGGGAAACAAGAAGAAATGAGGAGGTGAGGAGAGAGTAAGTAAAATGTGATATTTTATGTTAAAGGTAATAGTACTTTTTGCTTTATAAGTCTTATTTGTTTTCTTAATTGCTTAATAACTCATGAAGGTGGTGACTCACCTCCTAAGAAACCGGCCCCCTTTTAATAATGAGGGTACTTAAGTCGTTGTTGACCAAATGTCTCACTTATATAGACTTATGTTATAAACTAGCTTAATTAATTCACTATTCACCAAAACAAGGCACATTGTTGTGAAATTTTTGATTTCCCATTGATATAGACTTCCAAACGTGATACTATATAGTACACATGTTAATTAAAGAGTAATGATGGACATTTAGCCATTCAAAACTCATTTACAAGACAATTTTTCAAAAACGTGCTTTCAGGCTCCTTAAAGAACATTTTGTGTTTTAACTTGTTTTCAAGCTTGGTTTTCTTTGGTAATTGATTTAAAATGACCATTAGGATATTACTAAGGTCTTAGAACAATATTTGGGTACTCTCCCATGTCTCTCCAAGCTTAGAGCACGTTTTTGCTTAAACTGCTCTTTTGGTGTTGTCCTTATATTTTCTTTGATTAGGAATGTCTCTTAATGTTTCTAAGGCATTATTTAGCCTCCTAATATCTTAGTTTATCAAAACACCATACCTAAGTTTGGGGTATTTCAGTGGTCAAGGAAATATTAAGGTGGTCAACCGTGACCATATGCTAGGTTTTGACCAAATTAGATAAGTTAAATACTATTTAAGGTGTTATAAATAGATAAGTATCTTAAGGTAATATTTTTATAACATATGTGGTAAATGTTATTACCGAAAATAAAGGGTGTACAATGTATTTTAACACACCCATGGGCTATTAGGAATTTTTAGGAATTTATTTTGGTGGATTTGGAATTTAAATGAACTATATATGTATATATATAGTTATAATGTCATTTACACTTTGGAGAAAAATAGATGGTGGAATGGTAAATATTGAAAGTATAATGGGTTAAGGATATTTATAACCCTTTGGTGGAATTTGGTGATTTTTTAGAATTATTAAGAGAATTAATAGTTATGTGTATAAATCTGTTTTAATGATATGGTGAACTATATGTTTATAGGGCCAAATGGCACTATAGAATAGCACAAGGGCTGTTCGGAATTTACAAAAATAACCATAGGTTATACTCTTTTATAAGTTAGAAATGTTATATTAAATGGTATATATACATGGTAAAAAAAAGGGGTGATTTTGTAAATAAAGGAATTATGGTTTTAAGGAAAAGTATAAGGTTTAGTATATGCCTATGAGGCAATATACAATAGTTTCTATAAAACTATAGGTTATAAGTAAAGGAAATAAAAATATCATATCATGGTATTAGTATTTTGATATAACATTACATGATGTTATGTGGTCAAAAAGGGAATTTAAATAAATTCAAGGGCTATACCGAATTAATAAGAGTTGGAATGAATTTTAGACTATGGTCTACAATGTCATAAATGTTATGACAATTATATGGTATTAAGGTGGTTTAATGGAATTAATATAAGGAAGGGTACTCACATAAATAATGTGACAAACTATAAAAAAATGGATTTATAGCTAAGGTATTTATTGAATAAACCTTAGGAGTTGTAATTATACAACATAAAATGTTACTTATGTTAGGATAATCATCTTAATATAAGTTGTACATATGATACAACTAATGGGAATAATCATCTAATAAAGATGATAAAAAGTAACATAAAATATAAGAGTTTATTAAACTCATGGAAGTTACCTACGTGGTAAATATATACATACACAAGAGTAATGTATATAAGGTGATATATTTTGGTTGGAAATCCTATGATTTAATGTTGGTGGTTATTTTTAAAAATATAGTTACGAACTATAAGTGAGTTTTGGAAGCAATATTATTTGCTAAAGATAGGGATTATACAACATGTCGAATTATGAAGGATGTGGGAAAATAAAACAATACGAAAGAGAATACAATAAAATAAATGATACAATAAGAAAAAAATAAATATATAATATCATGCATGCATACATGCAACTCTGGGTTACGTACTTAACTAGATGGTGGATAAGATTAAAAAGGAAATAGTGAATTAAACTTAACAGTTGAAATATTATGACGTACGCGTTATAAGAAAAACAAACCGACTGTTTTAGAGAGAACCCGTAACGAACAACTGTAGAAAACAGGGGTGAACTGTCGGGGTTACTTATTATCGGAAATACCGGATGCAGTTAGTCATGGAGACTGACTTAGTTTATTACCGTTTAGATTGCACTTCTGACAAGACGCTCGACGAGCTAGCGGGCTACACGGAGCATAGGATCTTGCTGATTCATACTCCACCGTAATACAATCAGGGTGAACGGTATGTAAAGGGGTTTGATCCGAGTTGTCCTAAGGTTGCTCCTTGGGCTCGGATTTGGTTGATATAACTTGTATGTTGTTATGTGTCTCTGATTGCCCCTGAGGGCTTCCTCAGTTCAAACATCTGTGTGATCTGTGATAAGATTGTTTGTCTAAATGTGATAATTAATATGCATGAACTGCATATTCATAGCTGCTTATTATTTTACTGTTGTTGAGTTAACAGTATTGGTTCGTATGTATGGACCTATATATATAAAACGAACTAGCGGCTATGGTGCTATCTTATATGAAATATAAGGAACGTAAGTAAAACATTGTAGCACTATGATAATAACATATACATATTATCTGAGACTTTTATACGGAGCATTGGCCTTTCTATACGCCGCTCTTGTATCTAGCACTGGATCCCGAGTTTACAGACTCCGGATTGGACTAATGACCTTAGTCTGCTGTGTTGGAAAATTTGGTAATGCGATGCGATGGTATAATTAATTAATTAATGGAATGGAAGTAAAGCCAAGAGGATGTGGCTCTTGGTGCGCGCTGTGATCACAAAAACGATACCAAGATGTCCGCGTACGGGTCCGTAAGTATCAAGAAAATTTCCCGTGAGCTAGAACGGCTCGTTGGTCGGAGACTCTACCGTTGGAGTGGCTACTGCCGTGGGTGACCCGCCATAATATGGGTAATTAGAGACATGTCGTTTTAAACGAGACATTGTCACTAGGTATAACTGAACAACTAAAACAAATGAGACTTATACAGTGGCGAACAATATCTTGGACGAGACTTAATACTTGTTTATTATTCTCGTTGTTTCGCTTTGTTGTTCATAGGTTATACTTGTGGTTATTTTGTTGTGTGTTGATGGTTGGATGGAGCCTACAAGGCTAAGGTAAATTAATATGAAAACTGTACGCTACGGCGAATGTACATTGTACATTATTGTTATTACTCGATACGTTCGATATATAAATGTTGTATGGAATGTTCAATGAATGTTTGGATTGGATGGTTTAAATGTTTATGGATATTGGATGGTTGATTTTGTATATTATACATTTATGCTTCAGTTTTATTATAACTGTAAAAAGGAAAAGCATGAAACCAATCTATAATAAGATGGTTAAAATGACAAGTGACCATTAGGGTCCGGCCCGGCATACTCAGCGTCTATCGCTGATACTACCATTACAGGTTGTTGATCATTGTCGGAGCTGAAGAGCAGGAACAGGGTAATTGGAGTGTTACTTTGTCACCACACTTGGAGATGTTGTATAGTAATGAAGATGGTGTATGGTCTTATGGTAAGGTTATTATTTTTCAGGATTGGGTTGACGCTCACTTGTCGATGTTTATGGTTATGGACTTAGTATGATGTATAGGAGTTTCTCGTTATCACTGCGGTTAGCAGTTTGTTTATTTTGGAAGTTGGATGTAGTTTGGCTACGTTGCTCACATGAGCGAGTAATGGCCGGTGACACCCGAGTGAGTTTTGTAATTGTTATTTATTTTCCGCTGCGAGACGTTTTATTTATTGCTACGTGAGGGATTATATCGTGATTATGGAGAGGGGTGTTACACATAACTAGCAAGATAGTTTAACTACTATTTTTCCCAACACCTCCCACTACATGAACACCCCAAATGTCTCATAGACCCGAGCGTCTCACAGACTAATCTCTCACACCCAAAACTTCCAACCCTTCAAAACTTCCAAAACCCAAAAATATGAACTACGTAAGGTCTGATCTCAACAGGGAGTGAAGTACGTAGGAAGCCCATCCAGGTGCGACCCCACTCCAATCCAAAAAACCCCTTTTCCCAACTCTAAGGTGGTATTCATGTCTGTCAAACATTCAAATCCCCTCTGACTCCCACAAACCCTCGACTTCTTCAACTCTAAAAATAAGATTCAAATCTTTCAGTCTATACTCATCTGAATTCATCAATTCTTCTTCTTAGTGCTAGCTTGGTAGAAAAGCTCGCCTCATCCACTCTCTTTTTCTCTTCCCATCCCAATCCATCCTTGGCTCTTAAATGAATCTCTCTAAAAAGGTTTTGAAAGAAGAGAATCCCGACAATTGGAGACCGAGGTTTCCTCGGGCACCAATCCAAGGTTGTGGTCGTTGCCACTTCTAAGGGGTGTAACCCAGTGCGAACCCATAATAGAATCTATGGTATGGTCAGATGAGTCCTATCCATAGGCAACAACCTCAGAGTCAATTAACGGTTCTTAGAACCCGATATTCCTTCCTAGTTATCATAGGTCAAACTAGGTGGCGACTCTAGTCGATTTCCGCCCTTGGGGCATAAGTCCGTGTGGATCCCATCGAGAGCGGGTGTAGTGCACACTTGCACTCCCCTTTATGCTTTCTAGGAAAGACAGACAATTTAGTAGGTATTTGAGGGATGCCAGAATAACGGGTTTTCACCCTCCACAGAATGGCATTTCTAGGATCTAGGCTTTTTAGTCAAACCATATTTAGATAAACCCCCCTCATACCTAAAAATCACCCTCCACAAAATGGTGACTCTGCTGGGGAAAACTTGAGTAAGTTTTTCTCAAACTCAAGGAAGACTGAACTCCATTCAAAATTGTGGGGACTTCCCCACTTCTTTCAAAACCTTCAAGAGATTCATGCCATTAGGATTATTCTACTCCACACTTAGAGTGTGTATCTGATGAAGAGAGTTAGGACTTGATAGATCCTCAACAAACATGAGAAACAATTGGGTTAATAATCAGCTCACACATAGAAAGAAACACTTAGGATTGAATGAAGCTAACTTCCCTTTAGATTAATAAACAACCAATTGGAATTACCGCCTTCAAGAAAAAACAGTGAGTAAATAGGGTTATTTGTTCTTCTTTGGTTTATTTACTGCATTCATATTATTGTTGCTTGTTGCGAGGTGAGACGGTCATTGACCTACACCATTACCGCTTTTACATTTTACAAGTTATGAGTGCATGGGTAGTCTAGGACATGCATTCCTCTATGTTACCCTTATTTCCACAAGACACGGGATCCCAATCATTTGATGATTGATTTCCCATGAGTCGGGTCACTCATTGAGTGGTTACACCCGCGAGGCAAGACGGTCACTGACCTACGCCATGAAGACTCCTGATCTAAAATTATCCTCCATCTCTGAGTCAAAAGCCACCATATAGTAAACTCTGAGCCTTTAGTGTCCAGCTGCCTAATCCGGTGTCTAGGTTGGGTTTTATAGGTAGTCACCCCCTTATATGCCGCCTGTCTGACCACCTCTTTGTCTTACCTTGAAGATTGCATGGGCTCAGTTCTCCATTGTTCCTCTGCACCACGGGTGTCTTTAAAGCCCAATGTCACGATACACATCCATAAAGGATCCCGAATTTACCGGATACCCATACATGGCACAACATAGTCAGTGAATAATTTGGAGTTTAGACACACCTGACCGTGCAGATGATGAGAGACCCGTTCCAATGCAGTACTTCCCCGAGTTTCTCGAAAAGTGGGGTGTTGTCGGATCATCACTGGCCGTGGCGTATGTTTCCTTATCACTTCGGGTATCCTGACCTTTCGAACTTACTCACTCAATGAGGGGCCTTCTTTATAACGTGCCCTGCAAGGGGCATAGCAGAGAAAAACCCCGAGAGATTACAATGAAGGAACGATGGTTCCCCCAGTGAGACGGAATCATAATTAACCTAGAAAGTGATTATCCCAACATTAACACTTACAGCTCCTGAAATACTCCAAACTTAGATATGATTTTTAAGTGATAAAATAAGATATAAGGAGGCTAAATAATACCTTAGAAACATTAGGAAACAATTAAATCAAAGGAAACACAAGGAAACACCATATGAGCAGTTTAAGCAAAAAACGTGCTCTAAGCTTGGAGAGACTTGGGTGAGCACCCAAATATCATTCTAAGCTCTTAGTAATATCCTAATGGTCATTTTAAGTCAATTACCAAAGAATACCAAGCTCAAAAACAAGTTAAAACACAAATTGTGCTTTAAGGACTCTTAAAGCACATTTTTGAAAAACTGTCTTAGAAAGGGGTTTTAAGTGGCTAAATGCCCATGATTACTCCTTAATTAAATTTTTTACTATTTAGTATCACATTAGGAAGTCTAAATCAATGGGAAATCAAAAGTTTCACAATTATGTGCACTAATTTGTGAATAGTGCTCAAATTGGACTAGTTTAGCATTAAGTCAATATAAGCTAATTAATTGGTCAACCAAGACCATGAATATATTTTTTATTAAGGGGGTGGCCGGTTTTGATGTGGGGAGTCACCACATGACTCAACAATTAAAGAAAAAAGAGAAGAGATAAGGCAAATAGTACTATTTACCTTTTAAATAAAATCTTGCTTTAACTTCCCTCTCTCCTCCTTTCTTCATTCTTTCTTCTTCTTCACCGATTTCTCTTGCTCTCTTCCTTCTTCCTTCACATAAAGAGCAGCCTCCATGCTAGCTCCATCTTCCTTTGCCCACATCTTGCTCATTTAAGCTCCAAAATCAAAACTAATCACATATATCTCTTAGTTAGCTCAAGCTCTTTCTTTCTATCCTTTCAAATCTTCAAGAGCTTTGATTTGGTGCCAAGCCAAACCGCCATTAGAGGAGGAAACTCAAGCTTGGAGGCTCCATTAGCTTCTCCATTCTCGTAAGGTAAAGAATATGTAAGAAAAATCAAGTTCCCACCATTTCTTCACAGGTCCGAAAATTATCACTCATGGGACTTCATGTTTATGCCTTGTTCTAGCTTGTTTTCAATTCTCCAAGGGATATAGGAGGTCCTTCTTGCTCCATATCCAAGCCTATTCGAAGACTCCAAGGTAAAACAATCAATTTAATACCTTAAAGCACATTTTTAACCTAGGGTTTATTCCTTAAGGTTAGTGCATGGTTTAGTACTCATTGGAATCATTGAATGTTGACTAGAACATTGGCAAGGAGAGTTTAAGTGGTGACCGAGATTGTTCAAGGAAAAATGCTAAGGAGGAAAGTTTGTGAGCTTGTAAAAGAACAAGGTAAATTACTTACCTTAAGGTGTTTTATTGTTTAAGGGAATGGGATTTAGATATGTGATGAGTTTAGTGTAGAGTTTACATTGGGAAGGAGTTATAAAAACCTAGGAGAAACAATGATTATACTTGTCAACTTGTGACTAAGGAGAAAATGAGAAAGGAGATAGTTTAAGAATGACAAGGTGAGTTATAAGAGAATTTATATTGCAATGGGAGCCTTGTTGTGTGTATTTGCAGGTTAAAGGCAATTATTATGTGGGAAATTCAGTGTTTAAGATTTATGCATTTAAGTGCCTAAGAGCCAAGTCATTTAAGGGCCTAAGTGCCAAGCAATTTAAGTTTATGCACTATATTGTGATGTAGTGTAGTTTTGGTGTATGATGTGTGTTAAGATGGTGTAATGAGAATTTAGGTGCTCATGGTTGTTTGATGGTGAAAAACTAAGTGTTTAAGTGTAACAATATACTAGAGAACCCATGTCAAAATTTGGTGAAGAACCTAAGTGTTTAAGATGTGTTAAGGAGATTTCATGACTAAGGAAGCACTAGGAAACTTTAGGAGTTGTTTTGATGAAAAAGAGTGAGTTTAAGGTGTTCTTGAGAACTAGAGTGACTTAGGCATTATCATGGAAGGATTAGGAATCAAATGAGAATTTTGGGATGGTGGTTAGCACCCATGCAAACCTAGGTTGAAAGAGAGAAAATAATGTGTTGAAAGGAGAAGGAACAAACTTGTGAAGAAACTTCAAAAAAATTGCGTAAAGGAATTTTAAATGGAGATAGATGCTTGGGAGATGATATTATAGTGGTGAGAAAACATTGTGGCATAGTGGTAATAATAGGTATGAACCACCACTTAGGAGCCTAGTGAAAAACATTACAAGTGTTGGCACTATTATAAGGAAAGTGCATAATGACTAAGGTGGATATTGGTGAGTGATTTAATGAGTTTAGTGGAGGGTTTAAGGTGTGTTTGAAGTGCCCAAATGAGGTTAGAACATACTAAGATATATGGGGTGAAGTTTGGAGTCAAATGGGAATTTAGAAACAAAGGTCTGGAGCCGACCGACCTTAGGGACCAGACCTGCAAGGTCGGTCGAGCCAAATTTGCACTACCGGAAAGAGTTTCTGGAATGCACCAACCTTGGGGACCGGACTTGCAAGGTCGGTCGGGCTTGTATTTTGTGTACGAATTGAGTCTCTGGAATGGACCGACCTTGGGACCGGACTTACAAGGTCGGTCGTATCTAAAATTTTGTACGAGAATTGGTCTCTGGAGTCGACCGAACTTAAGACCGACCTTGACAAGGTCGGTCGGGCTTAAATTTACAAAGGGAAAACTCTCGGGAATGGACCGACCTTGGGGACCGGACTTTCAAGGTCGGTCGGGGTAAAAACTTTCAACGGTAATAAGTACTGGAATGGACCGACCTTGGGTAAGGTCGGTCGGTAAGGTCGGTCGAGCCAAAAACATAAAAAAAGAAAAGAAAACTTTAAGATCAAAAGTTGTTAATTGGTGTTAGGGTACCCCATTAAGAGGGTAATGATGATTAGGAACCTAAGGACCTAAGGAATTAAGTTAAGTTAAGTATAAACCTTAATGTTTAAAATTAATTTTATAAAGTTAAGTGGTAAGGACTTAAGAGGGTATTGAATGGGAATCTTTAGGGACTAAGTGAGTTAAGTAAGGTGCAAATAACTAATGGCCTATAAATGAATGAATGTTTTAGGTTTGTGAATTGAGACCCCGGAGAAGGTTAAACAAACGACAGTCGACGATGAACGGTACAGTCTTTCTTGTGACCTGCTTGCTAACGAGGTGTCCCTCGGCTTGTGTGCTATCTGTTTATTTGCTATGACTAAGACAAGATAAAGCATGCAACCAGATATACTTGTTCTCGTTGTGAATGTGTTTTCTTTACACTAACCCACGAGACTTGAGATTGTTACTAACTAAGTTTAGTACTTATTAAGTTAAGAAGAGGAGTTAAGTATTGGTATGTTGGTTAATACCCGTTATGGTTTAACTAACACATGGTTTGTAAGATTCTCACTAACTGGAACTTAATTGAGGAGTGAGGAACCCGGGACTGACTCCGGTCATGCATGCTAAGGAAAGGGGGTCGGTATCTGAATCAGCTTTGTCCTCCGCTTAAGGACTTGTCTTCGGACTTGTTGCCTAGGGTCGGTTGCCGGCTCAGCTACACTGGACTCTCGTCCATGGTAGGTGGCATTAAGATGGTGCGGTAGGATCACCTAAATCCTAAGTTTAAGATAAGATACAACAATTTTCATTTTATCAACGGTTTGTATACTGAGATTAAGATAAGGATAAGACTGAGGTAAGTTATGATGAACTGAGGTTAAGTGGAATCAGATCTGGAGGAGGTTATTACTAACCCACTTGATAAGGGAACGCTTGAGTCGTTCATTTGTGTGTGAACTATGCATGTTCATCTGTGGATTGTTGTTTATTGCATTTCATATTATGATTGTGTATCTAATCAATTTCCATGCTATCGACAATTAGTCGTCGTAGCCCCTTTAGCTTGGGGGCCACGAGAGGGTCGTATAAGCATTCGTGCTGACCCCCTTTGGGGGCTGTTTTTTTACACTTGCAGGTAAGCGGCCCATGAAGTCACACCATGAGAGTAGGAGCGGTTAGACTTAGGATGGGTTATTTATTTTTGAGCACGGGTTGCGCATGTGCGCCCGTCTGTTTATATTTAAACTGATGGAAGTTTATGTTGTCACTTGATATACTCAAAACTCGGTTGGTGTGCATTTTGGGATGGTATGTATATTTTGGATAAGTGTTGTAAATTAGTAAAGTTCGGTATGTTCTTTGATCAGACCGTGGCAAGGTCCCGGTGTTAGTTTGTTCCGCTGCGATCATTGTGATTAAGTTGTTAAGTTTTGCGATAACCACGATTAGCTTTGGACGGGGTGTTACAAAAAGTGGTATAAGAGCGTAGTTACACTCTGATCAAGAAACACCGGACATAAGTGACCACCGAGTTAGGATATAAGTTATGATATAAGTATTGGGTTAAGGGTGTGAGAAATTAGAGTGAGTAGAGTCAGATGACCACTATTAAGTGTGGATCGTCTTTACCGTCTACGGACGATACAAATCCTTGAACCGAAACCGTTATGGATTTGAACCTAATGTGAGTTGTGCTTATTCAGATGTCAGGAAGGAGACAAGGCCGAGGCCGTGGTCGAGGTGACGAGACTGAGATACCGGGAGGGCAGACGATCGTAGAGATCGTAGCTGCCGCTTTAGGGCACATGGGCTATCAGCCTGGTGTGGGAGCACCACCTCCACCGCCACAGCCCCGGGAACCAAACTGGGTGAAGAGTCTAGCTGACCTTCGACCCGCACACTTCAAGGGGGAGACTAATCCCGCCAAGCTTGAGGCGTACATCTCCGAGCTGGAGACCGCCTTCGAGACCCTTGATGTCCCTGCTGGGATCAAGGTGCATCTGGCTGCGTTCTACCTGAAAGGGGCAGCAGGCGATTGGTGGAAGCTGGTGAGGGCCGAGCATGTGGCCAATCCAGAGTTCGGCTGGGAGCAGTACACCGCATTGCTACGAGCTAAGTACTACCCCGCCCATGTTCAGACGAAGAAGCGCCTACAGTTGGATGCGCTTAAGCAGACCGACAAGATGACGGTGGACGACTATTACTCAGAGTTCACCGCCTTGCTCTGTCTTCTGCCAGTTCTTGGATATTCAGACCAGATACTGGTGGACCGCTTCTATGGCGGGCTTAGCCATCGACTCCGCTACGGCATGGGGCCGACGAGCTATACTACCTTGCAGGTAATGAGAATGGTTGAGATATGAGTAAGTAAATGAGTAAGATTTAGATTGTGAGAAATAAGAGAAACTAATACTTTGGAAAGCAGGAGTGCTATCATGCCGCTGCTAAGGTTGAGATAACCGTCCAGCTGAGGGACGAGGACAATGCTAAGAGAAAGAACGCCGGGAAGAGCACCGAGTATCAAGGGCAAGGAGGGTACAAGAAATAGAAGTACCAGCCTCAAGCCCAGAAAAGTCAGAACCAAAAAGGGAAGGAGGAAAAGGAGAAGGCTCCAGAAGAGCCACTGAAGTTGACATATGCATATGCAGCTAAGCCCCTGTGCTCAAGGGCGGCAAAGGGTAAAGAAGTTAATATTGAGTGAGTTAAGAGACAATTAGCAACCCTTTAAGATAAGAGTACTAATATTGTGAATGATCAGGATCTGAGACTGATAAGGGAGCCGGTGGTGGCTACCAACAACGCTACATCTGTCAGTGGTGTCACAAGGACCACCCCGAGCTCGATTGTAAGGGGAACAAGGTTGAGTGCAACTATTGTGGGGTGTATGGGCACCAAGCATACGAGTGTTTCCGGAACCCCGCTAGCAGAGCCTTTAGGCCCGAGATGAAGGGCAAGGGCAAGACCGACCAGGGAGCTGGATCTGACGGTCAGAGAAGGGTGCAGCAAGCTGTAGATAAGAACCCACGGGTAGCCCAGAAGTCGGGACCCACACAACACATGGTGGACCAGGACGATGAGCCTGAACCCTCATCGAGGCCAGGTACCGCTACGAACCATTTAGTATTAAAATTGCCTGCTTACCGCATTACATGCATGCTTGGTAAATAAATGAGTTAAGTGAGAATAAGAAAAGATTAGACCTTAAGTAAGATATAACCTATTACCACCTTAGGAAACTTCAACATTTGTTATCCAATACCTTCAACACCTAACCTGGAGGACACCGACATCGAAACCCGGGACTTTTCAACCGAACAATGCCAGGTTATCCACCCAGGTATGATTTTATTAAGGGGATACCTGACACCAGAAGCACAAATAGCCATCATCAGGAGATGCAGTCAACTAGGAGTGGGACCAGGAGGTTTTTATACACCGAAGTACCCAGGAGGAGCAAGGATGAAATTAAAGATGATGAGCTTAGGCAAGGATTGGAATCCGTATGCCAAGACCTACCAGACCATGAGGATACAAGATGGAGTCTCACCATCGGGAATACCCGAAGAGTTCCATCCGGTTATTACACAAGTCGTGGAGATCGCTCAGCAGTTGGAAGCTGACCCGATTCTGGACATACGAGCAGACATCTGCATTTTCAACTTCTATGAGAAAGATGGGAAACTTGGACTACATCAGGATAAGGATGAGACAACGGAGTCTCTCGAAAGGGGGATACCCGTAGTGTCTTGGTCCATTGGGGATAATGCTGAATTTTTGTACGGCGAGCAGAAGCGTGTAGACCGTGCTAATAAGTTAATACTTAAGTCAGGGGATGTATTAGTTATGGGAGGAGAATCAAAGATGTTGTACCATGGGATTAAGAGAATCAAGCTGAATACAACACCGTCAGCAGTAATCAATGCGACGCATATGAGACCAGGACGGTTAAACCTAACCTTTAGACAATATTAGCCATGTAACGTATTAAGTATGAAGTAAGGATTGAGATGTAAGAAAGAAGCACATGTTGTAAATAGGATGGTTATGAATAAAATAACAGTGTTGTTCATATAACTTGTTACGACTGTTGTTATACCATCATACTCATGAAAGCTTGTGAATACAATTAGGTTATGGACTCGGTACGGAAGGTGCGCTAAGCATACTTACAGAGGCACAGGCCGACGCCAACGGTGAAATACCCCAAACCTTAATATGTTAGTTAATTACATAATTAATGTATTTTAAGACCTAATTAGTCACTATGAACATGTGGGAGAAATTCCCGAAGGAAACGAATCCATATAATGGATTAAAAGCACAAACGAGACTTTAAAACACGTTTTTCGAGAAAACCGAAAAACGTGACCTTAAACGTTTAAAACGGACTTGTATAAATTATAGTTGATTTTATAACTATAATTATATACTAATTAAAGTCTAAGAATTTTGAGAATCAAAAATAATTCCGGAAACCGACCCGAACTGTTAAAACTGACAGTTCGGGAATTAACGGTGTTATCTGCTAATGACCAAGTGCCACTCTCACTCACATTGTAAAATAAAATCAGATTTTATTCCCTCTCTACTCATTAACTTACTTATTACTAAAATATAAAACAATAAAATACTTATCTCACACTAACTCTCTCACACTCTCTCTCCTCCCTTCATTCTCTTCACTCACGGTTCCTTCCCCCTCACCCAGCTCTCTTTTTCTCTTCTTGTTGCTAACCATGGCGATTTGCAAGCCAACAAAACAAACCAACTTCATCTCCTTGTAACTTCTTCATTCTAGCTCCAAATCAAGAAATTCTTTCACCAAAATACTCCTCTCACCTTGGGGATTATTTTGTACCTTTCAAAGTCTCAAAACACCATACTTCATTTCCATGGGTGTACTACATTTTGAAGAAGAAACTTCATATTCTTGAAGCCCATCATCTCCTTGTTGTGCTAAGGTAAGAAGTAACTCAAAAATCTGTTCATTTCCCCATTTTAGGGTAACCGATTTTTATGTGTGTTGAACACCATTGTTTCTCTTCATATTCAAGCTTGTTAAATCTTCAAGAGGAGTTGGAGCTAGCCCTAATTCCATTGCCAAACATTTCATTTTGAAATAGAAGGTAATTCCCTCCAATGTGTTCAAGCAAATTCTAAATTCTAGGGTTAATGGAATCATAAACCCTAAATACTCATTGTGGCTATCTTGGCTTGGTCATTAGTGTAGCAAATTATCCGGTTGAGTACCGATTGAGGAACAAGAAGTAAAGAGAAGGGAAAGTTTTGAAAAGAAAACCAAAGGTAATTAACCTACCTTAAACTAGTGTGTGATGTATGAGGGTGTTTATGTTTGTGCAAATATAAATGCTCAGTGAAATGCAGGTGTTGCTAATAATATGAGGAAATTCAGTGCTTAATTTGTTGTTGTTTAAGTGCCAAACTTTAAGGGTTGTGTGCATTGTGGTGTTGTTGTTAAATGATGGGATTTGTATAAAATTGTGTTTGGAATGAGTGTGGTCAAAGTGTTTTGGTGGGCTAAATAATGTGGGGGAAACATGTAATAACCATGGGGAGATAATGCCAAAAGTGTATGGTTTGGGTGTATTTGTGTAGAAAACGCCACTGTTTTATGAACTTCCAGGCACGTCCGAACTTCCGTCCGGACTTGGAAGTTCGGACATGCCTCGTTGCGGAAATTTTTTTCGGAGTTTTAGGTGTGTCCGGACTTCCGTCCGAACATTGGAAGTTCGGACACTTGAAAGAGTTTTCTCAGATTTTCATTCGACTTGTGTCCGAACTTAGATGTCCGGACACAAGTTCGGACGGTTAAAATTTTCCAGATTTCTGTTCGACTTGTGTCCGAACTTGATGTCCGGACACAAGTTCGGACGTTGAAAAATTTTCCGGATTTTGTTCGACTTGTGTCCGAACTTTGATGTCCGGACACAAGTTCGGACGTTAAAATTTTCCAGATTTGTTCGACTTGTGTCCGAACTTAAGATCGGACACAAGTTCGGACAAACGCCAGTTTCCATTTTCTAAGTCTCGGCTTGTGTCCGAACATTGATGTCCGGACACAAGTTCGGACATGTCACAGTTTTCAACATAAATTGCTCGTTTAAGCCCCGTTTTGACTTCCGTTTGCGGGGGTTTGTCTGGGACATGTAGGTGGGTTAAAATAACAACTAAAAAGATGGAAAAATCATAATTAAGTGTGAAAGAAAATAAACAAGGCAAGTGAAGTGATAAATTAATAAAGGTCTCGTATATTAATTAACCGACGTTATCAATCGTGTTTAGGAACCACGTACGGTGGAACACTAGAGCGGCAAGGACCAAGGTATGGTTTTCTTGCAGTCTGTTGCCTACCGGTTTACACCGGCTTGTGTGCTGTTTGCTTTTCTGTGTGTTTACAACCTTGTAAGATTAATCATGAAACGAGTTTACAGTTCTTATTATTTGTGACGTGTGTGCCGATACCGGTAACCTCGAATGCGTGCTAACCTTAATTAACCAAGTCTGGAAACGTAAGAGAACGGTATCCGGTAATAACGTTCCAACCTAAGGAACGTTCTAACCCGGCTATGTGTGTTTGGTTGTGATGTGTGTTGCATTTATGCCTTACTTCCCTTGTTGTCTAACTGGACAAACACTTACTTGTGTGAGATTATGTTAAGCTCCCATTGTGGGACTTCTAACGAGTGCTAACCGGGGAGTGAGGAATCCGGTCGTTCCGGTCACGCGTGTATGTATGGGTGTCGACATCTGAATCAGATTCGCTCTCTCCTTATGTTAGGGTAGTTTTCCTTTATGGGGAATTCGACCTCCCATAGCTTAGCCAAAGCTACCTACCTGACTTCCACTCGGGCTAGGGGGAAATTATGTGATGTGTTCGGGTCACTACGCTCGTCATCTTTCAAGTTAAGTTACTCATCTAACAAAACAGTAATGTGATATGTAAGCTTAACATGAGGATGAAGACATCCTCTAGGCTTACAAGTTGACTAACCATGTTGGTTGTTACTTAAGTGAACTGTTTTCACTATGTATGTGTTGTTATTGTTCTGCAATAATTCCTGTTATATATACACGCATGCTGTATGATAAAATCAACGCCATGTAATAATGACAAATAGTTGCGTGTATCCCGGTAGTCAGCGGGCTGCACGTTAACCATGCCAGCAAAAGGTTGCTGACCCCCTTTGGGGGCTATGTTTATTTGCAGGATGAGGATCGAGGAAGCAGAATGGCTTTAGATCCTAGGTTGTTGATATTTGTTATTTTTGGATGTTGAACCCGAGTAGTGTTTGTACACTCGAGGTCGTTTACTTTTGGTGGATGTAAAGTTGGTTAGTGATTTTTGAACAGTTACACTCGGTATATTGTCATTCTTTTGGATAGTCATTTTGTAAGGTTGTAATTATGCTCGGATTCTGTGATCAGACCGATACATTGTAAGTAACAGCCTTGTTAGCCACGTGGGTGGCTAACGGCGTGTAACACCGCCCTTTTTGGTATATGTTTAAGAATGAATTCCGCTGCGATTATTGATTAAGGGTTAAGTTTATGGATGGGGTGTTACAAAAAGTGGTATCAGAGCGAAGTATCGCTCTGATTACCGACAATCGAGTGTAGGAATATACCGAGTTAGGAAATTTAAACCTTGTCGTCCAAAGGACGTTATAAACAAGTGATGCGATAAGTTTGTAAGCACAATACTAATGTGCTCTCATGTATGTTCAGATGGCAGGGCGACCGCGGGGACGAGGCCGTGGAGGGCCTGGTCCAGGAGACACGGGGGATACCCCCACCGCTCAGATGATGGCCGAAGCTGTAGCGGCCGCCCTAGCACAAGTAATACCTCAAATAGTGATTGCAGTGCAGCAGGGGCAGCAACAGCCCGGGGAGAGGGTCAGCCAGCAGAACCACCACCACCACAGCCACGCGAGACCAATTGGGTGAAAGCGTTGGCCGACTTGAGGCCCCCGTCTTTCAAAGGGGAGACCGACCCTTCTAAACTAGAGGCGTATACTCGGAGCTGAGACCGCCTACGAGACTTTGGCCGTTCCTGCTGATGCCAAGGTCCGACTTGCTGCTTTTATTTGAAGGGTTCGGCTAGAAATTGGTGGAAACTTGTGAGGGCCGAGAAGTGGCCGATCCAGATTTTGGATGGGAGCAGTACACGGCATTGCTAAGGGCCAAGTACTACCCAGTGCATGTGCAAGAGGCGAAGCGCCTGGAGCTTGACAGTCTAAACAAGGGGACAAAATGACGGTGGACGACTACTACACCGCCTTCACGACCTTGTTCATCTTCTACCCGACCTTGGTTACTCAAACCGGGTCTTAGTAAACCGATTCTACAGTGGGTTGAGCCACCGCCTACGCTATGGCATGGGGCCAGCCGAGTACAATACCTTGCAGGTAAATTTCCAATAATGTCTAAGTGTGAATGAGTAATGTTGTATGGAGTGTGTAAATGTGTTGCGGGGCATGACTAACACCTTGATACTCAGGAGTGCTATCATGCCGCTGCTAAGGTGGAGATCACCGTCCGTCTAAGGGACGAGGAGAATGCGCATAAGCGCAAGGTCTCGAGCGAGGGCCAAAGCTCGCAAGGGTACCAAGGAGGGAAGAAGAGGAAACCTTACCCTCAGCCCCAGAAGGGCCAGCAGCAGCAAGATGGCAAGGGCCAAGCCCAGCCCACTACCACTGAGGAGCCACTGAAGCTCACTTATGCCTATGCGGCTAAGCCCTTACGCTCTCACCCGCCCAAGGGTAACTAATTAATTTCGAATATCGGATTCAAGTATGTATTGTTATGTTGTGAAGTGTGTATTGATTGTGTGTTGTGATAGCAGCCAGTACGGGCTCTGACCGGAGCGCCACTACTTCTGCAAGTGGTGCAAGGGTGACCATCCCGGTAAGGACTGCAAAGGGAACGATGTGCAGTGCCACTACTGCAAGAAGCTGGGGCACCGTGACTTTGAGTGCTACAGCAACCCCGATGGCAGAAACTATAGGCCTAGAGGGCAATGGAAGGGTAAGGCCACTGCTACCACTGAGGGCCCGAAAGCTATATCAGCCATCCTCGGGGCAAGGAAATACTGATTCCCAGAAGGGGAAGGGGCCGGGAGCAGGCAAGGCTGCCTTGAACGTGGTGGACCGGTCAGAGGCACCAGGATCGTCTTCTAGACCAGGTACCCCTTTAAACCGTTAAGTAAGATAAGTGATTGCTTACCGCATTTCCATGCATGTGTGTTAGTGGGTCTAAATGAATAACCACATGAATAACGAGTTGAAGTATAATATGAAAACCACCTAAATTAGATTTATAAACCTTAGGAACCTTCAATATTTGCTATCCAATCCCACCCACACCGAACCCCGGAGATACCACCATCGACATCCGACTATCCGACAGAACAGTGTCAGTTATCCAACCAGGTATGATATTATTAAAGGATACTGACACCCGAAGCACAAATCACATCATCGACGATGCAACGAGCTTGGAGCAGCACCTGGAGGTTTCTACACACCCGAATACCCAAGTGGAGCGAAAATGAACTTAAAGATGATGTGCATGGGTAAGGATTGGAACCCTTACACCAAGTCATATCAGGACACACGAGCTGAAGATGGAGCTACCATACCGAGTATACCTGAGGAGTTCCTTGCGGTTGTTAACCACACCGTAGGAATTGCTCAGCAAGTTGAACCGGAACAAATTCCAAGTATCAAGGCAGATTTGTGTATTGCCAATTTCTACCAAAAAGGTGGAAGGTTGGGTTTACACCAAGACAAGGACGAGTCACCCGAGTCTCTTAGTAAGGGAGTACCCGTGGTGTCTTGGTCCATTAGTGACACCGCAGTGTTTATGTATGGCGAGCAGAAGCGTGCGGACCTGCAAGAAGTTAGTATTGGAGTCTGGAGATGTGTTAATCATGGGTGGGCAGTCGAGGATGCTGTATCATGGTATCAAGAAGATCAAATTGAACCGCCTCCGACAATAATCAATGCCACACACATGAAACCTGGACTTGAACTTAACCTTTAGACAGTTTGAAGTTATGGTAATCATGTAAAGTGTGAAATCAGTTGTATGTCGAGTATGTGATGCAGTAAGTATGCTAAGTTATCAAGCTATGTAGCCAATGTAATACCATCATATGTAACGATGAGTTTTATGAATAAAGCAGTGTTGAATTCTTAAGCATTCCACCCGTGTTGTTACCAATATACTTATCAAGTTTATGAAATAAATTAGGCGCTGCACTCGGGACGGAAGGTACACTGAGTGTGTGTACAGAGGCAGAGGCCGGCAGAAGCGGCACTATCCTCACCGGTACCTTCCCAGTGAATGGCGTGGATGCGTCGATCTTGTTTGACTCTGGAGCCTCACATACATTTGTCTCACTCTCATTTGCGAGGAGACTGGGGCTAGACGGGGAGGAGATGCCTGACTTCTAGTCACTCTCCCGTCTAAGGAGCGGATCAGATGCACCCGTTATTACCGAGATGCCACCGTTCGAATTAAGAATGAAGAGTTCCCGATCGACTTGATAGAGTTCGAGGGCTCGGATTTGATGATTGTGGGGATGAACTGGTTGGAGCGGTACAAGGGCAATCCTATGTGCCGAGCACCGTCTGCTTCTTAGGAGTCCGTCTGGGGTTACCATTTCATACCGCCAGAGGCCCAGGGAGCCTTCGACACAGATCATCTCCGCCATGGCCATGTATCACGAAATCAGAAGGAAGAATGATGTATACCTCTGCTATGTCCAGGACATAGAGAGAGACCCTGAGTTTAGCCCAGATGTACCGGTTGTGTCGGAGTTTCCTGATGTCTTTCCTAAGGAGCTCCCAGGCATGCCGCCTACACGGGCAGTTGAGTTTGAGATTGACTTGGTACCGGGCACCGGACCTATAGCGAAGGCGCCCTACCGTATGGCTCCAGCTGAGATGACTGAGCTCAAAGAGCAGCTGCGAGACCTACTCGACAAGGGATTTATCCGCCCTAGCGTTTCACCATGGGGAGCACCAGTCCTTTTTGTGAAGAAAAAGGATGGGAGTCTCCGCCTCTGCATCGACTACAGAGAGCTGAATGCTGTGACGGTGAAAAACCGTTACCCATTGCCACGTATCGATGATTTGTTTGACCAGCTGAGAGGTGCATCTGTGTTCTCTAAGATCGATCTGCGATCGGGTTACCATCAGATTGCTATCAGAGACAGTGATATGAGAAGACCGCTTTCCGTACCAGATATGGGCACTATGAATTCACGGTCATGCCGTTTGGGTTGTCTAATGCACCAGCAAAGTTTATGGACTTGATGAATCTTTGTTTCGAGAGCAGTTGGATAGTCAGTAGTTGTCTTCATCGATGATATTCTCATTTATTCTAAGTCCAAGGTGGAGCATGAAGCTCACCTGAGGAGTGTGTTGCAGACGTTGAGAGAGACTCAGCTTTATGTGAAGTTCTCAAAGTGTGAATTTTGGTTGGACCAAGTCTCTTTCTTGGTCATGTTATTTCTGAGGCCGGGATCGCTGTGGATCCGGCCAAGATTGATGCTGTGCGCACCTGGCCTAGACCGAAGACGGTTGCCGACATCGGAGCTTCCTCGGTCTGGCAGGTTATTATCGGAGGTTTGTGAGGAATTTCTCTAGTGTTTCGAAACCGTTGACATCCTTGACGAAGAAGGATGCACCGTTTGATTGGACTGTGGACTATGAGAGCTCATTTCAGAAGCTCAAGGATGCTTTGACTTCTGCACCAATTCTTACTATACCAGAGGGTACTGATGGTTTTGAGGTGTACTGTGATGCGTCAGGTAAGGAAGGCTGTGTGTTTTGATGCAACACGGGAAGGTCGTGGCTTACGCCTCCCGACAGTTGAAGCGACATGAAGAAAATTATCCTACGCATGATTTAGAATTGGGTGCCATTGTCTTCGCATTGAAGATATGGCGACACCATTTGTATGGAGTGAATGTGACGATTTATTCAGATCACAAGAGCTTGAAATACCTGTTCACTCAGAAGGAGTTGAACATGAGGCAAAGAAGATGGGTTGAATTCCTTACTGATTACGATATTAACCTTCAGTACAAGGAAGGTAAAGCAAACATTGTAGCTGATGCATTGAGTCGCCGAGCACACTCTCTCCATTCGCTTATCTCTCACTCTAGCTTGGTTGAAGAGGTGCGGAGTGCTCAGATGTCAGATCAGTACATGCAAGAGATCAAACAGAAGCTTATCGATACATTCGAAGGTCAGAAGTATGACTTCCGACTTCATGATGATGGTTTGATCAGGCTGAATGGCCGACTTTGTATTCCACGAAGTAGCGCTGAGCTGAAGGAGCGCATTGAGTGAATCACACTGTTCTTCTACTTCTATTCACCCCGGAGCTTCAAAATGTACAAGGGTATGAAGAGATATTTCTGGTGGACCGGTATGAAGAAAGATGTGACAGATTATGTTGTTAGGTGTCTCACTTGCCAGAAGGTCAAGTTTGAGCACCGTCGTCCTGGTGGCATGGTACAGCCAATGCCCGTTCCTGAATGGAAGTTCCATGATATTTCCATGGACTTCGTTGTTGGGCTTCCGCCTACTCGGGGAGGCTTGAATATGATATGGGTCGTTGTTGACCGACTGACCAAGGTGGCCCGATTCATTCCGATGAAGGACACCTGGAAAGTGGCGAAGCTAGCAGAGCTCTTCGACCGTGAGATAGTACGACATCATGGAGTACCGAAGACTATCGTGTCTGATAGGGATACCAGATTCCTCTCGAGGTACTGGAGAAGTACACGGGAAGCACTTGGTACCGAACTGAAGTTGAGTACGGCGTTTCACCCACAGACAGATGGTCAGAGTGAGCGCACCATACAGACGCTTGAGGATATGTTACGTGCATGTGCACTTGACTTTCAGACCAGCTGGATTGATAAGTTACATCTGATCGAGTTTAGCTACAACAACAGTTACCACGCGTCGATCAAGATGTCTCCCTTCCAGGCTTGTACGGTAGACCATGCCGCACGCCATTATGCTGGGATGAGTCGAGTGAGACGGTCATTATAGGACCTGAGTATTTAGAGCAAGTACAAGCAGAAGTCGCCAATCCGGGCTAACATGAAGGCAGCTCAGGATAGCAGAAATCGTACGCCGATGTGCGCAGACGCGACCTGGAGTTCGCCGTGGGCGATCAGGTATTCCTTAGAGTATCCCCCATGAAGGGAGTTTCGTTTTGGCCAGAAAGGCAAGTTGAGCCCGAAATATGTGGGGCCTTATGTTGTGACGGAGCGGATAGGCCCGGTAGCCTACAGACTTGATTTACCTGCTGAGCTGGGCAAGGTACATGATGTATTTCATGTGTCCCAGTTGAAGAAATATATGTCTCATCCGTCTCATGTACTTCAGCCCGAGAGGCTAACATTAGAGCCGACCATGCGATCAGTGGAGACTCCCGTACGGATCCTGGACACTAAGACTCGAGACACTCGCCATAAATCTGTGAGATTGGTGAAGGTTCTCTGGTCTAACCAGGAAGTCGAGGAGGCCACTGGGAGCTGGAAGAGATGAGGGCGAAGTACCCGTCGTTGTTTACTTCTTAGTTTGTATGTATAGGGTACGGGGCGTACCCCTATTTAAGGGGGGTAGAGCCGTTTCGGTTATGTATGTACGGCATGTATTGGAATACATGTCTATGTTGTTATGTTATAGACTTGAGTCTAAGTGATGTTTGTTATGGGACCTTGAGTCAATGTGATGTAAAGAATGTTTGTATGTGTTATGAGCGTTGTTTAGAAGTAATCCCCGGTTCTAATATTAAGATGCGTGGGAAGTGTGAACTTTGGGGACAAAGTTCTTTTAAGGGGGGTAGATTGAAATACCCCAAACCTTAATATGTTAGTTAATTACATAATTAATTATTTTAAGACCTAATTAGTCACTAGAACATGTGGGAGAAATTCCCGAAGGAAACGAATCCATATAATGGATTAAAGCACAAACGAGACTTTAAAACACGTTTTTCGAGAAAACGAAAAACGTGACCTTAAACGTTTAAAACGGACTTGTATAAATTATAGTTGATTTTATAACTATAATTATATACTAATTAAAGTCTAAGAATTTTTAGAATCAAAAATATATTCCGGAAACCGGACCCGAACTGTTAAAACTGACAGTTCGGGAATTAACGGGTGTTATCTGCTAATGACCAAGTGCCACTCCTCACATTGTAAAATAAAATCAGATTTTACTCCCTCTCTATTCATTAACTCTATATTACTAAATACAAAACATAAAATACATTTATTCTCTCACACAAACTCTCTCACACTCTCTCTCTCCCTTCATTCTCTTCACTCACGGTTCCTTCCCCTCACCCAGCTCTCTTTTCTCTTCTTGTTGCTAACCATGGCGATTTGCAAGCCACAAAACAAACCCAACTTCATCTCCTTGTAACTTCTTCATCTAGCTCCAAATCAAGAAATTCTTTCACCAAAATACTCCTCTCACTTGGGGATATTTTGTACCTTTCAAAATCTCAAAACACCATACTTCATTCCATGGGTGTACTACATTTTGAAGAAGAAACTTCATATTCTTGAAGCCCATCATCTCCTTGTTGTGCTAAGGTAAGAAGTAACTCAAAAATCTGTTCATTCCCCATTTTAGGGTAACCGATTTTTATGTGTTGAACACCATTGTTTTTCATATTCAAGCTTGTTAATCTCAAGAGGAGTTGGAGCTAGCCCAATTCCATTGCCAAACATTTCATTTTGAAATAGAAGGTAATTCCCTCCAATGTGTTCAAGCAAATTCTAAATTCTAGGGTTAATGGAATCATAAACCCTAAATACTCATTGTGGCTATCTTGGCTTGGTCATTAGTGTAGCAAATTATCCGTTGAGTACCGATTGAGGAACAAGAAGTAAAGAGAAGGGAAGTTTGAAAAGAAAACCAAAGGTAATTAACCTACCTTAAACTAGTGTGTGATGTATGAGGGTGTTTTGTTTGTGCAAATATAAATGCTCAGTGAAATGCAGGTGTTGCTAATAATATGAGGAAATTCAGTGCTTAATTGTTGTTGTTTAAGTGCCAAACTTAAGGGTTGTGTGCATTGTGGTGTTGTTGTTAAATGATGGATTTGTATACAAATTGTGTTTGGAATGAGTGTGGTCAAAGTTTTTGGGGCTAAATAATGTGGGGAAACATGTAATAACCATGGGGAGATAATGCCAAAAGTTGTGTATGGTTTGGGTGTATTTTGTGTAGAAAACGCCACTGTTTTATGAACTTCCAGGCACGTCCGAACTTCCGTCCGGACTTGGAAGTTCGGACATGCCTCGTTGCGGGAAATTTTTTTCGGAGTTTTAGGTGTGTCCGGACTTCCGTCCGAACATTGGAAGTTCGGACACTTGAAAGAGTTTTCTTAGATTTTCATTCGACTTGTGTCCGAACTTGGATGTCTGGACACAAGTTCGGACGCGTTTTAAAATTTTCCCAGATTTCTGTTCGACTTGTGTCCGACCTTTGATGTCCGGACACAAGTTCGGACACATTGAAAAATTTTCCGGATTTCTTTCGACTTGTGTCCGACCTTTGATGTCCGGACACAAGTTTGGACGCTCTTAAAATTTTTCTCAATTTTGTTCGAACTGTGTCCGAACTTCAAAGATCGGACACAAGTTCGGACAAACGCCAGTTTTCATTTTCTAAGTCTCGGCTTGTGTCCGAACATTGATGTCCGGACACAAGTTCGGACATGTCACAGTTTTCAACATAAATTGCTCGTTTAAGCCCCGTTTTGACTTCCGTTTGCGGGGGTTTGTCTGGGACATGTAGGTGGGTTATAATAACAACTAAAAAGATGGAAAAATCATAATTAAGTGTGAAAGATAAATAAACAAGGCAAGTGAAGTGATAAATTAATAAAGGTCTCGTATATTAATTACCCGACGTTATCATCGTTTAGGAACCACGTACGGTGGGACACTAGAGCGCCAAGGACCAAGGTATGGTTTTCTTGCAGTCTGTTGCCTACCGGTTTACACCGGCTTGTGTGCTGTTTGCTTTTCTGTGTGTTTACGACCTTGTAAGATTAATTCATGAAACGAGTTTACAGTTCTTATTATTATTGTGACGTGTGTGCACCGATGCCGGTAACCTCGATTGCGTGCTAACTGCTAATTAACCAAAGCTAGGAAACGTAAGAGAACGGTATCCGGTAATAACGTTCCAACCTAAGGAACGTTCTAACCCGGCTATGGGTGTTTTGGTTGTGATGTGTGTTGCTGAATTTATGCCTTACTTCCCTTGTATGTCTAACTGGACCCAAACACTTACTTGTGTGAGATTATGCTAAGCTCCCATTGTGGGACTTCTAACGAGTGCTAACCGGGGAGTGAGGAATCCGGTCGTTCCGGTCACGCGTGCATGTATGGGTGTCGACATCTGAATCAGATTCGGCTCTCTCCTTATGTTAGGGTAGTTTTCCTTTATGGGGAATTCAACCTCCCATAGCTTAGCCAAAGCTACCTACCTGACTTCCACTCAGGCTAGGGGAAATTACGTGTTGATGTGTTCGGGTCACTACGCTCGTCTCATCTTTCTAGTTAAGTTACTCATCTGACTAACAAAAAGTAATGCGATATGTGTTAAGCTTAACATGAGGATGAAGACATCCTCTAGGCTTACAAGTTGACTAACCATGTTGGTTGTTACTTAAGGTGAACTGTTTTCACTATGTATGTGTTGTTATTGTGCTGCAATAATTCCTGTTATATATATGCATGATGTATGATAAAATCAACGCCATGTAATAATGACAAATAGTTGCGTGTATCCCGGTAGTCAGCGGGCTGCACGTTAACCATGCCAGCAAAAGGTTGCTGACCCCCTTTGGGGGCTATGTTTACTTGCAGGATGAGGATCGAGGAAGCAGAATGGCTTTAGATCCTAGGTTGTTGATATTTTGTTATTTTTGGATGTTGAACCCGAGTAGTGTTTGTACTCTCGAGGTCGTTTACTTTTGGTTGATGTAAAGTTGGTTAGTGATTTTTGAACAGTTACACTCGGTATATTGTCATTCTTTTTGGATAGATGATTTTGTAAGGTTGTAATTATACTCGGCATTCTCGTAATCAGACCGATACATTGTAAGTAACAGCCTTGTTAGCCACGTGGGTGGCTAACGGCGTGTAACACCGCCCTTTTTGGTATATGTTTAAGAATGAATTCTGCTGCGATTATTGATTAAGGGTTAAGTTTATGGATGGGGTGTTACAAGCGGTACTATCCTCACCAGAACCTTTCCGATTAATGGAATTGAGGCATCAGTTCTCTTCGACTCAGGGGCCTCGCATACCTTTATCTCGACATCGTTTGCGAGAAGGTTGGGGCTAGACGCCGATGACCTACCCGACTTCAAGGTTACGCTCCCGTCTAAAGAGAAGGTTCGTTGCACTCGCTACTACCGATGAACCATTGTCATAATTAAGGGGGAAGATTTTCCAGTCAGTTGTATTGAGTTTAAGGAGTTGGGATTTGATGTGATTTTCGGGATGAATTGGTTGGAGCGGCACAAGGGTCGTATCTGCGCCGAGCACAGACTGCTGCCCTGGAGTCCGTCCGGGGTAACAATATCATACCGCCAGAGGCCTAGAGAGCCTTCGACTAAGATCATCACCGCTATGGCAATGTATAAGGAGTTGAGGAGGAAGGAAGAAGTATATCTCTGCTATGTCCAGGACATAGAGAGGGACCCTGAGTTCGACCCGACTTACCGGTAGTGTCGGAGTTCCCCGATCTGTTTCCACGGGAACTGCCCGGCATGCCACCCACTCGGGAGGTAGAGTTCACCATCGAGCTTCTACCTGGTACGGGACCGATAGCCAAGGCACCATACCGCTTGGCTCCGGCAGAAATGAATGAGTTGAAAGAGCAGTTAAAAGACTAGCTAGATAAGGGATTCATCAGACCGAGTGTATCACCTTGGGGAGCTCCCGTTCTCTTCGTGAAGAAGAAGGATGGTAGTCTCCGCCTCTGCATCGACTACAGAGAGTTGAATGCAGTAACCGTGAAGAATAAGTACCCTCTACCCCGCATTGATGATCTGTTCGATCAGTTGAAGGGGGCATCCGTGTTTTCCAAGATTGATCTCAGATCGGGGTATCATCAGATAGCCATTAAGGAGGGGGATATTGAGAAGACGGCATTCCGGACACGATACGGCCACTATGAGTTTACAGTGATGCTGTTCAGTTTGTCGAACGCACCGGCGAAATTTATGGATCTGATGAACCGCTTGTTCCGGGAGCAGCTGGACAAGTCGGTTGTGGTATTCATCGACGACATTCTGATATATTCAAAATCGAGAGCTGAACACGAGGAACATTTGAGGAGGGTGTTAGAGATACTGAGGGAGAACCAGCTATATGCTAAGTTCTCCAAATGTGAGTTTTGGCATGACCAGGTCTCTTTCCTAGGTCATGTCATCTCGGATGCTGGGATCTCAGTGGATCCAGCAAAGATTGATGCCGTACGTACTTGGCCAAGATCGAAGACTGTTACTGACATCCGGAGCTTCCTCGGTCTGGCAGGTTACTACTGGAGGTTTGTTAAGGATTTCAGCAAGGTTGCGAAGCCGATGACCAGTCTGATGAAGAAAGATGCACCGTTCGTTTGGACGGATGATTGTGAGTTATCGTTTCAGAGTTTGAAGGACTCACTGACCACTGCACCAGTTCTGACCATTCCAGACGATACGAAGGGCTTTGAGGTTTATTGTGACGCATCCGGCAGAGGGCTGGGCTGCGTGCTCATGCAACATGGCAAGGTGGTGGCATATGCCTCACGCCAGTTGAAGAAACATGAGGAGAACTACCCCACACATGACTTAGAGCTGGGAGCTATAGTCATCGCTTTGAAGATATGGTGCCACTACTTATACGGGGTTAGTGTGACGATCTACACCGATCACAAGAGCTTGAAATATATATATTCACTCAGAAGGAGTTGAATCTCAGACAGAGGAGATGGTTAGAATGTCTGAAGGACTATGACATTGACCTCCAATACAAAAAGGGAAAGGCCAATGTTGTAGCGGACGCCCTGAGTCGTCGAGCACACTCACTCCATTCTCTAGTTTCTTTCTCCAGCTTGGTTGATGAGGTGCGAGAGGCTCAGAGGACAGATGAGTACTTGAGGGAGGTTAGACAGAAGCTGACAGATGGTACCTTTGAGAGTCAGAAATATGACTTCAGACTTTACGACGATGATCTGATCAAACTTAAGGGCCGGTTATGCATACCACGGGGCAACACAGATCTGAAAGACCGTATACTTAGAGAATCGCACTGTTCTTCAGTTTCCATCCATCCGGGAGCCTCTAAGATGTATAAAGACATGAAAAGGTACTTCTGGTGGTCGGGGATGAAGACAGATGTTACCGAGTTCGTCTTGAGGTGTCTCACATGTCAGAAGGTGAAATTCGAGCACCGACGACCAGGCGGAATGGTACAGTCGATGCCAGTTCCGGAGTGGAAGTTTCATGATATCTCCATGGACTTCGTAGTTGGACTCCCACCTGCTAGGGGAGGAAATTATGAGGCATCACGGGATACCGAAGACCATAGTGTCAGATAGAGATACCAGATTCCATTTGAGGTACTAGAGAGCTACCAGAGAAGCGTTGGGTACAGAACTGAAGCTGAGTACCGCGTTCCATCCTTAGACAGATGGTAAGATTGAGCGTACTATTCAGACACTCGAGGACATGCTGAGAGCATGTTCCTTAGACTTCCAAGGCTGTTATAACCCGCATAATTCATACCTTATGTTATATCAGTTGTAATATTGTTCTAAGTTGGATTATCTATTCCTTGCTATCAGTTGGACTCCGACGGTATTGTTTTAATTGTCAAGGGCGAGGAGGTCATTCGGTTAATTAATTAAGGTAATTAATTATCTGATTTATAAGGAGAAGGGTTCCTTATTTTCCCTTACATCTTCTAATTATTTTCATCACGACAGTTCAATTCAGTCTAATCGTGAGGAGCGTTCTCTATCGTGGTGCTAAGCAGTTTCTCTCTCTTTTCCTTCTCTCTCGATCTTTCTCCTCTGTTGAAGATTCTGGTTCTACTGCTGCAATCAGATTGGTGATCTCCGTTGCAGTGTGGTTTCCTCTTCGTTTTCAGTGGCCGTTGGTTGCGTGTAAGTTGGGATTCTTCTGCAGAGTAATTCGTCCGGTCTCGATTCCAGTGGCTGTTGGTCTGTATCGGATTGTTGCTCTGCGTGGATTGTGCCTGCGGTTCAGATCGTTGTTCTTCTTCTGCTAATTGAGGTAGGTGGTTACTCGATTCGGTTTGGAAGTTCAGCCATGGGGATTGCAACGGATTCTGTTTTGTGTGTGAATTCTGTTTGTGATGTCTGTTTGGTTGCGTTTTGGAATGGTTAAAACCCCATGGGTTCCTGTTTTAATGTCTGATTTGGTGTGTGTACTTAATTGGCATTTTAAGGCTTTGATTTGTGTTGTTTTTCTGCTCTGTTCGTCTTCTGGAAACTGCATTTTTCGCACTGTCCGAACTTCCGTCCGAGCTTTGAAGTTCGGACAGTGCGTTTCTGCCTTTCTGATTTGCGAGTTCGGGGTATGTCCGAACATCTGTCCGAACATAGATGTTCGGACACACCCTCAGGTTTTCCCTCTGGTTTAAAGTTCGACCTGTGTCCGAACTTTGAAGTCCGGACACAAGGTCGGACCCTCCGCGTGTTTTCCCGTAAAACCTGTCCGAACATCCGTCCGAACTTGGATGTTCGGACATGCTGAATTCCTCTATCTGATTTCAACTCGACTTGTGTCCGAACATTGATGTCCGGACACAAGTTCGGACATTTGGCTTTCTCTGGTTTCTGAGTCTCGACTTGTGTCCGAACTTCGATGTCCGGACACAAGTTCGGACACACCTCTGTTTTCAACATAACTTCTTCGTTTGAACTCCGATTTGAGTGCCGTCTGCGGCATTGGTTTCCTTATGACCTGTGCTACTGATTTATGAGTGTTTTGGCATATTTAAATGCAACTTTGCTTCTGATTAAGCAACCTTTCTGTTTTGGGACATTGCACCTTGTTTCTGAGCCGTGAATGGCTGGGTCGAGCTATTCCGTGGTATACCATGTAGACGTCGTTCTGAGTGTGGGTCATTCCCTTTCTGTTCTGTGGGGTTGACGAACCCTTTGACTCTTTCGAGTCATTTCTGCGTTGCCGAGAGGCCTGGTATGGTCTATGGGTCTTCGACCCTTCTGAGTGTGTGCATTGTGTTTTGTCCCCTTCTGTTTAAGTGCTCTGGCTGTTTCTGAAATGGGAACCCCTTGAGTTCCACTCTGCTTCTGTTTCTGAAAGCTTCTGACTATTTGAGAATTGTGTATAAGATGTTTATCTTCTCTTCTTCTGATTTCAATTGTTTTGAGCGACCTTGCTGATGACGGTCGCTGCTTACTGGGCATAGTTGTGTGCTCATTCCCCTACTTCTAACTTTTTGCAGATTGATCAGCGAGGATCATCTTGAGTTCTGGAGCTGTAGTGTTTAGCTCATTTGACTGTTTAAACTTTTGTTATGACGTTGTAGCCTTCGGGCCTTCCTCTGCTTTGAGTTTCTGTTTCGGATATGTATTTTGAATCCGTTTACTTCCGCTGTATTTGGATACTTTGGTTTACAATGTTAAGTGAACTCTGTTTTGGGCCTTTATTGTTTTGATCGTTTAGAGCCTTGCGTTATTGGTAGTAATACGCGGCGTGTAATACCCTTAACTCTTAGGCCGGTTTTAGGGGTGTTACATTTAGTGGTATCAGAGCCAGGTTGGCTTTCTTTGGTGTCTGTGGGTGTGTTTGCTTGTGCGAGGTTCAGTTGTGACAGTTGTTTGAAGTCTGAGTCAGTTCTGACAAGTTTTGGATTTGTGTATCTCAGAATGGCTCCTCGTAGGACACCAGTGACCCCTCAGGGAGATGCTGCGGATGTAGTGCAGCAGTTTGTGGCGCAGTTGATGCAGACGATGGCTGCAGCTGCTGGGGGAGCTGGTGGAGGAGCTGGTGGTGCTGGCCCAGCAGGAGCGAATGCTGTGGGAGGCCGAGTCCGAGCTCTCCAGGAGTTCATGAAGCTTAAGCCTCCATCCTTTGATGGCTGTGGTGACCCTCAGGAGGCGAGCCACTGGATTACAGAGGTCGAGGACCTGCTGAGAGTGATGGGGTCGGAGGATGACCAGAAGGTGGACTTCGCTACGTTCCTCTTTAAGGGGGAGGCGAAGGAGTGGTGGCGCATGGTGATGGGTAGGCACCCCCAGCCTTGGACCTGGGATCAGTTCTGCTTGGAGTTCAACAAGCAGTTCTATCCGGATGTGTACAAAGACCAGAAGATCAACGAGTATAACCGGCTGCGCCAGGGGAGAGATATGTCTGTAGAGGAGTATGTGAGGAAGTTTGTGACGCTGTCGAAGTATGCTCCAGAGCCGGATGAGCACAGGAAGGCTCGTAAGTTCGAGAGCGGATTGAGGCCAGACATCAGGTCGGCGGTGACACCTCTTCGTCACCGGACCTTCAGAGATGTGGCGGATGTCGCCTTGCTGGTAGAGGCGGACATCAGGGCAGACAGGCTGGTAAGGACCATAAAGGGAAGAGGCGTGCTGAGGAGCCTCAGAAGAAGGAGGCTGCTCCTCCTCAGAAGAAGCAGACCTATGGAGATCGCCGGGGAGCTTCTTCATCTTCGTCAGCTGGGACGAAGTGTGGGTCTTGTGGTCGCTCCCATCCTGGTAGGGAGTGCTACAAGAAGACCGGTGCTTGCTTTAAGTGCGGGTCGATGGAGCACCGGATTGCTCAGTGCCCTCAGGCGTCCAGTAGAGGCTCAGGGATAGAGGTACCGGCTCAGATTCAGGGGCGAGGTCCGATCAGAAGAAGCCTCAGACTCAGGCCCGGGTTTATGCTATGGCTGGAGAGCGTGATCGAGCGGTGATCGCGT
Source organism: Limonium bicolor (assembly GCA_023374045.1). Taxonomy (NCBI): domain Eukaryota; kingdom Viridiplantae; phylum Streptophyta; class Magnoliopsida; order Caryophyllales; family Plumbaginaceae; genus Limonium; species Limonium bicolor. Next base: position 52,873,205 of record CM041781.1, read on the forward strand.
CATCTCAGGTATTCTCCAGATCCATTCTCGAGATGTGTTTTGTCTGTTTGATTCTGGAGCTACGCATTCCTTTGTCTGCCATGATTTGTTGGATGATCTTGGACTGACTGCTGTGCCTAGTGAGATAGACTTGTGTGTGAGTAGTCCATTAGGTGGGGTTGCCCCTTGTGTGCTGGATTCTGTGTGTAAGGCTTGTCCCATAGTAGTTAGGGACAAGACTTTCTTTGCTGACCTCATCCCGATGCGGATGACCTGTTTTGATGTGATTCTGGGCATGGATTGGCTAGCAGAGCACCATGCCCATATAGATTGTGCAGCGAAGAGGGTGGTGTTCGACTTGCCAGACGGGTCTCGTTTTGCTTTCTCTGGGAATGCAGTTCCATGTGCGCCGGTGATTGTGTCAGCGATGCAGGCAGCCAGTTTCTTGAGGAAGGGCTGCCAGGGCTTCTTATGTTATCTGCCAGAGGTGCGTGAGGGATCTAGCTTGGAGAGCATCCCGATTGTCAGAGAGTTTCCTGAGGTCTTCCAGGACGACGTGCCCGGACTCCCACCAGTGCGAGAGGTGGAGTTCACCATCGATTTAGCGCCAGAGACTCAGCCCATCTCTAGGGCCCCTTACCGTATGAGTCCGGCGGAGTTGAAGGAGCTAAAGGTCCAGCTTCAGGAGCTGTTGGATAAGGGCTTCATACGCCCTAGTGTTTCGCCTTGGGGAGCGCCAGTGCTGTTTGTGAAGAAGAAGGATGGGACCTTCCGTTTATGCATCGACTACAGGGAGCTGAACAAGGTGACCATCAAGAATCGCTATCCCCTTCCGCGCATCGACGATTTGTTTGACCAGTTGGCGGGGGCTACAGTGTTCTCGAAGATAGATCTTCGTTCAGGCTACCATCAGTTGAGGATTAAGGCCGAGGATGTGCCTAAGTCCGCTTTTAGGACTCGTTATGGTCATTACGAGTTCCTAGTCATGCCGTTTGGTTTGACTAATGCTCCATCAGTATTCATGGACATGATGAACCGGGTTTTCAAACCCTATTTGGATCAGTTCGTAGTGGTCTTCATAGATGATATCTTGGTGTACTCCAGGAGCGCAGAGGAGCATGAGGAGCATCTGAGGATTGTTTTGCAGACGCTGAAGGATCGTGAGCTGTATGCTAAGTTGAAGAAGTGTGACTTCTGGCTTGACCGCGTAGTATTCTTGGGACATGTGGTCTCGAAGGACGGTATCTCAGTGGATCCTGAGAAGGTTAGAGCTGTGATGGAGTGGGCGAGGCCCACGAATGTTGCTGAGATTCGCAGTTTCCTTGGGTTAGCTGGGTACTACAGGAAGTTCGTTGAGGGGTTCTCTAAGATCGTATCCCCGCTGACCCGTCTGTTGAGGAAGGAGATCAAGTATGAGTGGAGCGAGGCTTGCGAGCAGAGTTTCCAGGAGATTAAGAAGAGATTGACGACGGCACCGATTCTGACATTGCCTTCTGGGACTGAGGGATTCGAAGTCTTCTGTGATGCGTCCCATAAGGGACTGGGATGTGTTTTGATGCAGCAGGGTAAGGTAGTGGCTTATGGCTCCCGACAGCTTAAGCCCTATGAGAAGAACTACCCTACCCACGATCTGGAGCTGGCAGCTGTAGTGTTCGCGCTGAAGATTTGGAGACATTATTTATATGGAGCGTCGTGTAAGGTTTACACTGACCACAAGAGCCTCAAGTATTTGTTCACTCAGAAGGAGCTGAACTTGAGACAGAGGAGGTGGTTGGAGCTACTTCATGACTATGATTTAGAGATCCTCTACCACCGGGTAGAGCGAATGTTGTGGCAGATGCCTTGAGCCGGAGAGGTGCTTCGGGTGTAGCTTGTGCCTTGTCAGGAGTTCAGAGGTCCACCTTAGAGCTGCAGCGTATGGGTGTTTGGGTAGTCAGACCAGCCAGTGCCAGTGTGATAGCAGCGCTTCAGGTGCAGTCTTCGTTGGTCGACAGGATCCGGGTTGGTCAGGAGGCAGATTCAGCTTTGTGTCGGATCAGAGAGGGGCTGTCTTCACAGAACAGAGTTCAGACTTCAGTGTCTCCAGTGATGGGTGTCTGCGTTTCAGAGGCCGTGTTTGTGTGCCAGACGATGCAGTGCTGCGCAGAGAGATCCTTCAGGAGGCTCATGGAGCGCCATATTCAGTTCACCCAGGAGGGGTGAAGATGTATCGAGACCTCAGAGAGTCATTCTGGTGGTCTGGGATGAAGCGTGATATCTCAGAGTTTGTCTCGAAGTGTCAGACCTGTCAGCAGATTAAGGCTGAGCATCAGAGGCCAGCGGGTTTGCTTCAGCCCCTTCCCATTCCTGAGTGGAAGTGGGAGAGTGTGGGGATGGATTTCGTCATGGGTTTGCCCAGGACTCCTTCGGGTTGTGATGCTGTTTGGGTGATAGTTGATCGTCTGACGAAGTCTGCTCATTTTCTGCCGGTGAAGAAGACCTTCAGTCTGGAGCGCCTAGCTCGTTTATATCTCGATGAGATAGTGAGGCTTCACGGTGTGCCTTCTACTATTGTGTCTGATCGTGACCCTCGTTTTGTTTCGAGATTTTGGCGCAGTTTGCATAAGGCCTTGGGTACGAATTTAGCGTTCAGTTCAGCTTACCATCCTCAGTCGGATGGCCAGACGGAGAGGACTAATCAGATTTTGGAGGACATGCTTCGTGCATGTGTCCTGGACTTTGGTGGTAGCTGGGAGCAGCATGTGACTCTGATTGAGTTCGCCTACAACAACAGCTTTCAGGCGAGCATTGGTATGGCTCCGTTTGAAGCGTTGTACGGTAGGAGGTGCAGGTCACCCATCTGTTGGGATGACCTGAAGGAGAGGGTCTTGGTTGGACCCGAGCTTGTGCAGGGAGCAGTAGAGAAGATCAGGACGATTCGGGAACGTTTGCTGGTTGCTCAGAGCAGACAGAAGTGCTATGCAGATCAGAGGCGCAGGCCGCTTGAGTTCGATGTTGGTGATCATGTCTATCTGCGAGTGTCGCCGGTCAGAGGTGTGGTCCGGTTTGGGAAGCGTGGAAAGCTTAGCCCAAGGTTCGTTGGACCGTTTGAGATTCTGGAGAGGATTGGCCCTGTGGCTTACCGTTTGGCTTTGCCACCTGCTTTGTCTGCTGTCCACGGAGTTTTCCACGTGTCTATGTTGAGGAAGTATCTGCATGATCCGTCTCACGTGATCGACTACAGCCAGCTTCAGCTGAGAGAGGATTGCAGTTTCGAGGCGGTGCCTACTCGCATTTTAGCCAGGGACGTCCGCCAGCTTCGTAGTAAGACCCTGCCTATGGTGAAGGTCCAGTGGTCAGATCAGCTAGAGAGTGAAGCGACTTGGGAACTCGAAGATGAGCTGCGTGTCAAGTATCCCTCTCTGTTCGAGCAGTAAGGTGAGTTAATCTCGAGGACGAGATTCTTTTAAGGGGGAGGTGATGTTATAACCCGCATAATTCATACCTTATGTTATATCAGTTGTAATATTGTTCTAAGTTGGATTATCTATTCCTTGCTATCAGTTGGACTCCGACGGTATTGTTTTAATTGTCAAGGGCGAGGAGGTCATTCGGTTAATTAATTAAGGTAATTAATTATCTGATTTATAAGGAGAAGGGTTCCTTATTTTCCCTTACATCTTCTAATTATTTTCATCACGACAGTTCAATTCAGTCTAATCGTGAGGAGCGTTCTCTATCGTGGTGCTAAGCAGTTTCTCTCTCTCTTTTCCTTCTCTCTCGATCTTTCTCCTCTGTTGAAGATTCTGGTTCTACTACTGCTGCAATCAGATTGGTGATCTCCGTTGCAGTGTGGTTTCCTCTTCGTTTTTCAGTGGCCGTTGGTTTCGTGTAAGTTGGATTCTTCTGCAGAGTAATTCGTCCGGTCTCGATTCCAGTGGCTGTTGGGCTGTATCGATTGTTGCTCTGCGTGGATTGTGCCTGCGGTTCAGATCGTTGTTCTTCTTCTGCTAATTGAGGTAGGTGGTTACTCGATTCGGTTTGGAAGTTCAGCCATGGGGATTGCAACGGATTCTGTTTTGTGTGTGAATTCTGTTTGTGATGTCTGTTTGGTTGCGTTTTGGAATGGTTAAAACCCCATGGTTTCCTGTTTTAATGTCTGATTTGGTGTGTGTACTTAATTGGCATTTTAAGGCTTTGATTTGTGTTGTTTTTCTGCTCTGTTCGTCTTCTGGAAACTGCATTTTTTCGCACTGTCCGAACTTCCGTCCGAGCTTTGAAGTTCGGACAGTGCGTTTCTGCCTTTCTGATTTGCGAGTTCGGGGTATGTCCGAACATCTGTCCGAACATAGATGTTCGGACACACCCTCAGGTTTTCCCTCTGGTTTAAAGTTCGACCTGTGTCCGAACTTTGAAGTCCGGACACAAGGTCGGACCCTCCGCGTGTTTTCCCGTTAAACCTGTCCGAACATCCGTCCGAACTTGGATGTTCGGACATGCTGAATTCCTCTATCTGATTTCAACTCGACTTGTGTCCGAACATTGATGTCCGGACACAAGTTCGGACATTTGACTTTCTCTGGTTTCTGAGTCTCGACTTGTGTCCGAACTTCGATGTCCGGACACAAGTTCGGACACACCTCTGTTTTCAACATAACTTCTTCGTTTGAACTCCGATTTGAGTGCCGTCTGCGGCATTGGTTTCCTTATGATCTGTGCTACTGATTTATGAGCGTTTTGGCATATTTAAATGCAACTTTGCTTCTGATTAAGCAACCTTTCTGTTTTGGGACATTGCACCTTGTTTCTGAGCCGTGAATGGCTGGGTCGAGCTATTCCGTGGTATACCATGTAGACGTCGTTCTGAGTGTGGGTCATTCCCTTT